>JAGTTD010000026.1:3736012-4425179 GCA_018398585.1 Simmondsia chinensis | reverse complement strand
CTACATCATTCACAAAATTTTTAAAATCTCGCATACCTTGATTAATCGTGTGGTTACCCTTCCATTCCAAGACTTCTAAAATCTCGTTGAAATATCCGATTAGTAGCATCGGTCTTTGAATTGATTGCTTGAGGCTACATAACTTCGACCAGAGGCTAAGTCAATCCCTTCTCTGGCAAAGAGCGTAAACCGAACACACGGCGCATTCAAAGTTTTCATCCATGATTGCACCCTCAAGGCATATCCAACTACTACCCTTTTTGAAATTTACTAAATTAATAAAATAGTCATTCCAAATTATTATAAAACCACATGAGCCATCAACTGCACGTTCGTCCACCCATTTGGGTGAGCTATTACCTCAGCATTGTGAAATGAGCCTGTTTTGAATCGCATTATGCTTAGATACAACCAGTCCAATTATTGACGGCAAAAATTTCCTAACCAAATCTCTTGCAGCAGATTTTTTTCTCCCGGCTTTCATTATCCATGATATTCTCCGAACAGATCTTCATTATGACTACTTAGTAGCCTGGACAACTGCTTCTTTTTTCCCCACCACTTTCCTGCGACTTCTCTTCCTTTCTCTTAGTTGCTTCCGTAGGCATTCATTACTTGTTTTGCAAATAAGCCTATGGACATCATCCTCATGGCTGTCAAAGCTCAACCCTAGTCTTTTACCAAAATCTCAGACCTCATTAGCACCTTGGAGTCCTTCAAACACTGAACATTGAATGATGTACCCACAACAAGGGCGAGGTCTGGAAACCTTCCAAGATGGGGGAGGAAGCACAGAAGGGGAGGATGACAAACGGATGGTTGTTGTTGAAGACTCCATATGTGAGTCTTGTGGAATTCCACATCGGAGTTGAAAGAAAGAAGAGATTACCTTATAAGCCTAGTGGGTTACTCCACCTATGGCCAATTGGTTTTAGGATGGAACCCTACTTGGGCTTATATGTTGATCTCATGTGTTGAAACTATATGGGTTGGGCCTCAGGCCCAGTGAAATTTAACATGGTATCAGAGTGGGTTGTTGATCCCGATCTCGTATTTGTCGCACCTTGTCCTCATAAAGAGGAAGTGCATTTGTGTTTGGTGCGCCAAGGGCCTCTCTAGTACGTTGGATCCAATTGGATCGGAGAAGGCGAGGGGTAAGTTTGTCATAGACTCACATGCGAGGGGGAGTGTTGAAGACTCCACATGTGAGTCTTGTGGAATTCCATATCGGAGTTGAAAGAAAGAAGAGATCACCTTATAAGCCTAGTGGGTTACTCCACCTATGGCCAATTGGTTTTAGGATGGAACCCCACTTGGGCTTATATGTTGATCTCATGTGTTGAAACTCCATGGGTTGGGGCTCAGGCCTAGTGAAATTTAACAGTTGTCGAGTCAGTTGGTTATAAACTTGCTTCCTCACTTGCTTCAGATTCGCAATCAAAATTCATGTCTAAAAAAAACAAGGTAATGCCTTGGTGTTTCTCTTCTGAAAACTGGGCCACTAATCTACAGATTTTCACACATTTCTTGTGCATCTTCCACCGCAATCTGCACATTTAATCAGCTTGCTCCCTCATTATCATACAAAGGTGCATACGCCTCTTGTTCTGAAATGGCCTGATTGTCTTCATAAAGGGTGTCCAGTCCTAAGTAAATTGACTCCTCAATTACCACTCTAGAAGTCTCGCCATCACCAAAAGAATACACTCCTTCTGACACCGAACCATCACCCACGTCCACGTCAGCCTCCCTATCTTAAATCTAAAGCAATTCCACCTCAGTTCGCAGAATGGCCAATGTGGCAAATTTACTACCAGTCAGTGCTACGACATCGACCCTAAATTGGTCGATCACCCCCTTTCACATTTCTGCAGACATTCGGTAAGACAACCTCACCACCACCAGGCACCTCCTCTGTGCCAAACCCAGCATGAGTCACTACAGCCATCACAACTTCTAGCTGAGCACCTAATTCCTCGAACACTATTGGTCGCCTATTGTCTTCCTTAACTATAATGTTGAAACCAATATTATGGATCCGAAGGCGAACGTTTTCCTTAATAGTATTCATTTCAATTGTAGCAACCAAAGCGACAGCCATTTGAAACAAGTCCCCCTCTACAAGGGCCTCATCTGATCAAACTACACCACCCCAACAACCCGCAATGGATAAGAAATTTACTCCGCTCAAACCATGAACAGTACCTGATGTGATTTGAGAAGCTGTTCTAAAACTGTGTACTCGCAAGTGTATGAGATCGTCTTAGCTAAATCGGGTATACGGGTTATATCCACAGGGAATCGGAGTTAAGTTGGATTTAGTTATTAATGAGCGGTTGAATTTTTGGGTTTTGTTGATTATTTGGGCCCCCCACTTTTTTAGTAAAAGTTTCATTTTTACTGAAAAAGTGTTACGAGCCTCCCCTTCTCTTCTCCTCACTCTTTTTTTCCTTCTCGAATTTTATTCGTAATGGATACTTTTCTGGAGGATCTCCTATTGGTTACACTCTCGTGGCTCTCTATTAAGGTTTTGTGCCGGCTTCGCGTGGTTTCTCAGTATCTTCAACGGTTTTTCCTTACAGAAGATTCTATGAGAGAATAAGCTCTATCTTGCTTTCGGTGGCCTACTTGCTGATACAAAATGGGTATTGGCTTCCACATGGTCGCTATGTGGAATCCTTTGTGTTAACAAGTTCCAGTCCTTCCCCTTGCATGCCTACAGATCCTTTGGAATTTTTGTCAGAAGAGAAAGAAATTCTGGGAGTAAGTAACAGTTTAATTTTATATCCAGACACTCTTTTTTCGGGTCTCTGGGTTTCGAAGTGTGTAATCCCATTATACAAGTTTATATGCCAATTTTCCTTCCTAACGAGTTCCATTTTTTGGGTTTCTCTCTGAAAATAGTTTTTGCTTGTGTTGATGATGCTTTGATGTGTTTTTCTAAGTCTATTAAAATTTAATATTTAATCCTATCTACTAAACACATCTAAGTTGAAATGTAGGGCGAGAGAGTGTCGAACCACAAGGACTAAGAGTACGCGAAATTATTCTATGACCTAAATTAATTTGAATAAAATTGAGAGGTTTTTGTGTTAATGAATCTTAGAAAACAACAATTAAACTAAGATAATCTACCTCTAATTGGAACCTAGGGTTTTGAATCCACCATTAGCCAATTACTTTTGTGTTAACTATTAAATTGGGATTATTGATTGTCACACGAGTAGTGGTTTAGGCTACAAGCTTTAACCTGCTAAGGTGATATTGTTAGTATACCATATTGACCCTATTTAACTACAGCATAGGGAAGATA
Source organism: Simmondsia chinensis (assembly GCA_018398585.1). Classification (NCBI taxonomy): domain Eukaryota; kingdom Viridiplantae; phylum Streptophyta; class Magnoliopsida; order Caryophyllales; family Simmondsiaceae; genus Simmondsia; species Simmondsia chinensis. Next base: position 4,421,866 of record JAGTTD010000026.1, on the reverse strand, counting down.
GGCTCTACCTAACATATCGTTAACAATCACATATTGACCCTATCTAACTAAAGCATAGGGAAGATAAGCTTTAATTAACAATTCGGTTAATACTGTTGTTTGATTAATTAATCCTAAGGCTACAAGCACAAAGAATTAGTTTATAAATATCAACATCAACGATCAAAGTTTACAAACTCAATAATCATCTCAATTGAATAAACGATAAAAATATAATACTTTAAAGTATTAATCTCTATCAAACAATTCATGTAACCAATCAAATTAGCCCAAACTAAAATTAATACAAAAGTAAAAAGGTTAAGATTTCATCTAACTTTAGAGAGTAAGTTAGCTCTCCATAAAGGATGAACCGGTGAAAGAGGAGATGAACAAACCCATATCAGTCTTCACGCTAATTTTGCTCTAATTCCAATTCAAAGAAAAACCCCCTTCAAAATAAAACAAGAGAGAGAGAATTTGAGAATAAAGAGAGGTGGTACTCTCGTTCCCCCCAACAGAACCAAAAAAAGCCCCCTTAAATCAATGTTGCTTGCTTCCCAAAACCTATCGGAGTTGGGTTGCGATGATGGGCTTGGTGGTTGTGCGATGATGACGGGCCGAGCTTGCTGATGCTAGAGGTTAGTCGAGGCTCAGTGACGATGGTCTAGGCCTGAGCTGCATTTGTGCTATTGTTGGTGGGCTTGAACTTGTGACATTGGACTCAGGTCTGGTGTCGGTGTTGGGCTGCAGCTGAATGTTGGGTCTGGTTTGGTTCATGCGGGCTGTTGGGCAGCATTGGTGGTGTTTGGGCCTGCGTGTTGCTGATGCGTGATGGGCTGTACAATGTTTTTGGAGATGACGGTGGGCTGTTAGGTTGGCGGTGAGGTTCGGGTGCAAGTCAAGCTTATACGTTCTTGTCCCAAATCTCGATTGACTCGATTTAATTGTTTGCGCATCAAATTTGTCTTATTTGCACAAAACTTTGATAATTTCCGGAACTTTAATTTCAAACTTGTTAAACATAAAATTGCCAAAATGAATGTAGAACTATAATTAAACAAGCGCAAAATAAATAAAATAGCAAATAAATGATGCATAAATATGAGATGCATCATGCTTCCCTTTATCCACTTAACTATCATGTATTTCTTTTTATTTTCAATATGGATTTCATGCTTAGGGATGATGAATGGCCTCAAATGGATCGGCATTCAATGTATAGCTTCGATCGTGGTGCGTGGAGGTAGAGGACTCTCGTGTGTACTGGTGGCATTCGGTGGAATTTTCAAAATCAGTTCTTTGCGATGACGTCTTGTATTTGCTATTTGAGCATAGTGAGGCATTTTCTATGGACTGTCTATTCTTCTATCCGTATTTAGTTACTTGGGACATAGTAGATAATTCCAATACTTAGGGTTTTTACCTAATCATGTTCGGAAAGAGGCTGTTCGTTGTCAGTCTTGGGGCATTTTTTGTAACAAAGGTCGGTTGTGCCTAGTGGGGTTGCTTGGTTTGTCTCTGACTTTGTGGGTATTGGGAAAGACGAGATCTTGACTCATGGTTCATGTTGCGTAACATTTTCTTCGATATTTGACATCTTAATGGACAACGTGGTATTGGGATTACAAGGTTTTTGGTCACCGATCATCATTTAATATTTTCTATGGAATATGAGGTCTACTCTTACTACTTTTCAGTTCCGAAACATCATGCTCTCCGAGTGATGCCAGCACGGGTATGGTGAATGGGCCCAACTTCGGGCTTACTGGGGTTCTTTTCATCCTTGTGGTTCTCCCGTGGTCCCACGAGGATTGTTATATGATCAGTTGTTCTAGCATAGGAAAGGTTATGGTCATTTTTTCTAGAATGTGGCATCATACTAATGCTTTTACTTTTTCTTGCCTTTGTCATATGTTTTATACTAGTTTTTGATTATGTACTTTTGAGGGTGTTGCTGGTTTTTTTGACGATGTACTTCTAGGGTGTTTTGCTGGTTTTTTTGACAATGTACTCTTGGGGGTGTTGTATAGTTTAAAATATGAAATAACAGAGTTTGTTTGTTGTTCTTCTTTTTTTTGATATTGGTTTTTACAAACAATGCTTCTTTATTGATATTCGACTTGTAATGTTCGCGACGTTGTTGCCTTTTGTTTTGTGTTAAATTCATCAAGTTTCGAAACTTCAATTTGTACCTCTCCCTGTTTGGTGTCAAACTTGTCAATCTTTAAGGCTTAACTAATGCAGCCCCCCATTTGGTGGCAAACTTGTCAGGCTTTAAGGCTTAACTAATGCAACCCCCTGTTTGGTGGCAAACTTGTCGAGCTTTAAGGCTTAACTAATGCAGCCTCCTGTTTGTTGGCAAACTTGTTAGGCTTGAAGGCTTAACTAATGTAGCCCCCTATTTGCTAGCAAACTTGTCAAGCTTTAACTAATGCAGCCCCCTGTTTGGTAGCAAACTTGTCAAGCTTTAACTAATGCAGCCCCCTGTTTTGTGGCAAACTTGCCGGGCTTTGAGGCTTAACTAGCACAGCCCCTGTTTGGTTTTTGGGCTTCATTTATTTTGTCTTTTGTTTGTAATTTTGTTCTTGACTCTTGATCATTGATCTTGGCTGTCTTTCCTTTTGCTAGCCCGTTTTGAGCACCCTTTTTTTTTTTTTTTTTTTTTTTTTTTCTGCTGGCTTATTTTGCTTCTGTTTGTTAACTTTGGGTGTCCTTTTACTTTGTTCGTCTATCATGGGCACCGTTTTTCTCTGCTCGCCTATTTTGGACGCCCTTTTTCTCTACTCACCTATCTTGGGCCCCGTTTTTCTCTGCTTGCCTATTTTGGATGCCATTTTCCTCCGTTTTATTGAGTCGGTGCTTAGTCTTATATAAAGGTTGTCTCTTTCTATTTTGACCCTTGACTCATCTTTGCCTCCTTGTGAGTGAAGCTGGGACCCCCGTTTCCTTGCTCCTTATTTCACCCGCGCATCTCTCTTCTAACTTCTACTCTCCTTCTTCAAAATCTTGGGGATTTTGCTTTTTCATGGTATTTCATCTTCATCTTTTCTCTTTTCAGTTTCTAAGGTTTTCTTTTGGTTTTGGGATTTTGAATTTTTTTGCGAAATCGAAGATATGGCGTGCCTTGATTTGCGGTTTAGTTCGTAACTTAAGGGTTTGGTTGTGGTATGTTTCGTTTATGGAGGTTATTTTCAGATTTTGGAGTTTTTATAGGTTATGGGTTTTTTCATTTTGGCTGGTGTAATCGAAGGGTATAGAGATTAGGGTTTTAAGTTGTTTGTGTGTTTAAGAACCGGTATTGTGATGTTGCGTCTTCTGTTGTGCATGATTTGTGGGTTTCAAAATCTTAGGGAGATGAATTTTAGGGATCTCAGTGCCAGTTTTCCTTTTATGCCTTAATCTCTTGTTTCAGTCCAGCATGTAATTGTTTTCCATGTTTTCCTTCTACTTTGCATTGTTAAAAGAGGAGAGATCAATCGGGATGAACTCAAAATAGCCGAGTCCTAGCAATAACTTGTGTTTTCAACTTCCTATGGAAAATCCTATTTTGACAGAGGTTTTACATGAATTTTTGCTCTTTCTGAACAGAAATACGTCAATGGCCTCATCTTCGTCAATATTTCCTACGCTTAGTGCTTCACAATTTCATGCACGTATGTTTTCTTTGCCATGACTTTTGTACTCGTATTTACTGAACATTCACTTAAGAAGAGGAATGGTGTGTGGTCGGGGTTGAATAAGAAGTTCAACACAGCGAGCTCATGAGGAGAGTACCCCTCTTCATCTTCAGCTTGACGTGGCTATTTTTAATGTTAATAGTCTAGAAAGTTGATTCCTACCACAGCGAATGCTAGGCTTTGTAGCTGGTTTGTACATAAATATCATGGGAATGCAGGGGCCTTAACCCTTCGGGGGAAATATTAATTCCCTTCTGACCATATCATATGGTTTCCTAGCGAGACCGAGTCTCTGTTGATCGCGCCTAGCTATGATTGTTTTTCTATTCCCATTGAGTCTCTTAATGCGGGCCTTCGGTTTCCACTTCATCCGTTTGTGTCTCGCATTATGTAACGTTATTCTCTATGTCCTGGTCAAATGACCCCAAACAGTTTAGGAATGATTTATGGGCTTTTATTGGCGTGTTTTGTGAATAGATTTGAGTTGATTGATCCAGTTTTTGATTATATGTTTAGGCTCAAACATACTAGTCGTAATGTGATTTTTGAGAGCCATATTGGCTTGTGTTTTATGCATGCCCTTCTAATGCTAAGGATTGGTTACACAGGTTTGTTGCGGTCCGCCCTTCTATTCTTCCAGAATATCCAATAGTTTGGAGTGCTTTAACTCGACCTCATAAACCTCATATTGAAAACTTCATAGAAGCAGACTAATTTCTTATCTATTGTTTCGACAAGAGTAGAAATGACACCCATTTTTTGGCTATGCGGGCCCATCTTAGTCAAAAGGCGATCCTAGTTAAAGCGGGACTTAGTACGAAACCCATTTCGGGTATCTTTTCACTTCTTTATTCAAGGAAACTTTTGCATGCCCCTTTCATTTCATTTTGCTAATTTTTGACTTTTCAGTTGAGGAGTTAGCAAATACCGACATTGCCAACTTCTTTTCGTCGGAGCCCTCCTTGAGCAGCCCGCGTCCTAGCCAGCCTGGTGTTGATACGTTTTTTCTCATGGTGGCTAGCCAAGCTTCTCCTATGGATTCTTCAACCCATCGTTCCTTGGAAAGTGAACGCTCAGGGTTTCGTCGATATCAGTATAGGGCGCTTATTAGTCTCTCTTTAGAGCTCCTCCCTATCGATAGAATAGTCCTTCCCAATCAGAAGGTTTGGCCGGAGGGCTAGGCTATTCCCCTTCTGTTCCAGATTTTCCCATTCCCATTCCCATTCTCTCCTTACCTGTCCCCATGGCTTCTGTCTGGGGAGAACCTGAGTCTATTTCAAACCCAACATCCGAGTCCATGGGTACTCCCCACGTGGTAGTCACGCCCTCCTTTGCTCCTAATCTTGCGACTTTGCATCATATTTTTGAGGTGATTCATCCCCTCCAACCCCCCCCCCCCCCCCAAAACACATCAGGAGGGTTTTCTTTTGGTGACTGAGGTATGGTGTGTTTGCATTACTTCTTTTTCTGAATTTTCTTATGCTTGTGGCTAAATTTCTTGTGTTTGTGTGCTCCCAGTATGCCTTCATATTTTCTTTGCTTTGTTCTTTTGAAACATGAGGTGAAGAAGTCGTGAGTCATCTATGTGAGGAGCTTCGCTTGCTTTCCCATAAACTAGGAGAGTCTAATCGCGATGCTCTGATCTCCAAAGTTAGGTAAGCAGCCTAAGAGGCGATCTCGAGGGTGGAGATGCCATGGTGAGGGATAAGGGAGAACAAATTGCTCGTTTGACCTTTGAACTATCCCAAGCTCATGAAGAGGCCGTAGCTAATTTTAGATCTAGCCCCGAGTTTCATGGGGCATGCAATACCGATTGTATGTCCGGGCTTGAGTGCGGTTTTAACCGTTTGCTGGAGAAGGTTAGGGATAACAGTTCTTCACTTACTCCTGAGATTTTAGAGGATCTTATGTCACGTGTTAGTGAGGAGATTATGAATACTTTGTCAGGTGGAGGGAATTCTTCTGGTGGTGATGGAGATGCTGGGATGCAGGCATGACAACTGTTTTGTTTTTTTATGGTTATGTACTGTAAAACTATGCATTGTGTATGTTTTGACGTTCTTGTCTGTTCTTCTTTTTGTAATCTCACTTTGAAATTATCGTGTTCTGAAAGATGAATTTAGTTATTATGTTATTAGTAAACGTGTTTGCGTAAGTGAATGATTTCGGACATTGCATTATGGAATAAGTGATCAATGCTACGTACAGGGTAGATGACCAATGTTGCACCTTCGACAAGGTGTGCGATGGTGTTGCACCTTCGAAGAGGTGTGCATTGGTGTTGCACTATCGATGAGCTATGTGTTGGTGTTGCTCCTTCGACAAGGTGTGCACTAGTGTTACACCATCGACGATGTGTGCGCTAGTGTTGAACCTGCAACGAGGTTTGCGCTAGTGTTGCACCTTTGACGAGGTGTGCCCTGGTGTTGCACCTTCGACGAGGTGTGCCCTAGTGTTGCACCCTCGACGAGGTGTGCGTTGGTGTTGCACCTTCAACAAGGTGTGCCCAGGTGTTGCGCCTTCGAAGACGTGTGCACTGGTAGAGTGTCTGACGCTAGGTAAGGGTCTTGTGTTCGATTTCTATGTGACTTGTTAGGCTCAGAAGTTAATCGGAAGTTTAAGCTTGATAAATTGCCAACTTTGTTGGGGAAGTCTGCAAATTTTAGATTGATTATTTAGAAGGGTATAGATGATTTTAGTTCTGAGCTCGCCCTATAAGATGATTGCAATGATTGAGTGGCTAGCTGTCCAGCGGCCGTGTATTTGATCCATTGGGCTCTACTCGCCCCTTTTCTCAGTGGTCAATGCTGCCTGGCTGGTGAAAGATGTGTGTTGATTCGTTGGTCTCTGCTTGAATTTTTCCTTTAATTTGATATTGCAAAACAATTTTCGTTCCTAAGTTTATAATTTCTTGTCCTTCCTTCATTACTAGAATGAACACTTTGAGGGTCCTTATTGGGTCAGGCTAAACTTGTAGAGCCGAACCCACAATGTGTGCAACGGTTAACAAATCTACTTAACCTTTTATAGTGAATTCAATAATTTCTAATAGGTTCGCTTACTGGGAGATGCTGGGACGAGTAGGTAGCCCCCATAATGGCTTTCCAAGCTTATTAGTTTAATATGCAAAAAGTAAATCATGCGAAGTTGAAGGAAAATAACAAGCGTTAACATTAATATTCTTCATTTTATTGATACTACATATCATACCCATACCGGATAATATTTTTGAAGAATACTTGCGTTCCAGCTACGAGACAGGTCGGTTATATCCATTTGTTAGAGGGCATATCTACCCTCTTTTAGTATTTGAGTCACTTTATAGGGGCCTTCCCAATTGGGCACGACTTTCCGACTCCTGCACCTCTTCCACCGAGTCCTATACGTCGTAAAACTAGGTTTCCCACCTCTTCCACCGACTCCTGCACCTCTTTGCGATTGAAGCAGGCTGACATCCTTTGTCTCTGGGCGGCCATCCTGATTAAAGCGCTAGCCCACACTTCGTCTATGACATCGATCGATCCTCGTAGGATTTCATTGTTGGGCTTTGGATGATAGTGTTTTACACCGAAGGTAGGATGCACACTTTGACTGGTGGCACAGCCTCAGCCCAATATATTAGCATGAAGGGGGCCTCTCCTGTGGCTAACTTGACCTTCGTTTGAATCGACTAGAGAGTACTGCCTAACTCATCCACCCACCATCCCCTAATGCCATTGAGTCACTTTTTCAGGCCCCTTAGGATTTCTTTATTTGGCTGCTTCAACTCGACCATTGCTTTACGGATGTGCCACTGTAGTGAAATGTGATCCATTGTTGAGTTAAATTGTGATCCATTGTCTGCTATCACAACCTGGGGAACTCCAAAATGAGAGACTATGTTCTTCCACGTGAATTTTTGTGCAGCCTGATCTGTTATTCAAGCCATGGGCTCGGCCTCCACCCATTTGATAATGTAATCAATTGCAACTATCACAAATTTTCTTTGTCCGAAGGCTGTAGGAAAGGCTCCTAGTATGTTGATTTCCCATTGTGCGAAGGGTATCGCACTAATCAATGGCTGCAAAGGTGTGGGTGGAGCATGGTGTCCTGGTGCAAATCTTTTACAAGCATTGCACCTGCGCACCAAATCTTGGGCGTCACTTTCGAGCATGGGCTAGAAGTACCCTGCACGGAGGGTCTTGTTGGCCAAGGCATACCCTCCGATGTGTCCTCTGCACTCTCCCTTGTGGATATCCTCCATGATGGCGTATCCTTCACTTTTGTCCTTGCACTTAAGGAGTGGATGCATAAAGGACCTTTTGTACAGTTGATCATCTAAAATCACAAACTGAGCCGCCTGATGCCTAATCTGTTTAGCCATATGGGGATCGTCCAGTTGTGTTCCTTGGCTTAAATAGTCCGCTGTCCTATTTGTCCATCCAAATGCTTCTGTGATATTACACACTATCTATGGGATGGGTTCTTCAGACACATTTTGATATACCAGCCTCATCACTACCTCTGCCGCGACTTCAAGCATTTGACATGAGCTTGCCAGCTCATTGACCGCTTGATTTTCATCTCGCTCAATGTATCGCACACTTATCCTTGGTGGCTTAGCCGCAAGCCTTTGAAAGGCCCGCAAATACTTAATCATACTTAGATTGTGAGCCTCATATTCCCCATTTATTTGATTTACTACAATCTTAGATTCGCTAAGAATTGTCATAGTATCAGCTCCTGCGGCTTGTACCAGTCTCACTCCACGGATTATGGCCACCTTCCTAAATAAAGGAAATATTTCCTTTTTTTGGGTTGGATCTATCCCTTCTATTGATTGTATAGTATCTCCAAACACACACTACTGAAAAGCTTCCCTATCCATCTTTTCTATTGATAAAGTTTCAGTCACATAAAGTAAAAATTCATGAGATATTGGAACCATTAACTATTGACTTGATTGCGAATTCAGGAACTTTAGATTTGGATTTCTAATTATGTTTCTCTAATCACATAAGAAAATGAAATTAATAACGAATCAGTATTGATTCTTTTTTAAAATATTTATTTCCATTTTTCTTTTCCTTAATTTCAATTATAACGACAATTATGAGTACATGTAAATCCCGGAACCAGAACAGAAATTACACAGATATTGAATTGGGTGTCTTATCTATATATGATAGATGATGCTTATAAGGAATTATCATAAAATATCGTGGTTCAGTTTTTTATTGAATTTGATGGAATAGAAAATATTTTGATAGAACATGGCCTGTGTTGTCCCGAATAAGAAAAACAGCAATACAATAAAAACAATAAAAGGGGAGAGAAATCTATAGGAATATATAGATAACTATATGTGCACGTGTTTATGTTCAATAAATACAACCCGTTTTACAATTGTATTTTACGAATTTCAATTTAATAATACTAAACTAAATAGGTATAGGTAAAAGTATCGCTTTTTCATTGTTAGTTAAAAGGAATTGAAAGTGCAAGGCATAGCGGTGTGTGACTCCACCCGGGTCTTGAAGATAGATCCCTGCTCTAACCCTTCCGAACATTATGAACCATCCACAAATATCTTCCATGACCAAGCGATCTCAACGAGTGAATCCACCCGGGCAGAGTCCAATAGAGGTTTCACCGTTTCAGGGTCCCGCCCGTCTTCTCGTGTCTCTATTGTGCTATCGTCTTCTACTTTAAAGGTGTATTCGGCAAGAAAATTAGCCAGGGCTTGGGCCATAATTGCTACTTGGGGTAGATAGTGGAGGTCATGCTCAGACAACTCTACCGCCCAGGCTAGCATTCGCCCTGAGCATTCCAGCCCTGACAACCATTCTTTAACTGCCTGGTCAGTTAAGACATTTAAGGTATGTGCTTGGAAGTACGGTCGAAGCTTTCGTGAGGCCATGACAATGGCGAATATCAACTTTTCCATGGACGGGTATCGCAGCTCGGCATCGTTTAGCACTTGGCTGACAAAGTATATCAGAACTTGCTTCTGTCGATTGTTGGAAACCAGCACTGCGCTGACGGTTTGATCTGAGGCTGCCACATATAGAGCGCATGTTTCCCCCAAAAAAGGCTTAGCCATAGAGGGCAAACGTGCCAAATGCTCCTTTACCTTTGCAAAGGCCTGATCGCATTCTTTATCCCATAAGCAATCCTTCTTTTTCCGTAGGGCTTGGAAAAAGGGTAGCGATTTTTCTGCAGTCTTACTGATAAACTTGTTGAGTGCCACCAAACACCCCATAAGGTGTTGCACCTCATTGATCGTTTTTTGAGTGCCCATCTTCAGTATCACACTCACCTTTACTGGATTAGCCTCAATGCCACGTGCACTAAAAATGAATCCCAAGAAATTGCCTTCTAGTATTCCAGAGGAGGATTTGCTGGGATTCAACTTCATTTGGTATCTCCTTAAAATACGAAAGGTTTTTTCCAGATCGGAGATGTGATCTTTTTCGATGCAAGACTTGACAATCATATCGTCGACATACACCTCCATATGATGTCTGATTTGTTGGAAGAATACCTTATTGACCAGCCATTGGTACGTAGCTCTTGCATTTTTTAAACCAGACGACAGTACCTCATAACAATAAGTGCCTTCGTTTGTTACAAACGAGGTCTTTTCTGCGTCATTTGGATCCATCTTAATTTGATGGTATCCCGAAAAAGCATCCACGAAGCTGAACAGCTCGTTACCTGCTATTGAGTCGACAAGTTGATCGATTTTTGCCAAGGGATAGGAGTCTTTTGGACATTGCTTGTTCAAATCGGTGAAGTCTACACACATTCTCCAAGTCCAATTTTGTTTCTTTACAAGGACCATATTATATAGCCATGCGGGATATCATTCTTCTCGTATAAATCCAACCTTTAATAGTTTACGAATCTCAATTTTGACAGCCTCATTCATTTCTGCACGAAAACTTCTTTTTTTTTTTTTTTTTTTGTTTGATTGGAATTGCACATGGGAATACATTCAATCGATGGGTCATCACTTCCTAGCTAATTCCAGGCATTTCCTCTTTATTATAGGCAAACACATCACGAAACTATTTTAAGAAGGTTCTTAACTCATCCTTCAAATCTTTGGACAGGTTATATCCTAGTTTGACCATCTTCCCTACCTCTATCTCTATTTCTTCTTGTCATCCCGGATCAATGACTCGCCTCTCGGATTTCTCCTCTCATTTGGTATCAAGATTCTTTGTTTCTAACTTGGACGGAGGTCCGTACTTTTTCTATTGCAAGGACGTGTGGTAGCACTCTCGTGCTAGCTTTTGGTTTCCTTGTAGGGAGATTATGTCTCCTTCATTGGCCTTGAACTTCATAAGAAGGTGGTATGTTGAGATTACAGCCCTTATGTGGTTCAAGGCGGGCCGCCTAAGTATCACATTGTACGGGGAGAGAGTGTCCACAATTAGAAACTCGACTCTTGCATTTCTCGCTGCCTCCTGCCCTCGAAGGACTGTGTCCATAATGACTGCCCCCATAGGCTGGACTGCTTCCACAGTAAAGCTAACCATGGGATAGCTCACTAGCGCAATCCAACTTACATGTATCTCCATTTGTTCAAAACATTGATAGAAAAATACATTTACTGCACTGCCCTTATATACGAGGACCCTATGAATTCGGCACTGCTCTATGTCGATTGAGGTGACCAAGGGATCGTCGTGAGGTACTTGGACACTCTTCAATTCCCCATTGGTCACTACAAAAAAAGTGACCAATAGTAACAAACTAGAAAATTTTCTGTTATAATTGATTTACCAATAACAACAAAAAATTTCTTTTGTTGCATTTGCAAAATCTCATACAATGCTGACCCCTTTTGTAACAGAAAATCAGTCTGTTGGTATTCTATATAGCATTTTCAACAATACACTTGTGTTTGTTAGTAAAGGTATTTTAATAGAAAATTTTTTATATGTCATGAGGCAAGAAACGAATTTTTACTTCCCTCCAATATTACATTGTAAAAAAATTAAAAAATAATTTGTCAAAGACCTATAGATAATTCAATTATATTAACTTTTTTATCCTCTAAATACATTACATAAATTTAATATTGGCAAGAATTTAAAATTTTATGTCAATTCACAAATTTTTGGGTAAAATATTCCCGCCAAAGCCCAAATTTGGGTATTAAAATTTTCATTAATATTTTATAATAAAAAAATATGCCCTAAAGCACAAAGGTTTGACACTCCTCTCCCCGTTCACCTGCTTCACTCTCTCTCTGTTGCCTGATTCACTCTCTCCCTGTTCGCTCGCTTAACTCTCTCTCTCTCTCCTGTACGCTCTTTCTCTCTCGCGCGTCTCTACTCTTTCTCTTTCGCTTGTCCCTTCACTCATTACAAAAAATGCGCGCATCTACGACAAACACTTTACGAGTGAGTAAAATTCCGTCGTAAATAAGGCATTATTTATGACCGAATTTTACTCCGTCGTAAAGGTATAAGCAGCTACGACGGTTCTAAAATACCGTCTTGGATGGGTCTCACTTTTCCGTCGTAAATGACTTTCAAATTTTCACAGAACTTATGGCGTGTTTTTTAGCGCCTTTTGGCTATTATTTACGATTAACATTTTATGACCGAAAAAAATTCCGTTGTCAGTAGTTACTACTTGCGACAACAATTTTACTCTGTTGTCAAAGATATAAGTAAGTTTATAAGCCAGATAATTAAATTACACTTATTCAAAATTTTTATAGTAAAATAATATTATAACTATTTTTATTAAAATGCTATTTCTTATATATTTGAATAAAAATAATAACTAGTAATTTAATAGTTATCTTTTTAACTAAAACAAGCCCTTTCCTTCCTCTGATAACAAAAAACCCTTTCCCACCCGCAGATGAGCTTTTCTCAAAAGATAAACACCACCGTGCATCTTTTGCTTGCCGTCTCCTCCGAACTTACAGCTTCCCTCACTTGCAGGTAAGTGTCGAAATTTCTTTTTGTTTCTTAGTGTCAGAATTTCGTTTCCCTTTCAGGTTTGATTTCGTTTGATTTCTTTCAGGATTGAATTTCTTTCAACTTCGTTTAAGGTATGTTTTCATTCTACTTTATTTGAGGTTTACTTTCATTCAATTTTGTTTAGGGTTTGATTTAATTCGATTTCGTTTAGGGTTTTAATTCGATTTTGTTTAGGGTTTAGGGTTTGATCTAGTTCGACTTTGTTTAGGACAGGATTTGATTTTTTTCAACTTCTTTTAGGGTTTGATTTTGTTTAGGGTTTAATTTTCTAATTTATTCAGGGTTCGATTTCATTTAGGGTTTAATTTTGTTTAGTTTCGTCAATTACAGTCCCGAGAGCGATTGAACTGATTTCATATTTTTTATCCTTTACTCGGCTAGATTTGCCATCAAAGATGCACTCTTGAATTGATGTCCTTCATCCTCATTTAGTAAAGCAGTCTACAAATTGTATTCTAAGTGACATTAGCATCAATAATGCACTTGGTTAAAGTGAAAGCTTGTGTTCAGAGTTGTTAACATAATGTAGTTGCATATGTAGTGAGAAATCAACATATAAAGAATGGTTTAAGTACACTTTGCAGGGTAGCATAAATATATCAAGAAACCATCCAAGTTGGACAAAATGTCTTCCTCTTCAATAATAAGGTAGTTAGTTCTAAGTAGAAATGCAGAATTCCTTAGTCAAATGCACACAACTCAACATGCAAGAGGGGAACTTTGAATCCATGAAGTTGAGTGCTTGAGTGTATCTTCTTGGGTTATTTATTTGACACTTGATCTCTCCTTGTTGAGTAAAGTTTGTCAATTCCGTGCTTTGTTTTTGTAGTTTTGAAAATTTTATGTGGCCATGGTTTTTTCAAATCTAATAGTTGCTAGAAAAGCTCAAGGTGCTCAAATTTTTGTAAGCTTTTCTCTTCTCATCGTTTTCTCTTGCTTTAGAAAGAAAATTCATGATTGCTACTTACTCATTAATGTCGAATTTTTTTGTTAGCAATGGTGATTACTAATTACTCATTGATTTTTTTTGGAGATTCCGTGGTTAAAATTAGTTAGCAATGATCATTTATTTGTTATTATTTCTGGAATTAAGTCTTTAGAATTGGATATCCTTGTTAGAATCGTTTTTTCTTATGTTTTTTTCCACATTACTTATAAAGTATGGCTAAGGGCATATGTATACCCACTGAAAGAATTAACTCCTTGATTATGTTTAAATTATGTGATGAGTGGGTGATTGATTACTCATTGTATTTGCAAAATCAGTGATGCCTTGTCGTCTTTTGTGCAGAATCCAAACAAGAGTTCGTACTTATATAAATCACATTTTTTCATCTTAGTCCTTTGCTGAACATTGAAGTAAACAGTGCAATTTTTATGGTTGGGTCAATTCAAAAGCAAACGCACTTGTGACTGGGGCATTAAAGATTTCATCTCGAAGTTGATATCAAAATTGATACAAATTGAATTGTACAGGGACTAAAAGGAACGTACCCAGTGTCTCAAGGGCTCCCGCCTACACAGGGTCTCAGTGTACAGGGACTAAATAGTTATAATTAATAGTGTATAAGGATCAAATTGACTCAATGGGTATGTTTTTGTTTGAATTGCATGATAAACCAAGGTGGGTATTGTATAGAGGTGTGCAGATGACAATAAAACTAGAAAAGGACATCACAGACTCCGAGATCCGGAGGGTATGATGATTTGTCTTACAATGAGAATCTCTCTGATGCACACGCTTATGTCTTTTAATGAAGACCTCATTCTTTTGTTATCAACTGTGTTCTTTTACCATTGGACCAATGCTATCTTTGCAATGATCATATTATCCACTTTGCTTATCTTTGGTTTGTTTATCTTTGTTTTACAGGAAACTAGTTTATCTCATGATGATGAAGTTTATTACGAGGAACAAGACGGAGATGATGTCTTAGAAGACGAGGATGATGCAATGGAAGATGGAGAATGAAGTTTATTATGTGTTTTTGCTAAACCTACAAATGATGGGAAAAATTGTATTGAATGTTGTGTTTTGCTCAACTATGTGTTTTTTTGTTTGGATTTATGGATGATTCTAGTTGTACGTAATGCAAGACAAATTTGTCCGTTGGTATGATGATGATGTAGGGCTTTTGGTTTTGTTATTTTCAATTATGTGTTCTAATTGGTTGAAAAATACAAAATTTAGAAACAGAAGTACAATGTTGTTATTAATAGCACTAGTGAAAGAACTATAATGACGTTTGTGTAACTTTGTTTCTGCTGTAACCAATAGTAACAGAAAGCCCTTTGTTACTATAACCAATAGCAACAGAAAGCACTTTGTTGCTGTAACCAATAGCAACAGAAAGCATTTTGTTGTTGTAACCAATAGCAACAATTGTCATGTTGTTGCAAAAGGCAATAGTAACAAATCTAGCAACAATGACCAGTTTGTTGCTATTGGGGTGCAATAGCAACAACTCCCATTTTCTGTTGCTATAGCTTTTAGTGACAGCGGCAATAGCAAAAACATAGTAACAAACAAAATTCTATTGCTAAAAGCTATAGTAACAAAAAAATAGCCAATAGCAACAGAAACTGTTTTGTTGCTATTGGCCACTTTTTTTGCAGTAAGGTGATTCCTAATATTGATTTCCTTTTCTTAGCTCGCCCCTCTTGCAAGTGGGATAGTCCATTGGGTCAAACCCGGGAGATCACTATAATCAACTTTTTTGGTGCCTCAATGATTTCTTTAGGGGGCACGGTTATCAGCACTTTGTTGTTTGCCCAAAGATTTGACGTTTCTTGGTCAGATGGTTCTTTGTTGGGATTCTAAGTTTGCTTCTGCCGAGCTCGGCATTCCTCTCTAGAATGACCATAAAATTGATGGAACTCGCACCACCATGAGTCAAATGATTGCCAGGGTGGACGAAATCCCTTTTTTGAAGGAGATGGGTGATATGCCAATCTTTTGTCTATCTCGTAGGCCATCCTCCTCGAGGACTGGTGAACCCGGACTCTTGGCTGGGTTGTTGATGTTGAAGGTCTTATTCTCGTTATATGAGCAATCTCGTCTCTTTCTTTGGTCTTCCCTATAACCCCCAGCCGAAATTTCTCGACAATACTCATTACGTCCTCAGCGGATATGTACTTGTTGCCCTTGTCCCACAACTCAGCAATCATCATGAGCTTTTTTTTTTGCTAAGGCAAACTTTAACTCCGAGTTCTTAAGTCCATTGACAAAGGCGCTTATGGCTGTTTTCTAAGCCAGGCCTGGTATGTCAATCATTTCTCGGGCAAATCTTCTAACGAAGTCCCTTAAAGTCTCAGATTCTCTCTGCTGCTGCATTAGTTGCGCTGCCGTCTTTTTCCTACGCTTGTTGCTCACGAAGTGGTGGGAGAATTTTTCTATTAAATGAGAAAAACTATCGATCATGCCTGCCGGCAAAGATGCAAACCACCATTGCGCAACCCCTTTCAACGTGGCAGGAAAGCACTTACACCAGACTTCTTCAGAAGCATCTTGTATATACATTGGAGATTTAAATCCGAAAAGGTGACATTTCGAATCCTGGTTCCGTCAAATAGATCTATGTTAGGAATATTGACCATTTTTTCCGAAAAGGACAAGATCCTTGTAGAAAACGGGGAGTGCGTGCCTGGGACCTTAGGTTCTTCACCAAGCCTGCCTCCTTCAGATAAGAAGGTAGGCCCCTATGATTGACCACTCATACCACCAGTGGACTCGTCTCCAGAGCAATTTCGTCCTATGTAATGGGCCTTGTTTATTTTTCTCTCATGGTATCGAGTTCCTATATCCAGCCCTTATAAATTCCCACAGGTTTCCTGCCCATGTGTATCCACAGGTTTGGGGCATGGTTTGGGGCTTGTGGCCTTACGGTTTTCATCTCTAAATGTGAGGGGTACATCGGGCCGTGATTCATCTAATCTTAGTAAGAGCCGATGAAGCAAGCCTTGCATGTCTCTTAAATGTTGCTTTGATGTGCATTCAGGTTCCTTGTTGACCTAGGACAATTGGGGGATCCTAACGGTTTTATCATGGTCTCGATCCTTCCCACAAAGGGCGCCAATTATGTTTTTGATGGGTATGAAGGTAAGACTAGCTGGACTCAAGCTAATTGGAGAAACGACCATTGACACACCCTTTCCACCTATTTGAAAGATAGTTTGCCCTTCCGATGTGTGTTTTTCTCTCTTATGTATGTCTTTCCATGGAGGGGAGCCTTCCTTTGTATAGGGGTTTGTGGTGCCGGGTTCTGATTGCCAATCTCTAGGCGCCGCTTTTGGGTGCTTACCTCTGGGCGCCCGCTGATCTCTAGGCGCTACTTTCGGACGCCATCCTCTGGGAGCTCGCCTGTCCCCGGGCACCGGTTCTAGACGCCATTCTACGGGTGCCCGCATGTCTCAGGGCGCCACTTCTAGACACCATCCCCTGGGCACCTAGCTTCGGGCGCTACTTCTGGGCACCACATCTGGGTGCCGCTCCTAGGCACTGCTCCTGGAAGCCAAGGGGGTGTCTATAACAATGATAATGAACTAGTCTAAAGGCATAACCTATCATATCACCCTAAGTGCAGCATAGGTTATCTCATTAGCATAACTTAATTCCCATGTTACTCCTAATTTAATATTAAACCTAAGTTAATACTTGAACTAGGGTTGAGGGTAATAAGCTAGTCTAAGGGTATAACCCATCTTATCACCCTAGATATAGCATGGATTATCTAAATCGGACTAACAAATTCCTTGATCACTCCTAATTAAGTATTGATTCGTATAAAAGATTATGTTCAAGGTTGGGTACAAGCACAACCCTTACCACGCATAAAAACCGGTTATGTCATCGTCTAGGCTATAAGCTCATAGACTAATGCTAATAATTTGGAGATCTCAACATAGCTACAACCAAACACATAGAAATACCAAACACAATTATAAATTCCCCACCGGGGTGCTTATATAACATAGCCCAAATCCATTGGCAAAAGCATAATATAAATCTGGGATATGGGCAGCTACCCGTCCTTCATCCCTAAACGACAAGTCTACTCCTCCATAAGAGTTTTACACATTATTAAAATCTTAAAAAATAAAACAATGAACAATAACTAAGGATTGTAAGACTCCCTCAATTGACGATGATATTGGTTCTTGCTTTGATCTTTCCAGCACTCCGACAACCTGCGCTTTGGCCTTTGAGAACCCCTTGGATTTGGTAGCAGCTTCGGAAAGGAGAGGAGTAGAGGAGGCGTGGCAAAAGATCCCTCCCAAAAGTTAGGTTTCGATATTTCAAAGCCCGGAGGTGATTCGTGGGCGGCATTATGTGCGGCCTAGGAGTTAAGTCGCATGTAGGACATACTTCACATTAAGTGTATCCGTGATGTGCGCCATGATCCTTGGCAATGGCGCCAAAAACTTGATATGATAATAAAGAGTGTTTTAAAACAGTGTAATAGCAAGCATATGAGATCGTCGTAGCTAAATCGGGCATACGGGTAGTATCAACAGGGAATAGGAGTTAAGTCGGATTTAGTTATTAATGAGTAGTAGAATTTTTTGGTTTTGTTGATTTTGAATTTGTTAACTAAATTAAAAAAACCAAACCACAAACTAAAGTTCTAAAATCAATTAGGGTTAGTTCAGGGAATGAATGCAAGGTAGCTTTACTTATATCCCGTCATTATATTCTACTATGATAATGATTTGGGAGGCTTAGGCTACAACCACTAATCCTTGGTTAATATTTAAACTAGAAATTAGGGTAATGAACTAGTCTAAAGGTATAACATTTCATATCTCCCTACATGTGGCATAGGCTATCCCATTAATACTACTTAATTCCTTGTTTTTAGTATAATATTAAACCTATATTAACACTTAAGTTAGCGTTTAGGGTAATGAACTAGTGTAAGGACATAACCCATCATATCATCCTAGGTGTAGCATAGATTATCTCAATAACACTAAAAAAATTCCCTTGTCACTCCTAATTAAATAATAATTTGTATCAAAGACTGTGTTTAATATTGGGTACAACCTCAACCCTAACTACTTGTGAAAAACTAGTTAGGTTATGGTCTAGGCTACAAGCTCATAAGCTAACGCTAATAATTTGGAAATCTCAACTTGGCTACAAGCGCACAGAAAGAAACACAAAACATAATCATAAATTCCTCACAACGGTGCTTATATAACAGAAACTAAATCCATTATCAAAAGCATAATATAAATTTGGGATACAGGCGGCTACCCGCCCTTTATCCCTAAACTAGAAGTCTACTCATCCATAAGAGTTTTACAGATCATTCAAATCTAAAGACAATGAACAAAAACTAAAGACTTGAAGGCTCCCTCAATTGGCATTGATATTGATCCTTGCTTTGATCCTTCCAGCACTCCAACCATTTGTGCTTCGGCATTTGAGAACCTTTTGGATCTCGTAGCGGCTTTGGGAAGGAGATGAGATAGGCATGGCAGAAGATCCCTCAAAAGATTAGGTTTTCGGTATTTGAAAGTCGGCGTGCAGTGCTTGATGTGCGGCGTCCCCACGTCACCCTCGTCTCCCTTCCATATATATGCTTATATAATATAATATAACATAAAATAATATATATATATATATATATATTAACTCTCCACGAGACCTATTTCAGTTATCGAATTACGATCCGATAGGTCCTTCTTTTACACACTGTGATCGGGTTTCTCAAAGCAGTCTTCATATATCCCTTGATTGTGGTTAATTCTGCTGCTTCTCAACCTTTGTTTGCTCTGTTGCATTCCAAGCCTAAATATACCGAATTACAATTTGATTGATCCTTCTTTTCCACAACTAGTCGAGTTTCTCATAGTAGTCTTCATATATTCCTTGATTACGCTTAATTCTACCGTTTCTCAACCTTTGTTTGCTCTGTTATATTCTAAGCCTAAATGTACCTATATTACAACAAAATACACATGTAAAAACTGAATATGTTGTAGGAATAGGAAACAAAATATGTAAATATGAGGCACATCAACATCACTAAACCCACTCCTTGCTTGTCCTTAAGCAAGATTCAGCTCAAACTGGCTAAATATGGAAAATTTTGATCAAGCATGTAAAAGCAAGAATTATATGAAACATGTTTCCAAACATGCTTTAAGATGTACCTGAGAGTAAAGAATGTTTATGTAACGTTATTATTATGTTGGTTCCAACTCAAATTCTCATGATTCAAGTCTTTTTACTAGCGAGAGAATTTGAAACTTCTCTTCCCTTTCCCTTACTTCAAATCCTCCATATTTAAGACGAATAAAGAAAATAATTAATGGAATCAATTATCCTAACAATTCACTGCTAATCAATAGTAAAATCAAAAGGCTTCCCCCCCCACCCGCCCTTTTGCTCTCTTTTTTTCTTTTTTATCATGGTTAGGCGTGTTCCCTTAGACCCATGTAGCAAGTTTTCGACCGGTAACTCCCGATTCGGTTGGCTCAAGGCACCGAGTCAAGAGCACTCCTCAGACCTAATGGCTCGAGACAAAGGAATTCACAGCCTAAGCTGTTACTAGTACATACCTTCTCTCTCTCTCTCTCTCTCTCTCTCTCTCTCTCTCTCTCTCTCTCTCTCTCTTATATTAGGTGTTAGTGCTTATTGTAGTGACCTAAAAGGGTTGAATTTTCTTAAGCTTTCTCTATGTCCCATGTAACCAACTTTTGACCGGCCGCTCTTGACCCAGTTGGCTCAAGGTACTAGGTGTTAAGACACCCCTACGAGCTTACTTGCTCAAGAAACAAGGGCTAAAAGAACCAACAAGTCACATGTACCTTTTTTTTAGGAATCACTCAAGATAAAGAGATAAGAAATTAATTTCAACATGGTTAGGAGTGAAATGATGGATTCAAATTCCTAAAATTATTTCCGTTATTACAACCTAAAACATAGGATATGTCACAAGATTAAGACTAAAAAGTAGTCATCTCTCTAACTAGTTAAAAGACAAAAATACATATTCAACAATTAGATCCATGAAAAATCTCATTACATAAATATTCTAATAGTCATAGTACATCTCAAATTTGAACTTCAACAGAAGTCAACATAATTCTATGCTAATCTATACAAAAAGCTCAACTCATTTAAGCAAAGAAAATGTTAAAAGGACAATCAAGAGTCCACACCGTACATGCCACCCCAAACCCAAACCTTGCATTGTCCATAATACAAATCAACAAAAATAAATACAAGCACAAAAAGGTAAGAGACGACATATGCTGTGGCTGATTCAGCTATGCGTGCTGAACAAATCTAAAAAGCGAAGACAAACGTAGCAAGCTACAATTGAAGAAATAGAAGACAAAATACTAAACAAATTTGTTAGTAGTGTTAGAAATAAGGATCATACAAGCGTTTAGTAAAAGATAAACAAAGCTAGCATGATAGGAATAACAAAAGGATATGCAATTGAAAGAGACTTCATGCGGAAAAACATATTAAAACAAAATTAAAAGTAGGTTGGGTTGCCTTCCAAGGCTGTTAAGCTTAACGTCGTCAGCTGGACGCAATTTAGAGCACAATGTCAACAAAAATCGAAGGCAGTGTCTATCATAGAACTCAGATTGACCCAGCAAGGACGATCCCCCAAACCCAACAGCGTTTCTAGACTCGTGACTATCAAGGAGGGAAACATTACCAAAATTGGGGTTGCGAATCTCTACTCTATCAAGTGTGGGTGATGACGCACATCTATTAACACAGATAGGGACACTATTACAATCAACACTTTTAGTAGAATCGGGCTTATCAGATTCTACCAAAGAGTCAATACCATCAACCCTATAGCATTCCAACCCGTCCTCAGTCTCAAGGTGCCGAACAAAGTTCGAGACCTTCAATTTTCCCTTAAGGTTTCCAAAAGAAACCTCCAACACTCTCGTCCTACAGTGAATTACAATATCAGCCGTGGCAAGGAACGGTCGACCAGAATAATGGGAGCATTGTGATTTTGCCTAGGAGCAAGGTCTATATCTAAGACAAGAAAATCAATAGGGAAGAAAAACTTATGTACTTGGACAAGTACATCTTCCACTACCCCACGAGGTACTCGCTCTGTTTTAATGGCCAACTGAAGTGTAACATTAGTTAGCTTAAGGTCTTCTATACCCAATTCCCGAAAAATTGAGTAAGGGATGAGGTTTACACTCGCTCCAAAATCTTGCATGGCTCTGCGGGTGTAACGCTCTTCTAAGACGCGTGGAACTGTAAAAGCTCCGGGGTCTCGAAACTTGAGTGGGACGCCTGACACTAAAATGCTGCTCACCTTCTTGGTGAGCAGAACCTTCTTCGAGATATGCACTTGTGCGTGCTTCTTTTCGGTGCAAAGGTCCTTGAGGAACTTGACATATATAGAAATGTGTTTAATGGCTTCAATCAATGGCAAGTTGAACTTCATGCTCTTAAACACATCTATGAGCTTAGCCCTCTTTGAGTTGTCCTTCTTCTTTGGTCCAATAAGGGCAGAAACAAAAGGGACAACTTGTTGAAATGACCTATCTTGTGGGTCCTCCCCATCGGCAATGGGGGAGGGATTGCTCTCCTTCTCAACATCGACCTCCACATCCCGAAGATTCCCCTCTCTAGACACTGATACAACCTTAACTTGCTTGTGAGGAAGCAAGTTAGGGTTAGAACTAGTTGATCCTGCTAGAATTGTAAGAGGTATGGAGGGTAACCACCATTCCCCTCGCCTATGAAGTACTTAGGTCATTTGTCCTATTTGGTTCTCTATTTTAGTAATAGACTGAGAATGTGATCGAACCAATTGTGTGGTGTCCTCCATGAATCGGAGCATACGCTCATCGAATGGAGAAGAATATATTGGAGATGTGGGAGGGGGGCCAACATGTGAAACAGGGAGGGTAGATTGAGAAATATACCTTTTTCCTCGAGAAAAGACAAGATGGTGTGCGTTACCTACAATACTAGGAGTATGTTGTCTCGTGGATGGATTCTGATGATCGTTCTATCTCCATGAGAAATTCGGGTGGCTGCGCCATCTAAGATTTTTGAGAACAAGTCACCGTTCTTCGGAAAGTCCGGCGCTGTAAATACCTATTCCTGTACAAATTCGGGAATGTGAAGCATAAAGGCAGTCAAGTACACAATGGTCAGCGCTAGAGCAAATGCCATAGGTGTTGACCCCATGTGATGACTCAGCAGCATTAATTTCATGCACATTAGTAGGATTGGCCTGAGATGCAATAATCTAATCAACTTTCCTACTAAGCATTTCTAACTTAAATACGATGTCATCATTTGGTGCCACCCCATAGACACCATGTGCACCTCCCCTAACCATCCTAGCAGATGAGGCCTGGTCAAGGAAATGCTCACTAAGACGCTCAAAAAGGGTCCACGCTTCATTCTCATCCTAATGGTTAAATACTCCCCCGCATGGAGCATTAACCATTTGTTTGTGGGACGCAGTGAATCCGTCATAAAAACTTTGCACTAGAGCCCACTTGAGAGACCCATGGTGGGGACAACTCCTAAGAAGCTCCTTGAACCTGTCCCAACTCTTATGAAATTGCTCTCAATCTTTTTGTTCAAAACTGTTGATAACATGCCTAACAGCCATTATTCTAACCTTAGGATAAAATTTGACAAAGAACTTTTGTTGGAGATCCTCCCAAGTTGTGATTTTACCCCTGGGTAAGGATTGAAACAATCTCTTAGCTACAACTTTTAACAAAAAAGGGAAAAGACGTAACCTAACCACGTCGTGCGAGACACCTCAATAATGACATGTTTCACAAATTTCAAGAAAGGTATCAAGGTACTCGTACAGGCTCTCAATCGGCTTCCCATAGAAAGTGGGAAGCATGTTGATAATCTCGGGCTTAAGTTCAAAATTTTTATTACCCACGCTGGGTAACACAACTCCAGTTGGCTCAATGTAAGTTTGGGGAACAAAATGATCCCCAATCATATGTGGAGGGGCGCACGCCAGCTGTGGAGCAGAGTTGTCGGCCATGACGAGAAAAAAACTAATAATAAAAATAGATAAGTAAATAAATAAACAAAAAATAAATTAAAGAAAAATAAAGTAAATTTTTTTTTTTGAAACAAAATAAATAACTAAACAAAAATAATAAAAAATTTCTCGTTAATTTCTAAATCAACTTAGCGTACCGAGTCCCTGACAACAGTGCCAAAAACTAGATGTGATTTTTAAGAGTGTTTTAAAACCATGTACTCCCAAGCGTATGAGAACATCGTAGCTAAATCGGGTATACTAGTCATATCCACAGGGAATTGAAGTTAAGTCAGATTTAGTTATTAATGAGCGGTTGAATTTTTGGGTTTTGTTGATTTTGAATTAGTGAACTAAATTAATAAAACTAACTACAGACTAAAGTTTTCAAATCAATTAAAATTAGTTCAAGAAATGAATTCAAAATAACTTTACTCGTATCCCATCATTATATTATACTATAACAATGATTTAGGAGGCTTAGGCTACAAGCACTAAGCCTGGGTTTATATTTAAACTAGGGCTTAGATTAATGAACTAGTCTAAAGGCATAATTTATCGTTCCACCCTACGTGTAGCATATGTTTTCTCATTAGTACTACTTAATTCCTTCTTACTCTTAGTTCAATATTAAACGTGTATTAATACTTAAATTAGGGCTTAGGCTAATGAACTCGTCTAAGGGCATAACCCATCGTATTGCACTAGGTGTAGTATAGATTATCTCAATAGCACTAACAAATTTCTTTGTCACTCCTAATTAAATATTAATTAATATTAAAGTTTGTGTTTAGGGTTGGGTACAACCTCAACCCTAACCACATGTGAAAAACTAGTTATGTTATGGTCTAGGTTACAAGCTTATAAATTAATGCTAATAATTTGGGGATCTCAGTATGGCTACAAGCACACACAACACCGAACACAATTATAAATTCCCCACAAGGGTGCGCATATAATAGAACACACATTCATTGTCAAAAGCATAATATAAATCTGGGATACGGGCGACTACCTGCCCTTCATCCCTAAACTACAAGTCTACTCCTCCGTAGGAGTTTTACACATCATTTAAACCTAACAAAGATAAAAACTATGAATAAAAACCAAGGACTTGAAAACTCCCTCAATTGGAGTTGACGTTAATCCTTGCTTTGATCTTTCCAGCATTCCGACCACCTGCGCTTTGGCGTTGTAGCGACTTCGAAAAGGAGAGGAGGAAGAGAGGCATGGCAAAAGATCCCTGAAAAGATTAGGTTTACGGTATTTTAAAGCTGGCATCTGATGCGTGATGTGCGGCATCCCCGCTTCCCCCTTGTCTCCATATATATATATATATATATATATATATTGTTAGGCTCTGATACCAATTGTTGAGGTAAGACTGGACAAATCTAATATTCTTTTATACTAATTTGTAAAGAAAAATATAAATACCTCCTTAATGCGGAACTTAACACCCAAGACAAGATTCGATTCAAATACTATAACTCACACAAAAGAGAAGAAAACAAAATCGGTAAAAGGAAGAACAAATGAAACAACACACAATGATTTACGTGGAACCCCTCTTCAATCGATAGGAGAGAAAACCACGGGTAGAGATGAAGATTCTTTATTGATACTTGAATGGAAGAATTACAATAGCACTTCCTCTGAACGAGATCTATGAAAGAATTATGACGCACTTTCTCTTAACTCTTGTAATGCTCTCAAATTGACAACAATGGCTGACCTCACACTTTTAAATTGATCTTTGATTGGATTGGACACATAAAACGTATCCCCTAACCCCATATATATACTAAACAGCTAGGGTTACACGAAAATAGGTTCCCGATCAATCGGGTAGGGCCTGATCAATCGGGTAGGGCCTGATCGATCAGCCCTCTCTCGGCCAAAAACTGGATTTTAACTTAATTCACCCGATCGATCGGACATCCCCCCGATCGATCGGTGACCCCTCGACAACCCATAAATCCTAAATATATAAATTTGAGGCATATTCCTAACAAACCTCCACCTTGACTTAAATTTCAAAAATAAAGACAATTCTCCACCTTCTCCACAAAACACCCCACACATGGGGTTATCTGGACAAAATACAAAACCTAACCGAGCCCGAGCGATGCTTGAACTTTTTATTAGGTAGCGCTGAAGTGAACATATCTGAGAAGTTATAAGCAATGCCAATCTTCTTCTTCTCTGGATTGGCTCTTGACACGTCTTCTGAAACAATCACCTGCTGCTAAACTGTGTTACTTAACTGAAACTGAACTTCCTTTGTCTGGCTTATTCACCTGACCTGAATCACAACTAACTAATGACATCTTCTGTGGAGATAGCAATGAAGACTCATCAAACGTGACATCTCTACTCGTCAGGAATTGCTTGAAGCGAAGATTCTTCTGCTTCCCATAAATGCCTTGTTCACAAGATATCAGTCTTGTAGACTAACCACACAACGAGCCCCTTTTACTGTGCTCAGACAAAACTGTATCACCTGAATGATCCAATCTCAAGCTCCTTGACTTTGGGATCTCTAGTTCTGTCAACAACGACGATGATGAAGATATCTTAACTAATCTGACAACTGCGGAACCGACAAGCTCATACAATGTACCTACCCTTCTGCCTTTCATAACTGTCAAAGCGCCCTTAACGACTTTCAAAACTCCACCTTCAGCTGTGTACCTATACCCTTTAGACTCAAAAGTACCTAAAGAGATAAGATTTTTCTTCAAATTAGGAACATGACGAACGTCGCTCAATGTCCTAATATGCCATCGAACATCTTATTACAAATTGTTCCTATCCCCAAAACTCTTCGTACTGCTTCGTTACCCATCTGAACAGTTCCACCTTGAATTGACACGTATGTGATGAGCCAGCTTCTATAGGGACAAACATGATAGGAGCAACCCAAATCCAAAATTCAACTTTCTCTAAAACTGGACTTAGGTTCAGACACTGACAGAATATCTCCACCCTCATATTCAACAACACTAGCGTCTGCGGATCTCTGGTCAGACCTGTTATCTGCTTATAGTTTTCTCTTAAGCTTGTAACAGTCTCTCTTAATATGCCCTTTCTTATGACAGTAATTACAGGTTAGGTCTTGATGTCTAGACTTACACTTGTTTCCACTATTCTTTAAACTTAGTTCTTTCTCTCACAAATAAACCACAACCTGAGTTCTGAACGGAGTCGGACAACTCCTTATCTATTCTTTCTTTACTCAGTAGGTTTCTCTTAACTTCATCAACTCTGATAGTTGACCTACCACCATAAGTAATGCTTTCTACAAAGCCTTTTTATGAAGTAGAGAGTGAATATAACAAAAGCATAGCTTGATCTTCATCCTTAGGAGCATCATCCAATTCTTTGAATTCTTGAATAATTGAATTAAACTCATTAACATAATTCTTAAGTGACGTACCTTCTGATATATGAAACGCGAACAAACGATGCTTAACTGTGAGTTTGTTGGAGGCTGACTTGAAACAGAACATATCTTACAATTTCTCCCACAACTCCTTAGCGGTCTTCACTTTCAGAACTTCTGTTAAAACGTCATCTGTAAGACACATCTGCATAGCTGTGAGTGCCTTCTCATCTAACTCCTCCCATTGTGCATCAGATAGACTCTTCGGTTTCTTATCTTTTCTTTCTAGGCCTTTCTTCAAGCCACTCTGCGTCAGGAGACCCTTACCCCAGACTTGCCGCAAAGTAAAACTTCCTTGACCTCCTAACTTCTCAACTTCAATCTTAATTGCGAACGCCATAATATCAAATCGAAATAAACAGGGCACTGATAACAATTGTTGGGCTCTGATACCAATTGTTAGGCTCTGATACCAATTGTTGAGGTAAGACTGGACAAATCTGACATTCTTTTATGCCAATTTGTAAGAAAAAATATAAATACCTACTTAATGCGGAACTTAACATCCAAGACAAGATTCAATTCAAATACTATGACTCACACAAAAAAGAAGTAAACAAAATAGGTAAAAGGAAGAACAAACGAAATAACATACAATGATTTACATGAAAACCCCTCTTCAATCGAGAGAGGAGAAAACCACGGGCGGAGATAGAGATTCTTTATTGATACATGAATGAAAGAATTACAATAGCACTTCCTTTAACCCAGATCTATGAAAGAATTATGAAGCACTTTCTCTTAACTCTCATAATGCTCTCAAATTGATGACAATGGTTGACCTCACACTTTTAATTGGATCTTTGATTGGATTGGATACCTAAAACGTACCCTCTAACCCCATATTTATACTAAGCGGCTAGGGTTACGCGAAAACAGGTTCCTGATCGATCGGCCCTCTCTCGGCCAAAAACTGGACTTAACTTAATTCACCCGATTGATCGGACATCCACCTGATCATTCGGTGACCCCTCGACGACCCATAAATCCTAAATACATAAATTTGAGGCATATTCCTAACATATATATATATATATGTATATATGATATAATATATAATATTATGAAATTTATATATTAACTATCCACGTGATCTATTTGAGTTACCAAATTATAATCCGATTGGTCCTTCTTTTCCGCACATGATCGGGTTTCTCAAAGTAGTCTTCATATATGCCTTGATTACGCTTAATTCTACCGCTTCTCAACATTTGTTTGCTCTGTTGCACTCCAAGACTAAATGTATCTAGATTACAACAAAACACACATATAAAAGCCGAATATATTGTAGGAATGAGAAACAAAATAAGTAAATATAAGGCACATCAGTACCATATAAAGAAATCCATGTACATCTTTTTTGGCAGTATTCCAACTCCGACCGCGGGCAAATATCTTCACACCACAATGAAATCCACTCACCCCATTCCTGGATACTTTTTATTTGGTCTTGCAATACTTGGGAAGGTAAGTAGAGATTTGCACCGTCCCGCATCTCACACTACAACATCCGCGATTCCTTTCCTTCTCAGAATATCCACAATTACTCATTTGTTTGACGGCTTCGATAAAGAGCAAACCAAACTGCATTGCAACCGCTCTACTTTATCATTTTCGACCCTGCCAGTGACAGTTTATTACCCAGTTCAACTGGCTAAGCAGGATGCTTCTTCAAACACATTCATCATTGTTCTCACGATTATTATGGCCTCTATTTTAGCGTTGTTGGTTATTTGATCTTTAATGAGCAGCCCATGTTCTGTCATTAGCATGCTAGGTCCTAGCAAATCTAGCCTTCTATAACAATTATATGGCTGCCCGGAAGTGTCATTCCATTGAGCCCATTTCGCATCTAATAAAACCAAACAACACTCTGTTGTATCTTCTTTGCTTCCTGGAGACAAAATTGTCCAAAATGCTTCCATATCATTGCAATAAGTTGAACAAGTGAAGTGGTAATAGTTAAGTGGGAGGTTATCCACAAACAAAGTAGTTACACCTCCTGAATTATGGCATGAAGTGTGATAGCCCTAACTTCCATCCTACTGATTATTACCTTATGCCTCGCAATTTCTTTGAGATCACCTACTTCTTGGTTACCGCTTGATGTGATGTATATTTTATATCTTTTATACCCTATTCCTGTGATATTTCTTTGTACTACATGTGTGTAATAGTATAATCTTCATATATTTAGGCTTAATACATGTTGGAGCAAGGACGACTTAAAAAGCGGTGAAAAATGGGCTCAAATAGACAAAATCAAAGACTACAATGAGAAACCTAACCACGTGTGAAAAAAGGAGTCCATCGGGTCAAAAATTGGTATTACAATTTAAAACAAGTTATTTTTTGCACAGGTAGTTTTTATACACATACACACACACATATTGGCGGGCCAGTTGGCCCAGCAAAGCTTTTCC
Organism: Simmondsia chinensis; assembly: GCA_018398585.1. NCBI lineage: Eukaryota > Viridiplantae > Streptophyta > Magnoliopsida > Caryophyllales > Simmondsiaceae > Simmondsia > Simmondsia chinensis. Next base: position 4,392,334 of record JAGTTD010000026.1, on the reverse strand, counting down.
GTGGAGGAGGAGGGCGGCATGCAAAAATAGGAAGGGCAAACTAATTATATCATCTTTTGCCTTATTTTCACATCTCCTCCCTTCTCGAGCCACCAAGAGAGAAGAGAGATCCGAATACTCACGAAAGTTGAAGCAGAAGTGGTTGAGTATTGGAAAATCAAAGCAAGAGTCAAGTCAATATCATTCAAGGGAGTCAAAAAATCCATAATTTTTTTTTTTTTTGAATTTTTTATTTGTAGAACTCTTATGGAAGATTAGACTTATGAGATGTTTGATATAATGTTAAAAAATAGTGGGTAAGTGCAATAGTTAATGGGGTAAACATTACCCTAGTTAAAAAGTTTCCTTTCCTGTTTTTTTGTTACACCCCTTTAAAGAATTAGCCATTAATTCAATAATCTTTTCGTATGTTTGGTTTGAGTGTACCACAACTTTTTTATATTTTTTTTTAATTATTTTAAACATCTATTTAGTCCAGCCCCATTTTTTTTGATGGCATATTAGTTAGTAATTTTTCAAAACAATTAATAAAATAAATTTGTAATATAATTTCTTTAATTACATAAAATAAAATATTATAAAAAATTGGGGGCTGCAGCACCGTCTTTTGTCAATCGGAGGAAGAAAATCTAACCACAAAAAAAATGAAACCCTCCTGAAAATTAAAGTTTTTTGTTAGATTGTATCTCAAATTTTTGGGCCCAAATTTTAAATAGAGGTATGTGGTGAAACGAAGGGACCGGGCCCTTTTTCTTTTTCGAGGTCGGGGTATACCCGGTTTTCTCTGTTGTATTATATATAAGCTCTTTTCTTATATGGGTTTCAATAAAGAGTGTGTGTGAGCTGTTTTTCCTTTCAGCCGAAAAGACAGAAAGAGAGAGAATGTCAAGAATTTTCTTGTAATTCTCCACAATTTTGATTAATAAATGTACTATACCTCCGCCCATGGTTTTTCCCCTCTCGTTTGAGGGTTTTCCACGTAAATCTGTTATCTTCATTATTTGTTCTCTTTTACCTTATTGTCTACTTCTCAGATCTATTTTAGTATCTAAATCGAACCCAAATCTTGTGTATTATTTTCTTTTCACTTTTAAAACCTAATAATGATTCAAAATCTACTATTAGTCATGATTAATATCATCATTGTTGTGTTTAAAAACAAAAAAAAAACACAAACAAAATACCACCATTGTCAACATATTACCCATTAATAAAAAATTTCAAAGCCTTGTAAAACCAAATTCAAAAACCTTAGTTTTCTTCTATTAGATTTTCAAGCCAAATATTGGCCCTAAAAACCATTTATATTAAAATTTTGATAATAACAATCATTTAGTGAATTATTATGTTTTAATTATTCTAATCTTGTTTGAAAGTGATTTATAAAAAAGTTAGGAAAAATAAAATTAATCATATTGATATCAAGTTTTCCAAGATGTTGGAGAAGAGGAAATTGAGTCAAGTTGAAAAGAAGGTTGATCCTAAATCAAAAGAACGAGATCCGAGTCCAAACATTTCAAGTCATTTATTTTTATTTTTTAGGAATTAGGATCGGATATCACAATTTAGTCAAATCTCAATATTGATATATGCTACTCTTAACATTTTCAAATGTTACTTAAAATAATACTGAAGTCAAATTCAAGCCGGTCAAGTTTTTTAACAAGGATATGTTAAATTGGCATTAGGAAAAGCATGCCCAAAAATAACAAGACCAAATATTTTATTAGGGTGATATTTTGGCGTGATTAAATCAATTAATCATTCAAATAAACTAGGCAAACACAAAAAGTTCATTCAAAAATTAAGTTAATATGATAAATCAATCAATCAAGCTAAAATGGTCAAAATTGTTCAAATCCACCCAGGCATGCTGAGTATCGACATATAGAAGGGATGTACCATCACATAGACATACAGTAGCCATCAGGAGCTTCTGTGTGTCAACACACAACCCTGAAAAGGCTCCAAACAGCTATTTTTGATTTAATTGCTTTCCTAATTTTTTCCCAAACATTTCAAACGTCCCCTAGCCCCTCATTTTCTTATAAATAGGGCTTGACTGCTTTGCTTTAATTCATCTAATTCTCTCTAAGCATTCTTTGGTTAAAAAGCTCTTGTTCTCTTGTGCTTTAACGTTTTAATTTTGAGTTTCTTTTAAAGTTTTCTTGAGCATCACTAGTTTTCTTTATTGTTGATCATTGAGCTTAATTGGCATATTCTTAGCTTTGGCTAAGCTTGATTTATTGTCAATTCATTCTTAAAAGAGTGAAGAATTTAATTGCTTTAATTCTTTCATTAATTTAATTCTTTGAAAAGGTAGCATCCAGACCCTACTGTTACAAAATGGTCAATTATAAAAGTTGGATCTTGAGCCTACATATAAAAAGACCACTTGTAAAGGTTGGATCCTGAGCCTAGTTTTAGAAAGGATCATCAAGCTTACTTAAAGACTCGAGTGACGACGTGTAGTCACTTGAGGAGTGGACTAGCTTCCGGGTTTGAAGTGAACCCTATAAAAATCATTGTGCATCGTCTTATTCTTGCCTTTACATTTTATATTTCGCATTCATCAATTTTATTTCATTTTTTGTTCTTAAAGTTTAAATTTTTATTTATTGCGAAAGAACCTAATTCACCCCCCTTTTTATGCTTCTCTTTGAGCCTTCAATTGGTATCAAAGCTAGTGCTCTTATTTTTTAGGTCTAACAACTTTAGAGTGATCCTATGGCAATATTCACTCCTATCTTGACCGAGGTTCAGTCGACCATCAACCCTCCTCTTTTTGATGGGAAAAATTTTCCCTATTGGAAGCTTAGAATGAGACTATATATTACATCTATTGATTTTAATTTATGGCTTATAACAAAAAAAATGGTGATTAAGTACCTTCAAATAAACAAGGAGAAGAACTATTGAGAAAAGAAAAAAAAAATGAGCTTATGCAAGATAATAAAGAAAAACTTGCAAATAATGCAAAAGCGCATTATCAATTATTATGTGTTGTTGACCCAAACGCCTTTAATCATCTGTCAGGTTTCTAATTGAAAAAAGAGATTTGGGACAAGCTAGAAGGCACCTTTGAAGGTACGGATCAAATAAAATCGTCAAATATCAACATGTAGGTAAAATCCTACGAGGTTTTTAAAATTAAACCAAAGGAATCAATAAAAGAAGTGCACCCCGAATTTTCTAACATTACTAACAATTCGAAGCTCTTGGAAAAATATATTCAAATGAGGAGCAAGTTAGTAAAATCCTTAGATGTCTTCATATTTCGGATGAGAGCTTAAAGAAATCATGGGAAAAGATAAACTTTCTCGAGTCCGCTCTTCTGAAATTTATAGGAAAGGTAATTGTTCAACATATAGTAGTAGAGCAACATTTTGTTAGTTTGAAGTTAGGCTAATATAGTTATCGATAGTATGTTAATTAGCGTTGTTTCTTATTGAGCCTAATTGACTATTGATTGTTTACTTGTGATATAATATACCTATTTTGGCTTTGCAACAGTGAATATGAATTATAAAAGATAAATATTCCAAAATATGGTGGTGCAAATGCTAGGACATGATTGCTAACTCTTATGTATAACTGACTTATGTGCTAAAAGATTGGGATTGAGTTTAAGTTGTACATTTGATGTCTTTGTTAATCGTTGTCATAGGAAAAGGGCATGTCAGTTTATGATGAGCTTAATCAAGAGCATGGAGACCAGGAATACACTGATGAAGATGACATATAGGAGGATGTCTTTTTTGCATATACATCATGGATTTATCTCTTTTGCTACATAAACTTTTAGGATTTATTTTGAATTGTTTTATTTTGTTTGGGATTAAATTAGACATGATATTAAAGATGTATTTTGGATGCTATGGGGATTTGTTTGTTGGTGAATGTATATATATTAATGAAGGAACTAGCTGTATGAAATTGTTGGGAAATCCTTGCCAACGAAAAATTTTTGTTGGTATATATAGAAAGTCTTTGTTGGTATATCTTCTACTATTATATGCTGATTGTAGGAATAATCTTTAGCAATAGAAAATTTTTTTGGTTGGAATACCCTTTGCCAACATACAGTTTTTATTGGTATAACTTTTACCAACAAAGAATTTGTTGTTGGTAAAAAACTATTTTACCAACAGAAAATTTGTGCCGGTACTATCTACCAACAGGCAATTTTTATAGGTACAACTTTTATCAGTAAAGAATTTATTGTTGGTATACACTTTACCAATAGAGAATTTGTTGTTGGTAGTAACTTTTACCAACAGAAAACTTTGTTGGTACAACTTTTACCAACAAATGAACAATTGTGGCTAATGATAAGCTATTACCAATAGTTTAAAATTTTTGTTGGTAAAACTTTTACCAACAGATGCTATACCAACAACTTACCAACAGACCGATTTCTGTTGGTAAAGCCTTGACCAACAAAAAAATTGCCATTGCCAACAACAATCCTGTTGTTGGTAGTAGTCACTTTTTTTATAGTGTTCATGGCAAGGCAAGGTTAGTGCTATTCAGAAAGCACATAATCTTTCTACCTATAAACTTCATAAACTAATTGAAAATCTCATGACCTATGAGATTGACATGGAAGAATTTCAGGAAGAAGAAAAATAAAATAAAAGTAAAAATATAGCATTTAAAACATCCTTAAGTGAAGAAAGCTGTGGAAGTGGTTATGTTGGCAAAAAAAAAAAATGTTTTACAAACACCTTGAAAAGAAAAATTTTGAAAAAGGTTCATCTTCCTCAAAAGATGAACCAGTTTGCTATGAGTGTGGAGAAATCGAACATCTCAAAAGAGATTTTCCCAAACCAATAAATAAGAAGCTCTTTAACAAATTTAAAAAGAAGGATAAAAAGGAAGAACGGAAGAAAGCATTTACGGAATGGGAAGATAGCAATGATGATTACGATGAAGAAAGTTGGGACGAAGTGGCCAACTTTCGTCTCATGGCCTTTGATGATGAGAGCATTGAATAAGATGAGGAAATAGATCTATCCTATGATGAACTTCTTATTGATTTGTAAAAAATTAAAAAAAAAATGATATAGCACTTTCAAAAAGGGTCTTGAAAAAATGGGTTTAGAAAAGGAGTCAAAACAACCTTTATTGCTTGAAATTGAAAGTGAATTATTAATGGAAAAGAACGAGTCTTTGAATGATGAAATTGTAAAACTAACTAATGAAAAACCATAAAAAAAAATGCTTCACTCATATGAAAATGAACAAGAAAAATCCAAGGAAAATGAATCATTCTTGAAGGAGAATGAGTCTTTGAAAGAAAGAGTGGAAGAACTTTAAAAAATCTTAATTTGATTTTTCAAAGGGCAACAAACACTAGACAAAATTCGCTCCTCTCAAAAGCTCGTTTATGGGAAAGAAGGGCTTGATTATAATGGAATTGTTGAAAAGAAAATATTGAACTTTTATTTATTTTTGTCAAAGCCTTTTCACCTCTGACAAAATCCATAAGATGTCACTATTGTGGTGACTGTGGGCATATAGTGTCCCAATGTCCTTTTAAAAGGAATTTGAGAAAGACAAAGATGATTTGAGCCCCAAAAGGATCTCAACCACCAAATTTCAAGACTAAAAACAAAGGACCCAAAAAAATTTGGGTACGCAAAAGCATTTGAATTGTGATAGGCATGTATGAAAATCGGAAGCAAAAACCAAAAAGTTGTACTTGGATAAAGGTTGTTTAAGACACACGGTCGGAGATAAATCCAAGTTCACTTCAATAATGCCAAGAAAAGAAAATGTCACTTTCGGTGACAACAAGAAAAGAAACAAATTTTTAAAACTACTCCTCTAAAGTTATCCTCAAAACTTTAGGCCAAGTAATCAAACTCAATGCATCTTATATAAATGAATTACTTAGTTTTGCTTTTGAAGAAGATGATAATTATTGTTTTCCCCAAGAACTCCACCAATTCCATCTCCCCAAATCTGACTGTAACTCCTTACTTCGACAAGTCTAGGGTGAAATGACACCTTCTAGCATAAAGAAGCCTAACTCAAATGATTTAGGAGTGGTGCTTAAATCGACACATAAATTGACTTGCATGAACATCACTCCAAGTTCGATTGGTTTTGACTCGGTCTCAAACTTGCATCTATTCCTCTTATCTCGGCTCCTAAATGGCCAAAGAATTGATCTTGAAGATTTAGTCTTAAAATTCATGTTTCATATTCATTCCTAAAAGACTAATATAGCTTATGGCATGCTTCTTAACCATGTTTTCCAACGCACTTTAAATAGAACATCTTTTTCAAACCCCATTCCATATCAAGATAACTCTATGGAGACATCTTTAAAAAAAATGGGCTTCAAACTTAAATACAATGAATGGGTAAAGAAATAAAAAGGAGTTAGGAGAAAAATAGAAATAGATGAAGACAGAAAAGAGGAAGAAGAAAATTTTGATGAAGAAGAGGATGAGGGTAATGAGGACGAACCTCAACAAGGACCTCGGAAAAGAAAGAGTTTAAGTGACCAACTTGCTTCTTTGGAAGAACAAGTGTCTTCCTTACATGAACAAGCGTCAAATTTACACTCAAATCTTAAAGAGTTCCAGAATGAAACACGATCCACGCTACAAAAGCTTTTAGACTTTCTCTCGTATAGACAAAGACCCCCAACTCCTTAGATTTTTTTCAAAAATTTGGAGCTACATTTTTCATTTATTGTACATCATTTTACTTAAAGTGAATGAAATGTTATAACTATTAGAGAACGTGCATCATTTCTTTGTGTTTATGTTCATATTAAACTCTTGAATGCTTTATTTCGAACATGCACCCACATAGGGGGAGTTACTTGAGTTTGAATTATTAACATGTTATATATTACTTCATTACTTGATATAAAGTGAGAATTTGTATGCTTTGATTAGTCAATACTTTTATGGCGAATTCTATACTTCAATTTCACGTTTTAAAAGAAAACACCAAATGTTTGTCATTATCAAAAAAGAGGAGATTGTTGGCCCTAAAGGCTATTTACATTGAAATTTTGATGATAACAATCATTTAGTGAGTCATTATGTTTAAATTATTCTAATCTTGTTTAAAAGTGACTCATAAGAAAGTTAGGAAAAATCAAGATTAATCTTGTTGATATGAAGCTTTCGAAGATGTTGGATCAAGAGGAAATCGAGCCAAGTTGAAAACAAAGTTGATCCTAAATTGGGAGAATAAGATCCAAATCCAAGCACTTCAAGTCATTTATTTTTATTTTTTAGAACTTAAGATTGGAAGCCAATTGAGTCAAATCTCAATATAGACAGTGATGCTCTAACAAAAATATTTTTGAAATTTCATTTCCAAATGTTATTTAAAAAATACTCTAGTCAAATTCAAGCCAATCAAGTTTTTTAGTAAGGATATTTTAAATTGGTATTAGGGAAAGCATGCCCTAAAATAACAAGATCAAATATTTTATTAAGGTGATGTTTTAGCTTGATTAAATCAATCAATCATTCAAATGAACTAGGCAAACAAGAAAGTTTATTCAAATTTAAGCTAATATGATAAATCAATCAATCAATCCATCAAGCTAAAATGGTCAAAATTGTTCAAATTCACCCAAGCATGTTCAGTGTTGACACACAGAAAGAATGTGTCGACACACAGACATACAGTAGCCATTCGAAGCTTCTGTGTGTCGACACACAGAAAAGGCTACTTTTGATTTGATTTCTTTCCTAATCTTTTCCCAAACATTTGAAATGTCCCTTAGCCCCTCATTTTCCCATAAATGGGGCTTGAATGCTTTGGTTTGATTCATCCAATCTCTCTTAGCATTCTTTGATTAAAAAGCTCATGTTCTCTTGTGTTTTAATGTTTAATTGGCATATCATTAGCTTTTCTTAAGCTTGATTTATTGTCAATTCACTCTTGAAGGAGTGAAGAATTTCATTATTTTAATTCTTTCATTGCTTTAATTCATTATAAATGTTGGATCATAAGCCTATTGCTATAAAAGGATCAGTTGTAAAGGTTAGGTCTTGAGCCTAGGTACAAAAACCATCGGCTGTAAAGGTTGGATCCTAAGCCTAATTTTAAAAAGGATCATCGAGCTTAGTTAAAGGCCGAAGTAATGAAGAGTAGTCACTTAAGGAGTAGACTAGCTTTCGGGTTGGAAGTACACCTCTATAAAAATCATTGTGCATCGTTTGACCCCTCCCTCAATTATGGATGTTGCACTAAGAAAAAGTAGTGCAAAACTTTTCACCCCATTTGAGGGTAAAAATATTAATGGTGCCACTTTAAATAGTGAACCAAATGGGTGAAAAGGATGTAATGTTTACCCGTTAACCATTACCCCCTTTTCACCCCATCCAAACATGCCCTAGTTTAGGGATGAAGGACGGATAGTCGTCCAAACATTTTTTTTATATTTTATTTTTGATAATGACTTTCGTTATACTATTTTTCACACCCCTATGAGGAATTATATATTTTAGATTGGTTATCTTTTTATGTACTTGTAGCCATGATTAGGCGTGGCCAACAGGCCGGTTTGGGTCAACTCGCGACCTGAACGGCGAGCCCAACGCCTTGATCAAGCTAGGCTCGTCTACAGGATGGGTCGGGCCAGGCCAGGCCCAATCAAGGCTGCCTTGGGGACCGGCCCATCCTGACAAGCGGGTCCGGGATGGGCCAAGCCGTCCCCCCCCCCCCCCCCCCCCCCCCCAATTTAATAATTTTATGAAAGGTATAAAATAAAAAAAATTATACATACATACATATATATATATATATATATATATAGATGAAAATAATCAAAATTTTATTAATAAAAATATAATATACAATCATAATAGTCCGCTATAAAATTATAAATATTATTCATAAAATGAAGTGTATTATAACTTATTAAAAAATACTACTATAATATACTAACAATTACACTATTAAGAAAATTATAAACATAATATAATATGTAATTAATTTTTACACAATACATATTATATTAAGGAAATTTACAACTATAGTATACTAACCATTATACTAATAAAGAAATTATAAACATAATATAATATAAATAAATCAATCTAAACTTGTTGCGGTTGGTGCGATACTTGTAGTGGAGTTAATGTCATCGTCTTCGTCTTCATGGCTTGATGATTCCAAATTCACACGTTCTTGGTTGTTATCCGCTGCAGCCATCCAGTTTTTCAAGCACACAACATTCTGTTGGTGCAAACTCCCAAAAGTACCGTGAACCGGGTAACCAAACATTGTTGGATCAAACACTTGTAATTCGCAAGTAACGGGTATCCAAACGGTCTACAAGTTTCGAGGCGTGATGTCACATTCCTTAAGACATATTTCAGCGTATGAAATAGTCTTAGGGATACAACGATTACCTAATGTTAATAGAGTGAGCATATGTAAAGAGAGATATGGAGAGATGTATGAGAATGACATTTTTCAAGAACAATGAACAAGTTCTTCCAAATTAATTGATTCATTCATTATCAAAAACATTAGGGGAATATACATGTATATATATATATAAGACTTTGTGAAAGAAGACGTCCTAAATTATGCTTCAAAGAAAAGGCGCGAAGGCCTGGTAGTTAACGCGCGAAAATTCGATGAAAACTGCACCTGTGTGTCGACACACAGCTCTACAGAGATGGTCCTGTTGATCTGTGTGTCGACACATGGGCCATGTGTGTCGACACACTGTTTTGTAAGAATGTGTGTCGACCCACTAGCCCTGCGTGTCGACACACATCCGAACACACATCAAAACACATCGAACAAACTTCGGGACCAACTTTAAACACTTTATTCACAATTCTTATAGCATTATTTTGAAAATACATCAGCATTCCCCCACTATTTTTAAAATACAATCATTCTCACAAACGACATCTCTAAGTTAAAGGAGGCCATATCGCGCATCAATGACGATGTCTTTCGATTGAACCCTCAGCTATGATGACATGATTATAATTAATCTGATCGAAAATGGTATACTATACTTTGAACCATTCAACCCATTTGACTAACTGAATACATCACCACGCACTAGGCAATCTACTCCCCGTCATACCCTACACCTCCCTAGATCGACACATATGAAGACTTGTGTCATGTACCCTTCGCGAGTGTTTCAAGGCCAAACCCTTTGTCAAAAATCACCCCATGAAGTGGCGAAACTTCACAATCACTAAGGTGGACCCTAGCTGAACATGTCCGGCGATACGACATTTAGTTATAATATTATTAAGAACCAGGTCCATTAAGAGCATATGCTCATCCTTCATATCTCTGATGCAGGAAACCAAGCACCACACAGACGGGATGGAAAAATTCTTTTGTGCTTGCAGTTACACTGATGATAAAACTCACTAATTCAACCCGAGACCTAGCATCTGACCAGGCGTCGAGTTGAGGGCCAATCATGGATGACTAAAAATGACAGGTTTCACACCATCCCTTTAATTGTCAAGTCTCTAGCAATGTTCTCAAATAAGAAATCTGCTAGTTTCAGACTTATATTTTCAAAGTCCACAGTGATCACTCAACCTTTTATTAGTTATTTCACTTAGCAATATTTGACACTGTGCTGTCCGGACTTTTAGGGACACACCTCGCTCTTATATATTTGAAAAACACATCTCACTATCACAATGGATAGAAAGAGTCTATATTGGCTTGCGCCACAAAGGAGTCTCAAACACATCCTTTAATCATCATGTTTCTTTATAAGCAGAAACTAGAGCATTAAACTCTATAATCACAGTGGAATTTTATAACGCGTGTTAGTTTCTTAAAACTCAAGGAACAACAACCCCACCACTTATAACATTTACTAGCTTTTAGAAGCGTAGTCCTCCTTATCGGATATAGAACTAGCATCCCAGTACTCTTCTACAATACTCATTAACATTAGCACCACAACTCATGGTTGTTTCGGTACCTTATGGACTTTATGTTAGTAACATTTACTCACTCAGCTAGTTATACGCACTCAGCAATCCAACAACAAAGTCTACATCTAACATTTTCAAGGTCCAATTATCCCATTGGATCGCTTACATTTGGTTCTAAATTTTCGCACCAAATTTCAACATGTAGTCAGCATACATACAACGAATTCCCCGATTAATTAAACATGGCATATGCATTATTCATCAACTACCTCTTTCAAAAGGCAACATCGCTAGACTACATAGTCTTTTCATAGTATCATAATCTATGACACAATAATATTGAACTTTAACATTCATTCGATTTCTAATTCATTCCTCTAGAAATTTACAGGTTCGATCATTAAGACTTCTCTTTTCATATTCTTTTACTCTTTCAAAGTTCTAGAGTCTTTCCAGGGATACACCCTCAAACATGATCTTCCTCATAATATACTTTAATTCACATTATCAGAGTGCATCATTCAAGACCAACGAAAGACTCGAAGTCACTTTCTATGTACTCATGTATATTTATATCTTAGGATGTTCACTCTATCGTTAAATTAGTCAAAAGACTATACATGCCATTTATATGCATAAAACCTTATGGGCAACAAAAGAGTCATCATAAATCAGTATTTTCATGCTCTTTAAATATGTCACGTTAATGACTAACGACATCTTAACTAGTGAGCATATTATCACATAATAATCTTATTTACCATGCAGTAATTGCATGAATCTAACACTCAATTTGAGTACTTAAAAACTCACCACATGAATGCACATCATTTTAACTGAATACTTAATCATCATATACATAAGCCCTTAACATGCAACTAAGCTTTCTTTAACTGCATTAATCATGATGATAAATTTTCCACATGCACGTCGGCTTCTATTGAAGCACTACATCCAATAACATTGGAAGACCCACCGAAAACATGTGGTCAGTTATGAAATTATAAGTCATCATTTCCAAGTGCATTAATACACTTTCTTTCACTGTTCATAATCATGAATTTTAATTTGAATATCTTTATATCAGTCACATTTGGGATCAACACATGTAATGTTATCTCATATTTCATGATCCAGTAAAACATTCAAATTCACATCAACATACATGGTTACATGCATCATTTTCAATACGATGAAATAATGCATCCAAAATCTTATTAACATGCATGTGAGCATTCGTCGTACAATAGTATTAATTTCCATGCTCATATTTTTATATCTATGGGCATGCATGTATTAGTTATATTAACTAATGTGCATCATTTGTATACCTCCATAAACATATATGCATAATTATACTCAAAACTTCTTTCATGGCTTTCCAACCCCACTATTGTCCATTCCATTATGCCATAATATCAATTTGTCAATGAACAATACGTACAAGAGAACAACTCAATTATCATGAAAACAAGAACGAGCCAAAAATACCCACGTTTATATTTTATTACGGGCTTATGGCCATACAGTTATTAACATACGTGCATTAAATCTTAATCTAGTTATTGCTCAGATTTCTAATTCATAAAACAATGAATTTACTACACACAATGCACAGTTTGTATTTTATTTCAACCATCATAATTCTTTATGAATTATAGTCACGGTTATACAAAGTGCCTGGATTTTTATATCACCAATTTGTAACAAAGCATACATCCAACTTTATTATTATTATTTTCAGTTTTGGAATCATTTCCGCGCCTAGTTTCAACAACCATGCTAAATAAAGATTTTCCTTTTTATTTATTTGATTTTAATGCTCAAATCATGCATACTAATTTATATCAAGTATGTCTTCATAATTTAATTTATTATCCATTTAATTCCAGTGCATTTTGTTGTTAAATTCATGATGCAAGCCACAACAAAATAGTGCCCGAATTGAAAATTATCATGATTTGATTTTGATTTCACATGTATATTCATCATTGATCAACATTCATGATATATAATTGTTGGGTTGTGTTTCAAATTTTGAGTCTAGATTTCAAATAGAGGTCTGTGGTGGAGCGGAGGGACCGAGCCCTTTTCTCGGGTCAGGCTGTACCTTGTTTTCCTCAGTCTCATGGGTTTACTTTTCAGATCTTGGATATTATTCACCTTTTAAAAACATATCAAAACAATGCCTAAACTGAAAATTAGGAGTTCTTATCTTTGGAATTTTAACCCCACAAATAAATATACTTTCATGCATAAACAACAATGCATCAACCACTCCTTCTTAGGCATTATAGAACTTCATAATTTTATCCTGAATCAAATGTACAGGATTTCACACAACTGCATTCCTTTAATTGGATTCAAATCAAAAAGCATAAAGGTGTTTTTCTAGTATCCTAATACATGCCCAACTTGACCACCATCATGAATTCTTGAATTATGTTATCAAACCATATGCAAATTAACCACGTGCGTTATGAATAAAGCAAAAACCCAAATTATCATTCATCTCAGTGCATCACGATTTCATGATTTTAAAAATTAAATAACATACCTTGGTCCATTGTCATTCATACAAGGATAGATCCAAAAATTCATACCAATTCTCTACATTCATCATTTTCTCCAATCTCACATGGTTCGACATCAAATCACAAAAAGTGAAAATGCCATTTCAATGAATGAACTAAGTCTTAAGATTGTTGGTGTAAACTCCCAAAAGTACAGGGACCAGGTAACCAAACATTGTTGGATCAAACACTTGCAATTCGCAAGTAAAGAGTATCCAAACGATCTAGAGGTTTGAGGCATGATGTCCCTTTCCTTAAGACTTATTTCAACGTATAAAATAGACTCGGGGATGCGACGATAACCTAATGTTAATAGAATTAACGTATGTAAAGGGAGATAAGGAGAGTTGTACGAGAATGACGTTTTTCAAGAACAATGAACAAGTTCTTTCAAATCAATTGATCCATTCATTATCAAAGACATTAGGAGAATATATATATATATATATATATATATATATATATATATATATATATATATATATAAGACTTTGTGAAAGAAGACGTCCCAAATTATGCCTCAAAGAAAGGGCGGAAAAGGCCGGTAGTTAACGCACGAAAATCCAGTGAAAATTGCACATGTGTGCCGACACACAGTTCTGCAGAGATGGTCCTGTTGATCTGTGTGTCAACACACGGGTAGTTAACGCGCGAAAATCTAGTGAAAATTGCACCTGTGTGTCGACACACAGTTCTGCAGAGATGGTCCTGTTGATCTATGTGTCGACACACGGGCCTCGTGTGTCGACACATGGGCCCCGTGTGTCGACACACACCTCTGCAGCCTTGTTCTGTAAGAATGTGTGTCGACACACCAGCTCTATGTGTCGACACACATCCCAACGCACATCAAAACACATCGAACAAACTTCGGGATCAACGTTAAACACTTTATTCACTATTCTTATGGCATTATTTTGAAAATACATCAACACATTCTTAGGCTACAAGCTTGTAGATGAACTCTAATAATTTGAAGATCTTAACATGGCTACAAGCACATACAAAGAAAACCACATGACCATCATAAATTTCCCACAGGGTTGTGTATATAACATAACAAAAATATTATCAAAAGCACAATATAAATCTAGGATACGTGCGGCTACTCACCCTTCATCCCTAAACTAAAAGTCTATTCCTCCATAGGAGTTTTAAACATCATGAAATCTAAAAAAGAAAATAATAATGACAAAAACTAAGGACTTGTAAGACTCCCTCAATTGACGTTGACATTGATCCTTGCTTTGATCCTTCCAGCACTCCGGCCACCTGCCCTTTGGCCTTTGAGAACCCCTTGGATCTCGTAGCGGCTTCGAGAAGAGGAGGAGGAGGAACGTGGCCAAAAGATGAAGAAAATAGTCTCCCCCTCTTTATTTATACCCATTGTGTAACCCAGCCACGTGTATAAGGTGGGCCGGTGGGGAGCTGATAGATTAGCTGGCATTCTGCAGCCAGTCGATTGATCGATCCACAGTCCCAGTGTAAGGCGCGTATCGTGGGCTGCTGACCGCTCGGTACTTTGCGTTGATTGATCCTTTAGTATCTAAAACTCTACAAGACCTAATTGAATTACCGAATTACAAACCGATTGGTCATTCTTTTGTACACGTGGACAGGTTTCTCATAGTAGTCTTCCATTATGCCTCTATTACGCTTGATTCTACCACTTTTCCACCTTTGTCTGTTCTGTTGCACTCTAAGCCAAAATGTACCTAAATTATAACAAAACATACATGTAAAAACCGAATATATTACAAGAATGAGAAATAAAATATGTAAATATAAAGCACATCACACATATTTCAAGAATTTGTTTTACTTCTATTTTAAAACCACAAATTTTAATGTCTAAAACTTAGACTTTGCCCAAACAAAGGGGTTTTGTATGCCCTACTCGTAACGAAAATCTTCATTCAAAATCCAGCTACATGATATACCTTGCAAACAAAGAGATTGACCAAAGAATAAAGCCACTTTATCTCTAGTCCAAGTGAGCTATCTTTGTTGCTAAAATTTGACAAGTGAGCTATCTTTGTTGCTAAAATTTGACATGTTCCATCTGATTCTTCTTTGATCTAATATTTGAAAGCATGTTCTTTTGTCTAGATTTACAATTGGTGGTACAATGAAGTTATATGGTACGTCCAATCATGTTTTATAAACGAAACATTTGAGTTTTCTTCGTCCTTTTCCAATTTGGACGGCCTCAAGAAGGATTTTACAAGTTATTATATGTTTTATTTCTTGTATGACTATAGTTTCGCTTTTTATGAAACTATGCGAGTTTTTAGTATCTTTTTGAATACACTAGTAATATGTCAAAAATAAGAATGAAATTAGGATGAATGTTTCTAGGTTTTCGCATGGGTAGTTTTGCTGGCATACCTCTACGATTTCTAGGTTTAGGTCCTTCAATGACTGATTGTGCAATTACTTTGATTATGTGGTTGGTTTGATTAAGCACGTACTAGGATTAGGATTTGATTTTGTTATTTTTTGTTTAGGGTTTAATTTCATTCGATTATTCCAGCTAGTAAAATGTAAAAGCCAAGATTTAAAAACATCATCTTGAATTGTAGATCTTTTATATAAGTTGTTCGTAAAGATTTTGTTTTTATGTAATCGTTGGTACTTACATGAATCATTCATGCCTCTGAAACTACTATTCTATTAGTAAATATTTCGTTTTTATATTCTGTTAGTCCTGAAAGGAATGATTTAGAAGCTAGAATTGTTGTTAAATCTGAATTAAGAAAGAAGAAAAAGAGAAAATCAAGAAGATAAGCTTTATTTGATGTACTTCCTATTGTATTTTACTAATGTATTTACTGCTAGTTAACTATGTTCTTTGAATGGTAACTATGTTTGATATTAATTAATTTTCTTTGTGACTTGTCTAGGTGAAATGGCATCCTGTAGCAAATTTAGTAAGCCTAGATATGTAGCATCTGGAACATTGCCAACAGAACATGCTCAAAGATTAAAATCTTGGAGCAAAGTTAGCTAAGATATGCTTGTTCATGTTCGTAAGTGTTAGTAAAGTTACACCAACTTCTCACATTCCCTTCATTGTTGAGTTGAGCCAGTAGAAAATTAAGATGATGATAATGTTGTTGACTTTAATATCAAGAGGGAGGTTGATAAGTCAACTCATAATTATTCTCCTTCAGAAGATGGTTCACAAGAAAATGGAAGACAAACTGATGTAATACCTACTATAAGAGATAGTGATTACATCTACATTTACAATTTCTTGTTATTGGTTATTTCTAGCCATTTGTTTATTGATTTTCTTTTATGGGCTCTGTGATGGCTCAAACAAAAAAGCGGAAAAGGAATCCAAATGCTAAATCTCGGGGTATGAACAAAGTCAATGAAGTGGCAAACCTTGGACCTAAAGAAAAGCTTGAAGCAAAATTTTTCAACAAATGTCTAATTGGAAGAAATGGAAAAATTCTGGTGAAACATTTAGGTAAAATTTTTCGTGATCATACCGTATGTCCAATCACAAGGGGGATGATATTGATGAAAGCTATAAGGATCAAATGTGGGCTTTCGTTTTGGTAATTCAGCTCTCAAATTCAACTTAATTATTGTCCAATCTCGATCACTTTTTTATTGTATTGCACCCTGGCATAGTTTTTTAATGTCATAGCAACATTTCAAGGTTGATGGTACTGAGTGTCGCCGAGAGGAAGTCTTGAAGCATGCAAGGATACTATGGAGCAATTGGCGGCGATTACTGAATCAATCCAAACTCAAGGTTGCAGAGAGCATAGAGATTGCATTGAAAGATAAGCCACCATGCATGCTTAAGGAAGACTGGGAGTGGCTAGTAATAGAGTATTATACCAATCCCAACTTTTTGTATCGTTATAGTCCAATTGTAGTGACTTTTGACTTCCGAACCATGTTGAATGTCACTTAATATATTTGTTATGCAAATGTAGATAAAGAGTGCGCAAAACTCTTAAAATAGAAGTGGTTTGACTATGCCCCATCGTACCGGAAGCAAAGTGTTTAGAGATGTCATCTATGAAGATCTAGTATGTGGAACATATTGTTATTCATTTTATAATTTTACTTTAACTGCATTTCTTAACAGAATTTATTATGTTTAATTAGGGAGGCAAGAATGAAATGCAACCTAGTGTTTCTGAAGTTTTTAAGTCGACAAGAAAGAAGAAGAATGGAGAATTGAAGGAGAAAGACCAAAACAAATACGTATATGTTATAAGACTTAATTTTATTAAAAATTATCATCTTGTCTTTTGAAATTTTCATGTTTAATATATTGTTATTATTTGGTTATGTTAGGAATATGCCTCAAATTTAGTGACTTATTATTATTATTGTTGCCGTGAGCTTATTGATCGATCGGGTGATTCCACCGATCGATCGTGTAAGCGTGCTGGAGAGAAACACAGGAAAGCAGCAGAGGCAGGGCTGATCAATCGGGAGTCTATTTTCCACGCAGTATATATATGAGCTTAGGGTTCACGTGAAGGGCATCCAATTAAGGTGAGCGCTGCCGTCATCCTTGAAAAAGAGAAAGAGAGAGAGAGAGAAGTTAATTTTAATTCTTCTATTCTCCAATCAATAAAAGTCTCCATCTTCACCCGTGGTTTTCTCCCCTCTCGATTGAAGAGGGGTTTCCACGTAAATCATTATGTCCTTGTTTTTGTTCTCTTTTATCCATATTACTTCTCGTTTGGTAGTAGTATTTGATTCGAATTATGCACTTGGAATTCCGCAATTCCACACAAATTGGTATCAGAGCCCTTGTTGTTCGTTTTGGTACTATGACTTCAGCGAT
This sequence comes from Simmondsia chinensis, assembly GCA_018398585.1. Classification (NCBI taxonomy): domain Eukaryota; kingdom Viridiplantae; phylum Streptophyta; class Magnoliopsida; order Caryophyllales; family Simmondsiaceae; genus Simmondsia; species Simmondsia chinensis. The sequence goes on along the minus strand of JAGTTD010000026.1, from coordinate 4,374,032 downwards.
TAAATCTAAAATAGAAAAGTTTGGTGGTCAAGGGAGTTTCAGTTTGTGGCAAGTCCGCGTTAAAGGTCTCCTGATACAGAATGGCTTAAAGAAAGCATTGGATGGAAAAGAGAAAAAATCGGAGAGTTTATCTGAAGCACAATGGGAGGAGTTAGATGAGAAGGCACTTACAGCTATTCAGATATGTCTTACAGATGATGTTCTGATAGAAGTTTTGAAGGTGAAAACTGCTAAGGAGTTGTGAGAGAAGCTGCATGAGATGTTCGGCTTCAAATCGGTCTCCAATAAACTCACAGTCAAGCGCCAGTTATTCACGTTTCGTACGTCGGAAGGTACATCTCTCAAGAATCATATTAATGAATTTAACTCTATAATTCAAGAGTTAAAAGAATTGGATGATGCCCCTAAAGATAAAGATCAGGCCTTACTGTTATTATGTTCACTCTCTGATTCATATAAAGGCTTTGTAGAAAGCACGATATACATTGGTAGGTCAACTATTACAATTAATAAAGTTAAGAGGAACCAAGTAAGTAAAGAACAAGTAGATAAAGAATTTTCCGACTCTGTGAATGACTCTGGTAATGGTCTTTTTGTGAGAGGTAGAACTGAGAATAGAGGGTCTGATGATGGAAAGAAATCAAGATCTCGGCCTAGACATAAGAACATGTCATGTAACTTTTGTCACAATAAAGAGCACATAAAAAAAAAACTGTTATAAGCTTAAGAATGAGCAGAAAGAAAATAACAGGAATGACCATAATAGAGGTGATATGTCTACTGAGGCTAGTGTAGTTCAAGATGGAGGTGATACTAATGTTCTTTAAGTAACCGAATCCTAGGCCAGATTCAAGGATAAGTGGATCATGGATACAGATTGTTCTTATCACGTTTGTCCTAATGGAGACTAGTTCACCACATACAAGTCAATTCAGGGTGGAGAAGTCTTCATGGGCAATGATGCCTCTTGTAAGGTTATGGGTAGAGGGACAATCAGAGTTAAGATGTTCGATGGTACTATCAGGACACTTAGCGACGTACGACATGTCCCAGACTTGAAAAAAAACCCTTATCTCTTGAGGTACCCTTAAGTCGCATGGGTACAAGTACACAGCTGAAGGTGGAGCGATGAGGGTTAGTAAGGGTGCGTTGATAGTGATGAAGGGTAGAAGGGTAGGAACCTTGTATGAGCTTGTAGGTTCTACCGTGACAGGGTCAGTGGCTGTTTCTACATCTACGTCAGAATCAGATATTACCAAGATGTGGCACATGAGATTGGGTCATATGAGTGATAAGGATCTGACAGAGCTAAGTAAGTGGGGTTTATTGTGTGGCCAGTCTATAGAGCTGATGTAGTTCTGTGAGCATTGTATCTATGGGAAGCAGAAGAAAGTTAGCTTCAAGCAGGCAGTGCATCAGACTAAAGAAATGCTAGAATATGTTCATTCAAATTTGTGGGGACCGTCCAGAGTTGCATCCAAAGGAGGCACCAGGTATCTTCTAACATTCACTGATGATTATTCAAGAAAATTTTGGGTCTATTTTCTTAAGCAGGAAGTTTATGAAGTCTTCAAGAAGTGGAAGGCACTGCTTGAAAAACAGACAGGGATGCAGATAAAGAGGTTAAGGACGGATAATGGTCTTGAATTTGTTGAGGGTGATTTCATCAAATTTTGTGAGAATCAAGGCATTGTCAGACATAGGACTTGTGCATGTCGACCTCAACAGAATGAAGTGGCAGAAAGACTGAATAGAACATTATTAGAGAAGGCTCGATTTATGCAATCCAATGCAGGCTTAGGGAGAGAACGGTGGGCAAAGGCAGTTAACATGGCATGTTACTTAGTGAACCGATCACCTCATTCATCGCTTCAGTTGAAGACTCCAGAAGAGGTATGGTCTGGATCCCCTGCTGATTACTCTCATTTAAGAATTTTCGGTTGTCCTGCTTATGCTTATGTGAATGATAGGAAGCTAGAGCCTAGAGCCAAGAAGTGTATCTTCCTTGGTTATACATCAGGTGTAAAGGGATTTCATTTGTGGGATCCAAAATCTCATAAATTTCTGACTAGTAGGGAGTTACATTTGATGAGTCTGCCCTACTACATCCGCCACACACGCCCTCCTTAGTTCGTGATTCGGGTCAGGCATAGAAGCTTGATGAGAGTCATATACAATCAGATAGTTCAAATCAAAAGCAGGTAGTTCAGATTGAGAGTATACAGGCACCTCCAGTATAGGTTTCTGATGAGGATGATGAAATAAAAATAGGTCATCAGGTCGGACAGTATACTATTGTTGGTAGAAGGTAGAAAAGACAGATTAGGCCGCCGTAAAGATATGGGTATGAAGAGATGATAGCCTATGCCCTTACTACAGCTAAGACAGTGAAAGATTCTGAACCATCTACATATTCAGGGGTTGTATCTTAATATGACTTAGAGAAGTGGCTAATGGCCATGCATGAAGAAATGGAGTCATTACAGAAGAACCAAACTCGGCAGCTAGTCAAGCCTCAAACAGGAAAGAGAGTTATAGGATGCAAATGGGTCTTAAAATGAAAAGAAGGTATTCCTGGAGTGGAAGATGCAAGGTACAAGGCTCGGTTAGTAGCTAAAGACTACAGTCAGGTACATGGTGTTGATTTTCATGATATCTTCTCACTTGTTGTTAGACATAGTTCCATACGAGCGATACTTGCCTTAGTAGCTATGAATGATTTAGAGTTTGAGCAGTTAGATGTGCAAACTTCATTTTTTTCATGGTGAGATAGAGGAGAGTATTTACATGCATCAACTTGAAGGTTTCGTTGTTGAGGGTAAGGAAGACCATGTTTGTTTATTGAAAAGATCTCTATATGGTTTGAGGTAGTTACCTAGGCAGTGGTACAAAAGGTTTGATCAATTTATAACTAGTAATGGGTTCTTCAAGAGTAAATATGATAGTTGTGCATATTTCAGGAAGGCAGACTCAGGTTTGTTCATTTATCTTCTATTATATGTTGACGATATATGTTGATTGCGGCTAAGGACATGACTAATGTTAATAGCTTGAAAACAATGTTGAAAAGTGAGTTCAAGATGAAGGATTTGGGAGCAGCCAAGAAGATACTTGATATGGAAATCAATAGGGATCAGAAAGCAGGAAAGCTATGGTATGTATTATGTATGCTATGGTATGTAAATCAATAGGGATCGGAAAACAATTGAGAAGGTTCTGGATCAATTTCATATGAAGGATGCTAAGCCTGTTAGCACTCCGTTGGCAACTCATTTCAGGCTTTCAGCATTGGATTCGCCTCAAAGAGAGGAGGATGTCAGGTACATGCCACAGGTCCTTACTCTAGTGCAGTTGGTAGTATTATGTATGCTATAGTATATACTCATCCAGATATTGCTTATGCTGCTAGCAAAGTGAGTAGATGCATGGTGAATCCAGGAAAGGTGCATTGGCACGCTGTTAAATGGATTCTCGGGTACTTACGTGGCACTTCTGATATTTGTTTGGAGTTTGGGAGGAGTAAATGTTGTTTAGTGGGGTATGTTGACTGAGACTACGATGGAGACCTCGATAAGAAGAAATCTACTTCTGGTTATGTGTTCTATTTGGGTGACCGTGCTATCAATTGGAGAGCATGCCTACAGTCAATTACTACACAGTCAACTACAGAGGCCGAATATATGGCAGTGACAGAAGCATTCAAGGAAGCTGTTTGGTTGAGAGGTTTGATTAGTGAACTCAGTGTTAATAAGGACATAGTTAGGGTCTACTGTGATAGCCAATCTACAATTCACCTAGCTAAAGATTAGATGATGCATCATGACAGGACGAAGCACACTAATGTCAAGCATCGTTTTTTTCGAGATCTGATAGATAAGCACAAGGTGGATTTGAAGAAGATTGGTACTGAAGATAATCCAGCAACCATGTTCACTAAAGTCCTTCACGACAGGAAATTCGAGCACTGCTCGAACTTGGTTGGGCTCTCAGTTTCGGTTTGTTAACCCCGGTTGTGGGGTGTTAGTGGAGAAGGTGGATTTGATAAGTGCTAGAAGTGTTATATTTAACTATCATACTCTATGCTTTTTGGTTGTGTTTTTTATGATTATTTATGTTTTTAAATTAATAATTCTTTATTTTTGAATTTTAGTAATTATTTGATTGTTTCCTTGATGTTAGGAGCTGATATGGGATTAATTGATAAGAAATTTGGTTGGCAAGCTGGAGGGAATTTCAATTTGGATAAAAATCTACTTAGAATCTCAATTGGATAAGAATTGGAAGCTACTTGGGCGCCAAGAAGCTCGTTTTATGTGGCAAAATGTTTTTTTTTTTTTTTGGCTTTTTGACTTATTTTCTAGATGACAAATGCTTATCTTAAGGTGTTTCCTAATTCAAAAAGGATTCCAAGAAGATTATATGCCTAATTTTTAGGAGAATTCAGTTAAAAATAATAATAGCAAAACGTGGTGGAGAGCCCTAACCAAGAATCATCAAGGGATACATGTTTTTGAAGATCCAAGGAGCTGTAGAGATGTGTTCTTCATCAATTAATTCAGCATGAGTTCTTCTTATCTTTTCTTTAATTCTTTCTTTTCTTCAATGATCATGAGTGCGTAATCTTTTATTATTCAGTAGAGAAAGGATTGAAACCATGAATTTGTGATCATGAGACAAGTATTTTGATTTTAATGAATTTAACATCGCGATGTTTAAATCTCTATGAATCATTTATACTTGAATGTCAAGATTGATGGATTGGTTGTGTGGGAGGCCTACTACTCAATTACTTCTTGATATCTAATGCTAGTCAATGATTCTAAGTTCGTAATTGCTTGGTTGAATTAACACAAGTAGCAAATAATAGAGACATGGATGGTCAAGTTTATGCTTTCTGTTATGGTGTTTCATCGTCTAGATTAAATATCTACGTCGTCGTATATTATTGTCTAGGATTGATGATGTCTTTCTTATTCGTTAAAGCTTCCATTAGATTAAACTTTTCAATCGTTTAAGGGTTGTTTAGTGGTTAGGGTTTAATTGTAGGTCGTCCGGATTAAACCAAAATTAAGGAAAGATAGGGAATAATACCTTCATTGGTGAATTCTACAGTCAATCTATTTAAACTAGTGAAATGAATGTATTGATGATTAATTACTAAATTCATGGTGAATTTCTGTATTCTCTACTGAATGTTTTTAATGTATTTTTAAGAACCTTTAGAAAGTTCACATCTTTAACAGATTACTTCATCTAGCGTACTTTAAATTGTTGAATCCTGAAAACCCCCCCCCCCCCCCCCGGAATTTACTTGTGTTATTAGATTAGTTATTTAGGAAACTCGAATTTAGATACTTGAAACACTTCAATCCTCGCGCGATCGACCTCTACTTACCCTATCTACTAGTTAGTTAGGTTGATTTAGAGTTTAATTTTAATTTGCTGCACTTGGCACGCATCAAATTTTGGCGCCGTTGTCGGGGATTATCACTTATTTTGTTATTTGAATTCGAAACTTTCTATATTTTTTCTTGTTTTTGTAGGTTTTATGAGTGAGGAATCCGATCCTAGACTCTCTCGTATTAGACAATTCATTCAAGAACACTCAAGCTCATCTGATCCACTTTTGTTCAGAGATCGTAATAGTGATCGTGATTCGGATACACAATCGATCATGGCTAATCGAACCTTGAAAGAGCTTGCTGCTCCGAATTTAGATCAACAACCTTTATGCATTGTTTATCCTACTTTAAAAGTACCGTTGAAATTACATTCTGGATTCAAACACTTACTTCCTAAATTTCATGGTCTTGCAGGTGAAGATCCTCACAGGCATTTAACGGAGTTCCACGTGGTTTGCTCGACCACCAGAGGGTGTTGAAGAAGAACAAATAAGATTAAGGGCTTTTCCTTTCTCATTGCAAGATGTAGCAAAGGATTGGCTCTACTATTTACCTTTCGGGTCCATTACCACGTGGAATGAATTGAAGAAACAATTTTTAGAGAAGTTTTTCCCAACTTCAAAAGCAGCCAACATAAGAAAAGAAATTTGTGGCATTAGGCAATTTAGCGGGGAGACTTTGTACGAATACTAGGAGCGATTCAAGCGCTTATGCTCTAGCTGTCCTCAACACCAAATAAGCGACCAATTGCTCATCCAATATTTCTATGAAGGACTATTACCCACCGAAAGGAGCATGATTGATGCGGCTAGTAGTGGTGCATTGGTAGACAAGACCCCAACAGTAGCTAGGGACTTGATCTCCAACATGGCTGCTAATACTCAACAATTTGGCTCAAGGAATGAGTCCATTCCCAAAAAGGTTAATGAGATGAGTGTTAATTCTATTGAACAAAAACTTTCGAACTTAATCTCGCTTGTTAGTCAATTGATTCCAGGAAATACAAAACAAGTCAAAACTTGCGGAATTTGCACGGTTGCGGGACACCCAACCGACGCATGCCCTACGTTGCAAGATGAGCAAGCAAACGCCATTAGACGGTTCCCTGGTCCACCTCAAAGGAAATATGACCCATTAGCTAACACATACAATTAGGGATGGAGGGACCACCCAAATTTGAGATACGACAACCAAGGAGCAAGGAATGCGTTTCCTAACAATTCGCCTGGCTTTTCGCAATTGCAATTTCAACAAAGGCAGCCCATGACTTATTAAATGGTTAAGTTTATGCTTTCTGTTATGTGTTTCATAGTCTTGATTAAATATCTGCGTCGTCGTATGTTATTGTCTAGGATTGATGATGTCTTTCTTATTCGTTAAAGCTGCCATTAGATTAAACTTTGCAATCGTTTGAGGGTTGTTTAGTGGTTAGGGTTTAATTGCAAGTCATCCGGATTAAACCAAAATTAAGGAAAGATAGGGAATAATACCTTCGTTCGTAAATTCTACGGTCAATCTATTTAAACTAGTGAACTGAATGTGTTGATGATTAATTACTAAATTCATGGTAAATTTCTGTATTCTCTACTGAATGTTTTTAATATATTGTTAAGAACCTTTAGAAAGTTCACATCTTTAATAGATTACCTCATCTCGCGTACTTTAGATTGTTGAATCCAGAAACCCCCCCCCCCCCCCCCCCCCGAAATTTACTTGCGTTATTAGATTAGTTATTTAGGAAACTCGAATTTAGATAATTGAAACACTTTTATCCTTGTGGGATTGACCTCTACTTACCCTATCTACTAGTTAGTTAGGTTGATTTAGAGTTTAATTTTAATTTGTTGCACTCGGCACGCATCAGAGGTATTTTTATTTCGGTGTTAAATTTGAGTCAAGGTGGAGGCTTGTTAGGAATATGCCTCAAATTTAGTGACTTATTATTATTTTTGTTGTCGTGAGCTTGTCGATCGATCGAGTAAGCGTGTTAGAGAGAAACGCAGGACAGCAGTAGGGGCCGGGCTGATCGATCGAGAGTCTATTTTCCACGCTGGTATATGTATATAACCCTAGGGTTCATGTGGAGGGTATCCAATTAAAGTGAGCGCCGGCGTCATCCTTGAGAGAGAGAAAGAGAAGTGAATTGAAATTATTCTATTCTCAAGTCAATAAAAGTCTTCATCTCCGCCCGTAGTTTTCTCCCCTCTCAATTGAAGAGGGGTTTCCACGTAAATTATTGTATTTTTTTTCTCTTTTATCTATATTACTTCTTGTTTGGTTGTAGTATTTGATTCAAATTAAATACTTGGGATTTCGCATTTCCGCACAGGTTAATTTGTTTGTTGTAGGATGAGATTGTTTAAAAGTTTGAAAAAAAAAAAAACCTTCTATGTCTGGATTGAAGTGGATAGAGAAATGTTTTGGAGCCCAGGATCATGATCATGTGATCTGTTCTTGGTGTGGTGTGAGGTCTAAAGATTTGAGAGCGCTTGAACCTTGTAAGGTTAACTTTACTCTAACAAATCACGTCGATAACATACAAGACAACCACCAAAAACAGATAAGTGAAGTACAAACTGTTTATCAAAGAGATATGGACAAGTTGTAAGATCGGGTCAAATGTTTACTGACATAGTACTTCGGCAATCTTCTTGTGGTAGCCAATCTTCCTCCGAAGGTGATTACTAGTAAGTATTATTTATGCGTTCTTTTTTAGTTTCTATTGAAACTATACTTTCACTTTTGTTTGGTTCAAACCAAACTTATAGAAGACCTTAATTGATACAGCTTTGCATATATATCTACTAAATTTTGCCCATTGTGCAATGGTTCCCTTATGGGAATTGTTGTCGATGGGTGGTGACTTGAGATGTGCTTATTTGGTCTATGCATTTATTTTTTCTTTCATGTTTACAATAAATGTATATATTATATGAGCTTAACTCTTGTTATAAATGTATGTCTTGTAGGGTTGTGAGATTAAAGTGCAAAGAATGGAAGATTATCAATTTTTTTTATCTTTATCTACTCGAAACTTTGAGGCTCCGTACATTCCCCCCCCCCCCCCCCCCCGGCGCGCCTCCAGGCTGTGGACCCTACTTAGACGAGAGCCCTTAGGGCACTGGGTATGTTGCTTTTTGCTGCTTAAAACTTTGAGGCGATTACATGTTGATACTTTTTATTGTTTTTGGGCAAATTGAAAGATTTTGTATGTTGATATACATGAGTTGCGCGAGTTTGTTCTCTAGATATATATCAGTAAGGTATTAATCATCTCATATTGTGGTGATATGCAAGATTTTATATGTTGATTCATTTTTTGAGCAAAAGTACTCATGATATGAGCATGCTTTAACAATTATGGAATTCATATTTGATTCTTGTTATTAGATCGGTTAAATGTTGTTACTGGAACCAGCATTGATGATAGATAAATTCTTATTAATGTGCATGCAGTTACGACGCATAATTTTGTCGTAATCAACATGCTATTTATGATGGAGTAGCAAAATCTTCCCTAATGTATATACAATTACGATGGAAAGTGTAACAAATCTATTGCTAAGGTGTATACAAATAAGATGAAAAATTCCGTCATAAATGTCATATTATTTATGATGAGTAAACAACCTGTCGTTAATGTTTATATAGTTGTGATGGAAAGTTCCGCCGTAAGTAAAATATTATTTACGATGGAATAAACAGCCGTCGCTAACATTTATATAGTTGCAACGAAAAGGTCCGTCGTAGTTAATATGTTATTTATGATGGAATAAAAAAAACTGTCATTATTATTTATACACAAGCGACGGAAAACTCTGTCGTAAATAAAAAAAAAACTATGTTATAAATGATAAGGAAACTATTTATGATGGAATAAAAAACTGTCATTGTTATTTATACACAAGCGACGGAAAACTCTATCGTAAATAAAAAAACTATGTTATAAATGATAAGGTAATTATTTACGAAGGATTAAAGAACCGTCGTAAATAGTAACCTTATCATTTACGACGGAATCATCGTAAAAGACCTTTAATGATATGGCCTTCTACGATGGTAGATGACAGAGTCAAATCTATCATAAATGATAAAAGTGGGTTTTTTGCTTCGGATTTTTGACATTTTCTTGTAATGAGATGTTATATGCCCTTAGGCTAGTTCGTATCTTAAACCCTAATTTAATGTTAATCTAAATTTAGAGCTTATAGCGTAAACCTTTACCCCCTATTTGGCAAAAGAATAATGGGGGGTAAAGAGGGTAAGGGTAATGGGGAATAAATTGTTACCCCCATTTGGCAAAACATGAAAAGGGGTAAAGGAGGGTAATGGGGGTAAAAACTTACCCTCCTTTACCTCCATTTTCTTTAACCCCCAAATTGGGGGTAAAGGGGAGTAAGATAAATTTTAAAAAAATTTTGGATAATTTTATCCTTATTTTAACTATAACTTATTTTTTTCTCTCTACCTTTACTTCTCTTATTTTGACATATCCAAACAAAAATAGGATATTACCTTACCCTCTCCCTTATTTACCCTCCCCTTTTCACCTCTCTTTACCCCATTTACCAAGTTGTCAAATCAAAAAAAAGGGCATTAAGGTTATCATTGTGATAAAATATAATGTGAGGATCAAAATCAGGCTAACTTAAATCCGTACCGTAAACTATCCATAATTGATTGGCAATCTTAATTTGCAATATAATCAAAGTCAAACAACAATATTAGAAGGATAAGATTTTTTTTAGCAAAATGGCACAAAAGCAAAAAAATTTAGCAAATTGGCATAGTTGGAAAAATATTTAGCAAAATGGCACACTTCACTATTCGCAACCCGTTGCATGCCATTTCGGATATATTACAAGAAGTTGTTGTATGTTGCACGACATTCGAGTCGTCGTGCAACAATTCACATTTATATGTTTTTTAATCTTTTTTTTTAATTTTTTTAAGTATTTTATCCATAACATTGTAAACCTTCATATACTAATATGCAATTAGTATTACATATATTTTAACTTTTTTTGAAAAATTTTAATATTAAGTACAAGAAGTAAGAATCCGAGGCAAACAATAAAATATGAAAACGCCCAAAATAGATGACTATAATATACATATTGATGACTGAAGCATTGGCCTTTTCAATTATTGAATGGCAAAACCCATGTTATATAAAATTTAGATGGGGACAATTTGTGTTTATATATAGAAAGGCTTTGACTTAAAATATTTATTATTCTAAATTTGTATCTGCTGCCCCAAACATAAAGTTAGATCTGCGGCTTATTTTCAAGGGAAATCACCCCTTGTAGACCCCCCAACTCCCTTTTAACCTAAAATAGACCCCAGTAACCTTAAATAAGTCTTTTTGGACAAAAATGCCCTCCCACCCCTACGCCTCCCACCCCCCACCCGTCCTTTTTCTCTCTCCTCATTTAATGCATACAGTAGCCCCTGTCCCTTCCATCTCCGCTTCTCTCTCCTCACATTTAATTCCACAGCTGTAAAAATTTTGAATTTACCCCCTCCCCTTCCCGTCTTCTCTCTTCCCCAAAACCAAACGTGTTTTGCAAGCCACACTCTCTCTCCTCTTTCTCTCACCCGTTCATCCTCTTTCTCCTCTAACTTCAGCTGCAATTCTCTTTCTCGTGGGTCTATCTGTAGAGGTGTGTGTTCGTCCAAGGACATCCTCTGTTTTCACACCTTCATCCTTGCTCTCTAGCTGCTCTAGGGTTTAATCACCATTTCCGAAGGTGAGCACCGATTTCCGAAGTTATTTTTGTAGGGAAATGTATAATATGCGTTTGTTTAGTACGATTTCTTGAACATAGTGCATAGTATTTGTTAGGGTTTAGGGTTTTGGTGTTAGTGGCTTTTGTGAGTAAGGGTTAGTGTGTTTTATTGGTGTAAAATCAACTTCTGCATATTTTGTGGTATAATGATGTAAAATCAACCTTTATAAGTGTGTTTCGTGTAATCCCTGTGTGTCGACACACATGGATGGTTTATGAGCAACCATACACTGTGTATGATTGCGTTTAATGGTATATAACCAACGTGTGTTTGTGTGTGTTAAGTAAACAATGGTGTATGGTTAATCATACACTGTGTATGATTGATTTTAATGGTGTAAAATCAACTTGTGTACACATTTTGTAAGTAATTGGTGTCTATGAGCAATCATACACTGTGTAGGACTGGTTCTAATGGTGTATAACCAATGTTTGTTTATGTGTGTTAAGTAAACAGTGGTGTATGGTTAATCATACACTGTGTGTGATTGGTTTTAATGGTGTAAAATCAACTTGTGTAGATGTTTTTTAAGTAATTAGTGGTTTTTGAGCAACCATACACTGTGTATGATTGGTTTTAATGGTGTATAACCAACGTGTGCTTGTGTGTGTTGAGTAATAAATGGTGTATGGTTAATCATACACTATGTATGATTGGTTTTAATGGTGTAAAATCAACTTGTGTAGATATTTTTTAAGTAATTAGTGGGTTATGAGCAACCATACACCGTGTATGATTGGTTTTAATGGTGTATAACCAACGTGTGTTTGTGTGTGTTAAGTAAACAGTGGTGTATGGTTAATCATACACTGTGTATGATTAGTTTTAATGGTGTAAAATCAGCTTATGTAGATGTTTTTTAAGTAATTAGTGGTTTATGAGCAACCATACACTGTGTATGATTGGTTTTAATGGTGTATAACCAACATGTGTTTGTGTGTGTTAAGTAATAAATGGTGTATGGTTAATCATACACTGTGCATGATTGGTCTTAATGGTGTAAAATCAACTTATGTAGATATTTTTTTTAAGTAATTAGTGGGTTATGAGCAATCATACACTGTGTATGATTGGTTTTAATGGTGTATAACCAACGTGTATTTGTGTGTGTTAAGTAAACTGTGGTGTATGGTTAATCATACACTGTGTATGATTGGTTTTAATGGCGTAAAATCAACTTGTGTAGACGTTTTTTAAGTAATTAGTGGTTTATGAGCAACCATACACTGTGTATGATTGGTTTTAATAGTTTATAACCAACGTGTGTTTGTGTGTGTTAAGTAATAAATGGTGTATGGTTAATCATACACTGTATATGATTGGTTTTAATGGTATAAAATCAACCTGTGTTGACATTTTTTAAGTAATTAGTGGGTTATGAGCAACCATACACTGTGTATGATTAGTTTTAATGGTGTATAACCAACATATGTTGTGTGTGTTAAGTAAACAATGGAGTATGGTTAATCATACACTGTGTATGATTAGTTTTAATGGTGTAAAATCAACTTCTGTAGACATTTTTTAAGTAATTAGTGGGTTATGAGCAATCATACACTGTGTAGATTGGTTTTAATGGTGTATAACCAACGTGTGTTTCTGTGTGCTAAGTAAACAGTGGTGTATGGTTAATGATACACTGTATATGATTGGTTTTAATGGTGTAAAATCAACTTGTGTAGACGTTTTTTAAGTAATTAGTGGTTTATGAGCAACCATACACTGTGTATGATTGGTTCTAATGGTGTATAACCAACGTGTATTTGTGTGTGTTAAGTAATAAATGGTGTATGGTTAATCATACACTGTGTATGATTGGTTTTAATGGTGTAAAATCAACTCGTTTTGATGTCTTTCAAGTCAGTAGTGGTGTATGATCAATCGTACATGGTGTATGATAGGTTGTACTGGTGTAAAACCAACTTGTCTTGGTGTATTTAAAGTAAATAGTGGTGTATGATTAATCATACACCGTGTATGGTTGCTTTTAATGCTATGAAACGAACTTACCAAGATGTGTATCAAGTAAACCACTTGTGTAGACATTTTTTAAGTAATTAGTGGTTTATGAGCAGCCATACACTGTGTATGATTGGTTTTAATAGTTTATAACCAACGTGTATTTGTGTGTGTTAAGTAATAAATGGTGTATGGTTAATCATACACTGTATATGATTGGTTTTAATAGTGTAAAATCAACCTGTGTGGACGTTTTTTATGTAATTAGTGGGTTATGAGCAAGCATACACTGTGTATGATTAGTTTTAATGGTGTATAACCATCGTGTGTTGTGTGTGTTAAGTAAACAATGGGGTATGGTTAATCATACACTGTGTATGATTGATTTTAATGGTATAAAATCAACTTCAGTAGACGTTTTTTAAGTAATTAAAGGGTTATGAGCAATCATACACTGTGTATGATTGGTCTTAATAGTGTATAACCAACGTGTGTTTGTGTGTGTTAAGTAAACAGTGGTATTTGGTTAATCATACACTGTGTATGATTGGTTTTAATGGTATAAAATCAACTTTTGTAGACATTTTTTAAGTAATTAGTGGTTTATGAGCAACCATACACTGTGTATGATTGGTTTTAATGGTGTATAACCAATATGTGTTTGTGTGTGTTAAGTTATAAATGGTGTATGGTTAATCATACACTGTGCATGATTGGTTTTAATGGTGTAAAATCAACTTGTTTTGATGTCTTTCAAGTCTGTAGTGGTGTATGATCAATCGTACACCGTATATGATAGGTTGTACTGGTGTAAAACCAACTTGTCTTGGTGTATTTGAAGTAAACAGTGGTGTATGATTAATCATACACCGTGTATGGTTGCTTTTAATGCTGTGAAACGAACTTACCAAGATGTGTATCAAGTAAACAGTGGTGTATGATCAATCATACATCGTGTATGGTAGGTTTTAATTATGTGAAATCAACTTGTCTTGGTGTGTTTCAAGTCAGTAGTGGTGTATGCTTAATCATACACCTTGCATGGCTTGTTTTAATGGTTTATCATGGGTTTAATCTTTGGTTTTGTGATGTTTTTCTTTTATTTCAGATGGCATTTTTCACACGCAGGAAGAGCCGATCAGCAGTGGAGGTTGATTACATTTTCCCAAGGAGTTGCTGGAAATTCCTGCAAGTTAACCAAATGAGAGTATCAACCAAAGTTGTGACGAGATTAGGGAAATCTTGAAGGACGATGAAGTCAAGGTTTGGCACAGTATCCATATGAATTATGTTGACTTTTTACTATTACATTTATGATCCCTTGTTAACTAAAAGTGTTTTGCATTACAGCTTGCCCTTGTTTCACAATACAATGTCGGGCATCTGCTTGAGCTGAGTGAGACTAATGTCGGCTTCTGGCATTGTCTAATTCACATTTTCCTTCTCCATTAGGTGGCCAATCCAAATCCCGAGGAGTTATCATTCTCATTTGGTGGGAAGTTAGTGCACCTCAGAAGGAGGGAATTTTGCATTCTAACCGGCTTCAGATATGCCGGTGTGGAAGAGGTACGCGGCGGGGGAGGATGAGTAGGCAACAACTGCTAGAAGCATGCAGAACCTGCTCCATCATGGGGACCAGGTTAAGCTTGCTATTGCCTACTTGGTTGAGGGTCTACCGTTCGCCAAACACAAGCGAACAGGCATTGACCCGAACATCCTGGCCCTCGTGGACGACGTGGACTCTTTTAACAGTGTTGCTTGGGGATCCTTGAGCTGGAAATTCTTGGTGCGGAAGCTCAAGGATTTCGTGGCAAAAATGCAACACGGTTTAGAAAGGACCTACTCCGTCCATGGGTTCTATGATGTGGTTTCCATATTTTGCCTGGAAACCCTTCCAGACCTTGCCAAGGTTGGGGTGGTGAGGGTTGGTAACCAGCCTCTTGGGCGGATCCTTAACTGGAAGATGTGTGTTAAGGTTTCGTATGCCGCTCTGCTCTCAATGGTATTTGATCAGGTAATGATACATTATGTTGTTGCTGTTTTACTACTAGTTGTTTCATATCATTTGGGTTAGAATTATGATTTGTAATTTTACTAACGTTCATATGATGTATCTTCCTTTGATCAGCAATTGAATGCCGAACCGATTGGATTGACGAGTGCGGAAGCCAATCAGCCTAATCTACAAGGCATCCCCTTTGCTGAGGATGGTGAGAAGGGGGTTCAATCTCCTGTTAAGGTAATGCCAGCAGATCCAGGTGATGAACTAGAACCATTGGCAACTCAACACCCTTTGCCGGCATCCCAGGAGGAACCATCTACTACGTCGCCCAATTTGGCGTATCAATCGGTATTGACATTTTGTTTTGTGTTTATTTAATTGCATTTTTATCCTTGTAAGTACTATATTATTCAAATTCATGTTTATGACAATTGGAGGAATTACTGCAGGTTATGGAGAGATTCGAAGTGATGGAGAAAGATATGCAAATAATGCGGATGCACTTCGAAAGCAGACTTGAAGTGCAGCAGCTTCAGCTGCAAATATACGAACAACGGTTTGAGGCTCAGGAGGCAATGATTAAGGAGCTCTCAGACTGTCCACCGCATGCCACATCACCACATATCTATTGATCGACTTCCGCTCATCCATCCCCAATTGAGCAAGCAATTATTATTTCTCCTACATGTACCAGGTAAGACACTACGGATCCTTGTTATTGTCCCAATTTGGTATGTTTTCATGCATGTTCAGGTTTATTGACTTTGGTATTTGCTCTGCCAAACGAGGGACAGGGAAAATGTCTACAAGGAACCAATTGAGCGAGCAATTATTATTTCTCCCACACGTACTGGGTAAGACACTACGGATCCTTGTTATTGTCCCAATTTGGTATGTTTTCATGCATGTTGAGGTTTATTGACTTTGGTATTTGCTCTGCCAACCAGGGACGAGGAAAATGTCTACAAGGAACCATCGTCAACGCGTGTGGATGGCGTTGAAAACTTGATGACATTGTCCGAGACAGTTTTGAGATTGGGGCAAGAGAAGAGGGACACCAAGCCAAATCCCAAGTACAAAGGTGAAGAATGGACCGCGGAGGCTAAGAGTAAACGGGCAAGAATGACCCATCCTGGACCGGAACCGGTTCTGCCCTTCCATCCATTCCGACCTCCCTTCAAGGAAGACAAAAAACAGTTTGAAGCTTTTTACAAAAGTTTCCACGCAATGGTTAAGAAGTGAGTGTGATTTTACACTATACTTTTTGATAATCAGTATGTAAATGTTTCCGGAATGCATCTTTCTTATGGGATGCTTATATATCATGCTTCTTATTATATATTATAGAGATTTGAAGACTCCCCTTCTGTTACCTCTAGATCAACGAATAGATTTTACTATTTTGACTGCCACGACGGGTCAATTTTGGTATTGGTTGAAAAACGACAACGCCTGGCTTACGGATGAGGTATGTTTCCCATCATGAAAATTTTGTCGTGTGATTACTGTAATTGGATCCCAGTGTTTTTTGTTGGTGTGTCAATAAATTAGTGGTGTATGATGAATAATATACCGTGTATGATAGGTTTTAAGGGTGTGAAATCAACTTGTATAGGTGTGTTTCAAGTAATAAGTGGTGTATGATCAATCATATACCATGTATGATATATTTTAATGGTGTAAATTGGCCTATGTTATTGTGTGTTAAGTTAGCAAGTGGTGTATTATTAGTCATACACCGTATATGATTGGTTTTAAATGTGTAAAATCAACTTGTGTTAGTATGTTTTAAGTAAAGAGTGGTGTATGATTAGTCATACACCATGTATGATAGGGTTTAATTGTGTAAAATCAACTTATTTATGTGTGTGTGAAGTGATTAGTGGTATATGGTTAACCATACATCATGTATGATAGGTTTTACTTGCCTAAGAACAACTTGTGTTAGGGTGTTTCAACTAACTAGTGCTGAATTGCAGGAAATGGATGTAGTTCTGCACTACATTCTGGAGAAGAAACATCAGTGGCCGGAGCATTTCGACGAGAGGGCAACATGCGCGTCTACATCGGTTGCTCCTCTATTTGGACCCCTACTCAAACGGACTCAAAACGGAGAAATCCCAATCGAGTCAGATTTTTATGATTTTGATTCGTTGATCATTAAGTTTCTTGCCGGGGATGTCACATATGGGGTCCGCTGCCACGATGTGGATTGGATATACATGCCCATCAATCAACCTAATCAACATTGGTTCCTTGCTGCCATCCATTTTAAAGATTGGCGGATACAGGTAATTGATTCTTTGTACTCCGCCGCATCCAAAGAATCAAGATTAGAATATGTGGAACCAATTGCAAAATTGCTTCCATATGCTCTAGATATGGTTAATTTTTGGGATGTCCGAAAGGACCTCATACATTTCAGAGGCAAGCCTTTCTTAATCACTTACGACCAGGGCGAATGTCCACAACAAATGGGGTATGACATCTACTTCCAATGCAGTTTTACTATTCCATTCATTTGGCCTTTTGGTTATTAAGTGGATGTAAAATAGTCATTACTTACAATTATGCATAATTTCTGATTGTCTCATCTATATTATTATGAACTGCAGGTCAGATTGTGGCATTTTTATTGTAAAGTTTATTGAATTTTTGCTTACAAATGGACTCAGCATCTCCCAATGCATGCAAGGGCAGATGGGAAAAATGTGGCTGAATACCTGTGTACACTTGTACAGACATAGAAGAAAGAAACAGATGTAAATGTATACATGTGAATAAAATTATGTGATGTGTATATGTTATTGTATATTACCATATGATTTACATTGTATTCATTATACTGAAAATTGTACAAAGGTTGTGATGTGTATGTAATATTGTATATTTCCATATTGTTGTATATTCTTTTTTTTTTTTGAACAAAATATTGTTGTATATTCCTGTTGATGTATTTTCAAATTGTGTAATGAAAATTGTCTTTGAAAGTGTTTCAAAATTGGTCCCAATTGTGTGTTCTTGGAGTTTGATATGTTTTTGAAGTGTGGTACGATGTGTGTCGACACACAGGGATGGTGTGGCGACACACATTCCTACAGATAATGGATGCAGAGGTGTGAGTCGACACACATGGAACGTGTGTCGACACACATTCATACAGACCAACGATTTATCCCAATATTTACGTCAACCACACCTATATATGTTGATTTTACACCTATATAAGTTCATCTTAACGCAATATAACTCAACATAAACCAATTATTAATTAGAAAACACTTAATAAAGGTTGATTTTACACCCATAAAACTCATTATACACCGTGTATGATTCATCATACACCGCTATTTACTTCAAACACACCAATATAACCCATCATACACGGTGTATGATTCATCATACACCAATAATTACTTCAAACACACCTATATAAGTTGATTTCATAGCATCATACCATCAAAACTTAAAACTACATGCAAAAGTTGTTTTTACCCATTAAAACTCATCATACACCGTGTATGATTGATTATACACCACTAAGTACTTGAAACACATTAAAAGGAGTTGATTTCACACCATTTAAAACTATCATACACCGTGAATTGTGAACAGTTGTAGGAAATCCTTTGTACATTTCTTCATGTTATACAAAATTTAAAGGTTTATAAGCTAGGGATATAGGGTAGTGATATTAGCCTTCATGTATCATTAAATTATCCTACAGACAATTTGAAGGACAAACTGAAAATATTTCACTAGCCCACCACCGCCACTGCTAGAACCACTTACAGTTGTCCCTCTGCATATATTGTCTGTAAAGTGCACCCACTGCATGCATACAAAATTCAAGATCCTTATCATGCGGATGCACTTCGCACCATTACAATTCATCATATACCGTACACCATGTGTGACTGATCATACACCACTAATTACTTCAAACACCGTTGATGAAACATGATCTGTAGAAGTGCCACCTCTCCCTGTGTCTCAGCTGTCACTGGCCCACCACCGCCACTGCTAGAAACACTTATATTAGCAATTTGAACAGCTAGATATAGTACGAAATTGAGGAACCGTATATGCTTGGCTTCCTATCCAACTACTCCATTTATAGGCAAAGGCATACAACGTACAAACACAAGGGAAGAACCGTGGCAGAGGGGTAGGATAAAGTAGGTGGTAGTTGAGGTTATTAAATATCTTGCTTGCTAGTCCATTATGATCCCTGAACATTCAATGTTCAACCCCTAACTACCCCTGAACATGCACGTGTATTAATATTACACTATTTCATGATTATTAAAACGTATCATACACCAATAATTACTTGAAAAACACTTATAGCTGCTGATTGAATACCATTATATCAGCAAAACTTGAAATAAACATGCAAAAGTTGATTTTACACCCATATAACTCATCATACACCGTGCATGATGTTATGCTCAGGATCGATTCACGAACATAAGCTAAGTAAAATTGAGATAGATGAGAGTATGAGATGAGAAAGAAGTGAAATTGAGTGAGAAAGAAGTGAAATTGAGTTGAGAAAGTAGAGAAATTAGATGAGAAGTAGAGAGAGTTAGATGAGAGAGAGAAAGTTGATCTCAAAAGAGATTTGTGTTTTGATATTATCCTTCAATGATCAGATTTACACTAGATCACACTTATGTATATACAATACAAGATATTGAATCTAAACCATCTAAGTAACCTACTTAAGCTAGAAATGATCTAGAACAATTAGAAAATATCTACTAACTAACATTTAATTCCTGATTTTGGCGCCAAGACCATCCTAACAGTAACTGCCGACCCCCTTGCTTCAAGTACCTCTGCAGCTTATTACACTTCAGCCGCTTAGGACAATACAATGCAACAACTAATGCAAATACAAGGCAGCTACTAGCTCATTACAATGTACTAATGAAGGCTAACACATTATTTCAGCAAAAGAATCAACAATAACAGCAAAGCAGCAGCTCTAACAGCAACTGAACAGCAACAACAGAACCATATGCAGCACAGCCCACAACAGCCCATGCCTTGAATTCTCGGATTATAACATTCCCTTCCCCTTGAGAACATTCTTGTCCTCAAGAATGGAAATTAGTGATCATCCATGCCTTGCAAAGTAACTCTAGATCCGTGGCAATCAAATGACACAACGTGCTTAACATAATCGAAAGATACCAGATTAAAACCTCGCATCCAATCAACTCCAAGCACCATGTCGCATCCACCCAAGGGAAGGACTCTAAAATCGTGTGTGAACTGATTTTCATGCATAGACCACTTAAAGGCTCAGCATTTGTCCTGAGTAAGGATAGAGTTTCCATCCGCCACGGTCAATGCCAAGGGATTAGTCTTGATCACCTCATTTCCCACTTTCTTCCCTAATTTTGGATCAATAAAACTGTGAGTGCTTCCACTGTCTATCAGGATGACAACCGATCTCGTGCCTGCTTTCCATTTGATCCTGATAGTCTTATGCATTCCTTGCCCAGTCAAAGCTATTAAGAAAATCTCCATTTCATCCTCAATGAAAATTTCTTGGTCGGAATCCTCATACTCAACATCGGTCCAATCACCATCAGACTGCCCTTCGATGTCAACTCCTCTAACTGTCATGAGAAATTTAGGATTACATTTGTGGCCTATTTCATAAGGTTGCCGACACTTAAAACAGAGTCTTTGAGGCCTCTTCTCAAAAGCATTCTTATCAAAGGGACGGTTCACTTTGGGTTCATCTCCCCCTTTGTGATGTTGTTGCGAGCTTTCTCCTCTATGTTTGGGCCCCTCATTGGTTGTTAGGAATGTAGCCTCAAACAACCTCGCCTTAGCATAAGCTTGTGATAAGGAGGTACGACCAATTTCCTTCACCAAATTCTTGATTTTAGGCTTTAATCCACTGACAAAACTCGAGACATAAAAGGACTCAGGGGCTTGAAGGGTAACATTTATCATACTAGCTCGGAGATTCTCAAACTTTGTCATTTACTCCTTCACGGTTGTAACTTGAGTCAGCGTTTTGAAGCTATCCACTATATCACCCAATTCTTCATCACCGTAGCGTTCACAAAATTCAATCATAAACTCAGCCCAAGTAAGATTAGGATTGCTCTTCAATAGACTATAGAGCCAAACTTCATGATCTCCTTGAAGATAAACCGCAGCTAATTCCACCTTTTGCTCCTCAGGAATAGAATAAAAGTGGAAGTAACGTTCACATCTTCTTAACCAAGAGTGTGGCTGCTTCCCATCCAAATTTTCAAGTTGAACTCTCGGTTGTCTAAAGCCATTGCTTCTATTACCACAAGTGACTACATCGCTGTGGTCAAGACCAACATTAGAGGCATTCTGCCCCTGAATACACTGCTGCACCGATTCTGGTGGGTGAACAAAGTGCCCAGCATTTAAACAAACAGGTCACGGGCGTGTTGGCTGATGTGATGGATCAAAGTGTCCTGAATTTTCATGATTGGTTTTGGTCGGGCCTGCAGAACCTGGTGGACGATTTGAAACATCGGGTGGGTGATCTTTCTAACCAAATTTCATGCTCACAAATTGAATTTTCTCCTAATCATTTGCTTGTACTTGCTATCTGCCAGATATTGCAGCCTCTGAAACCTGATTTCGGGGTATATCATCACCTGATTGAAGATGAATTTGAGGTCCAGCATCTACATTAGCAACCTCAGGTACATCTTGTGGATGAACACCAACATTTGGTGCTTGTGTTTGAAGCAAATCAGAGGCCCTCATTAGCTGACTTGCAGGCAACAAACCACCAACATTTGCACCTACATTCTGTTTTTGTACCTGACTTTGCAGCATAGCAAGATAATTGTCCACTCTATCTTCAGTTCCTTTCAATTGGTTAGTCACATGAGCATTAATCGCTTGTTTGTTTATTTTAGCAAATCTCACTTCAAAACTCTGCAATTGATGATTCAAATGAGCATCAATCTTTCCATCAATCTACTTTGCTTGTTCATTCACTCGATCAGCCACTGCCTCCTCAATCTGTTGCTTGTGCTGATTAAATTCATCAGCCACTTTCTCTTCAAAACTCTGAGTTTGCAAGCCAAATCGTTCATTAAATTTCTGATCCTGATCTTGCAACATCTTATGCAATCTTTCCTCCATTTCATGCAATCGATCATCATTTCTTTGCTGAGTTTCTAGCACGGTCGGATTAATCTGGGCTATTTGCGCCACCAATGCTGCTAGTTGAACACTCACTCCATCTCCATTGCCAGCTTGCGGTTCATTATCTGTATTACCACTCACTGTATCTGCATAAGATGGATTGGCTGCTGCACGAGCAGCTACAGCTCTTGTGATCACTCCTCCCGACAACACCATCGCACTGGACTCCATTCACAATTTGAACTGCAAGATCACAATTTCCTGATTTAATACAGACCTAAACTGAACTTGATTTGAATAATGCTAAACTGATATGATTTTTCTGGAACCTAAATTTAATCAGCAAATTCAGCACTGAATTTGATTCTTTTTTGAATTTTGTTTTTTCTGATATTATATTTTTTTTTTTTATTTTCCTTTGATTACGCCCTCGATTGGAAGCCAAACGAGGCTCTGATACCAATTGTTATGCTCGGGATCGATTCCCAAACATAAGCTAAGTAAAATTGAGATAGATGAGAGTATGAGATGAGAAAGAAGTGAAATTGAGATGAGAAAGTAGAGAAATTAGATGAGAAATAGAGAGAGTTAGATGAGAGAGAGAAAGTTGATCTCAAAAGAGATTTGTGTTTGATATTATCCTTCAATGATCAGATTTACTCTAGATCACACTTATTTATACACAACACAAGACATTGAATCTAAACCATCTAAGTAACCGACTTAAGCTAGGAATGATCTAGAACAATTGGAAAATATCTACTAACTAACATTTAATTCCTGTTTTTGCCGCCAAGACCATCCTAATAGCAGCTACCGACCCCCCTGCTGCAGGTACCTCTGCAGCTTATTACACTTCAGCCGCTTAGGACAATACAATGCAATAACTAATGCCAATACAACGCAGCTACTACCTCATTACAATGTAGTAACGAAGGCTAACACATTATTTCAGCAAAAGAATCAACAATAACAGCAAAACAGCAGCTTTAACAGCAACCGAACAGCAACAATAGAACCATATGCAACACAGCCCACAACAGCCCATGCCTTGAGTTCTCGGATCATAACATTCCCTTCCCCTTGAGAATATTCTTGTCCTCAAGAATGGAAATTAGTGATCATCCATGCCTTGCAAAGTAACTCTAGATCCGTGGCAATCAAATGACACAACGTGCTTAACATAATCGAAAGATACCGGATTAAAACCTCGCATCCAATCAACTCCAAGCACCATGTCGCATCCACCCAAGGGAAGGACTCTAAAATCGTATGTGAACTGATTTTCATGCATAGACCACTTGAAGGCTCGGCATTTGTCCTGAGTATGGATAGAGTTTCCATCCGCCACAGTCACTACCAAGGGATTAGTTTTGATCACCTCATGTCCCACTTTCTTCCCTAATTTTGGATCAATAAAGCTGTGAGTGCTTCCACTGTCTATCAGGATGACAACCGATCTCGTGCCTGCTTTCCCTTTGATCCTGATAGTCTTATGCATTCCTTGCCGGTCAAAGCTGTTAAGGAAATCTCCATTTCATCCTCAATGAAAATTTCTTGGTCGGAATCCTCATACTCAACACCATCAGACTGCCCTTCGATGTCAACTCCTCTAACTGTCATGAGAAATTTAGGATTACATTTGTGGCCTATTTCATAAGGTTGCCAAAACTTAAAACAGAGTCTTTGAGGCCTCTTCTCCAAAGGATTCTTATCAAAGGGACGGTTCACTTTGGGTTTATCTCCCCTTTTGTGATGTTGTTGCGAGCTTTCTCCTCTATGTTTGGGCCCCTCATTGGTCGTTAGGAATGTAGCCTCAAACAATCTCGCCTTAGCATAAGCTTGGGATAAGGAGGTACGACCAATTGCCTTCACCAAATTCTTGATTTTAGGCTTTAATCCACTGATAAAACTCGAGACATAAAAGGACTCAGGGGCTTGAAGGGTAACATTTATCATACTAGCTCGGAGATTCTCAAACTTTGTCATGTACTCCTTCACGGTTGTAACTTGAGTCAGCGTTTTGAAGCTATCCACTATATCACCCAATTCTTCATCACCGTAGCGTTCACAAAATTCAATCATAAACTCAGCCCAAGTAAGAGTAGGATTGCTCTTCAATAGACTATAGAGCCAAACTTCATGATCTCGTTGAAGATAAACCGCAGGTAATTCCACCTTTTGTTCCTCAGGAATAGAATAAAAGTGGAAGTAACGTTCACATCTTCTTAACCAAGAGTGTGGCTGCTTCCCATCCAAACTTTCAAGTTGAACTCTCGGTTGTCTAAAGCCATTGCTTCTATTGCCACAAGTGACTACATCGCTGCGGTCAGGACCAACATTAGAGGCATTCTGTTCCCTGAATACACTGCTGCACCGATTCTGGTGGGTGAACAAAGTGCCCAGCATTTAAACAAATAGGTCGCGGGCGTGTTGGCTGATGTGATGGATCAAAGTGTCCTGAATTTTCATGATTGGTTTTGGTCGGGCCTGCAGAACCTGGTGGACGATCTGAAACATCAGGTGGATGATCTTTTTGACGAAATTTCCTGCTCACAAATTGAATTTGCTCCTAATCATTTGCTTGTACTTGCGGTCTGCCAGATATTGCAGCCTCTGAAACCTGATTTCGGGGTATATCACCTGATTGAAGATGAATTTGAGGTCCAGTATCTACATTAGCTACCTGAGGTACATCTTGTGGATGAACAACATTTGGTACTTGCGTTTGAAGCAAATCAAAGGCCCTCATTAGCTGACTTGCAGGCAACAAACCACCAACATTTGCACCTACATTCTGTTTTTGTACCTGACTTTGCAGCATAGCAAGACAATTGTCCACTCTATCTTCAATTCCTTGCAATTGGTTAGTCACTCGAGCATTCTATACCCCATCAATCCGGCTTCTATCATCACCAGAACAAACATTATCGTCAACAGGAGCTTGGACGTCGGGTTGGACATTCGGTTCCACTGCAGGTTCGACTGTAGGAGGTGATGTACCCACTTCAAGGCAAATATTCTGCTGGTTAGAAATGTGCCCATGTGGAGGTGATACGTCAGTTTCATTCGATTGCACATGGGATAAATTTATATTATCCAAATGATCGCACGGACTGTGATTGGAATTTTCCCAATCTTCACCGGCCGTTGTCGTTGTCGCCGTAGGTATGTCAAACTCCAGTTCAGATGCATCTCCACGGGCTGCTTCTTCCATCCCCGTGTTAATACATCCACCAAAACTATCAGGCACCACAGGGTCCAAACCACCATTGTTCTCGTCACCATCTGGTAGTGTTGATTAAGACTCCGTTGATCTCCAAAGTAAGGAGTCCTATCAACCGTGGACTCAACAGTGACGTACAAGGTATACTTAGACATATCTTTTTTTGCCAGTGCCTTCAAAACCATTACTGATCTATCACTATTGACATCATACGATGGGATGTCCCGTTTGCCGGTACGAAGTTGCAATTGCATCTTCGAACTTGCATCCACCTGAACACCCATCAACTCCACCAAAGACCTTTGCAAGCCAGCAAAGTCAGTCTTATCATCCAAAATAACAAAATCCAACTTCCCACCAACATACCCTGCCTTCTCATTAAAGTGTCCACTGTACTGAACCATAGCAACATCTGCAATTTCTGTGAATACAAAAGTAACATGATATTACACCACTAATTACATGAGACACACCAAGATAAAATAAAATAACAGAATTTAAAGCATTAATACACGGTGTATGATAAGTCATACACCACCATTACACCACTAATTACTTGAAACATACCTATATAAGTTGATTTTACACTATTATAATCCATCATACATCGTGTATGATTAATAATACACCACTAATTACTTGAAACATACCTATACAAGTTCATTTTACACCAGTATACCAGTAATTACTTGAAAAAACCTGCAAAAGTTGATGTTATACCATTAAAACCTGTTATACACCGTGTATGATAAGTCATACACCACTAATTACTTGAAACATACCAACATAAGTTGATTTTACACTATTATAATCCATCATACACCATGTATGATTGATCAAACACCACTAATTACTTGAAACATACCTATACAAGTTCATTTTACACCATTATACCAGTAATTACTTGAAAAAACCTGCAAAAGTTAATGTTATACCATTAAAACCTGTCATACACCGTGTATGATAATTCATACGCCACTAATTACTTGAAACATACCTATATAAGTAGGTTTTACACTATTATAATCCATCATACACTGTGTATGATTGATCATATACCACTAATTACTTGAAACATATCTATATAAGTTCATTTTACATCATTATACCAGTAATTACATGAAAAAACCTGCAAAAATTGATGTTATACCATTAAAACATGTCATACACCGTGTATGATAATTCATACACTACTAATTATTTGAAATATACCTATATAAGTTGATTTTACACTATTATAATCCATCATACACCGTGTATAATTGATCATACACCACTAATGACTCAAGACAAACTAACCCAAGTTGGTTTCACACCATTAAAACCTATCATACACGGTGTATGATTGATCCTACACCACCAATTACTTGAAACATACCTACATAAGTTGATTTTATACTATTATAATCTATCATACACCATGTATGATTGATCATACACCACTAATGCCTCAAGACAAACTAACACAAGTTGATTTCACACCATTAAAACCTATCATACACGGTGTATGATTGATCCTACACCACTAATTACTTGAAACGCACCTGAATAAGTTATTTTCACACCCTTAAAACCAACCATACACGGTGTACGATTGATCATACACCACTGTTTACTTGAGACAGACCTAGATAAGTTCATACTATAGCATTAAAAGCAACCATACAAGGTGTATGATTAATCATACACCACTGATGACTCAACAAACTAACACAAGTTAATTTCACACCATTAAAGCCTATCATACACGGTGAATGATTAATCATACACCACTAATTTCTTAAATCATACCTGAATAAATTATTTTAACACCCCTAAAACCAACCATACACGATGTATGATTGATCATACACCACTATTTACTTGATACACACCTAGATAAGTTCATACTACAGCATTAAAAGCAACCATACAAGGTGTATGATTAATCATACACCACTGATGACTCAAGACAAACTAACACAAGTTGATTTCACACCATTAAAACCTATCATACACGGTGTATGATTGATCCTACGCCACTAATTACTTGAAACACACCTAAATAAGTTATTTTCACACCCCTCAAACCAACCATACACGATGTATGATTGATTATACACAATGTTTACTTGATACACACCTAGATAAGTTCGTTTTATAGCTTTAAAAGCAACCATACATGGTGTATGATTAATCATACACCACTAATGACTTGAAACACACTAACACAAGTTGATTTCACACCATTAAAACCTATCATACACGGTATATGATTGATCATACACCATTAACGACTTGAAAAACCCAACACAACATTAGAATACACTATTTAAACTAATCATACATGGTGTATGATTAATCATAGACCACTGATGAGTTCAAACACACCAAAAGAAAGTTATAATATACCATTTAAACCAATCATAAACCATAAATGACTTGTAACACACCGACCTCATACGACAAGGATACATTAACGACAATGTCAACAAATGATCATTTTACCTTCAATATCTGATCTGAAAATCGTGAAATGTGTGTAACGACTCAACCTTAAACCTACAGCAATGCCACGAAGCTTCAAACATGATCTTACCAGGGCTTCTTCTTCTTCTTCCAAGGGCCAATGTAGCAGAACGACACACGGAAGATGAAAAAAATGGAGCTTGGGGAATTCAGATTGAGATAAAAATAACAAAGAAGGGTGAATAAGAGGTGAGTAAAATGGGCGGGAAGTGAGAAGGGAGGGAGAGAGTGAGAAGCAAGTTATATGACATAAAGTAAAAATATGTACTTTTGCATTAAATGAGGAGAGAGAAAATGGAGGGGGGGAGGGGGTAAAGTAAACGGCTGGGCATTAAATGAGGAGAGAGAATGGGAGAGAGAGAAGATGGGTGGGGGGTGAGGAGGGAGGGCATTTTTGTCCAAAAGGGTATATTTAGGGTTAATGGGATCTATTTATGGTTAAAAGGGGGCTGGGGGGTCTAAAGGGGGTAATTTCCCTATTTTCAATGGCTTGATCATGAATTGTGTTAAATTTCAGTCAATGATACAGCTATTTATTTATATTTAATGTGATTGTATTGTTAAAAATTACGTTGGTAACTAAATTTAAATTTGACCAAAAAGGATTAAATTGACACAATATGATGCAACCCATTAAGGGGCTTGGCGAGTGGCTTGGTGAGAAGGCCTTGGAGGAAGAATAGACCTTTGTGGAAGCGGAGAAGCAAGGACGCGGGAAGCTGGGTTTGAGGAAGTAGAGTTTGACTAGGAGTCTTGTTTTAATTTTCAGATTTTATTTTGAATTTTGAATTGTCTCTTAGAGTTAGATTAGTATTCTAACTGCTCCTCTATCTATACTAGAAGAGAATTAGGGTTTAAGGATTCACAAAAATTTTCAGATTGTTTTATGTTTTTAAGCCTCTATTCTCATGTTTTGAGAATTAGGTTTTACTTCTCCTCTTGAAGTTTTGTTAATTACGTTAATAAAATTAAAGGGAAGGCCTTCGATTCCTTCTCGTTCCCCAAAATCCCACTTATGCCCTGCATCAGTTGGTATCAAAGCTCAGAATGCTTCCTAAGATGGCCGGGAGGAGATTGGATGAGTTCGAGGAGAGATTCTGGCGAATCAAGTGTTGCTTGGTTCAACTGGGGGTAAATCCTGATGCACCGAGAACCTAGCCCCAACGCCCATTAACACCGGGTGCCGCCCATTAACACCGGGTGCTATAGAAGAGGAGACAGACGAGAGCTTACAAAATCAGTTCCCGGACGACGAGCTACTGAATCCTAGGTCGAGGCAGTGTCGGCCCAATATCGTAAACCCCCACAGTTATGATGATCGAAGGTGGGAATCTAGCCTCCGGATTGAAATCCCGGAGTTTAATGGTGGAGGACGTCCCGAGGACTTCTTAGATTGGCTTGTCGCCATCAAGGAAGTTCCGAAGTTCAGAGAGATACCAGAATCTAAGCAAGAGCTGCTAATCGCTGCTTGGCTACAGGGTAGAGCAGTCGCCTAGTGGACGCAGCTGAAACAGATCCGGTTGCGCCAAGGAAAAGCCAAGATAGAATCTTGGGAGAAGATGAAGAAGCACTTGAGAGCCGCCTTCTTGCCTGACAATCACACCAGGATGATGTACTAGCACCTACAAGGGTTGCGGCAGGGCTCGAAATCTATAGAGGAGTACATGGCTGAGTTCTATTCATTGATCGCCAGGAATGACTTTGCGGAAAACAGAGAGCAATTGGCGGATTGATACATAAGAGGGTTGAGGGAGTCAATACAAGAGGTGTTGAACATGTTTGACATCTTCACTGTTTCTGAGGGAGTCAATACAAGAGGTGTGCACACGTAGAACGATTAGTGCAACGACGAGTTGTGCCGGAATTAGGCGAAGCATTTCCGGCCGACACCAAGGCCTGCTGCCTTGCTGCAAGGGCTGCAGATTCCGGGATCATATTGGTCCCAGCCGCGACCGATTGTTGTTTCTCCTCTCGACATAAAACTGAATAAGCATTTGCAACAAAAGCTAAAGGCTTGGTATTCATTAATTGTGACCTAACCGTAGAGAATGACACATCTAATCCCATGAGAAAATCAAGCAAACTCTCCATGTCACATATGGCCGAAAAAGCATGACCCGATCCACAAGTGCATGGAGGAATCGCAACTAAAGTATATAGTTCATCCCATAAAGCTCTCAATTTGGTAAAATAATCGAAAATTGTCATATTGGCTTGAGTTAATTGTGAAATCTCTCGTTTAATCTCACGAATGCGGGGAATGTTGCCTTGAGAAAACCGATTGTTCAAGCCCAACCAAATGTCTCAGGAAGTTTCAAAATATGCAATACTTGCATTAATCTCCTTAGAAACGGAGTTTGTAAGCCAAGACAAGACCATAAAATCACAAGCACTCCAATTTTCGTAATCCGGAGAATTTTCATCCGGTTTAACTATGGTTCCATCCAAAAACCCGACTTTATGTTTAGCCTTAAAAACCTGAAAAATGGCACGTTTCCATGCCAGAAAATTAGGCCCGATTAAAACATCTTTTACAAACACAAGCCCCGGATGATCCGAGGGGTGCAAATAGTAAGGAGAACTGGGATCTAGTGCTCCCCCTGAATTAATAATCGGTGCATTAGAGACCGGTGCCTCATTTTGGATAGAGTTAGACCTCGACATCATGAAATTAAACAAACATAAATTAAAACAAACAAATATGGGGAAAAACTCACAAAGCAATCGTGTGGTTCACAGTTGTTAAATTTCATCGGACCTTTGGACTCAACCCACGGAATTGAGACATATGAGATCCACATATAAGCCCAAGTGGGGCTCCATCCTAAAACCAATTGGCAATAGAAGGAGTAACCCACTACACTTATAAATTGATCCTTTTACACTCACAACTCCAATGTGGGATTCTTATGCAAGACTCACGTGTGGAGTACTTAACACTCCCCCTCACATGTGAGTCTATATCAAATGCACCCCTCGCCTTCTCCGGTCCAATTGGGGATTACATCAAATTGGATCCAACACTAATCGAAGAGGCCTCAGGGCACCAAACAAAAATGCACCCCTCTTCACAAGGACACGTTGCAACAAACAAGAAATCGGGATCATCAACCTGCTCTGATACCATGTTAAATTTCATCTGACCTTTAGGTCCAACCCACAGAATTGGGACATATGAGATCCACATGTAAGCCCAAGTGGGGTTCTATCCTAAAGCCAATTGGCAATAGGTGGAGTAACCTACTACACTTATAAATTGATCCTTTTACATTGACAACTCCAATGTGGGATTCTTATGCAAGACTCACATGTGGAGTACTTAACACAGTTTTTCAACCCTTGGACCCACATGACCTCCTACCCTGATTTCGACCCACCAATCACACCGATCCACACCCGCCACTCATTAAAACCCAGAATCCCTTTATGGTTTCCTACCTAGACCAACCTTGCATATTCCCATTGTATCCCTGAGAGTAGTCAAACAAGCCTCAATCAATACTTGAAATCTCAGTCTCTTGTGCCAATTTCCATTACATTCAACCTCTTACAAATCCTTCATCCTAAAGGGCACCTCAAATGCACCAACTTTGAAGCCCTTGCACCCCATACGTGGCGCGCTTAGGTTCGATCTTTGGATCTTCCATGTTTATTCAAAATCAAGCTTATTTTCCCTAATAGCATAAGGAAGAAGTTAAGGCCCACTCTAGGAGAAGGATATTATGGAAATGGATTTTTCTGGGCATCTACTGAATTAACAGTGGAAGATTTAGTCTCTACAAACTTCAGTCATGCGGTCGAGTTAGTTCAACAAGCCAAGGATTGCCTCACTGACGAGCATGTAAGATCAATACTAGATTTGTTAGAGGATAAAGCGGTAATTGTAGATCTATCGAAGTGCATGCTTATGTCACAATGATGCCGGTTAAGATTAGAAGATGTAGATTTTGGAGAAGGAAAGCCTATCTATACGGGTCCTCTAGGTGAATGTATATGTTGTTTGTTCCTTCCAATTATTGGTCAATCGCGCTCTGTGAGAGCGTATGTTTGCTTACCGGAAAGTGCAGCTACGAAATTCAAGTTATACATGGCAGAGTGTTGAAGAACATGCAAACGGATACACTTAATAAGTAGGGATTATCGTTACATCTCTGTAAATTGTTATTTTCGTTATCGTAAGAACACTTGATTCTTATTTAAAGATGAGCAGAAAAACATAAAAATTTTAACTTGAATTTTTTTATTGAAAAAGTGGAACAAGTTATAAGCCCGATTGTGTTGTATTTTAATTTTGAAACTCATACTCGCAGTAAGACGGATGAAATTATGTTGTGTAGTGTGGCCAAGTTACTTTTCGGGTGATGCTAAATCTAGAGCAATTTTTATTATGACAGGGCATTTTGAACTAAAGGGATATCGACACCTAGGGGTCTAAATGAGCCTAGCCATCTTGCGAGAGTTAGACATGAAGCTCAAAAGGCTCGGGTCGCTTTAAGCTCGAGCTGAGCTGACTCGTTTAGCTTATCGAGCAATGCTTAAGTCTAGTGAAGATCACGCTCATAGACTATAGCCTAAACAAACATTTCTTAATATAATATATTTGTTAAAATAATGCCCAATGAAGACAAATTTGAGCCTAAATGAACCAAGCCCGAACTTAAACAAGCACAAAAGACTCTAAATTGAGCTTAAACGAGCTGAAATATTGAACGCTTAATTTGAAGCTCGCCGAGCTTAGATCAAGCTGAGACAAGCCTGAGCTTTTGACAATCCGAGCTCGAGCTTGAAATTTCCAAAGTCAGCGAGCTTCGAGCCAAGCCCAAGACGAGCTTAAGTGAAAACAAGCCGCATTTTCTCAAGAGCCAACTATTGTTATATGGCATAAACGGTGGGACTTCTTCCCACATAGTTAGGGATGGCAATGGGGTGGGTAAAACCCAATAGTTGCCGGTATCCGCCCCATTTGGGACGGGTACTGGTATAGATGAGGCGGGTAATGGGTACAGGTAGGGTATATATGTCAATACCCATCACGGGTATGGGGCGGGTACGGGTGTAGGCTTGTACCCGCACCGCCCCGCCCCGTAGCCGCATATACCCGCCTCATAAATGTATATTGGAGTTAACCGTTAGGTTAATTTATACAAAATATTTCTTATGCAATTTATAAGTATGAATTCATTGTAATTATTGAAGGAAAAAAGAAAAGAATTTATGGGTAATAAGTTAGGGGTGAGTAATGGGTACCCGTTGGGTACCCATGGGTAATGGGTACCCGTTGGGTATCCATGGGTAATGGGTTTGTACCAGCCGCGGCAGGTACAGGTACGCACTTCATACCCATGACAGGTAATGGGGTGGATACGGGTATAGAATTTGGATGGCGGATACCCGCCCCGCCCCTTCCCGCCCCATTGCCATCCCATAGTCTAGTCTAAGATGGTTCCCCCCCCCCCCCCCCGCCTTTGACGATAAACCAATATGTCTTCATATTTGACCAGATAGGAACCCGATTCATATACCCTTTAGATTTAACATAAGTGTGGACACACAATGAAAAAATCAAAGGGCCAATATGGCACATTTGGAATCACATGTATACTAATGAAAAATGTTTAAAATCATATATCGTCTCGGAAGCATTAAGAAGAAGGTGAAGAACAAAGGTCTTAACTCTATAAACTCCTTCTAGATGAGAATGCAAGAAAATGTGGGAAGGATCAATGCGACATAGGAGCAGTTATTAGCCCACCCTTAGCTGTACAAAACTACACCAAAAATTGAGCACACATATCTAGAGGAAATTTGCTTCCTATACCCAAAAACATAGGG
Organism: Simmondsia chinensis; assembly: GCA_018398585.1. NCBI lineage: Eukaryota > Viridiplantae > Streptophyta > Magnoliopsida > Caryophyllales > Simmondsiaceae > Simmondsia > Simmondsia chinensis. Next base: position 4,340,152 of record JAGTTD010000026.1, on the reverse strand, counting down.
GGAAGTTTTTAAGTGGTTGGTAGATTGAGATCACAGCTCCAGGTTCTTCCATAATTCTATGAACTCCAGAAGAAGGAAGAATTGTATGGTATTATTTTAGGAGTATGGGTCATTGAAAGGGAAGACAATACAACAACAAACTCAGTGTCTCAAGAGCTCCCTCAAAAGCGAGGCTGAAAGGGTTGATGTACGCAGCCTTCCCCCTTCAGGGTATGAAACTGAAGAGAGGCTGTTTCCGATAAAAGGGAAGACAATACCCAAATTGAAATAGTTAAGCTACAAAGGAGATTTTTTTTTTTTTAAAATGATTTGATACAACCCGAAACGAAGTAAAGAGTCAATAAAGTACATACACAAAGCATAATACAAAAATAAAAAAGACATCAACATCCAAAAACCCAGCTAAAAATAAATAAATAAATAATGTTAAAGCTACCAACTGTAATCCATCACAGCAAAAAAAAAAAAAACTAAAATAGAAGACCAAAAACAAACAGTAACTCCTCCTCTCCTCCAACGCCATGATCATTCAGCAGGCTTGCACCATGAATATCAACTGTCAACCTACCGCTTCACTTATTCTCTTTCCGAACCATGAAAGGAAACCTTTGAGGTTTCTAGCAACTTCATCTGGTTTGTATGGGAGATCGTGATACCAAGCCTAAGCCAAAAACCAACCTTCTTTGAAATGCTCCAAAATATATCCTCCTCCGCCCACTTCTCACTCTCAAATATTATCTTGTTTCTTTTACTCCAAATTACACAAACAATAATAAAAAACAAGGGGATCCACACCTTCTTAAATTTTCCAATGACAAGAAAGGACACCCATTGATTGAAAAGTTCTCTACACGAACCTGGAAATACAAGTTGGTAGCTGATACGCTTGATTTTTACATATTTTATTTCTCATTCCTGCCATATATTCGGCCTCTACATATGTATTTGGTTGTTATTTAGGTATATTTCCATGTGGAACACATCAGAGCGGATGAAAGAAGAATTTCGGCAAAATCAAGCACTATTGAAGCATATTTGAAGACTAATCGAAGAAACCCAACCACTTGTGCAAAAGAAAGACCCATCGAGTCATAATTCGGTGAACCGGGTACATCCCATAGCTCTTCGGTGCTTGATCGAGCAAAAGGGGCTTGGAGAACCGATCGATCAGCAGCTTACGGTTAGAGACACTAACCGAGAGCCTGTCGATCGATCGGGAGCTTTGCGTAAGCTCACCGATCGATTGGCGCTTTTAGTCGATCGACAGAGCCTAATTCCCGATCGATCGGGAGGGTTCCATACTGAACCCTAGCCGGCCCTGCGCCTATAAATAGAGCAGGGGAGGTCAGCCTTTTTCATGCTTTTTCTCAGGCGCACGTCCTCCCCTTCCTCTCAAACCCGAAGCCACTACGAGATCTACAGGTTCTCAAAAGGCGAAGCGCAAGTGGTTGGAATATTGGGAGAATTCAGGCCCGGATTGGCATCAACACGAAGATTGAGGGACTTTATTCTTTTGTTTATTTTTACGCATTGTGTCTTCTTTTCTTTGAATTTTATGATGTATAAAACCCCTATGAAGGAGTAAACATTCTTAGTTTAGGGATGAATGGCGGGTAACCGCCCATATCCTAGATTTATATTATGCTTTTGACGATTGGTTTAGTTATGTTATATTCGCACCCCTATAGGGAGTTCTTCATGATTGTTGGATATTTTTGTATGTATGCTTATAGCCATGACTAAATCTCCAACTTTGCAGTGATTAGTCTTTTGCTTGTAGCCTAGACCATAACATAATAGGATTTCATGTGTGGTTAGGGTTGAGGTTGTACCCAACCCTGAACCCAATATTTTATATAAATTAATATCGAATTAAGAGTAACAAAGGAATTAAACAGTGCTAATGAAATAATCTATGCTACACTTAGGATACTAAGATAGGTTATGTCTTTAGACTAGTTCATTACCCTGAGCCCAAATTTATATATTAACCCAGGCTTAGCGCTTATAGCCTAAGTCCTTCAAATTATCATCCTAAGTAGAATATAATGAAGGGATACATGTAAAGCTATCATAAATTCACTCCCTAAACTAACCTCAATTGAATTGACACATTTACTTTATATTCAGTTTTATTAATTTAGCCAACAATTTATTCAAACAACAAAAACCTAAAAATTCAAACCGCTCGTTAATCACCAAGTCTAACTTAATACGATTCCTTGTGGATACGTCCCGTATTCCAAACAAAGCTATGACGATCTCGTGCGCTTGCGAGTAGACAGTTTTAAAACACACTTGAAAATCACATCAGTAGCTCCACCACTTCACCACTCTACACCACACCCGAACTTCAAGGGCAATTTACAGTTAAGTGATCAATCTCTTTCTTCTCCAATTCACATAAAACACATTTCTCATTTACACTATAAAGAATCCCCATTTTTATCAAGCGATCTTTAGTATTTAATCTTCCCAACAATGCAAGCCAAACTAAAATTTCCACCTTAGATAGAGTAACTCCCCTGCATACCCTATATACAAAATTATCAATTGAAGAAGAAGGGACCTTTCTTGACCATACTTCATTCAAAAAGAACTTAACCGCTTACCTTAAAGCTCCAAAAATATCAGCCAGGAATGTGCTGTCTGCGAGTAACTGCCTCAATCGTTTAAAAATATTCCTAAAGACTCTCCTCATCACGAGGAAGAAATTTTCTTCTCCAATTGAACGTCCATCTCCAAGTCATCCCATCCCAAATTCCCATTTCTGAAATTGTATTATATTTCTAGACAGAGATATAGAACAATCCCATAAAGTGTAGTGTGAGTTGGACGTCACCCACCCCCTTATCGTGCCAAAATTTCAGATTTTCGCCATTGTCAAGCTTGATTTTGTGCCCTTCCTTTATCGTGCCTTTTACTGCTTCATCCACATCCCTAATTCTAATTATCTCACCCTACAAACCACCCATCACTCTAGCTTTTACATCATCGGGAGCTTCTAGTCTTGGCCTAGCCACAATCTCAGCATGTATTAACCAAATGACTCTATTCCACAGTGCATCACCTCCTACAGAGAACCTCCACAACCACTTGAAAAGTAGCACCGCATTTTTGAGCACCCGGTCACCGACACCAAGCCTCCTAAGGTGTTTATGCCTCTGCATTACCTCCCATTTTTTCAACGGAGACCCCACCTTCGAATCATCCTTCATCCAAAAGAAACTTCTTTGCATCTTAATAATTGCCTTAGCTACTACTTTAGGCATTTTATAAATTAAGAGAGTCTACATGGGGAGGCTATTTAATTCAAGCTTTAATAAGGGTCAACTAACCTGCTTTTGAGAGCATAGAAGCCTTCCAACCTGCCAAGCGTTTTTTAATTCTATCTAACGCCGACCTCCATGACTTAATAAATTTGGGATTTGCGCCAAAGATATACCGAGATAAGAAATAGAGACTTTTTCCACCAAACACATATTGATCTCAAAAAGCGATCACACCAACCCTAGACTCCTTGATGTGCTGGATTACAAAGTCACTTTGGAAGATGATAACCACCTGATTAGAAAAGTTTCTCTACAAGAACTGTTAGGTTTTGTCTCAAATTCCTTGGATTTATGAAAAAGGTTGTAAGCAAGCCGATCGATTGAGAAACAACGTAAAAGTGTATTGATGCAGAGGCTTCATCGATCGATCGGGTACTGGATTTCACACATGACTTAGGTCACGGCCGTGCCTATATATATATTAAGAGAGAGAGCCAACCGTAGGTCAATTAAGACTACTCCAATAAAGAGAGAGCCAGCCGTCATTATCAAGAAAGAGTTAAGAAGAAGTGACATTGTAATTCTTCCATATATCTCGTTCAGAGAAAGTGTTTTTGTAATTCTTCCATTGTTTCTTATTCATTAAAGAATCTCCATCTCTGCCCGTGATTTTTCCCTTCTCGATTGAAGAGGGGTTTTCCATGTAAATCATGTGTTCTTCGTTTGTTCTCTTTTACCTTTTGTTTACTTCTTTTGTGTGTTATATTATTCGAATCGAATTCAGTATTGGGTGTTAAGTTTCGCTTCTCAAATTGATATGAGTGTCTATTAGATTTGTGTCCAGTTCTTCACAAATTGATATCAGAGCATATCAAATTTGTCAAGATCTCTAAAAGAACTAAAAGTGACAGTATTCCAAATGAATCTTCTCAAAATCCCTAGCTCAGATTGTTAAACTATAAAATTAACACAAGAAGAATAAATTTAGAGAATAATTCTCAACTCTTATATTTTTGGATTATGTGTTTACATAATCAACCTTACAATATATACAAGTACCAAGGAGAATATAAGGAAGAGGCAAGAGACAAGATCCTAAAATCATGCAAGGTAATTAGGCTAGGAATAAACAAGATCCTAGAATCATGCTAGGTAATTATGCCAAGAATAAATAAGATCCTAAAATTATGCTAGGAATAAATACATGTAAAATACCAATCTAAATACAAGTAAATTATACGTCAAAAGTACAATTTCAATACTCCCCCTCAAGTTGGAGCATGCAAATTCACCATGCCCAACTTGCCAATGAATGAAGAATAGCCCGGATGGCCTCAGGCTTTAGTAAAAAGATCCGCAATTTCTTCTCCACTTCTAACATAGGCCATGGCTATCTCTTTTGACAATAATTTCTCACAAATGAAGTGACAATCTATCTCAATGTGCTTCGTTCGCTCATGGAACACTGGGTTTGAAGCAATATGAAGGGCTACTTGGTTATCACAAAACAAATAAGCAGGGTCATCAATAGTAACAACAAGGTCATCTAATAATCGATGCAACCATACTATTTCACTAGTCGTGGTAGCCATGGACTGATATTCTGCTTCTGCTGAGGAACGAGAAACCACACTCTGTTTCTTGGATCGCCACGAAATAGGCACTCCACCTAGGAAAACCACATAACCTGTTGTAGATCGCCTTGTAGTAGGGCAACCTGCCCAATCTGCATCACAATGTGCTCGAAGTACAAGGTCATTATCTGATGGTAAAAACACACCCTATCCCGGTGTACCCTTCAAGTATCTCAACACACGCATTACAACATCAACATGACGTTGTCTAGGATCATGCATAAACTGGCTCAATACACGAACAGCATAACAAATATCAGGTCGACTAATAGTGAGGTACAACAACCTCCCTACCAAACCCCTATATTGACCTGCATCACTCACCAAATCACCTACTTTATCAGCCAACTTGTGATTCTGAACCATTGGTGTGGAAACTGGTTTAGCCCCCTAACATTCCTGCTTCACTAAGAATGTCCAACACATACTTCCTTTGGTTTAACATAATCCCGTTCGAGGATCTAGCCACCTCTATCCCTCGGAAAAATTTGACCGGCCCTGAGTCTTTAATATCAAAAGACTTGTTCAAAACATATTTAACCCCTTTATATGTTCCACATTATTTCCCGTGATTATGACATCATCAACATAGATTAAAATTGCTGTATAAACATTCTCTCGAAAATATGTAAAGAGGGAATAATCGGTTTTAGATTGTATAAACCCAATGCTAACCAAGGTGGTAGTAAATTTCTCATTCCAATTACGGGAAGCTTGTTTTAAACCATAAAGGGATTTTCGAAGACGACAAACCTTCCCTTCATGTTTTTGTTCAAAGCCTAAAGGAAGTTTCATATACACTTCCTCATGCAAATCTCCATGTAGAAAGGCATTATTCACATCTAATTGATGCACAACCCAACTCCGGGCAACCGCAACTGCATAAACTGAACGAAATGTTACTAACTTGGCAACGGGTGCAAAAGTATCATGATAATCAATACCTTCTACTTGAGTATAACCTTTGGCAACCAAGCGTGCCTTATATCGTTCTATAGACCCATCGGACTTGTACTTCACTTTATAGACCCATTTTGAGTCGATCGCCCTTTTTCCTTCCAGCAAGCTCCCCAAAGTCCAAGTATGGTTTTGCTTCAAGGCATGTATCTTCTTTTCCATAGCATCTCGCCAATGCTTGTATTATACGGCTTGTTGGAAAGTTTTGGGCTCATCACTTGAAGTGATGGCATTTAAAATAACAACATGAGCATTAGAAAATTGTGCGTTAGAAATATAATTTGAAATAGGATATACTATACCCGAATTGGCGGACGAAGCGGTAGTGAGAGTATGGGCTATAGAAGACGGAATGTCACAAACTTAGCCTTGATACTTAACGGGAACTGAACGAATACTATCACTGCGTCGAGTAATAATGTCCAGACTGAAAACATCTTGATTTCTTTGCTCGGAACCCTGCTGGTGGTCATCTGGACCACCAACCCCACTACTGTCCCCGACCAATCCTTCGGCCAGGTGAGGTCCATGCTCCTAGGTCGGCAGTGAACAGACCGCGGGGTGCTGCACAGGAACCGGTTCCTCCTCGTCAATAAAATAGGAGATTTATCCCGGATTTAATTCATTCACATTTTTTTCATGAAAATCTTGCATGCTATAAGGTTTTAAGTAAGGAAAAACATCTTCATAAAACCGAACATCTTTTGAGACAATAATTTTATTATTTTCAACATCAAAAATCTTGTACCCCTTTTGTCCATGAGGGTAGCCAATAAAAATCCCAGGTACACCACAACTTTCTAATTTATCTCAAGGTTTACTATGGAAATAGCATCGACATCCAAAAACTCGCAAATGATCATATGAGGGTAATCTTCCCATCAAAATTTCATACGGACTTTTATTGTTGAGCAAAATAGACGGAGCTAAATTAATAAGATATGCAGCTGTTAAAACACACTCACCCCAAAACCTCTTCGGTAAGCCTGCCTTGAAGCGAAGAGCTCTACCAACTTCAAAAAGATGCTTATGTTTTCATTCTAGGACCCCATTCTGTTGAGGTGTCCCAGTCAACAATGTTTGAAATTGAATCCCATGTTGAGCATAGAACTCCAACAAAGGCCCATACTTGAATTCTTGCCCATTGTCGCTTCTTATCTGTTTTACCTGAAAACCAAATTGCACACTAACCATTCTACAAAAATCTATAAGCATTTTGTGAGCTTGGGATTTCTCCCTCATCAAATAAACCCATACGCACCAACTAAAATTGTCAACAATAGTGAGGAAATAACGAGCTCCTGTCAGTGAAACAACACGATAGGGACCCCAAATATCACAATGTATAAGCTCCAAGCAAACATTTGTCCTTGAAACTGACAATGGAAAAGGCAACCGCGCTTGCTTGGCACGATGACAAGGATCACAAATAAAATCTGTCTTTTCAACATTCAAATGCGGAAACTTAGACAATCTCGAAAAAGGCACATGTCCTAAGCGATCGTGCCACAAAACGGCCTCTTTATTACTCTATACCGAAAGTGAAGAAGGTTCCACCAAGGGTGCAGACCCAACCAACGGGACTTCCAAGAAATATGGCCCATCTCTCGGCCTACCCGCTCCAATCAACTTCTTCAAGCATAGGTCCCATATATAACAAAAAAGAGAGTGCAATGTTGACACACAATTCTCATTTGAGTTGTTTTGCTCACGGATAACAAATTATATTGAAAACTAGGCATGTATAGCACATCTTTAAGAACGAGATTATCTAAAATTCGAACTTTCCCAATATGGGTAACCGACAAACTCGACCCATTAGGTAATCTAACAAGTCCAACTGACTCGTTAACAAAAACGTCATGAACTTCAAGGAAACTGTGTGATCGGAGGCCCCGGTATTGATGATCCAACTAACAGAAGAAATAACAACCTGACCTGTTAAATTTAAACTAGGAGAACTAACATCTAGAACTCCTCTTGAAACATCAACTGGTGCCTCAACTTGATTGGTATTTTCACTTGACATTATGAAAAATTGCAAAATACCATGAATCAAAACAAGAGAAAAGGCAACAGATACGCTCAAAAAAGGGAAAAAAAATTTGTGGTGCTCACGGCAGGCCTAGGCGTGGACAACTGGATCGGGTCTTCAAGATCAAGCCCGCTAAATAGCCGTGTGATTCACAACTGCAATGGCTAGACGAGTCAAATCTTCAGGATTGAGCCCGCTTTGATACCATGTTAAACTATAAAATTAACATAAGAAGAATAAATTTGGAGAATAATTCTCAACTCTTATATTTTTTGAGCCCCGTTATTGGGCAGGTTTTCTCAGGGCTCGCTTGTTCAAGCGCCTGTTTTGTTTCGTGACATAGTCGCTCATTACCAAAAAAAAAAAAAAAAATCAACCTTGCAATATATACAAGTACCAAGGAGAATACAAGAAAGAGGCAAGAGACAAGATCCTAAAATTATGCTAGGTAACTAGGCTAGGAATAAACAAGATCCTAGAATCATGCTACATAATTATGCTAAGAATAAATAAGATCCTAAAATTATGCTAAGAATAAATACATGTAAAATACCAATCTAAATACAAGTAAATTATACATCAAAAGTATAATTTCAACACAGATTGCATTAGTGCCCCCTTTTTTCCAGTCTTTCTTGGAAGTGCTGGGTCCAGACATTACCAAGGCGACAAATACATTTGTTCACTATCGGAGGCTATTTAAAGAAATCAACCATACATTTATCACACTCGTTCCTAAGGGTGAGGCTCTTTTCACTAAGAGTTAGCAACATCCGATTGGCTTACGTAAGAATCAGACCAATATTGTACAAAAGATGCTAATTTAATGCATAATTACCATAATATATACAAGTCATGCAAATATCTTCAACAAAATTCAACGAATTACGATAAAAATTTCACTGATTTTGGATATAAATTACCTATATACTGCACAAATTATCTTCATATCAGCATTTTTTTTTTTTTGTAAAATATTATCTAATTCTAATAAATATACATATATATTATCAAAATCGTGTTTCACTCTAGAATTTTTCAACAAGAATCTATCGAATTCTAGAAGAATGTACCTAATTGATAAATTTTTAAAACTTCAAGATAACCAAGTAATAAAATTTTTAAATCTCATAGATAATAAGTATACCTAAGTGATAATTTCCCAAAGATTAAATACAAAGTCATTTCTTATAATTTTTATCACGACTTGTGTCTTTGCTATTTCTCTGGATTTTGCGAAGTTGGGCCACACGGTCCACATCAACTGTATGGGTTTCTATTGGGCCTAGTAGAAAGGATTAAATAGAAAAGTCAATTCTTGGAATTGTTATTTAAAAGTAGGAAACTTGTTTTTTTTTCCCCCAAAAAAATCATCTTTGAAAATAGCTAATTTTCACAAGATAAGCTTGGTACTCAATACTTCATGCTTGGAGAGTGGGATAACTTGACCATTATGTTACAAAATTTTAAATTGTTGGCTGCTTTGAGGGGGGAACAAGTTTTGTTTTTGATAATTAGCACCAAAGTTGCAATACAGATGATGCAGCCACCATCTCCTCGTGTGAAGAATCAGCCAAAGAAAAACAAGCTTGGCTAGAATGTGGCGGAAGTGAACAAGAAACCGGGCTTAACGGCAGTAAAAGGGAAGACTAACAAGACTTAGCGCCACCATTACTTGGCATCACCACATCCTAATGCCACCACTGGAAGACACGGTTCAAGGGACGCGTGAGAAGTTAGTTATTTTAGATAGAGTTTGATTAGGATTAGAATTAGTTTAAATTCAGATTTAAATCTTTATTTATTTATTTTAATTAGAGCACACAGATTGTAATCTCAACCGTTGATTCATATCACACGGATTGCGATCTCGACCGTTGATTAGATTTAAAATTTGAATTAGAGTTAGAACCCTCCTCTATATAAGAAGAGGGGTAGCTAGGATTTAGCGAGCCAATTTTAGAATTAATTTTATGAGTTATTTATTCATTCTATTCTCAAGAGTAAGAATGAGAGTCCAATTCATTTTTCCCTTGTAATTTTTATTAGAGTTTAATAAAATTAAAGGGAAGGCCGTCATTTCTTTCCCGTCCCCCTAATCTTCCGCTGTCGCACTGTATCAACAAAGCAGACACCTCGTACAAACTAGATCTTAGTCAACAATATAGAAACGGGTATCAAAAGAGACAAAAACAACACAACATTCCAGCTCAAGAAAACAGGATTACAAGAAAAGAAATTTGAGACGGAGTGCCATTTGGTCTCATTGTACCGGTACACTTAGGTAAATCGTGAATTCCACAGCATGACAACAATTTTTGTTTCTTTAGATAAGTTATAATTACTCTCTCGTTCTCTCTTTTCCAATAATCCGAAGTCGATTTTGATGAGTAATTAGATATTCTATATTTAAATTTGAATAACGCCTTGAAATATTTATTATTTTTCATAATTTCTTTTGTGACTTTCAATATAATTTAAAATTGAATTTGCATGATATATGGCTAAAATTCATCACCAATAAATTAGAAAATTGGAAGAAATTCTTATGAATGCACCTGTTTTGCATCTAAGGCCCGTTGAGAATGGAAGACAAGTAGCCTAAACCCCATGAGAAGAGAGTTAAAAAGTGGCAATGCCAGTAGATGAAATCGGAGGCTTAGATTTTCTCTCTTAGCCTTGATTGACTCCGGATACATTACCATTGACGTGACACATGTTCAGATTAGGTATTCTGGTCTATAGTATAAGGATACTCCAATAGGTAGTCTAGTGGAGCCCAACCTAGGGAGGGGTTATCCTAGAAATAAGGGTACGTCATTGTATTTCAAAACAATCAGTGAAATCAATACTAACTTTATCTTTCTCTTTTTTTATTTATTTTTAATAGTTTATTACTTTTCTTTAGTTTTAAGTATATTTCCTGTTCTAGATCATATTATGGTGGTGGTGCACTAGCGTGGCTAAGGCACCTAACCTTGTGTTCCACAGAGACCTAGTCCGAGCATTAGTGTGCTACATCGTTGGTGGCCTATCTGTAGTCATGTTTGCTCTAATTCTCTGCCAATATTGCGGTAACTTATGATGGTGACTCAAGTCTGTGGGCCTGGCAGATGGAAATTCATGTTATGCAAGCTCGATGCCTATGTCTAGAGGCGAGAAAATTGTCATGATTCTATTGATATATGATAGGTGAGATGTATATCCGATGGATCGGATTAGCCTAGTAGAGTTTTTGTTGTATTCGGCTGATTGGATGCCTACTCGATCGATTAGCTGGGTTATTGCTAGGCAAGAAAAGCCATTTTTACAACACTTTTTTCTACTTTCATACATTTTTTTCATTTGTTTCTAGTATTTTACCTTGTAAATTCCATAAATAGTGTCTATTTCTTCATTGTAATACATTCTATACTTAGATTATTGAAATTTTCTACATTGATATTCAATTCTAACTCTTTCTCCCTCCAATTTCTCGTATTCTACCTTTTCTTCCCTAATACTGATTCTCCTCCTAATTCTTCCTTTTTGCCCTTAGTTACCAGCATTCATGGTTTTTTTTTTTTGGGGGGGGGGGTGGTTGTGTGGGGGGAGATTAGAATGCTGTTTTTAAAGGTCGTGTATAACAAAATATGAATGCAAAGTAACATGGTGCAAATTTCTAATGATAGGTGGTGTATTATTTTATTGGTCTTATCTGTTTTTTGGGGTTAGAATCACAATCATGGGAATATTGACATAAGTTGGTAAAATGTGCAAGTTTCTGTCTTCTGCGAGTACAAGCAATTATGTTGTATGAGAACCAACTGACCATAGTGCTTTGTTTTTAATTGCAGGTCCACAATATTTGCTTCTTATTAGTTTGTATAAATTGAATGTGATGATGAATTTATTTCTAAATGATTTGGAGCTTGCATTTGGTGCCATGCACAGGTAGGCTAGGTGGAATGAGGAATCTGAGTGGTCGATTAAGCTAAGGGTAGGCTTCTGGGTGAAAGTTTGGTGTAGCACATTTCTGTAGAAATTTTATATAAGAAGAAAGGAATTATGGTAGCTCAAATTGGCTCAACTAGTCATGAGCCCCATATCTACATATATATATAGAGAAGTTTGTTATACAAAGATTGAAGTACTCTAGATAAGCTAAAAGGATAAGATACATGAAGCTTATGATAAGCTAAAGTAACTGAATTCTAAGATACACAAGGAAGATTTGTGCTTCTAGTATTTTGGTGCGATATCAACATCTTATCCTCTGTTCCAGATTCGGTTGCACTTGCGGAAGCGGTTGAAATCTTTTTAGTTTTATCAAGATCATTATCTGATGATACCTTATCGCTCCCCATCAAGCTGGGTTGGGGACAAAAGTGCACACCCAGCTTGCTGTGAAAATGTTGAAAGAAGTGTCTAGGCAAAGGTTTGGTAAAGATAGCAGCAACTTGACCAAGTGCGGGTATGAATCGTGTTACAAGTTGTCCAGCGGCTACTTTTTCTCGAACAAAATGATAATGAAGCTCAACATGCTTGGTGCGAGCATGAAGATTGGGATTAACAGTGAGGTGCAAGGCGCTGATATTATCACAATAAATCCCCAGCGGGGCACAAGAGATCAGTCCAATATCACGCAGAAGATAAGTAATCCATGCAAGTTCGGCAGCGGCGGATGAGAGAGCGCGGTATGCTGCTTCAGCACTTGATTTAGCTACAGTCGGTTGCTTCTTTGAAGACCAAGAAATACAGTTGGCACCGAGAAAAACACAAATACCGGAGGTTGATCTACTAGTAAGTCAACATCCGGCCCAGTCCGCATCAGGAAAACCCGTGACATTAAGTGAAGAAGAAGAAAGAAAGCGAGTACCATAATCAAGAGTTCCCTTCACATATCTTGGAATACGTTTAACAGCTTGGAAATGCTAGATGGTGGGAGCATGCATAAATTAGGATACCAAGTTCACAGCATGACAAATATCCGAACGTGTAAAAGTTAAATATTGTAGACCACCAACAAGTTGGCGATATGCAGTGAGATTTGCAAAGGGCATATAGGAGTCATACAATTCCAATTTGGTGCGGAGAGGTGTTGCAGTGGGCTTTGAGAGCATGAGATCAGCCTTGGCAAGAAGTTGAGTAGCACACCGAGCTTGTGACAGAAATAAACCACCCGAGAATTGATGGACTTCGATGCCTAGGAAGTAACGGAGTGGACCGAGATCCTTCATAGCAAATTCTTGACTCAGCTGCCGGATAATAAATTTTTCCAATGAAGAATTTGTACTTATAAGTAAGATATCATCCACATAAAGAAGAAGAATAATAATGCCATGGGAACAATGAAGAATAAATAAAAAGGAGTCAGCCTTGCTGCAAGAGAAACCGAGCCGGAGGAGAAACGTACTAAAGTGTTCAAACCATGCTCGAGGTGCTTGCTTGAGACCATGTAGTGCTTTCTTCAAATGACACACATGATTGGGAAAAAAAGGATCAATGTATCCCGGGGGTTGCTCCATATAAACTCTCTCTCTCAGGTATCCGTGCAAGAAAGCATTCTTTACATCAAATTGGCAAATGCTCCAATTTAAAGTAACAGCAATAGCAAGGACCAGCCTAATGGTAGTGGGCTTAACAACCGGGCTGAATACCTCAGCAAAATCAACTCCTTCAACTTGTGTAAAGCCCTTAGCAACGAGTCAAGATTTAAATTTATCAATTGTGCCATGTTGTATTTAGTGCGAAAGACCCACTTGGACTGCACAACATTCATGTTCGGTGACCGTGGAACAAGGATTCAAGTACCATTTTTATGCAATGCTTCCACTTCTTCATTCATAGCATGAGCGCACTTGGGATCAGATAGTGCCTTCTTCACTGTCCTAGGTTCCTTATTTTCATCATTAGTGGCTACAACATGACATTCATAATCTTGAAGATATTTAGGAGGTTGGCGTGCAAGGTGAGGTCGAACAGAAGCCGAGCTTGTTTCAGTAGAGACATCAATAGGAGGAACAGAAAGAGAACCATGAGAGGGAGCAGGTGGAGCACATTGGTTTGATGAAATGTCGGATATTGTTACAATCGGAGAGAGAGTGGAGGAGGTGGAAGGTAAGGAACCTGCAAAGAGGTCATCACCAGATACCATAGAGTCATACAAAAAAGAACGACCATCTTGTGGTTGATCCGAAATAGTCTCCCCTGGAGGTGAAACTGGAGCGGAGCTTAAAGGTGCGGTCAAAAATTCAGAGAACGTGCTCAGATTAAAATCAGGTTGTGACGGCTTGGAGTGATTAACTACGTATGGAAGAGTTAGCTCATCAAAAATAACATGACGAGATATAAAAACTCTTCGAGTGGGTGGATGGTAGCACTGATAACCCCTGTGAGATTGGCTATAACCAAACGCATGGATATGATTTAGGCTGAAACTTGTCAGCAGTCTTCTTGCGCAGATACGGAAAGCAATGGCATCCAAACACCTTTAAGAGAGGAATAATCGGCGTGCTTACCATAAAGCTTATGAAAGGGAATATCCATACGAAGTGCAGAATATTGAAGAAAATTTAGAATATATAATTCTAAATTTTATTTTTCAAAGAAGAAATTTACACAAAATTAGAGACACAACACAAAACTTTATTTAATTGAGAATATTACAATAAAACTCTCAATAACAAGACTATAACCTTGTATATATATATATATATATATATGACTTTTGTCTTATTTATTTTACATTCTCGATATCATTTAAGGTTTAAGGTCATGGGTATTTATAATAACCCAAATGTAATACAAACCACTCATTTTTTATAACTAATTAATTTGTAACCTCACATTCAATCCACTTAAATTAGACATATATACTTAAATTAGATTTAGTTTTAATTATATGAGCTAGCATTGATCTCAACACTCCCCCTCAATGTTAGCTCTCATCTTCTTCATTGTGTCAAGTTGATTACGAAAATTTTCAAACTTGCCAGTACTTAAACTCTTCGTGAACAAATCGGCAACTTGATCATTTGTGTTGATCGGTCTCATTTCAATCTCATCTTGCAAAACCTTTTCTCCGATAAAGTGGTAGTGCACTTCAACATGCTTAGTTCTTGCATGAAAGACCGGATTCTTTGCCAAACGAATTGCTGATTGATTGTCACAGTATAGTGAACTGTATAATCTACTATTTGATGTAGATCATTTAACAGTTGTATCAACCATGTACTTTCTTGAGCTGCAATTGCTGCTGCTCGATATTCAGCCTCAGTGGTTAACAATGATACTGTCGGTTGTCTCTTGCTACACTAAGAAATTGTTCCACAACCAAGCTTGAACACATACCCAGTTGTCGATCTCCTGGTGTCATGATCTCCTGCATAGTCAGCATCACAGTAACCAACTAACGTGCAGTCTTCACCTTCCTTGTACAAAAGACCATAGTCAATTGTGCTCTTCACATATCTCAGTATTCGTCGAACTGCTTCCAAATGAGGCTTCTTTGGATTTTGCATGTACCGACTTATCACACCAACTGCATAAGAAATGTCAGGTCGAGTCAAGGTTAAGTAGATTAGACTACCTACCAATTGTCGGTACATCGTTGAATTTTCCAAATCTTTTCCTTCATGTGCGCACATTTTGGAATTTGGCTCCATCGGCGTTGAAATCGGCTTGCATTCGAGCATTCCAAACCTTTTCAACAAATCTTTGGAATATTTTTGCTGACAAAGAAATATTCCTTCTCGTGTGCGATCAATCTCTAAGCCAAGAAAGTGTTTGAGCTGTCCAAGTTCCTTCATCTGGAAACGTACTGATAAATTCTCCTTTGTCTGAAGAATTTCTACCTAATCATCACATGTTAGGATTAAATCATCCACGTACACTAACACGATCGCTAATTTTCCTCCAACGGCTTTGACAAACAAGCTGGAATCTGCAGGTGTAACTGAATAACCGCTTTATGTTAGGAATTCAGCAATTTTACCATACCATGCCCTAGGTGCTTGTTTTAGTCCATAGAGTGCTTTCCGCAGCTTACACACATATTCAGGACGATCTTGACTCTGAAAACCCATTGGTTGAATCATGTAGATCTCTCGATCTAGCTCTCCATGAAGAAAAGCATTCTTCACATCCATTTGACACAAATTCCAGTCTTTGTTGGCTGCAAGTGCAAGTAAGACTCGCACAGTTGTAAGTTTCGCTACTGGACTAAATGTTTCATCATAGTCTAGTCCATATTGTTGAGAAAAACCACGAGCTACCAATCGTGCCTTGTATCTTTCAACTGAGCCATCTAGACGACGCTTTATCTTGTAAACCCACTTACAGGATATGGGTTTCACATCTCTTGGCTTTGGCACAAGATCCCAAGTTTGGTTTTGCTCAAGTGCAACAATCTCTTCTTTCATTGCTATCATCCACTCAAAACTTTGTGATGCTTCTTCGAACGTCTCAGGTTCTTTTATAGTTATTTCTTCGACTATTGCTGCATTGGCATATTTGGGATTTGGCCTTCGTGTTCTTGTTGACCTCCGAAGTTGAGATTGCGGAGTTGATTCTTCAGTTTCACTAGGCTCACCTTCTTCTCTTGGTTGTTGATACACACCAGTTCGCCAAGGATTCTGAGTCACTATTTGTTCGACGTCACTTCCATTCGAATCTTATGATTCATCTGAACTTGGTTGAAATTGAGCAATATGCTCCCCCATCTTTTGTTGCAGCTTGTCTTCAAATTCTTTCAAGTCAGGTAACACCTTCTTCTCTGAGGACCACCAAGAAGATACTTCATCAAACACCACATTTCGTGAAGTGTAGCATCTATCACTTGTTGGATCACAACATTTCCATCCCTTTCTCTGGCTATCGTATCCCATAAAGATACATCTAAGAGCTTTCTTGTCAAACTTGTTCCGTAAATGATCAGGAACAAATACATAACATACACAACCAAACACTCGAAAGTAACTCACTGTAGGTTTCACGTTCCACAGTTTCTCAAAGGGTGAAACAAATTCTAACCTCTGTTGAGGAAGTTTGTTGATCACAACAGCTGCAGTCCTCATTGCTTCAGCCCAAAACCTTCCCGGTACATTCTTTGCATGTAGCATACTGCAATAAATTTCTGCAAGATGCCTATTTTTTCTTTCAGCTACACCATTTTGTTGTGGTGTATTGGCACAAGTGTATTGATGACGTATTTGGGATTCCTTCAGGTATTGAGAGAACTCGTTTGAACTATATTCTCCCCCATTATCTGCGCGTAAGCAACAAATCGTCTTTCCCACTTCTCCTTCAACTATCTTTCTGAACTCTTTAAACTTTGAGAATGTGTCAGATTTTTCTTTCATAAAGAAAATCCACACGTACCTTGAGAAGTCATCAATGAAAGTCACCATGTATCGCATACCACCAATTGACGGTTGCTTAACTGGTCCGAACACATCAGAATGAACTAACTCTAATGGTTCTGCTGCTTTAAATTTTGATTCCACGTATGGTAGTTGGTGTGCTTTACCATACTGGCAACCTGCACATATTGTGTCTGTCCGCACATCAAGTTGTGGTAGCCCTTTCAACATCAACTTATTTGCCATCACCTTTAGCTTGGAATAGCTAACGTGACCTAACCGCATGTGCCATAGATCTGTTGTCTCATTTTTTCTTGCCTTGTCCACATATGCAGACTCTGCTGACAACACATAGACTAACTCCACTCGTCGTCCTTCCATTGCCGGTTTTTCTGAGATTTTGATGTCACGATACACCTTCACATCTCGAGGACCAAACATAACATAATGGCCTAATGATGTTAATTGAGCTACAGATAACAAATTTTTCTTCATCCCTGGAACATAATAAACATCTTGAAGTGGCACCTTGTTAGAATTTTATCGAGGCGTAACTGTAGTCTTACCGATATGGGCTATCGGTAATCTTGAGTTATCAGCTGTCACCACCATACGACCTCCCTTATACTCAGACAAGTTTTACAACATCTGTTTATCACCTGTCATGTGTTTTGAGCAGCCTGAATCTACAATCCAGTCAGTCTTGTAGTCAATCTTTTCTGATGTTGTTGCCATAAGAGCTAAGTCTTCTTTCTCCATAGCGAAAAGCGCTTCGGCATCCCAACCATCTTCGCTTTCCTTAGAAGTAGAAGTAACAGTATTACTTTCAACAGGATTTTTCTTCGACCAACAGTCTTTTGCTATGTGGCCCATTTTCCCGCAGTTGTAACACTTGCCATTGAACTTTTTAATATTACCGCAATTCTTCGAAGCTCCCCATCGATGAGAGTCTTCCTTTCCTTGGTGATACTTCTTTTCACCATCCTTTTTAGATCCACCATTAATATGTCGCTTACTGTTGCTTTTGTTGGTGTAGAGCGCTTCCTCTTCACTCTTCAACAAGACTCCTCCCATTTGCTTGGCCATAGCTTCTTGACCAGCAAGCAAGTTTTCAAACTCAACAAGTGATGGTTGTGTCGGCCATCCCTGTATAGCGGCAACAAACCCTCCGTATTCGGGTTTTAAACCATGGATAATTAATCTCTTTATCCTGGCATCCCCGATAGACGTTGTTGGATCTAAAACAGAAATTTCACAGCATATTGACTTCACCTTGTGAAAAAATTGGGCAATCTTCATGTCACGTTGCGCCATCGATATCAGCTCGTTTTCGAGAATTTGCAGTCTTGTATCACTCTTCTTTGAAAAGAGTGTAACAAAAGTGTCCCATGCTTCCTTCGGTGTTTTAGGATCACGTATGTGCTCCAACATTTCTTCTTCAACTGTGGTCTTTAAAGCAAACATTGCTTTGTCTGCTTTAATTTTCTACTTCCGCAAGATGCCATTGGCATCTTCTGCTGCCGGTGGTGTAACTTCACCACCACCGACAATCTCCCAAAGGTCGTGACCTTGTAGGTAAGACTGCATACATGTTACCCACGTGGTGTAGTTTGTGTTGTTGAGCTTTTTGATTCCTCCAACTACTTGAAGATCACCCATTATGCCAACAAGAGTTTGACTATGTAAAAAACAAGCTTGTCTTGACAAATCTTACACCGTGGCTCTGATACCATGTTAAATTTCATCGGGCCTTTAGGCCCGACCCACGGAGTTGGAACTTACGAAATCCATATATAAGCCCAAATGGGGTTCCATCCTAAAACCAATTGGCCATAGGCGGAGTAACCCACTAGGCTTATAAGGTAATCGCTTCATACTCTCAACTCCGATGTGGGATTCCACAAGACTCACATGTGGAGTCTTCAACACTCCCCCTCGCATGTGAGTCTGTGACAAACGTACCCCTCGTCTTCTCCGATCCAATTGGATCCAACATACTGGAGAGGCCCTTAGCGCACCAAACACAAATGCACCTCCTCTTCATGAGGACAAGGTGCGACAAACACGAGATCGGGATCTACAACCCGCTCTGATACCAATTGTTGAAGAAAATTTAGAATATATAATTCTAAATTTTATATCTCAAAGAAGAAATTCACACAAAATTGGAGACACAACACAAAACTTTATTTAATTGAGAATATTACGATAAAACTCTCAATAACAAGACTACAACCTTGTATATATATATATATATATATATATATATATATAAATAAGACTTTTGTCTTATTTATTTTACATTCTCGATATCATTTAAGGTTTAAGGTCATGGGTATTTATAATAACCCAAATGTAATACAAACCACTCATTTTTAATAACTAATTAATTTGTAACCTCACATTCAATCCACTTAAATTAAACATATATACTTAAATTAGATTTAGTTTTAATTATATGAGCTAGCATTGATCTCAACACAGAAGTCGGCAACCGATTAATTAGAAAAACTGCAGTGAGAAAGGATTCAACCCACAAAAAAAGTGGCACTTTACCATGAAAGAGTAATGTCAAACCCATCTCTACTATTTGACAAAGTTTCCTCTCTGCTGCTCCATTTTGCTCTAGAGTATCCAGGCAAGAAATATGTTGTAAAATGCCACAATGTGCAAGATGATTCAGGAATTCAGATTTTGTAAATTCACCTCCCCCATCACATTGAAAGATTTTGATTTTCTTTGATAACTAATTTTCAATCATGCTTTGGAATTTTAGGAAAGTTGCATAGAAGTCGGATTTCATCTTTAAGGGATAAAGCCAAGTAAACCTAGTGTAGTCATCCACAAATATAACATAATATCTCATGTGCTGAGATGAAGGAATCGGTGCAGGACCCCATAAATCATAATGAATCTTTTGCAAGGGCTCAGTTGAAACATGATCACTACTATTAAAAGAAAGTTTACAACTTTTTCCAATCTGACAACTAGCACAAATCGAAGGAACTTTATTCCAAGAGCTAACATTAATACTATTCCTAGAATAAAGAACTTTTAGAAATTTTGAATTAGGATGACCAAGCCGCTGATGCCAAAGTCCTTCAGGAGCCTTTCCTGCTTGAACTGCCACCAAAGCTTTATAAAGATCATCTCGATCAAATGCATATAAGCCACCTGTCTTACTCCCCTTGGCCAGGAGTATGCCCGTCTTCTTGTCCTTAACAAGAAAACCATTGTCAGTGAATTCGAGCAAGCAAGAATTATCCCTGGAAAGTTGACTGACCGATACCAGATTCTTTTTCAATGTGGGAACAACTAAAACATTATTCAGTTTTATTTCCCAAACCTTGCTTATAGGAGTGCCATTGCCAATGTGAGTTATATCGAGTTCCGAACCATCACCAACCATGATTGTCTCAGAACCATAGTAAAGAAGGGGAGTTTACCATATGTGCTGTAGCACCGGTATCAACATAGAAATTAGGATCTTGGTTTTCATCGAGTTTCACGGCTGCCAAGGCCTGCGGCATGTTCTCTTGCGCCTGGTAAGTGAAGTCCCAGGTAAGAGCAGTGTGATTTGTTCTCCCACATATTTGACATTGAGTTTTGTTGTTGTGCTGCTCATTTCTTTTAAATGATGGTCTATATTTCAAATTAGACCAAGACTGATGTTGTTCAAGGGTCTGTTGTCCTAAACCTGAATACTGGCCCTGGTTGAACTTGTGCTGCCGTGGAGGGGGTCTCATAAAGCACTGTTGGTGGTGTTGTGTATAACAAGGATTTAAGGCTCGTGGGTTCTGTGCATATCTTGGATTGCCATTGAAGTATGGTTGTTGTTGAACATAAGAGGAATTAAAACCTTGTTGTAGTACACAGGTTTGATTGGAACCTTGTTTGTGACCAGCTTTTCCCTTTCCTCGACCCTTACCAGCAAAGATAGCATAATTTGGATCTAGCAAGTTTAAGGCATAGGTATCTATTGACACCTAAAGCTCTGATACCATATATAAATTTTATATAAGAAGAAAGGAATTATGGTAGCTCAAATTGGCTCAACTAGTCGAAAGATTGAAGTACTCTACATTAGCTAAAAGGATAAGATACATGGAGATTATGATAAGCTAAAGTAACTGAATTCTAAGATACACAAGGAAGATTTGTGCTGCTAGTATTTTGGTGGGATATCAACACCTTATCCTCTGTTCCGGATGCGGTTGCACTTGCGGAAGCGGTCGAAATTCTTTTAGATTTATCAAGATCATTATTTGATGATACCTTATCAATTTTCATATTCTCCGGTCGACGCGACATGTAATGCACAATGCTTCGAAGCTTAGTCCCCTAATTCATAGCTCAGGACGGACAAGTCAGCAGCATATGTCAGTCTGTAAATCTGATTTGCAGCATCAGGTAGAATTTTTGTTCTGCACAATATGCAGAAACGTGTGGAATATTAAGGGGCTTGGATTAGGTCTTTGTAGTTTCGTTAGTCCTAGGAGTGTTTGGGCTATCATGGGGTTCTGGGTGATGTTTTTTGTACTTTGCATTGGTTGTGTGGTGTGTATTTGGCTTTGGGTGTGTCATTCTGCATACAGCCACTATCGTGGTCGGGTTCTGCGGTTGCGGAATGTCAGGTGTTGTATTGCGAACTTTTGCTATTTATCGAAAAAAATTAGGGTTATTTGCGCCATATTTTTCTCATTGTGTAAATTTAGTCCTTGTACTTTTAATTATGTCAATTGAGTCCCTCTAAAAGCGATATTGTCTCAATTAGTCCCTCTAAAAGTGATATTGTCTCAATTTGGTAGTTGGAGTATAATTTATCTTAAGTTATTGATGAAAACTATATTTCGACCACAGGTTGGGTTATATATTGAATCAATAGGTGGATTTATAATGGGTTACTTGCATTTAATTTGATTATACCATTAAAAAATTATGTCAATAACTTAACTTCAATTTGGAGGATTAAATTGACAGAATATCAATTGATGAGTGACACTAAGACTAAAATGACACAGTGAACAACGTAGAGGGGTCTTATTGTGTAAATAACTCTAAAAATTATAATGGCCTATGTAAAACAAAGGATAAATTACTTATTAGTAACTCGAGGTTTAGTGTATTAATTTTTTAGTCCACCAACTTTGTGAAATAATTTTTAAATCCATGACGTTACATATATTTAATAAAATAATTAAAACAACAGTGTAAAAAAATAAAAACGAAATTTAGTTTACACCCTTATACTCTAC
This sequence comes from Simmondsia chinensis, assembly GCA_018398585.1. Classification (NCBI taxonomy): domain Eukaryota; kingdom Viridiplantae; phylum Streptophyta; class Magnoliopsida; order Caryophyllales; family Simmondsiaceae; genus Simmondsia; species Simmondsia chinensis. The sequence continues at coordinate 4,317,658 of JAGTTD010000026.1, read as the reverse complement.
TATTTGAACTATTTTATTAAAAATTATATAGATATATAGATTAAAATATTATTTTATAAAATTTATAAACTAAAAAAATTTAATACACTGAATCTGAAGGTACTGAAATGTAATTTATTTTAAAAGAAATTTCCATGCAGATGGGCGGAAGGGAGCTCCCACAGCTGCTACGCGTAGATCATGGCCTTGTCGATGCATTCGTGAAAGCCACATCATGGTGTATTACGAAAGGCAATGTTGTGTATGATTGACATCTAGCTAGCTTCTGTTTTGTTCACAAGTATGGGTGTAACGAGCCGAGTCGAGTAAAGTAATTTCTTGTTCGAGCTTTAGTTCGATAATGCTTATCGATCTTGAGTTTGAGCTCAATTCTTATCGAGCTTTAAAACCTTTTTTTGAACTTGGAACTATAAATTTTTAGTGCGTTCAGCACTCAGCTCAGCTTGTTAGCTTAATCGAATCGGTTCAAGCTTGTGGTACTGGGACAGTTGTTTTTGTTATTGTCGTTTTGTCTAAATGGAGTCTAACACTTGTACATATGCTGAGATGGCTATGACTTTCACGCAATGAATATTGTTAGAAAACTGGTCTAATTGTAATAAAAATTACAGTAGAACACTTCTATAAAATGCAGTAAAATACTGTTATAAATTGCAATATTATTATACTATAAATTTCAGTAAAATACTACAGTAAATATAAGCTAAAATTCCAGTGAAAATTCAATGAAAGTTGTTGCTAAAAATTGGCAACGGAAACACAGTAAAAATACTAAAAATTGTAGAAACAATTCAAAAATAATTATATAAACATAGCAATCAAATAGTTTTAGAGAATTGATAAATATTCGACCATAGCAACAAAAAGAGAGAGTAATTAGAAAGATCTCACAAAAGATGATATCGCGCCGTGGTAAATGCCACTGTCCTAAAAGACGATTTCGCCGCTGCTCCGGTGCATACAGTATAACCGGCGACCGTCCTCCAGGATTAACGAGATCCGACTCTTAACGTGCACTCGTTAATTGCCGGGTAGGAGTGCCTTGAACTTTGCCCAAATTTTAGGAGAGAGAAAAAACCGAGAGAGAGAGAGAGAGACTGAGAGGTCGAGAGTGTATGTATTTGGTTGTTATAACTAATGGCATATATATAGCATAGAAAACGGTAACAAGCATTAAAAAAGGGTGTAATGAATTCCAACGGCTATAAACGGTAACAAGCATTAAGTCATCAGCTGTAATGAATTCCAACGGCTGTAAACGGACGTAATAAATTTCAACGGCTATATTGTAATTTAATTCCCAACGGTCAAAATTTTAATGACCCTAAACGGCTAGTAGCAGTAAATAGCCAGTAAATAGGCATGGTTTTTTTTTTGAACAGAAATAGGCATGGTTAAACTATTTTCCCATAACACTTATGTATAGCTTGTATCATTTTTTCAACAATCCCCCACAAAGGATACAAGCAGAAGAGAACAAAGAAGAATAGATTGGGCAAAGGAAGTTCAGTTTTTCAATGCCGATGTCTCGCGACTTGAATCGTCACCTAGTGTAACCCAAGTTTAGGACCGGCATCTTGCGAGGTGACTTTTGTCTTGAACCTCACAAGGGGTTGTATAGTCTACCACTTGGACACATACTAAACTCCAGATCTCGGCAACTCCAGTGATTTGGCGCGTTTTAGCGGCCATGCGCTCGTCCTGGATATTCATAGGCGCTCGTCCTGGATATTCATAAGCCTTCATAGGAAGCGGCCACACTCCCACACCTATATAGGTAGATCCCATCAAGTGTGTGTTACCGCACACCACCAAACATATGATTATGGGTCCATTAAGAGCTAGAGCTCAACCTTACTCCTTGGTAACATAACGACAACTTATGCGGTTCGGCGCGTTTTATCGGCCATGCGCTCGTCCTGTATATTCATAGGCGCTCTAGAAGGCAAGTCTTAAACCTTCATAGGGAGCAGCCAGACTCCCACACCTATATAGGTGGATCCCATCAAGTGTGTGTTACCGCACACCACCAAACATATGGATATTGGTCCATTAAGAGCTAAGGCTCAACCTCACCACTGGTAACATACAGACAGTGTCCATCAAGTGCAAGCCTCACTTACACCACCAAACATATGGCTATGGACCCGTCTCCGCACTGCCACACCATAGGGAGGGACAACATAAAACACAGTGCATTTCTCGAATAAAGCTATGACTTTTCACATTGAACCTGTTAAGAACAGGTTGGACACATCACAGTTTATTCATGTATAGACTTTAGTCCCATCCCCCTCGATGTTTCCACAATCAATGGATCCACAAGGTTCTTTTCAGACCTTACACTATTTAGTGATATTACTTTCTTTCACCAAAGAAGGCACCAACACGCTGTCACCGGATCCTATTAGAACTCCGAAGTTAAGCGTGCTTGGGCGAGAGTAGTACCAGGATGGGTGACCTCCTGGGAAGTCCTCACCCTCAGGTTGGGGGCACTGGGAAACAGCCCTTCTTCAGGTTAACACCCTGAAAGAGGAAGGCTGCGTACACCCCCCCCCCCCCCCCCGACCCTGCTTAGGCGGGAGCCCTTGAGGCACTGGGTATGTAAAAAAAAAAAAACTTTCTTTCGAGTAGATCGTTTAAGATCTTGTGTCTGAGATGAATAGGTCTCCTCTTGCCAAACTCATCAAGTGTGCAGTGTCCACACCACCCGTTACAGACTATGTGTTAGGATAAAGCATCAAGCTCAACCGTCATACATGGCATTTCACACTGTATTAAAACAACTTGAGAGTTGGCCACTTCCAACACCAATCAGGAGTTGTTCTCACCCCCACATTGAGGTATCTGCAACGAGCTATTAAACTACTAGCTCCATCGCCTGCCAACTTCAACAAGGTTAGTATAACACAACAGCGGAGCAAATATCATATTAAAGAAATCATATCTCCACCCCAAGTATTCACATAGTACACGTATCATATGCATATTGTATATACATTTGGCATAGAAAGATATGTACGGCAAATTGTCACTTTCATATCTCATCACAATTGTGAAACATTATCACCAGTTTTGGTTACAAAAGACCATATACCCATTCTCATCGTACTTAGTGTACATGTGTATTACTATTAAGGGTAGTCCATGTCTACCAATGTTGCATTAAATTTCGGTGATATCAAGAGAAGAGGTACATAAGACCGTAATTCACAAGATGCCTTTTACAACTCAACTTAAGGCAATCCAAGCCTCTGCAAGGCTCTCGAGCCCAAGTGTTTAGTATCATCAAGATGTGTAAACTTTGGACAATCACCAAAATAATACTTCCACCATAATCAATTTCCATAAGCTAGCTATAACTAGCAAACATTGGAAAAAAAACATAATAATCAGAAAAGATTATGATCAAACATATCTCATAGGCTCTCAAGTGCTCTTATAACCCCCCACAATGGAATGTCTCACACTACATTTCTAAGCCGTTCAATTTTTCTACCTGCCAACTCAATCTTTAAGGACAACTAAACAATGCAGGTTTCAAAGGGGTGTCACAAAATATAGCTCGCTAACGAGCCTAAATACATAGTCATTAGTAGAATATCTCTCATTGATATCAGACACATAATACGAGAAGGAGTTTATTACAATGTAAACCTTATTTATGGTACTTCACTAATACCTCAACAATTTAACTAGAGCACTTCAATATTCATCATTAGATCAATGTATGTAGACAAGGTCCACCACTGACATATGATATTATAGGACGAGTGTTGTATTATTCACCAAAACATAATGCTATTAATTACCTTAGCATATTTAGCTTGTGATGCGATGCAATATTTTTCTTCTCATCAAATGAACACTAGGGTCATATAGTACGTCATTCAAATGACCAACATGAGCACACGATATATGACAATAACCCAAATAAGGTATCTAGACACAAGCAAAAAACTAAGCCTATGATCAATCAAGGTTCTCATGTGGCTTGCACCTTACCCTTTTTCCAAAAACTAGAAAAGAAGGCATGGAACAATGATCCTAAGGGTATAATAAATCTCCAAAGACGACACATCGTCATCATATGACTCAAACATATCATATTTTTCCAATTCTTGGCTAAAATTCAGCAAAACAGTCCAAAACCCATCATAACACCAGTATGGACAGCAACATTCAGCAGCTAAATGTCATAATTTGCAGTATGTGTACAACATAAAGCCCAAAACCCGTATAAAGGTAATATGGACAATGACATACGACCGGTACACATCAAGTAGCAACACATTCGGCTTGAAAATAGTCCATAGACAACATTTTTATCATTACTTCGAGCAACATTTGACAACATGTACCAACTTGCTTCAAACATAGCCATGGGAAATACATGAGACATCAATATAGAGACTAATACACAAAATAACACATGAATTTTCACAAGAACTCACAAGTCCTATAAACCCTTTACAAGAATCAACTATTTCATTTAGATCACTCCAAATGTGCAAGAAAACCAGCTTTAACATGCAAGACCATGCTCTACCCAAACAAGGATTTCAAGATTGTGCAACTAGACATGCCTAACCTAAGAGTTGGGCAATTATAGGTTCAAGGCTCTAGTTCACAATCAACCTCAAGCATTTTTAGATTTCCTTCGCAATCTCTTTTGAGGAAGGTAGTATAACATTCAACACCTCCATTTGACCTAATCTCTTTGATTTATGGTCTAGTTAATCTTTAACTTCCGTTTTTATTTATTTTACCATAATACATTCTACACAAGCTAGTAGCAACTAGCAAATATTGGTAGACTCACAAAAATTAGGAAAGAATTATGGTTAAAATTGTTCCTATGTAACATAAGAAGTTTTGCTTTATATAAGAGCACTACCCCTACATTTTACTAACCTATATTAAGATTCATGTGAATGTGGGTCTAACTTCCACTAAACCTTTTTCATATAAACTTAGAAAATTAGGTCCTTTGAATGATAACATGAACAATGGAAAAAAAAAAAAAAAAAAAAGGTATGAAGTTCAAATCATCAAACATACACATACTTAAACTTCATGCATAATTTTTAATTTATTATTAAGTATGTCCCATTTCTATTTTCTTTTTTTCTTTTCTTTTTCACATTTAAAAGCCCAATTGTATGCTCAATCATATTTAATCCCTTAAATTCATATTGACTTTCATTTTCTTTTTCTCGTAAAACCTAATAACCTCCGCACCACTTACAATACAACAATTTTAGTAGTAATCCTTTTCAACCCTCACAAATGTAATCAAACAGCATGACATATGCATGACTTCCATCGTCACAAAGCTGGAAGTCCTACATTCAATTAGGGAGAGCTTAACATCACCTCAATACGCGAAAGTGGCTAGCCGGTCATGCATTAACAACATAATGAATTGCAATGGCAGTAAGCCCATATCTTACTACCTGGCCACATGGATCTATCTTAACCCTTTTTCTTGTATGATAAACGCAGCATCCATCCTTAAATTGAAGGTCTATTTTTCCCAAATTTTAACTCTAGGACACTCAATCAAAGCCTTTTCATTGTGAACACTTATCCAAATAAATTATACAACATTGTCCTAATCATAATATAAGTGACAAGTATCTCTCATGGATAAATATCAAAACTCATATTATCAAAAATATGGTTTCTTGATTTTTGACTATGTTTTCGTTATTCATTTCAAAGGTGTGTGCCGGAACTATTTTAATACCAATCAAAAATTATATATATAGATATATCAACATGTAATTAGAAGACAATATCCTTCTAATCACAACAATGAAACTAATAATACAATCTCAAATTCTTTTCCCTCTCTATTATTTACTTCTTTGGCTCTTAATATCAGTAAGTTTATTCAAATTGGTACATTGTGTTTTACATTTCACACAGGCATTTCATCGACCACCTTATACTCATAAAAATTGAGAATAAAATCAAATAAAAACATTAATAATCGTAAGGAACCATGAAACGTTAAAAGTTTCCATGATTGATTGTAAAAATCATCTTTTAGATTGTTAGAAAACTGGTCTAATTGTAATAAAAATTACAATAGAACACTTCTATAAAATGCAGTAAAATACTATTATAAATTGCAATATTATTATACTATAAATTTCAGTAAAATACTACAGTAAATATAAGCTAAAATTCCAGTGAAAATTCAGTGAAAGTTGTTGCTAAAAATTAGCAGCGAAAACACAGTAAAAATACTAAAAATTGTAGAAACAATTCAAAAATAATTATATAAACATAGCAATCAAATAGTTTTAGAGAATTGATAAATATTCGACCATAGCAACAAAAAGAGAGAGTAATTAGAAAGATCTCACAGAAGATGATATCGCGCCGTGGTAAATGCCACTGTCCTAAAAGACGATTTCGCCGCTGCTCCGGTGCATACAGTATAACCGGCGGCCGTCCTCCAGGATTAACGCGATCCGACTCGTAACGTGCACTAGTTAATTGCTGGGTAGGAGTGCCTTGAACTTTGCTCAAATTTTAGGAGAGAGAAAAAACCGAGAGAGAGAGAGAGACTGAGAGGTCGAGAGTGTATGTATTTGGTTGTTATAACTAATGGCATATATATAGCATAGAAAACGGTAACAAGCATTAAAAAAGGGTGTAATGAATTCCTACGGCTATAAACGGTAACAAGTATTAAAAAAGGGTGTAATGAATTCCAACGGCTGTAAACGGATGTAATAAATTTCAACGGCTATATTGTCATTTAATTCCCAACGGTCAAAATTTTAATGACCCTAAACGGCTAGTAGCGGTAAATAGCCAGTAAATAGGTATGGTTTTTTTTTAACAGAAATAGGCATGGTTAAACTATTTTCCCATAACACTTATGTATAGCTTGTATCATTTTTCCAACAATTATGTATTTCCTTTGGTTATTCTAGTTGTCAATTGTTATGGTGCTATTATGCTTCAAGTTTTCCTCCTCTTCTTCTGTGCATAACTTGATTCAGCGACAAACAAATCAATCTTCTACTTCATAATCATTGCCGGCATCGTAAAACATGATAAGCTCAGGCCATCTATGCAAGCACCGTCCCACTTTGCAAGTCAAACCGGATTGGATATATGCTAAAGATCACCTTCATTGGACTAGAAGACATTACTTTAGAAATTTCCGAACATGATGGAAGAAACACTCTTCTTAGAGTTACCCCTTTGAATGCAATAAGTTTGTAGCTCTGAATCAACATAAAAACAGCAAGAAATTTTGTAATTTCTTGTTGTTTGATTACTTTCACTACTTAATAATATAAGAAAAAATAATGAAACAAACGCTAAACTACTTAATGATGAGTTAATTTTTCGTAAGCCATGGGTTTTGATTTTATCAAATTAATTAGAAATTTAGAGTTGTAATTGTTGTCCATTTAATTAAGATTTAACTTTTGCAATTGTGTAAAGAAAATGAGGAGTTTCTCCATGCAATAAGCAAATTTTATTTGACCAAGCTATGGAAAAAAATATTTTCTTAAGAAATATAAACTTTTTGCATAAACACTTTTGTAAAATATGCTTTAAATAAAGATATTTTTATCTAAAATATATAGTTTTTGCTTCTACTTCTACTTTTGCAGGAGAAGTACTATTGTTCTGAATTTACTTAAAAGCAGATAAATAAATAATGCTTTTATTTAAAAACATTTTTTTATTTTTTTGTAGGATATATATTTATTTAAAATTTAAACATCGAATCCTGCAATGTACAGAGAATCATTAAATATATATAAATGCTATTTCTAAATAGATTACGTATAAATACGTGAATTTTGAAAAAGTATAACCCATCTCAAATTTTGTGGTTGGGAATTTTTTTTTTCCAGATATTACAGTTGTATGTTTGGGAGCTGAATATGGAGATTTATTAGTGTTATTTCATGTGATATGTGAAGAATGCCTTTTTTTTTAAATAAAATATTATAAATTTTTATTTAATGTGATTAAATACATCAATATTTATTTTTTTTATGTCTTATTTTTTGTTAATTTTAATATAAGGCTTCATAATTGTAAAATATGAAGTTTGGGAAAAAAACAACAGAACATATCCAGTGCCTTAAGGGCTCCTGCCTACGCAGGGTCTGGGGGGCGGATAACACCCTGAAGAAAGGTTGTTTCCCAATACCCCAAACTGAGGGTGAGGACTTCCCAGGAAGTCACCCATCCTAGTACTGCTCTCGCCCAAGCACGCTTAACTTTCGAGTTCTAAATGGATCCGGTGACGACGTATTGGTGCCCTCTTCAATTTCGTTTTGCATCTCTGTGACGAAGAGCTCTCCATATGTCCATATATTCGCATGAAGTGTTACCTGGCATGACTTTTTTTTTGAACACTTACCTGACATGACTTTAATAGCATCTTTAAGATAGTATTGATTTCTCATGTAATATATGGAGATGTTGCATATATTTTAAAATATATAAGACACTAATAGTTATTATTTACGATAAATTTGGTCATTATGCTTATTCATTATATTTGAACTACACTTGAGATGGGGTTCGTTAAGATAAGCTCAACTCAACTTTAGCTACACGCCCAGCTTGATAATTTTTGCAACACCAAACAAACAGTATCCCACAAGGTCCCCTCTAACGCTCGAATTTGTATCAAATCCATAAAGTAGTAATAAAGGCATGTAATAAATAAACATAATAATGAAGAATCAACAAATTAATACGACCATCAAAATACTTAGTTGAAGCTCTAAAAGGATACGATAAAAATGGGTAGTAGGACAAATAAGCTACTAAGCAAATAAGCATAAAACACTTTGCTTAAGATGAGCAAGGAGTTTGAATGAATATTGCTTCAAAGAAGTCGTTCTTGTGGAGGAAGACATGAACTCTTCCCCCTCTTGCCACGTGTCACAAGGTGACATGTGGTGCCACCCAGCTCAGTTTGCCTATTTGGTAGTTTGCTGTCCATTTTTTTGATTTAAGTCTAATTATTGTTATGCGACTTTGATGTTGTAATTATCTGCTTATTGAACTCGTAGCATTGAGCCTATAAGTACTAGGCATATAAATATTAGGCAAGTAAGTACCAGGCATGTAAATACTAGGCGAGTAATTACCGGACGTGTAACTCAAAATCAGTATAACCTTCAATCCTTAATTTCATTGTTAATACAATAGTTACCTTTAGAACCTACTCGCTTATCTACAATTGCAAGCTACTGAATTATATTACAAACAGTTATTATTTATTTTTGTATTTTTTTTCTAAACTATTGTTTCTTATACGTAAAAAATTAATTAGGATTTGATATGCTCTGATACCATATGAGAGCATAGTTTAGTAGACATGCCTAATTGGGTTGATGAACTAAAAATATATAGAAAAATAAATCATAGGATAGTATATAAGTACCCTTAAGTACATTGAACCTCGGGATAGATACATGAAAGGATAAATACAATATATCATCAAATTTAGGATAGTATTATCTCACATTTACTCTATGTAAATGTATGTCCTTTGCTTTATTATCCCATAATGAAGTTAGTATGTTAATACTAGTCGTGATATAACTTTATGTCTTTTAAGAAATTACTGCTCAATACATATAGATTTCAGTATTTCATTAATATGCGCATTGATATGATGGATACTCGTTGATTCATAAAATATAACAAGTCCATTCACTTAATAAACATGTCAACCGTATGCATCCACATATGTGCATGGGCATCTTCACACAAGCAATCATGAGATTAACTGTCTTCTATTAAATAGAGCTAGTCAAACCATGTATTGGTCTATCTGAATCCATTGATACCCACTCTTAAGGTTCCTATGACCAATAATATTAAATAACAATTCTATTAGGATATTGGTCCTCGTTATTGTGAATAACCACATAGGACCAATCATATTGCATGTATCTTATGAGATTTACCATGTTAATGCAATAATAAAGTAAATATGATAAAGAAGATACGTCGCTAAAACAAAAACATTAATTAAATAATCCAAAACATAGGTTCATATAACATATCCTAATCCTCAATCATAGGAGATTAGCTTTAAAGGACATACATTTTCTTCATTCACCCCTTAAAGACTTTATCGGCCAAGATAGCTAGCACCATCATACATAACATATATTAACTAGAACTAGCAAAATCAGACATGACATAGTAACACGACATGAAGATAGTGGATTTGGGAAGGGTTTTGAAAGCCGGGTTGAATTTGGGTTGACCTGTTTAACCCATTTAGTTGATTGGATTGAATTTGAGTTTGACCCCCTCTAACCCCATTTTCAACACGCTTGACCCGTTTATGTACTTAAGTTAGGTATTTAAATGATATACTATTATTTTTATTTATATATTTTTGTTAGCCAGTCCCACTTAAGATAAATTGCATTGAGTAATGCTATGTGATAATTTTTGGAACTAATATAAATAGGTTATGTTATTGTTAATACCAACCATGACATATATTATTGACATGTTTGTGAGTTGACAAATTAACATTTAATGAAACAAAGTCACCCATATAATTAAATAGGCAATCTACGGGTTACTAGTTTAATAATTGAGTTGGCAGAGAATTGAGGGTTCCGGACCAGATTAACAAATAGGTTGAGCTCTGGTTGACTCCATTTTTAAGACAATTCACATAATATAAATATGAATATGATACAACATGATATATTTGACAGCCCTAATATTAACGTAGAAGGGTCTAAGATTAACAAATTTTGATAGAATGCAAATACAATTCAAAAAATCACATAAAGTTACTGAGGGAAGTTCAAACACAACATTATTTGGTTAATCTTAATTTAACTTATCTTTTTTAAATTTATCTGTTTCAATAAGATTTGTTTATTTATGATATACAATTTTTATAGCGAGTTATTTTTTTATAAAGTGCAAAAAGATTTTTTTTTTTTTTCTTTAAAGAATAAACACAAGTTTAAAAAAAATTTATAATCTATTATAATTATCAAAAATGACTTAATGAAATAAATTAATTACTAATAGTAGGTAAGAGTAGGGATTAATTACTGTTCCAAAAAAAAAAAAAAAAAAAAAAGACTAGGGATTAATTAAAATTAGGGAAATCGTATGGATTGGATCCCCACCCCAACCTTATTCTTTTTTAGACCCCATTAACCATAAATAGACTTTTTTGGACAAAAATGCCCTCCCCCCCCCCCCCCCCAATCTGTCCTCTCTCTCTCTCCCTTTCTCTCTCCTCATTTAATGCAAGGCAGGCAAAAGGACACTTTTTTGACTTTTTCACTCTTCCTTTTCTTCATTTTTTTTTTCCTTTCGAATTTTTTTGTCAAAAAAAAATATTATTTCTAAATTTGCCGTTTCTTCTTCTTCCCTCCCAGACCTTGTTTAGGTGTGTTTCAAGTAATTAGTGGTGTCTGAAATAAAATCATACATTGTGTATGATGCATTATAATGTGTAAAGTGAACTTATTCAGGTGTATCACAAGAAATTAGTGGTAAATGACTTATCATACACAATGTATGATAGGTTATAATGGCATAAAATCAACTTTTGCTGATTTTTTCAAGTAATAAGGGGTACAGTTGTCTGAAATCAAATCATACACTAGGTATGATGCGTTTTAATGGTGTAAAATGAACTTATTCAGGTGTATTCCAAGCAATTAGTGGTAAAAGACTTGTCATACACAATGTATGATAGGTTTTAATGGCATAAAATCAACTTTTACTGTTTTTTTAAGTAATTACTGTTACAGTGGGCTGAAATCGAATCATACAATGGGTATGATGAGTTAAAATGGTTTAATATGAACCTTTTCAGGTATGTTTCAAGTAATTAGTGGTAAATGACCTATCATACACAAATTATTATAGGTTTTAATGGCATGAAATCAACTTTTGCAGATTTTTTTACGTAATTACTGTTGCAGTGGTCTGAAATCGAATCATACACTGGGTATGATGCGTTTTAATGGTGTAAAATGAACTTATTCAGGTGTATTTCAAGCAATTAGTGGTAAATGACTTATCATACACAATGTATGATAGGTTATAATGGCAAAAAATCAACTTTTGCTATTTTTTTCAAGTAATTAGGGGTATAGTGGTCTGAAATCGAATCATACACTGGGTATGATGCGTTTTAATGGTGTAAAATGAACTTATTCAGGTGTAGTTCAAGCAATTAGTTGTAAATGACTTATCATACACAATGTATGATAGGTTATAATGGCATAAAATCAACTTTTGCTATTTTTTTCAAGTAATTAGGGGTACAGTGGTCTGAAATCGAATCATACACTGGGTATGATGCGTTTTAATGGTGTAAAATGAACTTATTCAGGTGTATTCCAAGCAATTAGTGGTAAAAGACTTGTCATGCACAATGTATGATAGGTTTTAATGGTATAAAATCAACTTTTGCTCTTTTTTCAAGTAATTACTGTTACAGTGGGCTGAAATCGAATCATACAATGGGTATGATGCATTAAAATGGTTTAAAATGAACCTTTTCAGATATGTTTCAAGTAATTAGTGGGAAATGACTTATCATACACAAATTATTATAGGTTTCAATGGCATGAAATCAACTTTTGCAGTTTTTTTATGTAATTACTGTTGCATTGGTCTGAAATAGAATCATACCATGGGTATGATGCATTTTAATGGTGTAAAATAAACTTATTCCAGTGTATTCCAAGCAATTAGTGGTAAATGACTTGTCATACACAATGTATGATAGGTTTAAATAGCATAAAATCAACTTTTACTAATTTTTTTAAGTAATTATTGTTATAGTGGGCTGAAATTGAATCATACAATGGGTATGATGCATTAAAATGGTTTAATATGAACCTTTTCATGTATGTTTCAAGTAATTAGTGATAAATGACTTATCATACACAAATTATTAAAGGTTTTAATGGCTTAAAATCAACTTTTGCAGTTTTTTTAGGTATTTAGTCTTACAGTGGTCTGAAATCAGGTCCTACACTGTGTATGATCCCTTAAAATGGTTATAATAAACTTTTTCAGGTATATTTCAAGAAATTAGTGGTAAATGACTTATCATACACAATGTATGATAGGTTATAATGGAATAAAATCAACTTTTGCTGTTTTTTTCAAGTAATTACTGTTATAGTGGGCTGAAATCGAATCATACAATGGGTATGATGCGTTAAAATGGTTTAATATGAACCTTTTCAGGTATGTTTCAAGTAATTAGTGGTAAATGACCTATCATACACAAATTATTATAGGTTTTAATGGCATTAAATCAACTTTTGCAGTTTTTTTTGTAATTACTGTTGCAGTGGTCTGAAATCGAATCATACACTGGGTATGATGGGTTTTAATAGTGTAAAATAAACTTATTCAGGTATATTCCAAGCAATTAGTGGTAAATGACTTGTCATACACAATGTATGATAGGTTTAAATGGCATAAAATCAACTTTTACTGGTTTTTTCAAGTAATTAGGGGTATAGTGGTCTGAAATCGTATCATACACTTGGTATGATGAGTTTTAATGGTGTAAAATAAACTTATTCAGGTGTAGTTAAAACAATTAGTGGTAAATGACTTATCATACACAATGTATGATAGGTTATAATGGCAAAAAATTAACTTTTGCTGTTTTTTTCAAGTAATTAGGGGTAAGTGGTCTGAAATCGAATCATACACTGGGTATGATGCGTTTTAATGGTGTAAAATGAACTTATTCAGGTATATTCCAAGAAATTAGTGGTAAATAACTTGTCATACACAATATATGATAGGTTTAAATGGCATAAAATCAACTTTTACTGGTTTTTTCAAGTAATTAGGGGTATAGTGGTCTGAAATCGAATCATACACTGGGTATGATGAGTTTTAATAGTGTAAAATGAACTTATTCAGGTGTTGTTAAAACAATTAGTGGTAAATGACTTATCATACACAATGTATGATAGGTTATAATGGCATAAAATCAACTTTTGCTGTTTTTTTTTTCAAGTAATTAGGGGTACAGTGGTCTGAAATCGAATCATAAACTGGGTATGATGCGTTATAGTGGTATAAAGTGACCTTATTCAGGTATACTTGAAGTAATTAGCGGTAAAGAACTTGTCATACACAATGTATGATAGGTTTTATTGGCATAAAATCAACTTTTGTAGGTTTTTTCATGTATTTAGGGGTACAGTGGTCTGAAATCTGCTTATATACGTGTATTTCAAGTTTTATTGGTGTATGATGCACTTCATACACGGTGTATAATGGGTTATATTTGTGTAAAATCAGCGTGTATTTGTGTATTTTTGGGATGTGTATTTAAAAAAAATATATGTACATTTTGAGTAAAGTAATCCGTACGATTTCCCTTCAAAAAGGCCCTCCCATTCACCCCCCCCCCCCCCCCAACCCGTCCCCTTTCTCTCTCCTCATTTAATGCCATCCCATCCGTACCCCTGCTCTCGCCTCATTTACTTACAGCTGTAAAATTCCTTCCCGCCTTTTTGTCTTCCCCATAAGCAACTTGTTTTACAAGCCACCAGTCACTCTCCTCTTTCTCTCACCCGTTCATTCTCTCTCTCCTCTTTCCGAATTTGTTCATCCTCTTTCTCCTCTACGTCAGCTGCGATTCTCGTTCCCGTGGGTCTGACCTCTGTTTTCACACCTTCATCCTTGATCTATAGCTGCTCCAGTCTTTAATCACCATTTTCGAAGGTGAGTAAGAGTTATTTTTGTAGGGTTTAGGGTTTTGGTACTCCAATGTATAATATCCGTTTGTTTCGTACCATTTTCTGAACATAGTGCATAGTATTTGTTAGAGTTTAGGGTTTTGGTGTTAGTGGCTTTGTGATTAGTGTTTTTTATTTGTGTAAAATGATATTTTGCATGTTTTGTGGTTTTTTTTCACGTAAAATCGACATTTGTGGTATAATGAACTTCTGCATGTTTCGTATGAGCAACCATACAGTGTGTAGGATTGGTTTTAATGGTGTAATATCAACTTGTGTATATATTTTTTAAGTAAGTGGTTTATGAGCAACCATACAGCGTGTCTGATTGGGTTTAATGGTGTATAACCAACCTGTGTTTGTTTATATTAAGTAATTAGTGGTGTATAATCGATCATACAGTGTGTAGGATTGGTTTTAATGGTGTATAACCAACTTGTGTTTGTGTATTATAAGTAATTAGTGGTGGTGTATAATCAATCATACACTCTGTATGATTTGTTTCAATGGTGTAGAACCAAAGTGTGTCTGTTTGTGTTCAGTAATTAATGGTGTATTGCTTTTATTTCAGATGGCATTTTACACACGTAGGAAGAGCCGTCCTACAGTTGAGGTTGATTACATTTTCCCAAGGGGTTTCTGGAAATTCCTCCAAGTCAACCAAATAAGTTTGTCAACCAAGGTTGTTACGAAGATAAAGGAAATCTTGAAGGACGACGAAGCTAAGGTTTGACACTGTATCCATTTTAATTATGTTGACTTTTGACAATGACATTTATGATCCCATATTAACTAAAAGTGTTTTGCATTACAGCTTGCCCTTGCCTCACAATACAATGTAGGGCATCTGCTTGGGCTGAGTGAGACCAATGTCAGCTTCTGGCATAGTCTCATTCACGTTGTCCTTCTCCACCAGGTGGCCAACCCCAATCCCGAGGAGTTATCATTCTTATTTGGTGGGAAGGTAGTGCACCTTGGGAGGAGGGAGTTTTGCATTCTCACGGCTTGAGATATGCCGGTGTGGAAGATGTACGAGGTGGTCCCAACAGGCCGGTTGCCAAGTATGGCATGAGGGGGAGGATGACTAGGCAGCAGCTTTTTGATGCATGCAGAACCTGCTCCATCATGGAGGACCAGGTTAAGCTTGCTATTGCGTACCTGGTCGAGGGTCTACTATTTGCCAAATGCAAGCAAACGGGCATTGACCCGAACATCCTAGCCCTCGTGGACAATGTGGACTCTTTCAATCGTGTTGCATGGGGATTCTTGAGCTGGAAATTCTTGGTGCGGAAGCTCAAGGATTTCGCTGCAAGAATGCACCACGATTTGGAGAATACCTACTCCGTCCACGGGTTCTACGATGTGGTTTCCATATTTGTCCTGGAAACCCTTCCAGAACTTGCCAAGGTTGGGGCGGTGAGGGTTGGCGACCAGCCTCTTGGGCAGATCCTTAACTGGAAGATGTCCGTTAAGGCTCCGTACTCCGCTCTGCTCTCAACGATATTTGATCAGGGAATAAATACACAATGTTGTTATTGTTTTACTACTGTATGTTTCATATATTTTGGGTTAGAAGTGTGTTTTGTAATTTTACTAACGTGTATATGATGTATCTTCCTTTGATCAGCAATTGAATGCCGAACCGATTAGACTGACGAGTGCGGAAGCCGGTCAGCCTAATCTACAAGGCATTCCCTATGCTGAGGATGCTGAGGAGGGATTTCAATCTCCTGTTATGGCAATGCCAGCAGAGCTTGGTGAGGAGCCACAACCATTGGCAACTCAACCTCCGTTGCCGGCATCCAGGGAGGACCCGTATCCTACGTCAACCAATTCGGCGGACCAATCGGTATGATGAATTGTTTTGTGTTTATTTAATCGCATTTTTATCCTTGTGGATACTACATTATTCAAATTTGCTGATTATGCCAATTTGGAGGACTTATTGCAGGTTATGGAGAGACTCGAAGCGAAGGATAAAGATGTGCAAATGGTACGGATGCAGCTTGAAGTGCACCAGCGAATGCTGCAAATATACGAACGATGATTTGAGGCTCAAGATGCACTGATTAAGGAGCTGCTCTCAGACCGTCAAGCGCAGGCCACATCGCCGCACTTATGTTCATCGACTTCCGCTCATCTATCCCCGATTGAGCAAGCCATAATAGTTTCTCCTGTACGTACTGGGTAAGACACTAGATTCCTTGTTAGTGTCCCAATTTGTTATGTTTTCATGCATGTTGATGCTTATTAACTTTTGCTATGTGCTATGCCATCTAGGGCCGAGGAAAATGTCTTCAAGGAACCATCGTCACCGCATGTGGAAGGCGTTGAAAACTTGTTGACATTGTCCGAGACAGTGTGTAGATTGGGGCAAGAGAGGAGGGACCCCAAGCCAAACCCTAAGTACAAAGGTGAGGAATGGACTGCGGAGGGTAAGAGCAAACGGGCAAAAATTACCCATCCTGGACCAGAGCCAGTTCTGCCCTTCAATCCATTCCAGCCTCCCTCCGACAAAGACATAGAAGATTCTGAAGATTTTTACAAAAGTTTCCACGCAACGGTCGCTAAGTAAGTGTGATTTTTCACGATGCTTTTTGATAATTTGTATGTAGATGTTTCTAGAATGCATCTTTCTTAGGTGTGTTTCAAGTAATTAGTGGTGTCTGAAATAAAATCAAACACTGTGTATGATGCACTATAATGGCATCAAATGAACTTATTCAGGTATATTTTAATTAATTAGTGGTAAATGATTTGTCATACACAATGTATGATAGGTTATAATGGCATAAAATCAACTTTTGCTGTTTTATTCAAGTAATTAGGGGTACAGTGGTCTGAAATCGAATCATACACTGGGTATGATGCGTTTTAATGGTGTAAAATGATTCGATTCAGGTGTATTTTAAGCAATTAGTGGTAAATGACTTGGCATACATAATGTATGATAGGTTTTAATGGCATAAAATCAACTTTTGCTGATTTTTTCAAGTAATTACTGTTAGTGTTCTGAAATCGAATCATACACTGTATATGATTTGTTATAATGGTGTAAAATGAACTTATTCAGGTGTATTCCAAGCAATTAGTGGTAAAAGACTTGTCATACACAATGTATGATAGGTTTAATGGCATAAAATCAGATTTTGCTGGTTTTTTCAAGTAATTACTGTTACAGTGGTCTGAAATCATCTTTCTTATGGTATGCTTATATATCATGCTTGGTATTGTATATTACAGAGATTTGAAGACCCCTTTTCCGTTACCTAATGATTAACGAATGGATTTCTCTGTTTTGACTGTGACGACGGGTCAATTTTGGTATCGGTTGAGAAACGAGGACGCCTGGCTTACTGATGAGGTATGTTTCCCATCATGATAGTTTTGCCGTGTGTCAACTAATAAATAAAATCAACCTGTGTTAAATCGACTTATGTTATTGTGTATTAAGTAAGTAAGTGTTGTATTACTAGTCATACACCGTGTATGGTTGATGCTAAAGGTGTAAAATCAACCTGTGTTAGTGTGTTTTGAATAAAGAGTAGTGTATGATTAGTCATAGGGTTGAACTATGGTAAATGAACTTGTTTATGTGTGTAAAATCAACTTATCTCAACTAATTAGTTTTGAATAGCAGGAAATGGATGTAATTCTGCACTACATTTTGGAGAAGAAACATCAGTGGCCAGAGCAATTCGACCAGAGGGCAACATGCCCGGACACAACAGTTGCTCCTCAATTTGGACCCCTACTAAAACAGATTCAAAACAGTGGAATCCCGCTTGAGTCAGCTTTTACTGATTTTGATTCGTTGATCGTTAAGTTCCTTGCCAGGGATGCCACGTATGGGGTTAGCTGCCACAACGTGGATCGGATATACATGCCCATTAATCAACCTAATCAACATTAGTTCCTTGCTGCCATCCATCTTAATGATTGGCGGATACAGGTATTTGATTCCTTGTACTCCGCCAAATCCAGGGCAGCAAGATTAGAACATGTGGAACCAATTGCAAAATTGCTTCCACATGCTCTAGCGTTGGTTAATTTTTGGGATGTCCGAAAGGACCTCATAAAGTTCAAGGGCAAGCCTTTCTCGGTAACTTACAACCGAAATGAATGTCCACAGCAAAGGGGGTATGACATCTACTTCCCATACAATTTTACTATTCCGTTCATTTGGACTTTTGGTTATGAAGTGGATGCAAAATAGTCATTACTTGCAATGATGTATAATTTCTGACTGTGGAATCTGTATTAATATTAACTGCAGGTCAGACTGTGGAAATTTTGTTGTAAAGTTTATAGAATTTTTGCTGACCAAAAGACTAAGCATCTCCCAATGCACGCAAGCGCAGATGGGGAAATTGCGAATGTATACTTCTGTACACTTGTACAGACACGGAAGGAATAAACGGCTTCAAATGCATACATGTCAATAAAATTACTTTATTCATTATACATTGTTTTCATTATACTGAAAGTTGTATGTAATAAAAATGCATACTTGTACCAAAGGATTTACATTGTATTCATTATATTAAAAGTTGTATGTAAGATTGTATATTTCGATATTGTTGTATGTTCCTATTGATGTATTTTCAAATGGTGTAATAAAAATGCATACTTGTACCAAAGGATTTACATTGTATTCATTATATTGAAAGTTGTATGTAATATTATATATTTCGATGTTGTTGTATGTTCCTATTGATGTATTCACACGTGCAAAGGTTTTTATTAACCATTAAAACTCATCCTACACCGTTTATGATTGGTTATACACCACTAAGTACCTAAAAAATAATTATAGAACTTGATTTTTTACCCATATAACTCATCATACACAGCGTATTAATGGTGTGACACCAATAATTTCCAACAAACTTAAAAATACATGCACAGCCCGTGATTTTACCATACATAAAACTCATCATACACTGTGTATGATACGTAGAACTTGACACACATTAAAACCCTGCAGACAATTTGTATGACAAACTGGACATATATAACTGCTGGAACTACATACAGTTGTCCCTCTGCATATGTTGTCTGTAAAGTGCATCCACTGCATGCATACAAAGTTCAAGATCCTTATCATGCGGATGAACTTCACACCATTACAACTCATCATACACTGTACACCATGTGTGATTGATCATACACCACTAATTGCTTGGTAGACCGTTGATGAAACATGATCCGTAGAAGTGCCACCTCTCTTTGTGTCTCAGCTGTCACTGGCCCACCACCGCCGCTGCTAAAGCCACTTACATTAGGAATTTAAACGGGTCGATATATTGAGGAACCGTATATGCTTGGCTTCCTGTCCATCTCATCCCTTTATAGGGGGAGAACCGTGGAAGAGGGGTATGATAAAGTAGGTGGTAGTTGAGGTTATTAAATGTCTTGCTTGGTAGTCCATTATGACCCCTGAACATTCAATGTTCAACCACCAACCACCCCAACCGGTCAGCCTCATTCATATAAATCAACAAGGGCATTTATATTGCTTGGTACACAATTTCATTGATAGTTGTGGCAATTATAGTGTTTCAAATACTTAGTAGTGTTTTGTTTACCATACATAGTGTATGATGAGTCTTAATGGTGTGAAATCAACTTGTACAAGTGTGTTTCAACTATTTAGTGGTGTATGACTTACCATACTTAGTGTATGACAAGTATTAATGGTGTGAAATCAACATGTATAAGTGTGTTTCAACTACTTAGTAGTGTATGACTTACCATACATAGTGTATGATAAGTCTTAATAGTGTGAAATCAAAATGTACAAGTGTGTTTCAACTACTTAGTGGTGTATGACTTACCATACTTAGTGTATGACAAGTATTAATGGTGTGAAATCAACTTGTACAAGTGTGTTTCAACTACTTAGTGGTGTATTACCTACCATACATAGTGTATGATGAGTATTAATGGTGTGAAATCAACTTGTACAAGTGTGTTTCAACTACTTAGTGGTGTATTACTTACCATACATAGTGTACGATGAGTATTAATGGTGTGAAATCAACTTGTGCAAGTGTGTTTCAACTACTTAGTGGTGTATTACCTACCATACATAGTGCATGATGAGTATTAATGGTGTGAAATCAACTTCTACAAGTATATTTCAACTACTTAGTGGTGTATGACTTACCATACTTAGTGTATGACAAGTATTAATGCTGTGAAATCAACTTGTACAAGTGTGTTTCAACTACTTAGTGTGGCGACACAGGCCTGTGGACACTTTTGATGCTGATATGTGTGGCGATACACCATCCATGCATGTCGACATATATCGTAACACACTTGAAAAACACATCAACCACTTAGAACACACAATTGGGACCAACTTCAAATCAATTCATTGACAGTTTTCATTACAGGAATATACAACAGTATGAAAATATACACAATTTTCATTACCCTATTACATACACATCACAACCTTTCGACAATTTTCAGTACACTGGATACAATATAAATCCTATGGTAATGTACAATATAAATCCTATGGTAAAACGAAATTATATAGGTATGTCACAAGTAAAATTTATACATTTGAAGACTGTAAGTTAATTTGGAGGAGGGACTTGAGATGGACGGCCGGAGTTGGATGAGGTGTATTCGCCATTAGGATGCAGAGCAATTGGATTCTTGCACGTGGATCGGTTATGCCCGTGTTCCTTGCACCGACTGCACCTTTGATGAACACGCTCCTCACCGACAGACGGAATCCTCCTCTTCCGCCTCCTCCCAGAAGAGGTTCTAACGTCTGGTGGAAGAAGATTCATGTCAGCTACATCACGCGGGATACGCCAGTCACTTATGTGCGGCATCGGGTAGACGACACTTCTATACGACTCGTACCAATTTTCTCTACTGTAGTACGGCGAGCACAAGTCGTACAGAGCATAAGGACTGTGCTGTACCACTGCTAACGCATGCTCACATGGAAGCTGCTCAAGGTGAAACCTGTGGTAGGTACATGTCCAGAGCGACATATCTGTTACAAAGTTTTTCTCCCCATCGATGACGTCGAACGTATGATCATCAGCTCGCAATATCTGCATTACCACAATAATAGACAAACGCGTCAAACAACCAAGGTGCATGCAAAATACAAAAATATGAGAAAAATAAAAAAAATTTAAAAAAAACAACAAAACATAAGCAACGAAACACTCGAAGGGCACCAAAATTAGCAGATTTCACACTCGAAGAGCACCAACATGCTATAAACATGCTTTGTAGTAGGGATTAAACATGACAATATGTACGGAGCTTACCGTCATCGTTCTTGCTAACTTGAATCTGTCTTGTAATTTTTTTTCGACGTCGGGGGACATTGTACTGATGCAAGCTTCAACCTTGGCTCTTCTTTCGTGAAACCACCGCTGCAACAGTAGCCTACACTCATCAACAAGGGCTGTAATTGGATAGCCATGTACCTTGACCAATACAGCATTCATGGATTCTGAAATGTTTGTTGTTATTATGTTGTACCGACCACAAGGGGAGTGGGAACGAGTCCACTTGTCCAGTCCCACATCTTCCAAGTAATCTTTAGCCCCGGGTACGGCACAACATAAACTGAAAAATAAACTATGGAATTCTTGAATGTTGTATGCTTTGGCTGCTTTGTAGTAGTACTGATCCAAATGCTTCCTGTTGCTCTTGAATTTGGCCTTCAAATTGTTCAGCAAGTGGTTCATGCAGAGCCCGTGAAATGTGACAGGGAAAAGTTCTTCCACCGCGCGTTGGATGCTTCGGTGTCTATCGGATACAATGACATGTCCAGCAGGCTCCCCAGTTACTTCCTTCAACCTACTGAGGAACCAATGCCACGATGCATCATTCTCTGAATCACCGATGCCGATAGCAATCGGGAAAATTTGCTGGTTGGCATCGTGGCAAACGGCCATGAACAGAACACCCTGGTACTTTCCCTTCAGATGTGTTGCGTCAATGCTCACAACCGGCCGGCAAAACCGGTACCCATTAAGTGAAGCACCAAACGCAATGAAGAGGTACTGAAACCTACTTTCATCATATGTCTGTAAATAAAATGTGGTACCGAGGTCAGTCTGTTTGAGGACTTGCAGATAGGCAGGCAAGAATGCATAGGACTCTTCGGCCGTACCCAATCTAACATTGTCGTATGCAAACTCTCTCGCCCTCCAAGCAACACTGTAGCTGATATCGACACCGTAGCAACTACGGATGTCATCTATGACATCCCGTGGCTTGAACACTCTCCCGGGGTTCACAAGTTTCTTGCGGACGCACTCCCCGACGACCCAACTGGTTGCCTGCCTGTGTCTAACAGTGCTGAGATCGCTAGGATGGTTGTGGTTCTTTTCTACTTTTGTAACCATCCAGCAGCCACCATCTGCTACACACGTAGCCCGAACCCTCCATGTGCAGCCCTCTTATGCGCAGCGGACAACCGTTAAGGATTTGTTCGACTTGTAGCTCCTGAATTCAATTTTTTCCTTAAGCGCAATCACTGCCAGGTTAGTCAACAAGTCCCTCTTCGTCATAAATATTTGATTGACTTCAATATATTCAACCATCCGGCCCTGCGCATATACCCCTTTAATCCGGCTCCTCTCATCACCGGAGCCAGCCTCATCATCAGAACGAGGATCACCAGCAGCTTGGATGTCAGGGTGGACATTCGGTTGACCACTGGGTTCCGCATTCCGTTCCAATTCAGGTTCGACAATCAGAGGGTCTTCACGGGAAATATTACGATGCTCGTAAGTGTGCCCCTCTGGAGGTGAGGCATCAGGTACAGTCAGTTGCACTTGGGATAAATTGATATTGTCCAAATTATCCCATGCACTTTGATTGGAATTTTCCCAATCTCCACCTGTTGCTGTTGCCTCAACCATCACAGTAGGCATGTTCAAATCTACATCAGATGCATCTACACAGGCTGCTTCTTCCATCCCCGAATCCATACATCCACCAAAAATCTCAGGAACCTCAGGGTGCGAACGGCCACTATTCTCGTCACCATCGGGAATTGTTTGAAAGGGAGTTCGTTGCCAATCGAAGCTAGGATTCCTGTCACCGGATGACTCTACAGTTACGATCAAAGGATGCTTCGCCCTATCTTCTTTGGCTAGTGCCTTCCAAAACATAACGGACCTATCGTCAACGACATCGTACAAGGGCAAGGCCGGAACGGCGGTGAAAGATTGAAAATGCATCTTTGAACCCGCATCCAACTGAGCACCAATCACCTCCGCCACAGTTCTTTGCAAACCAGCGAAGTTAGTTTTCTCATCCACAAAAATATAAGCCAATTTTTCACTAGTGTACTTTGCCCTCTCCCTAAAGTGGCCACCGTACAGAACGCATGCAATAGCAGCATCACCCATTACTGTGGAAAAGAAAAAAAAATGATATCAAAGCAAAATTGACATGAAACACACTAGGGTGGAATGAAAGTACAGCACTGAAACCACTAAAAACGGTGTATGATTGGTTTAAAACCATAATACACAAATAACACTACTTTAAGAAAGAATACATGGTGTATGCTTTGCGTTACAGTCATAAACAAGTTCATCACACACCTTTTAAAGCAATCATACACGGTCTATGGTTAAGGATACCACATTCTATACACGAAAGACACCAAAACAGGTTCATCCTAGACCAATCAAAGCTATCATACACGGTGTATGGTAAACCATACACCATTCTGTACTTGAAAGACACCAAAATAAGTTCATCATACACCCTTTGAAGCTCTCATACACAGTGTATGGTTTAATATGCCCCATTATATACACAGTTAAAACCAATCATACACAGTACATGATGGATTATTCACCATTAATTACTTAACATACACATACATAGGTTGGTTATACGCCATTAAACCCAATCCTACACAGTGTATGACTGATTATACACCATTAATTACTTAACATACACATACACAGGTTGGTTATACGCCATTAAACCCAATCATACACAGTGTATGGTTGCTCATAAACCACTAATTACTTAAAAAACGTCTGCACAAGTTGGTTATACACCATTAAACCCAATCCTATACAGTGTATGACTGATTATACACCATTAATTACTTAACATACATATACACAGGTTGGTTATACGCCATTAAACCCAATCCTACACAGTGTATGACTGATTATACACCATTAATTACTTAAAATACATATACACAGGTTGGTTATACGCCATTAAACCCAATCATACACAGTGTATGATTGCTCATAAACCACTAATTACTTAAAAAACGTCTGCACAAGTTTGTTATACACCATTAAACCCAATCGTACACAGTGTATGATTGATTATACACCATTAATTACTTAACATACACATACACAAGTTGGTTATATACCATTAAAACCAATCATACACAGTGTATGATTGATTATACACCACTAATTACTTAACACACACAAACACAAGTTGGTTATACACCATTAAATCCAATCCTACACAGTGTATGACTGATTATACACCATTAATTACTTAACATATACAAACACAAATTGATTCCACACCATTCAAACCTATCATACACGGTGTATGATAGATCATACAGCACTATTTACATGAAGCACACCTAAACAAGTTAATTTCAAACCATTAAAACCTATCATACACGATGTATGACTAATCATACACCACTAATGAGTTCAAACACACCAAAAGAAAGTTATAATATATCATTTAAACCAATCATAAACCATAAACGACTTGTAACACACCGACCTCACAGGACAAGGATACATTAATGACAATGTCAGGAAATGGTCGTGTTACCTTCAATATCTGATCTGAAAACCGTGAAATGTGTGTAACGACTCAACGTTGAACCTACAGCAATGCCACGAAGCTTCAAACACGATCTTAAAACGGATTCTTCTTCTTCTTCTTCAGAGGGCCCAATGTAGTAGATTGAGAGAAAAATGAGAGAAAAATGGACTTGGGGAATTCAGATTAAGAGAAAAGTAACAAATACTATGAATAAGAGGTGAGTAAATGGGCGGGAAATGAGAAGAAGGGAGGAATAGAGTGAGAGCCAAGTTACATGACATATAGTAAAAATATGTACTTTTGCATTAAATGAAGAGAGAGAAAATAGAGTGGGGAGGGGCTAAAGTACAGTAATCGGATCGCATTAAATGAGGAGAGAGAAAGGGGACGGGTTGGGGGGGGGGTGAATGGGAGGGCCTTTTTGAAGGAAAATCGTACGGATTACTTTACTGAAAATGTATATTTTTTTTCTAAATACACATCCCAAAAATACACAAATACACGCTGATTTTACACAAATATAACCCATCATACACAGTGTATGAAGTGCATCATACACCAATAAAACTTGAAATACACGTATATAAGCAGATTTCAGACCACTGTACCCGTAAATACATGAAAAAACCTGCAAAAGTTGACTTTATGCCAATAAAACCTATCATACATTGTGTATGACAAGATCTTTACCGCTAATTACTTCTAGTATACCTGAATAAGGTCACTTTACACCACTATAACGCATCATACCCAGTTTATGATTCGATTTCAGACCACTGTACCCCTAATTACTTGAAAAAAAATAGCAAAAGTTGATTTTATGCCATTATAACCTATCATACATTGTGTATGATAAGTCATTTACTACTAATTATTTTAAATATACCTGAATAAGTTCATTTTACACCATCAAAACTCATCATACCCAGTGTATGATTCGATTTCAGACCACTATACCCCTAATTACTTGAAAAAACCAGTAAAAGTTGATTTTATGCCATTTAAACCTATCATACATTGTGTATGACAAGTCATTTACCACTAATTGCTTAGAATACACCTGAATAAGTTCATTTTACACCATTAAAATGCATCATACCCAGTGTATGATTTGATTTCAGACCACTGCAATAGTAATTACATAAAGAAAACAGCAAAAGTTGATTTTATTCCATTATAACCTATCATACATTGTGTATGATAGGTCATTTACCACTAATTGCTTGAAATATACCTAAAAAAGTTTATTATAACCATTTTAAGGGATCATACACAGTGTAGGACCTGATTTCAGACCACTGTAAGACTAAATACATAAAAAAAACTGCAAAAGTTGATTTTAAGCCATTAAAACCTATAATAATTTGTGTATGATAAGTCATTTATCACTAATTACTTGAAACATGCATGAAAAGGTTCATATTAAACCATTTTAACGCATCATACCCATTGTATGATTCGATTTCAGCCCACTGTAATAGTAATTACTTGAAAAAAACAGCAAAAGTTGATTTTATTCCATTATAACCTATCATACATTGTGTATGATAAGTCATTTACCACAAATTGCTTGAAATATACCTGAAAAAGTTCATTATAACCATTTTAAGGGATCATACACAGTGTAGGACCTGATTTTAGACCACTGTAAGACTAAATACATAATAAAAACTGCAAAAGTTGATTTTAAGCCATTAAAACCTATAATAATTTGTGTATGATAAGTCATTTACCACAAATTACTTGAAACATATCTGGAAAGGTTCATTTTAAACCATTTTAACGCATCATACCCATTGTATGATTCGATTTCAGCCCACTGTAATAGTAATTACTTGAAAAAACCTGAAAAGGTTGATTTTATGCCATTTAAACCTATCATACATTGTGTATGACAAGTCATTTACCACTAATTGCTTGGAATACACCTGAATAAGTTCATTTTACACCATTAAAACGCATCGTACCCATGGTATGATTCGATTTCAGAACACTGCAACAATAATTACATAAAAAAAACTGCAAAAGTTGATTTCATGCCATTAAAACCTATAATAATTTGTGTATGATAAGTCATTTTCCACTAATTACTTAAAAAATACCTAAAATGTGTTCATTTTAAACCATTTTAACGCATCATACCTATTGTATGATTCGATTTCAGCCCACTGTAACAGTAATTACTTGAAAAAAGAGCAAAAGTTGATTTTATACCATTAAAACCTATCATACATTGTGTATAACAAGTCTTTTACCACTAATTGCTTGGAATACACCTGAATAAGTTCATTTTACACCATTAAAACGCATCATACCCAGTGTATGATTCGATTTCAGACCACTGTACCCCTAATTACTTGAAAAAAACAGCAAAAGTTGATTTTATGCCATTATAACCTATCATACATTGTGTATGATAAGTCATTTACCCCTAATTTCTTGTGATACACCTGTATAAGTTCACTTTACAGCATTATAATGCATCATACACAGTGTATGATTTTATTTCAGACACCACTAATTACTTGAAACACACCTAAATAAGGTCTGGGAGGGAAGAAGAAGAAAGGGCAAATTTGGAAATAATATTTGTTTTTTGACAAAAAAATTCGAAAGGAAAAAAAAAAGAAGAAAAGGAAGAGTGAAAAAGTCAAAAAAGTGTCATTTTGCCTACCTTGCATTAAATGAGGAGAGAGAAAGGGAGAGAGAGAGAGGACGGATGGGGGAGTGAGGTGGGAGGGCATTTTTGTCCAAAAAAGTCTATTTAAAGTTAGAGGGGTCTAAAAAAGATTAAGGGGGGGCTGGGGGGTCTAAACCGTACGATTTCCCAAATTATGACTAGTCAAGGTAATAGAGAAAGGGTGGTCTAGGTGTAGGTGTTATAAAAATAAAAGAGTACCGTGGTGGTGAATACTTAATGCTAAAATAGTTTTTTTTTTTTTTTTTTGAAATAAGCTATCAAAAAATATAGTTGTGTATCTTTTTCTACTTATTTACAAAATAGTTTTTTCATCTTTCTGTTTAAGATATAAAAAAAAAAGATATAAAAATATCTTTCTGTCAACAAACATAAGCTAAACGGTCAAAATTAGAGTTTTTCCCAACTTCAAATTGTTAAAAAGTTGAACCAAACGCAGTCCAGATTACCTCTTTTTGTAAGCCATACTTGATTGAACAAATGGCACTCACCAGGTACCTAAGGTTTGTTCATTTATTATTATGGTAACTTGACATTCAATGTTTATAATGAGATATCCTAAGGTTTGCTACTTTATCACTTAAGTACCCTATATAAGAATTTAATTAATTTTTGTCAGAAATAGACCAATTTTGTAAAAACAATAAAGTAGTTCATAATTACAATAATATATTAGTGCGAATTAACTACATATATATATATATATAGGGAGCGGCTAAAATAAGAATGAAAGTTTTATAAGAATATGAGAAAATTAAATCTACACCGTTAGATCTTGAATAAGATTTGATCAATGGTTCTAAGAGTCTCATCATATCCGGAGTCCTACCACCAACGTTTACCACCTCCACCCACCACCACCACTGCCACTCCTCTGTACCACTCCTACCACCGGCACCCATCTTAGATCCCTAGGCTCATCACCACCACCATTCACCACCACGTCTGCCGCAGCCACCCATTTATCTCTCTCCATCCCATCTCAGATCCCTCCAGTCACCACCACCACCACCCACCACCGCCGCCGTAGCCGCCACCCTCCCCACCACTGCCGCTCCACTCCACCACCCCACCACCGCCACCCATCTCTCTCTCCATCCCATCTCACATCCCAACAGTCATCGCTGCCGCTTCCCCCCACCACTGCCACCGCCATCGGCCACAACCGCGGCAATGGCAAGTGGCGGTGGCATTGGTAGTGGGAGGCGGCGACGGTGACCGTTGGGATTTGAGATGGGATGAAAAGAGAGAGATGGGTAGCGGTGGCGGGGGTGGCGGAGAGGAGCGGTGGCGGTGGGGAGGGTGGTGGTGACGGTGACCGTAGGGGTCTAAGATACGTGGTGGTGGCGAGGTAGTGGTGGTGGGGGTGGCAAAAAGGAGTGGCAGCGGCGGTGGTAGGGGGAGGTGTTGGGAAAAGCATATAAGTTTTGTTGAAAAATAAACTCTGATGCCGACTAGTGGGTTCACAGTTCTCAACTATGGTCACAACAATAGGCACCTATTAGAGCACTTAGAGTAGGAGACTCTTCCCTTTACCTAAGCCCCCGGTCGGAGAGTCACGCTTCGTGACACCTCACGTGCGAGAGTTCCCGGGAATAGGTTTATCTCTATAAACCTTTTGCCCTAATACCGGTTGTTGGGATGAATTTCAAAAATTCTCCCTAAAGATTACGCAGCGGAACAGGTTTAGAATTCATAACTCTAAACCTAGGGTTGATTTAAATTTTCTAATTTTAAATCTACAGACTTAAATTCATAATTTAAATAAACAGATTTAAATTCTTAATTTAGATCTACAGGCCTTTTACTCTAATGCATTCATAACAATATATAAACTTAAACAGGCATAATAACAAATACTATAAATAAATAGAAAAGCAAAACTAAAAGAAGAAGGAAACAAAAACATACTTGGAATTGCTCCAACAAAAGAAAAACCAGAAAGACCATAATATTCTTCAAAACCGAGACCTCGAGACCTTCTACGCAATAACCTCGAACTGCCCGGAGGATGGGCTCCAAAAAATATTAGACTGGATCTCCGAAATAATTTCAGAAACCCTAAATAAATATTTTGACTCTAATGCCAAACCTCAGAATAAGCCCCTCTATTTATAAAAATATATCAGAGCGAAAAAATATAATTATAATCGAAAAAGGATTGCACAGTTGACATCAAAACGCAGCGTATCATTCAAAACTGAAAGCAAAATGACGTGTTTCAATGCACAGTTCACGCGTGTTTTGCCTTATCACTGCGTGCCACGTGTCGGCACACGATTGGTCCCCGCGTGGGGATGCGGATTGCCCGGTGTGGTTCGTTGGATCCGATATATGCGGATCGCCCTGTGCAGTTTTTAAACGCAGTTTTTAAACACGATTGGTCCCCGCGTGGGCGTCCCAACGCCCGACACGTGTCGCGAGCTGCTTCGTTGGATCCGAAATACGCGGATCGCCCTGTGCAGTTTTTAAACGCGATTTTTTTTTTTTTTATTTGCTTTGTTTTTCACATGTAAAAATTCATCTTATGAATTTTAATTTTCAAAATTATTTTATATTATAATTTTTAATATTTATTCATCTCATAAATAATGTTTGGCAAAATTAATTTACCCATCTTGTGGATAAATAATTCATCTCATAAATTCTTTAATATTTTTCTAATGGCAATAAAATACAGAGGCTTGCGTAGGGTCCTCGGGGACAATTTAAATCTAGCTCCAAATGGGTTAAATTAAATCATCTCATGATATTAATTTAATTACCATTTAATGAGACTTAATTCCACTAAATAAATCTCATTATACTCCAGATTTAAATTATTTATTCGATATCTCCCTAATATACTGTATTGATGACAATAACCCCTCCACTAGATGTCCGTGACGAAGGATAAATATAACTACTACCATTACCCTTCTCACAGCTTCTCCATTAGTTACCGACTCGCCCTTCACTGAATAATTTATTTATACTTGAACATATTTACAGTATAAATTTCAAATGTCAAACACTTGGAATACTTTGGTTAAAGTTTTCGAACTATTCAAATATTTGCGAATCAACTAAGGGGACATCTGTATCTCATAAAAGACTATAGATTCCCTATTGAATACCTGATCCTTATCACACTTCACGCCGCTATCCAGTGTCCTTGGGATTTCAGTCATTCATTTTAGACCTTACTTATAATACACCAAAGTAACTAACGTTCCATGCACAAGTCCAGAATACCCTCGGGATTTAGAGTCGTCGTTCAAACAGTACAATGCGAATCACTCATCTCCGATATTAGTCTTGAAATAAGTAACCCACATGGTCCAACTCAGTGTGTCAAACACACTAACCTAACACTTTTGGATCTCCATCCACATGACCAAAACAAGCCATCTAAAGTGTCACGTTATAGTCTTAACAAACAAGTGGTCCAGACTTGTCTTCGACTACGAGTCTTTCAAACAACAATCCATATCATTTGTTCCAAGCCTATCTGTGGCTTAGTCTCATAAACCACTTAGAACAAACATGTAAATTGTAGTATGAGGATTACACCCATTTCATGGATGCCTCCCGAAAGAAAATCACATGCAGTATAAATGCTCAAACACACAAATTTAACTAGGAAACGACTGAAACTTCAATTTTATTTATTAATTAAAATAATATATTCAGAATAAATCTGGATTTTAGGACACTGTTCCTAACAATCTCCCACTTGTCCTAAATCCAATTTATGACAAAGTCCATACTCATCCCTTTTAAGTTTGAACCAAAAAACTACTGAGCCTAACCCTTAATGACCACAATTACTCTACTATGAAGTCAGCAATGCAATACTGCTTGACATTCCACTCGCTAATGGCTCCCACTCCATGGGTAAAGACATACTTAGACGTCGAACGTCTATGATATTAATCTGAATGGAAGTCTTAAATCATTATAACCAACTGGAACGAGCTCATCACCTTGAAAGATCAGCATAGGATCTCTAGTCCTTCTGAAGAAAGAAAACACTTCACTGCCACCTAGTCCATTGGACCCAAATTAGACTAACACCTTCATACTATCCCATAGCATGGCAGACATGAAGTCTCTTACACAATATGGCATACCTGAGGCTTCCACTGCCAAAGCATATGGAATATTCCTCAATTGCTCATCCTATTGAGGTGTCCTAGAACATTACTCAAAAAAGATAGGGACTGCAGGCTATACCTTGACAACATCTTGTCAATATAAGTAGTTAAAGAAAGACCCAATATCCTACTCTTACGACCTCGCAAAAGCTTAATCCTAAGAGTAGAGCTGGCTTCTCCTATGTCTTTTATATTGAGCTATCATGACAACCAAATCTTTGCAGCTAATGACACCCCTACATCATTCTCAATGAGTAATATATCGTTGACATACAATACTAAGAAAGTCACTACTTTCTCTTAATGTCATTTGTACACGCATGGTTCGTTTAACTAATTGCTCAAAAACTATAAGATTTAACTGCTTTATGGTGGCTAAAAGGATCAGATTTAATGCCACGATCAGCCACTAAGGCTCCCGCTATGAACCCGTCAGGTGTCCTGATAATCCTCCCACCACACCTAAGCTCTTGTGTACCTGGAACATTCTCATTCCTATTAATAGGTGCATCTAATGCATCCACTATGTCTTAAGTTGTGTCTAGCTGTTCAAAATTATTGTTATTTTTTTTAATACTATTTTATTTTCGTTTTTGTAGCTTACTTGCAAAATCCTTCTCTAAGTATTTTGCATTGTATTTACAAAAGACCTTTTAAATCAAACTACAGATAAAAAATGCCCTTGTTCCTTTTTTTTGTAACACCATTCTGCTGCGGTGTAACGGGAGCAGAAAGCTGAGATCTCATCTCATTTTGCAGTTTGGAAATCCAAAAACTCACCCGAAAAATATTCACCACCTCGATCTAATCGAAGTGATTTAACTTGTTTACCTTATTGCTTTTCAACTTCAGCTTTGTACTCTTTGAACTTTTCAAAAGAGTCCGACTAATATTTAATTAGGTAAACATATACATGCCTTGAGTAATCATCACTAAACGTGAATAAGTACTCATGCCCACCTCCTGCTTGAACATGTATTGGTCCACATATATCTATGTGAACCAGCTCAAGCAAGCCACCAACCTTATTGTCTTTACTCTTAAAGACAGACTTGGTCATCTTTCTTTCTATGCAGGATTTACAGACTGGTAATGACCTCAAGTCCAAAGCCTCTATTAGTCCATCTTTCACTAGTCTTTGGATCCTATTCGAATTAGTGTGACCTAAACGTTGGTGCCATGTGTAGGCAATATCACATTCAGGGTGTTTTCTTTTAAAAGATTGAACAAGTGAACTTAAATTAAATTCATTAAACAATTACCATAGTTTTGATAATGGCATAACATGAATAAACAATTCATTCATATACATTTGCAAATAAACAATTTATTTCTCATACTAAAATCTCCATTATCAAAATTAATTGAATAACAGTTATTCATAAAATAAGACATTGAAATCAAATTCCTGTGCAGAGAAGGTTCAAATAATCAACCCTTTAAAACAAAACTCTATCACTAAGGTCTAAGCTAACATCTCCTACACTTAAGACCACTATTATTGTACTATCCCTGACCATCAGGTACAACACCCGTCGTGTAGCTTTTAGCCTAGTCTGAGCTCCTGTAACATATTACAGACTTGGTCAGTTGAACCTGAGACCACACACCAGGAATCTGGTGAACTCACAATTGCACAAGACTCAAATCAGTGAGATATCAACATACCTTCACAAGATGGCTTAGCAGTCTTTGTGGGAAGAGTAGCTAGGTACTTAGTGTAGTTTCGTTTCCAGTGGCCTAGTTTTCTTGCAAAAAAAACACTTTTCTTTTATTGACTTCCTTATGGACTTGGTTGCTACAATAACAACCTTGCCCTTTCCTTTCTTTTTAGTACGTCCCTTGTGAGTAATAACTAATTTTAACTTATTTTTTAAGGCAAAGTAATTTGGTTCAGTGAGTACATTATGTATTTAAAAAACAAGTAAAGTTCGCCAGCCCTATCCATATAAAATATTGTAAATGCAAACATATGTGTAATTATCTCACAAGAATCATGTATAATGCAGTGATATATATATATATATATATAACTTTCAATTTAGCATACACAATAAGTCAGATATCTACCAAACTGTACTATCATACATATAATGATGACCCAAACACACCACTCCTTACTCCCTTGCAGCGGGGTTGCACGAAGCTAGTTCAAGTGAGAACTATTCTCCATTAACCTGTTTTTCTTGTAACTCTTACTAAACATGATTAACTCACCACTTTACCTTAGTCTCTAACATGACACAATAGAGCTCCTCGGGGAGGCTAATGCATCACGCTAGTCAAGTGTAAACCATTACCTAAACCTCCATACAATTACACGAAATACTCCACGGCAGCGTGGTCGCATCACTTGTTTGCACTTTGGTTTATCCTAAAGAAGTCTAACCCTGTAATCTGCAAACCGACATCCTCCGCAGGGAGGTCTATCGATCTACTATACTGCTAGACCGGTAATGGAGACCGTGAGGTTACAACAATTGAAAACTAGCTCCCACTTGATTTTTATAACTAGTGGTTTTTAATTAACTTGTATTTACAACTTGGATTATCACATAATCCCCTTTAAAATCTTATTCTAAAATCAACCAAAATTAATTAATTAACTTATTCAAAAATACTATCATTTTCAAGCATAGATTATCTTATAATCTCGCATTAGAAATCTCATTCTAAAACCAATCAATAAAATTAATTAATTCATTTTAATTAAAACAATACCAATATTTAATTTAGATTATCATATAATCTACTTGCTGCTTCCTCTTTGCCAGGTCTTTGGCTCCTTGTAGCGAAACAGCTTCTCAGGTTGGAGGTCCTCTTAACCTCTCTTCAGGGTAGCCCCCTGGAGGGGTAAGGCTACGTACATATACCCTTCCCAGACTCTGCTTTTGCAGGAGCCCTTGGTGGCACTGGGTTTGTTGTTGTTGTTGTTGTTGTAGCGATTTTGTGCTTAGACTATCTCATAGTCTATTTTTCAAAATCTTATTCTAAAACCAAACAAGCTTAGACTATCCAATAGTCTTGTTTAGAATCTTATTCTAAAATTTAACTTTTATTTTTAAAAATAAAGTTAACTTAGACTATCTTATGGTTTACTTCAGAATCTTATTCTAAAATAATTTCAGATAACTATTATTTAAAATTACACTGATTTACAACTTAAATTATCTCATAATTTAATTTAGAATCTCATTCTAAAAGAAAATTAATTAAAAAAATAATTTATTAATGATTGTTATGCAAATCAGTAAATAAAAATTTGTTTATTTAATATATTTTTTTAATACCTGACGCTAACGTCAGCATGCCGTCAGTGCTGACGTCAGCATGTGACGTCTATAATGTCAGCCTGATGTTGACAACCGCGTCAAAAAAAAATTTATTTATTTAATTTTAAAATAAATTGAATTTATTCTCATTAAATCAATTTTATCCGATTTCGTATAAAATAATTAAATCTTATCCCATTAGATCAACATTACCCAAATTTATAAAAATATTTGAATCTAATCCTATTAGATCAATTTTGCCCGATTTCGTAAACCATGACTGAGAATGTACAATCTCATTACATGAACAACACAAATGCAAATTTATGGGTTGTTCCGAATTAACGATTAATTCATTAACAATTCAAACAATTTAAATCGTCACTATAAATGACCTAGTTAACTATCAACTCTTTTAACCGATTTAAACAATTTAAATCGATACTTTAAAACAATGTAATTAACAATTAATTACTTTAATGATTTAAATAATTTAAATCACAAATATAAACAATTATCTGAATTTAATTATTGATTTAAACAATTTTAATAGAATCGTCAAATTAAACTAACTTTTCTTCTTAATAAAATCTCTATTTTATTAAATCATAAATTTATTTATTTCGATTTTATTTATACCTAGTCATGTATATTATGAATGTAATCAGAAGCTGGCTCTGATACCAATTGTTGGTAAAAGCATATGAATTTTGTTGAAAAATAAACTCTGATGCCGACTATTGGGTTCACAGTTCTCAACTATGGTCACAACAATAGGCACCTATTAGAGCACTTAGAGTAGGAGACTCTTCTCTTTACCTAAGCTCCCGATCGAAGAGTCACGCTTTGTGACACCTCACGTGCGAGAGTTCCCGGGAATAGATTTATCTCTGTAAACCTTTTGCCCTAATACCGGTAATTGGGATGAATTTCAAAAATTCTCCGTAAAGATTACGCAGCGAAACAGGTTTAGAATTCATAACTCTAAACCTAGTGTTGATTTAAAATTCC
Organism: Simmondsia chinensis; assembly: GCA_018398585.1. NCBI lineage: Eukaryota > Viridiplantae > Streptophyta > Magnoliopsida > Caryophyllales > Simmondsiaceae > Simmondsia > Simmondsia chinensis. The sequence goes on along the minus strand of JAGTTD010000026.1, from coordinate 4,280,949 downwards.
TAATTTTAAATCTACTGACTTAAATTCATAATTTAAATCAACAGATCTAAATTCTTAATTTAGATCTACAGGCCTTTTACTCTAATACATTCATAACAATACATAAATTTAAACAGGCATAATAACAAATACTGTAAATAAATAGAAAAGCGAAACTAAAAGAAGAAGGAAAGAAAAACATACTTGAAATTGCTCCAATAAAAGAAAAATCAGAAAGACAATAATATTCTTTAAAACCGAGACCCCGAGACCTTCTACGCAATAACCTCGAACTGCACGGAGGATGGGCTCCAAAAAATATTAGACTGGATCTCCAAAATAATTTTAGAAACCCTAAATAAATATTTTGACTCTAATACCAAACCTCAGAATAAGCCCTTCTATTTATAGAAATATATCGGGGCGAAAAAATATAATTATAATCAAAAAAGGATTGCACAGTTGACATCAAAACGCAGCGTATCATTCAAAACTGAAAGCAAAACGACGCGTTTCAATGCACAGTTCAGGCGTGTTTTGCCTTATCACTGCGTGCCACGTGTCGACACGCCATTGGTCCCCTCGTGGGGACGCGGATTGCCCCGGTGTGGTTCGTTGGATCCGATATACGCGGATCGCCCTGTGCAGTTTTTAAATGCGAATTTTTTTTTTTTTGCTTTGTTTCTTACATGTAAAAATTCATCTTATGAATTTTAATTTTCAAAATTATTTTATTTTTAATATTTATTCATCTCATGAATAATGTTTGGCAAAATTAATTTACCCATCTTGTGGATAAATAATTCATCTCATAAATTCTTTAATATTTTTCTAATGGCAATAAAATACAGAGACTTGCGTAGGGACCTCGGGGACAATTTAAATCTAGCTCCAAATGGGTTAAATTAAATCATCTCATGATATTAATTTAATTACCATTTAATGAGACTTAATTCCACTAAATAAATCTCACTGCACTCCAGACTTAAATTATTTATTCGATATCTCCCTAATATACTGTATTGATGACAACAATCCCTCCACTAGATGTCCATGACGAAGGATAAATATAACTACTACCATTATCCTTTTCACAGCTTCTCCATTAGTTACCGACTCGCCCTTCACTGAATAATTCACTTATACTTGAACACATTCACAGTATAAATTCCAAATGTCAAAAACTTGGAATACTTTTGCCAAAGTTTTCGAACTATTCAAATATTTGCGAATCAACTAAGGGGACATCTGTATCTTATAAAAGACTGTAGATTCCCTATTGAATACCTGATCCTTGTCACACTTCACGCCGCTACCCAGTGTACGTGGGATTTCAGTCATTCGTTTTAGACCTTACTTATAGTACACCAAAATAACTAACGTTCCATACACAAGTCCAGAATACCCTCAGGATTTAGAGTCGTCGTTCAAATAGTACAATGCGAATCACTCATCTCCGATAGTAGTCTAGAAATAAGTAACCCACATGGTCCAACTCAGTGTGTCAAACACACTAACCTAACACTTTTGGATCTCCATCCACATGACCAAGACAAGCCATCTAAAGTGTCACGTTATAGTCTTAACATACAAGTGGTCCAAACTTGTCTTCGACTACGAGTCTTTCAAACAATAATCCATATCATTTGTTCCAAGTCTATCTGTGGCTTAATCTCATAGACCACTTAGAACAAACATGTAAATTATAGTATGAGGATTACACCCATCTCATGGATGCCTCCCGAAAGAAAATCACATGGAGTATAAATGCTCAATTATACAAATTTTACTAGAAAATGACTGGAACTTCAATTTTATTTATTAATTAAAATAATATATTCAGAATAAATCTGGATTTTAGGACACTGTTCCTTACAGGGGGGGTGGTGGTAGTGATCATTTGGTGGTGATAGGGCTCAGGGCACAATGAGCCTCTTAGAACCATTGATCAATCTTACTTAAGATCCAACAGTGTAAATTAAATTTTCTCACATTCTCACAGAACTTAGGGAACGACTGGAATGAGAATGGAAGTTCTGTGAGAATGTGAGAAAATTTAATCTACACGGTTGGGTCTTAAGTAAGATTGTTCAATGATTCTAAGAGGCTCATCATATCCGGAGCCCTATCACCACCGAATGGTCACCACCACCGCTGCTGCCACTTTTATCTGCAATTCCCACCACCACAACCCATCTGAAATCCCTACACTCATCTCCACCGCCGCCGCTGCCACCCATTTGTCTCTCTCTATCCCATTTAAGATCCATACGGTCACCACCACCACCTCCTGCCGCCGCCGCCGCCGCCGCCGCTCCTCTCCGCCAACTCGTCACCGCCACCCATCTCTCTCTCCATCCCATCTCGAATCCCAACGGTCACCGCGGGTGGCGGTGGCAGTGGTGGTGGGTGGCGGCAGCGGTGACTGTTGGGATTCGAGATGGGATGGAGAGAGAGATGGGTGGTTGTGGCGGGCAGGTGGCGGCGGCGGTGGTGGCGGTGGGTGGTGGTGGTGATGACCTTAAGTGGCGAAGGAGGAGTGGCAGCTGCGGCGACAGTGGGTGGCGATGGTGGTGACCGTTGGGTAGTGATAGGGCTTCGGACACAATGAGCCTCTTAAAACCATTTATCATTCTTATTTAAGATCCAACAATGTAGATTAAATTTTCTCACATTCTCACAAAACTGCCATTCTCATTGCAGCCGCTCCCTATATATATGTAGCATTCTTATGAGAAGGTGAGAGCATGAGGTGGGCAAATCTTGGCCCTCTATTATAATGAACGGCCAAGATTTGTTAGAAATTAAAAATATATATACAATTTACGGCCCATACCCTTCATAGGATAGAAAGAAAGAACGGGTAAGGGAAGAAAATTATTTTTTTTTTCAATACTTAACAAATCTTGGCTATCAATTGTTATTTTTTTTAATGTCCAACAAATCTTGGCCATCCATTACAATGAAAGGCCAGGATTCGCCCTTCTCACGCCCTCATCCTCTCATAAGAACGCCACTATATATATAACATAACTTTTATGAGATGATGAGAGTGTGAAAGGGATGAATCTTAGCCGTTCATTATAATGAATGGAAAAAATAAACGGCTAAGATTCTCCTCCTTTTTATAAAGTACAAAAAAAAAAAAAAAATTCCCGCCCTACCTTCCCTTCCCTTCCTTCCCTCTAGAGGTGCCAAGTGAATTGGCCCAACTCAACCCATTTAGGCCCAAGCCCAACCGCCTTCTTTAGAAGGGTAGCCTGAGCGCATTGGGGGGAAAGCCCCCAACGGCTATACCACCCCCCCAAAAGAATCGTGAAAGGCAGTTTTAACATATATATATATATATTTATATATAATTTTTTTAATAAATACTAACCAAATTTTCTCATTTCACCACACAATAATCAGCAATTCTCTCTTCTCTTCTCTCCAATTTCTCTACTCCGTAATTCTAACTCTTTACTCTCAATTTCTCAAGTTCGAAGTTTTAATTGTGTTCTGTCCATTGATTATTATCTATTTTCAATTTTCGCTTCGGTAAAAATAGTATCAAAATTTTATCTATTTGTCATTTTTATTTACTTGATTATTACTTGTCATTTTTATTTCACATACTTTTATAATAATAAATTAATAATATAATGGCAAATAAATTATCTTCATCTGGAGCTAGCCAATCTAGTTCTAGTTCTTCTTGGCCTCCTAAAGTCCCAAAATGGGTAGTGGTAGCCAATTTAGAGGAGTTGAGCTTAATAAATGAAGGAACATATTTTTTAAGAACTTGTCAGGTCACCTTCACCAATTAGTCTTCAAATATGCTTCAATAATACTTGATTTTACCAGAATTCTTCTTTCGTCCGCTTTGATGTGTTCCACATGGAAAATGTACCTAAATAACAACCAAATACACATGTAGAGGCTAAATATATGGCAGAAATGGGAAATAAAATATGTAAAAATCAAGCGTATCACCCGGCAATTGCTATCGGATCAATTGCCATGGTTATTAGAGGTCCAAGGATGGAAAAGCTCTTATACCAATGATACAAACCTAAATCGAAGTAAATTAAAAACTAAAGGAAAGCATTAAAATACTAAAAATAAAGGGAGATATAGAGAAATATAAAGTGACATTTTCATTAATTGGATATTTTGGATTATAATGACTACTGTATTTACAGAATAACCCCTCTCTAAGTGGGCCCTACTATACTTATTATTATACTATCATAATATTAAATATTCTAATACTATAAACTCTAAATACCTAATTTGGGAACGTATCAAATATTTGCATAATGGGGGGAGGGGATTTTGGCTCAGTTAGAATTCCTTGTTCTGAGTATTGTTGGGTGATCCGTGTGGAGGTTTGTTGGATTGTCGGATTTGTTAGCTTCCCTTTGATTTTTGTTTTGATCGGTGTCTCTTGCTTTGTCTCTGCGAGGCCCTCGTTTTCATAGGTGCGCCCTATTTTGTATTGTGAACTCCTTTACTTCTTATTTATCCAAAAAACAAAATGGTTGTTTAGGTGTAGGACGAGGGGAATCGCAAGGGGATGGTGAAGTTATCAATAAATAATGTCAAGTTTTATATTCTTTCATACCATTGTTTTGACTATTATATTATATATATGTAACTTTTTTAAACTAAAAAATTATTTTACAAGTTTATGAATGAAAAAATTAATACTTTAAAACTCAGGATACTAATATATCTAAACTTTTACGTATACGTTTACCCTATTAGCGTCAATGTCATCACTTTCACTTGGCGGAAGTTGCGAGATAGTGTTACTCTTTCCTTTTCAGACAATTAGAATAATTATTCCAATATTCTAAAATCAAGGCAAAATATCTTTAAAAGATATTATATTTTAAAATTAGTATATTATATACTATATACTTACGAAGAACAAATATTTTGAAAAAGAAAAATCTAATGTTATGGTCAAGGTAAAAATGTTGATGCCGCACCAATTTTATGAAAATTTATAGCTATTATCACTTTTTGTAAAAAATTAAACAAAAACATATAGTTTATACATAATACAACATCATGAAATGCGTGCTTATAAAGTAAAAATAAAGATATTAGGATACTTTTATCATTTTACTATAGCATTAATTAAAAACAATTGTCACATCAGCTCTGTCAATGAAAAATGACGTCATCATGCCGGAGATGGGCTTTTTTATTAATATGACAAAAACTTAAAGGTCTTTTTTGTTAATTCAAAAAAGTCAAGGTCTTTTTTATTTTTTTTAAAATGTCAAAATACTAAAATATAAATAAGCCAAAAAATATGTATCATTACAAAAACAACTGGCACTTTTTTACGGTAATTTAGACTCCATTTGTTTCGAAGGAAAAAAAGATTCTCTGAAATGATTTTCCTAATTTTCATTGTTTGGCGCCCACTTTTTGACAGAAAATGTTTTCCAAAGGAAAAACTTCTTCTCTCAAATGGGGGAAAATATTTTCCTTTATAAAAGAAGGGAAGTCAACATTCCAAATGGTTTAAAAAGTTTTGGGGTATATATCTTGGATCATATCGAAATGAATTAAATGGGATCATAGATTGCTAGAGTAATAATATGGGATATATAAGGATGGGAAAAATAATGATGAGTTAGGTCTGATCTTAGATAAAATTAAGTGATCCCATTTGATTTTCATTCCTGACTTCTATTTTATATTTTAAGGGTTTGTAGTACTTTATGATATGGTGAATATAATCATGAAACCATGTTTACATCAATCAAACCATAAGAAAATTATTTATAAATTTTACCTTTTCTTGGAAATACTTTTTCTTTCTAATATATAATTTTGACAATCTATTACTTATATATCCTGAGGTTTGAGGATTTATTACGTAAATATCCTAACTTTTTAATATATATAACGAGGTACCCTGAGGTTTCAAGACTTTGTAACTAAGGTACCTTAAAGTTTAAGAATTTTATTAATTAGGTACCCTTTACCAAAGTTTTATAGATTTTTATTAGAAATTGTTACTGTGGAACAAAGTTATAACAATATATGTGTCATCTATCATAATAATAGGATTTTTTAATTATAAAATACTAATATGGCACATTATTTCACTACAAACAACAACAACCACCACCACCTTGTGCCTCAAGGGCTCCCGCATAAGCAGGGTCTGGGAGGTAGATGTACGCAGCCTACACCCTTCTGGGGGCTGCCTAAAAGGAAGGCTATTTCTGACACACATTATTGCCCTAATATTTAGATATATCCTATCATAATTTAGTGAATTTTTTCAATAATTTGTTGGATTTTTGTTTAAAATGTTGATATAATTATATAAATGATTGTAATCATTTTAATATTTTATAATTAAAATTGATTAAATTTTGATAAGAATTCACCAAGCTTGGCACCTGAATGATGAAAATTTGAAGCATCAAGGTGTCTTATTGTATATTTTTTAATATACAAGTTATATATGTGATAAATGATCAAATCTTACATCCCTTAGTGATAGATTCCCCATATTTTTCCATTAAAAAATAACTTCTTCACAATTAAAAGAAGTCTATATAATTTATAATACATAGTTTTGTTAATTTATGTTATCCTATACTAGGTTATAGTATGATTGGTAGAATATTATTTCTTCTAGAACAAATAAGCAATATTATGAGGTGGGAGCATATTTTCCGTTGAAACAAACAATGAAAAACGTGAATCGGATTTTATTTTTCCTTGCAAAACCTTTTCCTAAGGAAAATGTTTTCCAGGGAAAATGTGCTTCCCCCGAAACAAATAGAGCCTTAGTATCTTAAAGTTTAATGTATTCATGTATTAATCTACAAACTTTGTGAAATAATTTTTTATTTCAAAAGTAACAACCACTTAATAAAATAATCCAAATAATAATGTGAAAAGGCGTAAAACTTGTTGTTCTTTGTTTGTACTTCAACATCCTCTTTATTTCCCTCATCCCACATAAGAACCGCAATGTTGTGACATTTTCAACGAAGAAAAGTTTCTTTAAAAAAAAGTTGGTAAAGATGTATAGCTTTAGGAAAAACTTAAAGGATCAACATGGATAAGAATAAATTGGGCTTAATCCGATGGGCTATGCCACACAGAAAAAGCTACACCCCCAATAGTCCATGTTTGAGAGCCAACTGGCTAGTTTATTTGCTTCGTGGGAATAATGATTAAACGTGACTTGGACAGACTTATGACTAATAAACTGAATAACATCCACGATAGTTACGATGTCCGTTGGGTCGCATATGAACCCATAGTAGTCTTAATCATCACTTTGTTATCAGCTTCAAGAATGATTTTATGGGATCCAAAGCGAGTAGCATGGTATAAGGCATCTCTAGCCACTACTACTTCAGCCACCAAATAGACGCTTTAAGAAATTCTTTCGAGCCAATAAGGAGCATTTCCCTATCATGATCATGGATAATGAAGCGTGCAGACGCAGTCGCGGTAGAGCCAACCTACCGGAGGAGGGTTCCAAGGAACTTGGGAATCTCAACTAGACATTCTAAATCTTGACTTGGTATCCACGCAGCCCCTGACTCCTCATATACCTGTCAACGGAGGGACCATTCTAGATGCATATGCATAGCAAGAATGATCGATTTCAGGAGATTATTTTGATTACCACGAAACACCAAGCTGTAACTATCCTTCCAGTTACGCAAACAAAGTAAAATAAAGAGCACAAATTCATCACCGCCCCTGTTACCTCTCAATTCTCTACACTTGCGAAGCCCATTAACAAACTGAGCACGACCAAGAAACAAATCCAACCAACCAAAACGACTGGGCGATTTCCCATGTTGTCTTAGACCAAGAGAAATTAAAAAAAAAAAAAAAAAAAAAAAAAAGGAACCTCGATCAAGATCTTCAAGGACACATTTACATTGAGGGCACAAGTTCTGAGCACCTATACCCCTTTACGTATCTCTTCTCCAACAGCCAAACTAGCACTAAGCTCTTACTATGAACATTTAGGTTCCAAATCCAAAGTGGTGGCCTTAAAGGCCATCAGCACTGTAATTTTGATAATAACAATCATTTAGTGAGTTATTATATTTAATTATTTTAACATTGTTGGAAATGACTCATCAGAAAGAAGGAAAAATAAAAAAATAATAATGCTGATATCAAGCATTTAAAGACAATGGATCAAGAGGAAAATGATCAAATTTGAAGTAAAGATTAATTCATAATCAAGAGAATGAGATCCGCGTCCACGTACTTCATTAAGTTCTCTTTTATTTCTAAGGACTTAGGATCCGATATATCAATTGCATTAAGTATCTCAATATCAATTTGCTATGCTCTAACAAAAATATTCTTGAAAGATTTTGAAATTTCATTTTTCAAATCTTAATTAAAAGTATTCAATTTAACTAAGAGCCAATTCAAATTTTCAATTAAAATATTTTATACATTGGCATTATCAGAAGCATGTCTAAAATAACATAATCATGGAAAATTTATTAGGGCGATATTTTAGCTTGATTAAAAACTATTTATTAAACATAAGGTTAAAATGGTAACAAATCAAGCCTGACGATAAAAAAGGTTCAAAACACTCGGGCATGCTGTATGTCGACACATAAGAAGCATGTGTCAACACATAGACAATCAGTAGCCAAAGTGAGTTGCTATGTATCGACACACAAGCCCTTTGTGTTGGCACACAAGCTTGCAACAAGCCCAAGCGACTACTTTTCTAAATTCAATTTCTTTCCTATTTTTTTCAAAACCTCTTCAATGGCTTCTTGGTCTCCTTGGCCTATAGATAGGGGCTTGAATGCTTTGGAAACTCATCCAACTCACTAACCTTTCATTGATTTAAATTACTTGTGTGCAACTTGTGCTTCAAGTTTTAATCTCTTGTTTTCTTGAAGCTTTTCTTAAGCATCGCTAGTTCTCTTTGCTATTGAGTATATTAAACTTAATGGCATATCCTTAGTTTTTCCCAAGTTTGATTGATTGTGAAATCACTATTTTAAGAGTTTCATCCTTCTCAACTCATTTTCTTGTAAAAAGATTAATCTTGAGCCTACGTACAAAAGCATCGGTTGTAAAAAGGTTGGATCCTAGCCTAAGTTACAAAAGGATCAATTGTAAAAGGTTGGTCTTGAACCTATATACAAAAAGACCGGCTATAAAAGGTTGGATAAGCTTACATTTCAAAAGGACCATCAAGATTAGCGATAGACTCAAGTGACAAAGAGCAGTCACTTGGGGAGTTGAATAACTTCCAAGGCGGAAGTGAACCATAATAAAAATTGTGGTGCATTTTTCTCTTCATCCCTATAATTTTATTTTTTACAATTATTGTCTTTCATTTTGATTATTACTTCTTAAAGTTTAAGTTTTCAATTTCTCACAAAAGAAACTAATTCACTTTCCTCTCCTCTCCCACCCCCAAAAATTCCCCATGCTGCGTTTTGGGCCGTCAAAATGAAATTCCCACTAATTCCTACCAGACTAGCCTTGATTATGAGCCAACCAAGTAACCAATTAGACACTACATTGACTCAACCCAGTAAATCTTCAAACCCTCCTATCCTCAATTGCATTGTTATGGATCGGTATGCCAAACACAATCTTGTGGAGGCGAGGAGAAAGTATCCATTGAACCTTCTCCACATCCCATTCCACTTATCTAATAAGATGTAAAACCTTAACATTAGGTTGGCAAAGACCCAAATCTCCACCAACGGAGTTTACCAACGGCTTGTCATTCGCCCATTTCATCAAAGCAAAAGGCAACTTGAGCCTCATCACCAATTTTCCTTCCAAGGCCTTTCTCAAGCAGGTACTTGGTTACCAAACCCCTTTCAAAGCACGAGAATCTGAATTTTCACTCTAATAGCTTAAAAAGTTTTGATCTTTTAGATACTCTTCACAACCCTAACCCACATGTAATCCTAATTATTGATAAACTCCCAACCTAACTTGCCGAGAAAAGCCAAATTAATCGCCTCCATCTTATGAAGGCCTAAACCCCTTGCATCCTTAGGCTTACTAACCTTATTCCAAGCTAGCAAATTTAATGCTCCATTCTTCTAAAAGAAATTTCTGCTTAAGCTATCCCAATTACGGCAAATTTATCAAGTAATCAAAAACATTGCATGACATGGCTAGGAGTTGACTCTAACGAGGATTGGATCAGAGTTGCATCTTAGAGAGAAACTTTCCCTTCCGGTTTGCTAAGTTGTTCAACCATATTACCCCACCACTCAAGATGTAAATTTGCCTTGGTTAAAGAGGCATCCCAGATATTTATCTAGTCTGAGAATAGGACAACCTAGGAAATCACCAATTTTCTGCGTCAATGCTCTTTTAGTGTTTGATGAAAAAATAGTTGATAACTTTCCACAATTCCCCAGCAAATTAGACTCCCCACATTAAAGCAGGATTGCGTTCTGAAGTCTCACAATGGTTTTCATCTGAGTGTCACAAAAGGAAGGCGTTAGTTAACAAGGAAGAGACACAAAATAATTAGAGCCCAATAAGCAGTTTTGATAGTAATACTAGACTTCTTAATATTTCCCTGAAACTGAAGGTTCGAAGTAAAAGCCTCTAAGCACATAATTAAAGAAGAAACTGGATCTCCTTGTTTGAGACTTGCGCTTGTCTTTAACTACGCCATAGGAGAATCATCAATAGGGACTGAAAATGACGAGTTTGTCACATAATCCGCCACCCAGTTTGCCCATTAATTGTGAAAGCCGAATTTCAGCATGACTTGACGAAGAAAACTCCACTTAACTCTATCATAAGCCTTATCCATATCAAGTTTCACCACTTTCCACCCGGACTTACCTTCTTTTCCTTTGGAAAGCCATCATAATTTCATGGGCTATAAGAATTTTTTTATAACAGAAGCCGGTGCTCTGCACCAGTACATCTGGACTATAATAATATTATCATGAATCAATCGACATGGGACGAATGCCCCCTGCCACTAGCTAATCAGTTTTCCCAAAATTGGTTTTAGCCGATTTGCCAAAACCTTAACCATAACCTTCTACAAGACGTTATACAAGCTAATTGGCCTAAACTGATTAACTGTTTTGGGAGAGTCGGATTCCAGTGTAAGAGTAATGAACGTATGATTAAGATGTCCCACCCCCTTTAAGGTGCTTCTTAGGGCCTCACTCACATCCTTGCCTAACAGGTTCCAATAATTCTGGAAGAAAAGGGTAGAGAACCTATCAGGGCTCGGTGCCTTATGGGGATTCATTTCAAAAATTGCACTTCTAGCCTTTTCAATCAAAAATGTCCTTAGTCAACTTGAAATTATCTTGGACCAAAACCTAAGCATTAAGATGCACCAGCAACTTAAAGTTTGCTGATAATACCCAAGGACTGATATCTTTCTTAAAATCGTAGATAAAAAGTCAACAATACCCGACCAATCTATGATAGACTTCTCAATTTCATTTCTTATCTCAAGAATACTTCTACATTTTCTCCTGAGGGACCATTAACTGAAAATTTTAAGGTTTCAATATCCTTTTTTGAGCCAGTGGAAATTACCCTAGAATATATGTTTAAATATTAGGATCTTCTCACGTTGCAGAGTCAACTGCGGAAGCTTCTTATTCTAACCTTTTTGGTTTAGTTTTCCTTATTAGTTTCTTATGAAAATACCTAATAATAGCCTCATTACTTACAATATTAGCATACCCAAAACCTTTCATGAGTGATGGTTGGCATTTGAGCCCATTCTTCACCATCCTAAGTTTTTGACCGATTTCAAACATTCTGGAGTCGAAGATTCTAGTGGCTCAAACTTTCATAATAATAGCATGAGTAATATTATAACTTAACCACCTTGCCCTTGACTTAAAGAAATCTGAAGGAATTGAATGAAGGGCCTATTTTAAATCTTTTCATGCCGTGTTTTAGACTATTTTACTAAATACATATAACATTTAGACTAACGTCACAAAAAGATGCAGCAAATCTTAACATGTATTATGATAGTTCTCATCGCATTAAAGCGTTTAGAACAACGTTACTGATGCACATGAAAAGTGCCGAGAAAACAAGTGCTGAGAGTCAAGATTGTCTATTTTCTCGCACATAAAAGCGTTGAAAATTTTCAAGCTCTTGACGCTTTTACGCATCAAAATTCTCTACAAATTTATGCGCAAAACATCTTGATGCACATATGCGTGGAAATACTGACGCTGCAAAAAGTCAAGATTTGTCAATTTCTCGACATATTTATCCGTGGAAATTTTTCGTTAAATTTATACATTATAACATGTCTGCAGTTCCATAAGTGGACTGCTTGATATAAATATATATATTTGTGTATCATCTTATTATTTAAATTGCTTGACAACAACAAGAAGTCACCTGTCACAGTAAATTTTTTTCCCCCTTAAGATTCCAAAACCTCATCAGCATTTTCAACATTCAAAATATCACAATATTTTTATCACTTCATTATGGTTCAATACAAAATCCACGTGCTTTTACCTCCAAATGTCAACATAGTTCTAATCAATATTAAAACCAATTTTCACATCTATTCTAACAATAAAAGGAATGCTAACTTAGTCAAATACATTCGTCCCAAACATACTAATCGGCTCAGCAAGCTTGAAGATGCGGGAAAATTTCTAGATTCAGGATCACCTGATCTTGATTCATTCTTTGCCTACACATACAACACAACTATAATGTTATTTATGTAGGCAACATGAATCCACACATTTAGAGGCGGCCAGTGGGCCGGGTCGGCCCGGAACCAAGCTCGACCCAATTTGGGCCCGGGCCCATTATTATTATTATTATTATTATTATTATTATTATTATTATTATTATTATTATTATTATTATTAATAAAAAAAGGAACATACCCAGTACCTCACGGGCTCCCGCCTACGCAGGGTCTGGGGGGCGCTGATGTACTTAGCCTTCCCTCTTCAGGGTGTTAACTTAAAGAGAGACTGTTTCCCAGTGCCCCCAACCTGAGCGTGAGGACTTCCCACAAGGTCACCCATCCTGGTACTACTCTCGCCCAAGCACACTTAACTTCGGAGTTCTAATGGGATCCGGTGACGGCGTGTTGGTACCCTCTTTTTATTATTATTATTATTATTATTATTATTATTATTATTATTATTATTATTATTATTATTATTATTACTACTACTACTACTATTACTATTATTATTATTATTATTATATATTAATTTTACCTAATAAAATTATAAAAAAAATTATAGTTTACATGGTAATGGTGAACTTTATATGTTATAGGTATGGGGTTCAAATCCCACTAGAGGCAATTTTGCATCAAATTTTTGTCATTTTTTTTATAAAGTATATTAAATTATTTTTATACCCAATAAAATTACAAAAACATTCTAACTCATATGGTAATAAGGGTGCTTTGCATGCTAGAGGGGTGGGCTTCAAATCCCATTAGTGTCATTTTTTTGTAAAATTTTCAAGATAAAAAAAAAAAAAAAAAAAAAACCCCTAGGAGGGGGGACTAGGCCAACAAGGACCCAGGCTCGGTCTGGCGCGGCCCGTGGCCACCTCTACACACATTGACCATCACACAAAGCAAATTTATTTCATTCTCCTTGCATTAAAAAGTACAAGTGAACTAGATTATTTTACCTGATCAATAGTCGCATTAAGAGCTACTCGAGCTTCCTCTATCACTTCGTTTGAAGCTTGAGCCGAACAAATAGCATCAAATACTAGTATGAGCCGGCTAGTGAGTGTTCTCAACTGCTTCTTTATGCTCTCCAACTATATCTTCATGGTTTGCATTTCTATAGGGTCATTACTAGAGTCACGTCTCCTTTTCTTTAGAACTTGCTCCTTACCCCATTTATATCGCTTCTATTTACAACAAATCCACAGCCTACAGCTCGATAGCCTGGATATAATTCTTCATCAGAAACTTCCAATATCTTCTTATTCTTACCTTTTTCCTCGGGAAACTGGATAGGTTGTTCAAAGGGAACTTGGTTCAACCAATCATGTTATATAGATGCATGAGGTTGACTTGTGGAGGAAGAAACACTAACTCCGATACTTTCTCGTACCAATTCTCCAATATCATCTCGACCTATTGCCTTTTCCGCATTATTTGTAGATGTTTGATTACTGCATCTCAATTGTTGAACAGTATCTTCTTTTCCAAGCAAAATCCACTTCGTATACTTTGGACAAAAACCCTTGAGAAGAATATGATATTCCACTTCTTCTAATGAGAACCATTTATGCACTTTACATTTATTACATGGACATCGAGTTTTCCCTTCTATAAGATTTTCTTTAGCCAACTCAATGAATTCGCCGACACCATTAATATAGGCTTGACTATTTGCTTGGTTGTGTGATCCAACTCATATCCATATCTCCAAATATTAAGTTGTAGAACAGAATTGCCTAAAACTTGAAATTTTTTTAGCTTGTATGTCTCGGATTTAACCAACCAATAAAGAAAAATAATACAAACACAAATATAAAAAATTACATACTGTCTAAGGCTATTACGAGATTTAACACATTAATGCATTATCGCAGTTATCCATTATCAGAATATAACCAATTTTCAACAATATCATCTTTCACGGTGTGTGGTGTTTGTCGTTTCCATGATTGGAGCAAATATATCTAACTGAAATTCAATCTGCTAATGCGAAGGTCCCATTTAAACAGGAGATAAAGCAACAAGTTTCATTGTTCTAAATTCAATAAGTGATAAGAAATAGGGGCGAATCTGGATACATTCCAATCATGCAACAAAAAAAATTCAAGACTTTCATTTAAACAATTCATGAAGATGTTGAGTACCATCCCTCCCACTCGTTCTTTCCATCTATGTATATCTATATCTACCTACCTACGCATCAATTAATATATCAATCTCTATCTTCGATTTATAATATCATTAATTTCGTTTAGACCGCTAATATTCCTTATCGACACATTGAATAATGCAGTTTTGACTTCAAAATATTTCTTTTTATACTCATCTAATTTATTCTAAAACAACTAATAATATCTAAAAAACAATCCTGTTAGGTATATGTCTTAAAATTACTTGGCGCATTAAGAAGAAAGGCCGTGAAGATCCTGATCGATCGGGTGGAGCTCGATTGATCGCGAACGTGACGTAAAACAGGGACGCTTACAGAGAGGCGGCCGATCGCCAGTGAGGAACCGATCAATCGGGAAACAGGGTTTTCGCGCCTATATATATTTGGACGTAGGGTACGTCAGAATCAATCCAAGTCAAAAAGAGAGGCTTTCCCTTTGCGGCGCCGCAACCAAGAATATTGAGTGTGTGAGAGAATTATTGTAATTCGTCTTCTTCTTTTGTTCAATAATAAAAGCTCCAATCTTCGCCCGCGGTTTTCTCCCTTTTCAATTGTAAAGGGGTTTCCACGTAAATCCTTGTGTCTATTGTTTCGTTTCTCTTTTAGTCTGATTGTTTCTCGTTATTGTCGTGGTATTTGATTCGATTCAGATCTGAGTATATTGTTTATTTCAACACAAATTGGTATCAGAGCTTGGTTCTTCGAATTAATACAATGACATCAGGTATCAAAACCGAGGTTGAGAAATTCAATGGTCAGGGAAGCTTTAGCTTATGGCAAGTCCGTGTGAAAGGACTCCTGACTCAGAACGGCTTGAAGAAAGCACTGGAGGGGAAAGAGAAGAAACCAGAAACGTTGACCGAGGCACAATGGCAAGAGTTGGATGAGAAGGCTCTCACGGCTATACAGATGTGTTTGGTTGACGATTTTGTCAGAGGTATTGGAGATTAAAACCGCAAAGGAGTTATGGGAGAAATTGTTAGACATGTTTTGCCACAAGTCAGTCTCCAACAAACTCGCAGTGAAACGGCGGTTGTACACTTTTCGTATGGCAGAAGGTACATCTCTTAAAAACCATCTTAGCGAATTTACCTCAATTATTCATGAATTAAAGGCTTTGGATGATGTCCCTAAGGACGAGGATCAGGCTATAATTTTACTGTGTTCGCTCTCTAATGCGTATAAGGGCTTCGTAGAAAGCATGATATACGGGGGTAGGCCAACTATTACTGTTGATGAGGTAAAAAGAAACCTTGTGAGTAAAGAACGGGTAGATAAGAAATTATCTGACTCGGTGAATGACTCGGGTAGTGGCTTACATGTGAGAGGTCGATCAGACCATAGGGGATCCAATGGTTGGAATAAGTCTAGGTCCAAATCTAGACATAAGAACCTATCGTGTCACTATTGTCACAAAAAGGGCACATAAAGAAAGACTGTTACAAATATAAGAATAAATCAAAAGAGGGTAACAGGGGTGACCAGGGTCAAGACCAGTCCGCTGAGGCTAGTGTTGTAGAGGAGGATAGTGAAGGGGAATTTTCTATTAGTTGCTGATTCTCAGTCCAGGTCCATAGATAAGTGGGTCATGGATTCGGGATGTTCGTTTCATGTTACTCCAAACAGAGACTGGTTCTCCACGTAGGTGGGGTTGTCTTGATGGGTAATGATGCTGCTTGTAAGGTAGTGGGTGTTGGAACAGTCCGTGTGAGAATGTTTGATGAAACTATTAGAACCTTAAGTGATGTTCGTCACATCCCAAATTTGAAAAAGAACTTAATTTCTCTAGGTACCCTTGAATCTAATGGGTACAAGTACACTGCTGAAGGTGGAGTCATGCGGGTCAGTAAGGGTGCGTTAATTGTGATGAAAGGAAATAGGGTTGGTACTTTGTATGAGCTTGCAGGTACAACCGTGACAGGTGCAGTTGCTGTTTCCACATCTGCTATGACAGATGCAGAGATCACAAGACTATGGCACATGAGAATGGGTCATATTGGTGACAAAGCATTGTCTAAGCTGAGTAAGAGGGGACTTCTTTGTGGCCAGTCAACAGGACTGATGGAATTCTGTGAGCACTATATTTATGGGAAGCAAAAGAGAGTCAGCTTCAAGGCAGCAGTGCATCAGACCAAAGGAACGTTAGACTACATACATTTTGATCTGTGGGGACCTTCTAGAGTGGCTTCTAAAGGTGGGTCCAGGTATCTTCTAACATTCACTGATGACTACTCACGTAAAGTTTGGGTCTATTTTCTTAAGCAGAAAAATGAAGTGTATGATATCTTCAAGAAGTGGAAAATTCTGCTTGAAAAACAGACAGGGAAACCGATCAAGAGGTTGAGGACTGATAATGGTCTTGAGTTTGTCGAAGGGGACTTCACTAAATTTTGTGAAGATCAGGGCATAATCAGACACGGGACATGTAAAGGTCGACCTCAGCAAAATGGAATGGCTGAAAGGTTAAATAGGACGTTACTTGAGAAGGCTCGTTGTATGCTTTCAAATGCAGGTTTAAAGAGAGAATGGTGGGCAGAAGCAGTTAGCATGGCTTGCTACCTTGTGAACAAGACACCGCATTCTTCATTACAGATGAAGACTCCTGAAGAGGTATAGTCTGGTTCAACTTCTGATTATTCTCAGATCAAAGTTTTTGGTTGTCCTGCATATGCATATGTTAATGATGGAAAGCTGGAGCCTAGGGCCAAGAAGTGCATCTTTCTTGGTTATACGTCAGGTGTGAAGGGATATAGATTGTGGGATCCATGTGTTCAGAAGTTTCTGACTAGTAGAGATGTTACTTTCGATGAGTCTGCTCTACTTAATCCGCCACACACACCCTCCATTGACGGAGATAATGTTCAGGTTGAGACACCTAATGATACAGAGATACAGTCAGATCAGCAGATTGTTCAGCTTGAGAGTATTCCAGCACCTCAGGTACGGGTTTCTGATGTTGTTACTGATAATGCAGAAACAGGTCAGCAGGTGGAGAATATTACTATAGCTGGTGGTAGACCGAGGCGACAGATCAGGCCTCCTGAGTGATATGGGTATGAGGAGATGATTGCCTATGCCCTCTCTACTGCTGAAACGTTAGATGACAGTGAGCCGACTTGGTATACAGGGGCTATATCGAGATCAGATGCTGAGAAGTGGCTCGTTGCTATGAATGAGGAGATGTAGTCTCTTCATAAGAATCAGACTTGGGAATTGGTGAAGCCTCCTACAGGGAAAAGACTGGTTGGATGCAAATGGGTCTTCAAGAGAAAAGAGGGCATTCCTGGAGTGGAAGATGCGAGGTACAAGGCACGTTTGGTAGCTAAAGGCTATAGTCAGGTACAAGGTGTTGATTTTCATGGCATTTTCTCACCTGTAGTTAGACACACTTCGATTCGTCCATTATTGTCTTTGGTTGCCATGCATGATTTCGAACTTGAACAATTGGATGTCAAAACTGCATTCTTGCATGGTGAACTAGAAGAGAGTATCCTTATGCATCAACTCGAGGGTTTTGTTGTTTAAGGAAAAGAAGATCATGTGTGTTTGCTTAGAAGGTCATTATATGGTTTAAAGCAATCTCCTAGACAGTGGTATAGGAGATTTGATCAGTTCATGACAAGTCATGATTACATCAGGAGTAAGTACGACAGTTGTGTGTACTTCAGAAAGACAGATTCAGGCTTTGTTTACTTGCTTTTGTACGTTGATGATATGTTAATTGCAGCACCGGATATGAAAGATATCGATGACTTAAAATCAATGCTGAAGAGTGAATTTGAGATGAAGGATCTTGGAGCAGCTAAGAAGATATTAGGCATAGAAATTCATAGAGACCGAGAAGCTGAAAAATTATACTTGTCTCGGGAGAGGTATATTGAGAAGGTTTTAGACAGGTTTCATATGAAAGATGCTAACCCGGTTAGCATGCCCTTAGCAGCTCATTTCAGATTCTCAACATTAGATTCGCCTCAGACTGAGGAGGACATCAGGTACATGTCTCAGATTCCTTATTCTAGTGCAGTGAGCAGTATTATGTATGCGATGGTTTGCACGCGTCTAGATATTGCTTTGCTGTGAGCAGAGTCAGTAGGTACATGGCGAATCAGGGCAGAGAACATTGGCATGCAGTAAAGTGGATTCTCAGGTATCTTCGTGGAACCTCTAATTTGTGTTTGGAAATGAGAAAAGTAAGTGCTGTTTGGTTGGGTATGTAGATTCTGACTATGGTGGAGACCTTGATAAGAGGAAGTCCACTTCAGGGTATGGGTTTTGTTTAGGTGACACATCTATCAGTTGGAGAGCATGTTTGCAGCCTGTTACAGCACAATCTACTACCAACGCCGAGTACATGGCAGTAACAGAAGCGTTCAAAGAAGCCGTCTGGTTGAGAGGATTGATCAGTGAAATCAGTGTTAAGCAGGGAACAGTTAAAGTTTACTGTGATAGCCAGTCCGCTATCCACCTAGCGAAAGATCAGATGACTCATCATGACCGAACGAAACATATTGATGTGACGCATCACTTTATCAAAGATCTGATTGACGAGCGGAAGGTGGAGTTGAGGAAGATTGGGACTGAAGATAACCTAGCTGACATGTTCACAAAAGTTCTACCAGGTAGCAAGTTCGAGCATTGCTCAAATTTAGTGGGTCTTTCAGTTTGATGTAAGTTAGCCCCAGTTGAGGGGGCGTTTTGTGGAGAAGGTGGAGTTATTTTATTGTTGATGTCGATTTTGAGCCAAGGTAGAGATTTGTTAGGCATATGTCTCAAAATTACTTGGCGCATTAAGAAGAAAGGCCGTGAAGATCCCGATCGATCGGGTGGAGCTCGATCGATCGGGAACGTGACGTAAAACAGGGACGCTTACAGAGAGGCGGCCGATTGATCGGTGAGGAACCGATCGATCGGGAAACAAGGTTTCCGCGCCTATATATATTTGGTGTAGGGTACGTCAGAATCAATCCAAGTCAAAAAGAGAGGCTTTCCCTTTGCGGCACCGCAACCAAGAATATTGAGTGTGTGAGAGAATTATTGTAATTCGTCTTCTTCTTTTGTTCAATAATAAAAGCTCCAATCTTCGCCCGTGGTTTTCTCCTCTTTCGATTGTAAAGGGTTTCCACGTAAATCCTTGTGTCTATTGTTTCGTTTCTCTTTTAGTCCGATTGTTTTTCGTTATTGTCGTGGTATTTGATTCGATTCAGATCCGAGTATATTGTTTATTTCCGCACAAACCCTAATTAAAGAAATCCAACAAATGCAATTGAAAGCATAATAGCAAACTAAAATTACAATCAAATGACTTAAATTTCATTATATAAAATCGTTTACAAAACTATAATACAATCATTTTGACCAACTAAAACCATATAATTCTTAATAGAAAAATATCAAGCAATCAAATCAATTTAATAACAATGACAAGCACCACAGAAAAATAAGAACTGAAATTGGGGAAAGAAGGAACTTACAAAGGCAGTTCAAGGGCAGCGTAAGGCAGAGGGTGACAAGCAACGACGAGAATCCTAGCCCCTATGCAGGTCGGCGAATGGTTAGTGTGCTTATATCGTGTAAAGTAAATGACACAGGGCCAAGCAAGATAGGGCCAAGGGAGAGATGATCGGTTCCCAAAATAGGTAGTATAATGGCAGATATAGTGGGCCCACCTAGAGAGAGGTTATTCTATAAATAAGGTCATTATAATTCAAATACATCTAATCAAATCAAATGTCATCTTTTTTGCTTTCTATCTTTATGGCTTTACTCTTAGTATTTTACTGCCTTCCTTTCGTTTATAATTTACTTCGAATTTAGGTTCGCATCAAGAGAAATACGAAATCCTTACCGGTGAAGAGGCAACGAGATCATGCGAAGTGTTGACAGTTCGTTACGAAGAAACAGCAGCACGAGTGGCGCTTGGAGGGAAGGCTTTGAAATTAGGGTTTTTGAACTGGACAAGACGACTTTAGGGAGGCGACAATGCAAGAAGGATTTGAGAGTAGGGTTTCAAGCAGATTGGGAATTTATATAGGAAATGTTGATGCATTTAAGTCGGGAATGTCGGCACTTTTATGTGTCGCCAATTCTCGACGCTTTTTTGTGTCCATGCTCTCGGCACACTTATGTTTTAACAATTGGTATCGACAGCGTCGATAAATCTGGCTTGTTAAAAACGACGGATATATGATATTTATTTCAGATTATTGTTACTTGGGCAGTGAGATATAAAAATTAGAAATTTATTAACATACATATAATTTAATAAAGGTCAAACTTTAAGCGATATTTAATTATCCAAATAGTAACACGCATCAAATGATAGAAGAAGGGCCAAATGGCACAATCTAGACTTGTTAGCTGGCTCGTGAACCTTTTGAGTTGAATCAACCTTGGCTTGATTTGCCTTATTTATGTAATCGAGCCATCCTTAAACAATCCAAGCCAACATGATGAACCTGAGCCAAGGTAACTCAGCTTGCGAGTCGGCTTGGCTCATTGGCAGTCTTGCTCATGATACTAATATATAATTTATGCTTTTTTAAAGCAAGAAGCATGCTATGCCTAATAGATATTATGATATAACAATTCAAGCTGCATTATCCAATGAAGTTGCCTCCACTCTTCTACAGCATTAATTTATTACTTTATATCATAAAATCCAGAACGCCTAAATTTTAGGTACAGCTTCAAAAAAACACATGTATTTTTTAATTTTCTAATATCATACGTAAATTTTCTAAATTTTTTTAACTTCTACTTTAATGTAACGTCGTTAATATTCATTAGTTTTTGTTGGCATGGGATTTAAAAAATATTTTTAAATATAAAAATCATTTTTAAATATTTATAATTATTTTAGGTATAAATTTTTTAATATAAATTTAAATTTTTGAAAATTATTTTCTCTTTTCTTTCAAAAGCCAAATTAGTAAAATATAACGGATATTAATGGTACCAACATTACGGGGTGACATTGAAAATTTTTAGATATTTAAATGTGACATTAAAAAATAAAAAAGTTTAGATCATTTTTTAAAACCACTCATAAAATTTATGTGTTTTCAGTAAAAAAAAAAAAAAAAAAACCCAATCCAAAGGGAAATGTTGAACAAAGACATGTGATATTTGATTTGGGGGGGGGGGGGAGGGGTTACCCTGCCGTGCCTCAGTGGCTGGAGGCGAATTCAATGATATAGTATTAATTCAGGCCAAAAGGTTTAGAGTTTGATTATTCGTTAAACTTTTTTTGAAGAATCCTTAACTTTAGGGGTGTTCATTGATCCAAATCCGGACCAGACCGAACTAGACGGGATTGGATCAAAGACCGAAAATGGTCGCTTTTGAAGACTAAAGGCTGGACCGGTTACTTTATGGACCGGACCGGATCGATTATTTTATTTTTTTTCTAATATATAAGTTAAATTTAGAATATTTCGTCAATTTCAGACAACTTGAAAGGCATCTAATAAAAAAAAAGATTAAAAAATTAGAAATACTGAAAATATAGAAATATTAAATGATCACCTACCAAATATAACAGTAAATAATAACCTATATTTACTAAATCCGACCCCGATAATTTGGCCACTTTGATTTAATTTACATTTCTCGATTCTCCGCTAATAACCAACTAAATTTTTTATAAATTAATTAGAAATAATTATACATATAAATCATAGCAATATACATAATGTAATAATTCATCGTTAATTAAACAAATAAAATAATTTAACATAGGTGTTTATAGGCTATTTTTAGCTAGTTTTAGGACCAAATGTTACAAGTCTAGATTAGTCTACCTGTAACCTGATAAAATATATAAGAGATTGAATAAAAAAATTTGGATTTTCGGATTTGGATCGGACTAGATCGAACCAGAACCCAAAATAAGGTCAACTTAAAGACCAAGGGCCGGACCGAAATTGAATCAGACCGGTCTGG
This sequence comes from Simmondsia chinensis, assembly GCA_018398585.1. Taxonomy (NCBI): domain Eukaryota; kingdom Viridiplantae; phylum Streptophyta; class Magnoliopsida; order Caryophyllales; family Simmondsiaceae; genus Simmondsia; species Simmondsia chinensis. The sequence goes on along the minus strand of JAGTTD010000026.1, from coordinate 4,258,153 downwards.
TCCGTTTTTCAGTCCAAACCGATATTTGAATACTCCTACTTGACTTAACTCGCTCGTGTAATATGTGAGTCATTACATGAGCCAAAATTTATCAGATAACCGGACTCCTTTAAAAAAAATATTTCCGAAAAGAAAGCAAAGATATAGGATAAACAAAAGGATAAAAAGGTAAATTAAAAAAGATGGTATCGCTTGCACCACGTGTCAAGACCTTTAAGTGGGACCCGCTCCACAATCTCGGTCTCCCTTTCCCGTCACGGAAGGAAGAAAGAAAGTATTAACCATATAAAATGCAAAATACTATTACGGGTTCAAAAAAAATTATTTTTTATTTTAATCATATTACATTTAGTTTTTATAATTTTTTATTTTTTTAATTTAAGTTCTATGATGATATTGATTTTTAAGCTAACGGCACAAAAATTTTAACAATTCAGTCATATTAGATGTGAGTAGCTATTAGAAATTTATTCATTGATATTGTTTAAAACACGCCCGTAACTTAATAATTGAAAATTTAGTCACTAACTTAACTTAATTTTAGGGCAAATAACATATTAGTACCATGAGGGTTGGTCTATTTATTTTTTAATCCACAAATTTTATGAAATAATTTTTCATCCAAAAATTTATATGCATTTAATAAAACAATTTAAATAATAGTGCGTAAGGGTCGAGTGCCAATAGGACCATCTTTTCATTATCAATATCACAAAAATGCAATTCTGGTGCAGGATAACGTGAATAGCGAGGGGATGATAGAGTTATTAACAAATAATGACAAGTTTTATATTTTTTTTACATTGTTACTTAGACTATTTTATTGAATATATATACCTTTTAGATAAAAAATTTATTTCATAAAATGCATGTAGCTTTTAGTGTTTAAAAATTATCAAAAATTAACTTTTAATAAGTTATCTAGGACAACATGCAGAGTTTAAAGTTTGGCGGATAGCATGTTAAATTGCTAAGGCCATCTCCAATGGTGCCCCAAATTCTTGGGGCACCCAAAATAATTCAAAAAATGGGGTTCCCATATTTTTTATAAATTTTTAATTAAATTTATATTTTTTAAATTATTTTTAATTAATAAAATATATTAAATTTTATTTAAATATATATTTTAAATATTAATAAATTTTTTTATATTGAATTTGAGTATTTTTTTTAATTTACTTATTCATATTATGTTATTTTTTATCAATATAAATCTTAATTTTTGTAATTTTAATTTTTTCTCTCAATATAATTAATTATTTTTTAATTACATTCATTTTTAATGCATTTTTATCTTTTACTTTGAATTAATTAAAATAGTATAAATGATATTAAATATTAAAATATCTAAAAAATGGGGCTTAAAAAATGGGGCACGGTTGGAGAGGAGAAGCCCCATTTTTCTATGAAGCCCCAATTTTTAAAAATGGTGCTTCAAAAATGGGGCACCGTTGCGAGCAGCCTAACAAGCCCTTGTATTTTCTCAAAATTAGGAAATAATGTATTGTTTGTTTTATTTTTGTAAGATCTGACTGACTTTATTTTTTACATGTATTAAATAAATTTTAGAGTTTAAATTGTAATAAATAGTAAAAATACATTAAAATGATTATTTAAAAATTGTGCTAATTTTTATAATTAACAATGTTTTAGTTTTTAATTATTAAGAATTCATATAACATATTAATTCATACAACTATCATACCAAACTCAGGGATATTAGGCGAAGTTAATAAAAAGTTAATCACACTATTTCATTAACTTCATGATTCATTCACCCATTTTTTAGGATAAATTATATAATAATACCTTGAGGTTTGATATATTAATTTTTTAGTTAAAAAACCTTGTGAAATAATATTCTAGTTCAAAAATTACATATATTTAATAAAATAGTATAAATGATGTTGTATAAGGATGTAAAAATACTTCTCATCCAACTCTTCTTCAATAACAGCTTCACTACATTATAGTTTGTGTGTGAGATTGAAAAAAATAGCAAGGAGATGATGAGTTTATCAACGAATAACGACAAATTATCTCCTTTCATATTGTTATTTAAACTAATTTATTAAATACATGTAATTTTTGAATTAAAAAAGAGTTATTACACTGTAGATCCCTTATTTTGTTTAAACTTGTTCAAATTGGTCCCTTATCCTTATAAGTGGTCCGATATCTGTTTGAAACTATTCAAATTAATTCCTCATTTTTTCTGATGTACGAAATGATCCTTAATGCTTTACTTGTGACGAAATTCATTTCTCACCTATGTAACATGAAGAACGAACGATGTAAATAACTCTACTAAAAAGTTATTTCATAAAGCTTTTGAACTAAATAAATAATACATCAAATTTCATGATACTAATATGCAATTTATGTTATTATAATATTATATATCAGATATCATATTTTTGGGTTTCTTTTACTGAAAAGTGATACGGCCAAAATGAGATTTGGCATGCAGAAGGATGCCATCCCATTAGCCCCCCAATAATTGTTACGAATGAAATATAAATCTAGCTCAATATCAATGGTAATTTCAAGCAATTATAATATTTATTGATAGATTACTCCAATAATAGAGGATTACAAGGGAAAAGATGGGAGATAACTGGAGAAATTGGGGAGAGAGAGTCTAGAGCATAACACTCTTACATCAATTTTGCAAATTAACCCTTATTTATACTAGTAAGGGGCTGTTGATGTAGCATGTGATGGAAGGATCCAGAAAGTGGTAGGTGGCGGGTGATGTGGTAGGTCTGGTTACCGAGTGGGGGAAGACAACTGTTGAGTAGGAGTGTTAGTGGTAGTTTGATGCGTGTTGGGGTGTTGCCATGTATGGAGATCCGGTTCGCGGCTGGCAATTGGGTAATTGAATTAGCGTTGGTGGTAGAGGAGATGGCAGTAACTGTGAAATGAGTCTTGGCAGTTGGTGGTACTCAGTTTGTATCAATACCGCCCCTTGAAACGATCCTCATCCACGAGGATCGAGAGTAAGGTAACCGCCTGGGTGGGTGAGGGCTAATGAAATGGCGTCCTTCTACACTCCAAATCCCGCTTTGGCTCGTATTACTTCTTTCCCCTCCAAAGACCCTTGCCCCTAGGGTCATGAATAACGAGCCGACTCTGAAATGTAGATAATCCTCTCGGGTCAAATACTAATTTTAAAAATTTCAGCAAGACATGAGACATGAGCCATGAGCCATGAGCCATGAGCCTAATCGGGTTACTGTCTATCGCGAAGTGTACTCGACGGTCAAAGAGTAGGCCATTGAGCGAGAGCTTGGTGGAAATAGTGACAACATCCTCAAAGTCTAAAAGCGGTTGTTGAATGGCGATTCTGTATCGGCCGAGAGCAGGAGAAGCAGAACCGAGACTAGAGTTGAATAGATGGCGGAGGGTGGAAATGTTGGTGAAGGGTGGAGAGTAGCTATTGTTGGCGGTACTGTTGGGGAATCCATCTATTTCCCATCGACCACTGTCGTGGGAGGACGACTGGCGGCATCCACGGGACGCCAAGAAGCGAGGAAATGGCGATATCCGGGATGGAATCTGGGCCTGGATCTAAGGTCAGCTGTGATGGTGAAGCATCATCTTCATTAAGTGCGGTAGGCGTCATACTCAGCTAGCTCCAAGGTGGATCAGATGTTGGCGGTGATGGCTGTTGGGTTAGGCGAGATGGGGGTTTGGTAGGAATGGTATCCAAAGGGATTAGAGTGGACAAGATTGGCGCCGTACTCGGAGACTCTTTGCCTGCTATCTTCTCAAGATAGGCGCAATTGCTGTCTTCCAACTTGGCCAGTACTTTAGCATTATGCAGTGTTTTGGGCCTCAACAAGAGAACCCCTTCAGCTACCTCTTTCCTCAAGCAGCTTATAAATCAGTTTAACCTCCTACTCTTCTATCAACCCATACTTGTTCGCCAAAGACTCAAACCGGCTTAGGTACTCGCCAACACTTCCCGATTGGCGGAGCCTCATGAGCTTCGTGAGGGAGTTGTTTAGGGTACCCAAATACCTCTCACTATGATGTAACCAACCCTCTACCCCTTCTCTACTGAATCTAGGAAATTCCATCTGAATAAATCGGGCAGGAGTTTGGTAATTACCGCGAGCGTTCGTTAAGGAATTTCATCGAACACCTTGGGTGCAGGTCTGGTAAATCAGATGGTGATGAAGTTTTGTTGCTATGCTTGTGCTTGATGTTGTTTCAAAAGGATGGTGGTGAGCTGATGGACGAGGGTAGCGAAGCTCAGCTATCGTTGGTGATAACAGGTTGACGAGTTGACAAGGCTAAAGGTTCTCTGTTCTGTTTACTAGCTGATGGTGAGCTAGTGGTGATTACCTTGCGGGTAGTGAGGATTGTTTGCTAGTAGTGATCGGTGATTATGTTGATGAGGGTCGATGATGGTGATGATGTTGGTGAGGGTCGATGATGGGGGAATGTTCTGCAATTGAAGATGACGATGGTGGGTCATTGACGAACGTGCCGATGGTGGGTTAGTGAGGGGGTGTCGATGATGATGAAATCCGAACCGATGAAGATGGTGCCAAGGATGAACTGCTCTGATACCAATAGTTATAAACCAAATATAAATCTAACTCAATATTAATGGTAATCTCAAGAAATTATAATATTTATTGATAGATTATTATACAAGGGAAAAGGGGGGAGATAACTAGAGAAATTGGGGGAGAGAGAGACTAGAGCATAACACTCTTACATCATTTTTGCATACTAACCTAATGAACCTCTCTACTTATTTATACTAATAAGGGGGTGTTGCTATGGCATGTGATAGAAGGATCTAGAAAGCGGCAGGTGGGAGGTGATGTGGCGGGTCTAGTTGGCGAGTGGGGAAAGACAGCTACTGAGCGGGAGTGTTAGTGGTAGTTTGGTGCGTGTTGTGGTGTCGCCATATATGGAGATTCGGTTGGCAGCTGGCAATCGAGTAATTAAATGAGAGTTGGCGGTAGATTGGGAGGGCCGTATGGTGGTAGAGGTGATGGCGGTAACTGTGAAGGAAGTCCTGGCGATTGGCAATGCTCGGTTTGTATCAAAAACCACCTAAAGTTTTTAGTGCAATTTCAAAAAATCGTATAAATTTTATAATTTCTCAATGTCATACTCATTCCTAAACTTTTGAAAAGTTTTTAATGTCACATATTAATATAATAAAGTTAATATTCATCAGTTTTTCTAATATGACATTTTGAAAAAAACTAACTTTATTAAATTGGAGTTCCATTTAAAATAACTTTAAAATTTTAAAATATTTTAAATATTTAATTTTCTTAAATACTTAAAAAAAATAATTTAAATACTAATTTTTTTTAAATATTATATCAGCAAAAATTAACGAATGTTAATGTCATTACATTATTGGTATGGGGTTAAAAAAGGGGGTAATCTTTAATGATGTAATTGTTAATGGGTAACCATTACCCCATGAAATTTTTTTTCTTTCACCTTATTTTGTTGTATACTTTTAAAGGAGTAAACTCTAACCCATGAATCTTTCATTAAGTTTGGTTTGAGTGTAACATACTTCTTTTTTATTGTTCACATGCTAATTTATTTCTTATATTATTTTTTAATATTTCTTATATTTAATAATAATAAAATATAATTATTTATTAAAATATTGAACAAAATCACCCTTGTATAATTGATGATGTTTTAAATATCAAAAAAAAAAAATTTGACAACAACAACAATTCCAGTGCCTGAAGGGCTCCCACGTGAGCAGGGTCTGGAGGGGTGGGATGTACGCAGCCTTATCCCTTCAAGGTGGGACCCTAAAGAGAGGCTGTTTCCAAGGACCACCAACCTAAAAGGTACAAAGAGCGAAGAAAGCATAAAGATTATAGAGGTTATGGAGATAATGAGATCATCAAAAGCATTGAGGCATGCAAGCATGTAGACATGTAAGCAATTAAGCATGAAAGCATAACATCAAAAGCGAAGGCAAAAGCAATCAAGCATCTAGAGAGAGAGATTATACATGCGAAATAGTACAATCAAACAAGAGAATGGAGAGAATAGGGCATATAATTAGTATAAGGACATAGAGAGAGGGGAAGCAGAGAGAGAGGGGGGAAGAGTATACAGTATGGAAGTAGGTATGCAAGCAGCCTCGTGGCACTAGACCGAGCTTATAAGTGCTTGATATTCCTACACCTCTATATCAGTTACACCTGTAATAATCCTCCGCTGAGCTCTATATGGGGCCATCTCCTCATTTAGGTTGAGATAAGCGAGATCCTGTCGAATTATCTTTATCTAACTCTTCTTTGACTGGCCTTTTCCTCTCTTACCATCTGTAATATGGAGTTATTCGCATCTCCTGACAGGGTTAGTGGTGGGTCTCCTCCTAACATGCCCAAACCACCCCAGACGTTGCTCCCTCAACTTATCTTCTATTAGAGCAACGCCTAATTTACTTCTTATGATGTCATTTCTAATTCTATCCTTCTTTGTGTGTCTACACATCCATCTCAACATCCTCATCTCCACCATCTTCAGCTTCTGCGTGTGGTGACACTTAACTGGCCAGCATTGTGTCTCGTAGGACATAGTCGGTCTGACTACCATCTTATATTGTTTACCCTTTAACAGGAACTTTCTATCGCACAGTACCGCAGAGGTCATCCTCCATTTATGCCAACCTACTTTAATCTTGTTGTTGACATCTGCGTCCACTTCGCTGTCTTGTTGCACCATCGAGCTCAAGTATTTAAAGCATGCTTTCTGGGGTATGCACTATGTCCCTATTTTAACAACTTTTGTGCTTGGCATGGTAGAAGTACTGAACTTGAGTTTCATATACTCAGTCTTAAATCTACTGAGTCTTAGACTTTTCAATTCTAGGGCTATCCTCCAAAGTTCTAGTTTCTCATTTACTTCCTTCCTAGATTCTCCCGCCAGGACTATATCGTCCGCGAAAAGCATGCACCACGGCACATCCCCTTGTATGTGCCTAGTAAGCTCATCCATAACCAAAATGAACAGAAAGGAACTCAAGGCTGACCCTTGGTGTACCCCAACTGTAATGGAAAAAGCGTTTATCTCCCCTTCTGTTGTACTCACATTGTTAAAAATCAGATAATTCCCATTACAATATATTTTAAAATTATTAAAAAAAATAGATAATTCCTATTACAACTGCGATGACCTATCCTCACTGACATCACTATTGTTCCGATCACCACTAACATCACCATAGTAGATCTCTCCTGCTTCCTATTTGCTTTTTAAATATTTAAAATATTTTTAATCTTGAAATATTTTTTAAGGACTTTAAAATATTTTTTTAATATTTAAATATTTTTTAATATTTAAATATTATTATAAATTACATTTTTTTATATTTTATATTTAGATTATTTTTTAAATATATAAATATTATAATAATATTTAAAATATATTGTATATGTTTTAAATATTTTATGAAAATTTAAAATATTTTTCTAATATCAAATATTTTAAAAATATTTAGAATATTTTATTACAATAAACAAGTTAGAAATTTTTTTACTCCTTCTCTTGTTATGGATGTTGCACTAGAGGGGAGTAATGCAATGGTTTTAACTCCATTTGGAGGTAAATTTTTTAAGGGGTTAAATATCATTAGTAAACCAAACAGGGTTAAAAGAAATGTAATGGTTACCCTTGCAACTATTAACCCCTATTAACCCCATACCAAATATGCCCTAAAGTGTAACATTAAAATATTGGATAAATTATAGAAAATTTCATAAATTTTGTTTCAATAATGGAAAACTCCCCTCACAAATAAAACTACTCACTAAACCCCCTCACTTTTGAAAAATTTTCACTTTGCCTCCAAACAACTTTTTTTTTGACTATTTTACCCCCCAAAAATAGTTTAGTATTTGATTTTATTTTTAGGTAGGCATTTTATATTTTAAAAAAATAAGAATTTTTTTTTATATTTTTAGAAAGGGAAGTTTTTTATATTTATAAAAATTATTATTTTAATTAATTATAGTAGTGACATTATAATATCAACAAAAAAAATATTATATTTTATCTCATAATATTTTTTATGAAAATTTTAAAATTACTTTTTATCTTTGAACTTATAATAATATTACTATAATTAATTAAGATAAATATGTTTTTATAAATATAGAAATTTTTCTTAATTCTTTTTGCTAAAAACATAAAAATTTTAATTTTTGTCTAATAATATAAAACATTCTTCTAAAAATAAAATTAAACATTTGGGACAAAATGGTCAAAAATAAGTTGCATGGGGTTAAGTGATAAATTTTTAAAAGTGAGAAGATTTTGTGAGTATTTTTATTTATGAGGGGGTTTTTTGTTTTTAAAATAAAAGATATGAGAATTTTTTTGTAATTTATTCTAAAATATTTTGAAAATTTTTTGATGTAATAGTGCAAAGTTAGAAAATTTAAGTGATTTTGTAAAATTATATATAAAATTTTAGTAAATTTGGGTATGAATATATAAATGTTTGAACAGGAGATATCTCTATTTGTTTCGAAAAAAATCACATTTTAGGAAGTGATTTTCCCTTTTCCTTTGTTTGGAGCATCATTAGCTCAAGGAAAATGAGGGAAATTGACCACTTTTCAAAATGGGAAAAGTTGTGATTCTAAGTGACTCAGAAGCCTTGGCGATTATCATGGCGCAAATCGAGATCGAATTAAAATAAACCCGACTGTACTGTAGATATTTGACGTCAACAACGAACAAGAATTTGACTAAATAATTAAAAGCAGCTTGGATACTACTTTATTATTGTTGTAAAAAAATAACTTTAATTAAGTTAAATTGTTATATAATATTATAGAAAGAAATTATCTAGGTAATATTTTATTTTGTTACTTTATATATATTGTATTATTATTTATGTTATCCTATAAAAAAATATAAAATAATTGATAAAAAATATTATTTTAAAACATACACAAAGACATCAAAATAAAAAATTAAGTTTTCCTTTAAAACAAATAACGAAAAATATCATTCGAAATTTATATTTTCTTAGAAAATCTTTTCAAAAAAAAAATTAATTTCAAAACAAACGGAGTGGATAGGCTTTTTGCCGTCATTTCAATTCATTGTGCCAGACGTTTCTTCCTCGCTTTCCCCTGCTTGTTTCGTCTGCGGAATCAATCAGCTCTTAGAATGAGTCTTCTTCTTTCCTTCTTTGATCCCAATTTCAGGTATTTTTTTCTTCAATTTCTTCGATATTTCTCTTAAATTTTGAGTGCTTTTATTGCTGTTCTCTCTTTGAAATGATTGTTTTGGATGATGAAATTTAAAGTTCTTTTTTGTTTTTATGTTTGTGTTTGTGTTTGTAGTTGACGGATGATTGATACGTGTTGTTGGAGGAGTTCGAATTCAAGGCATGTCGGGGCCAATTGATCGTTTTGCTCTGCCTTGTTAGTTTCTCTCTTCTCTCTCTCTCTCTCTATCTCTCTCTTGATTGATAATACGCCAGTTAATTTATTATGGAAGAATCTCTGGAAATATAGTTTTAGTTGATTTGTAAAGGGTCTCGATGGTTTTATGTTATTATTTTATAATTTTTATTATTGTTTTTTGTAATTTTAAGGATATTTGTCTTTAAGCCTTATGTTTGGCAACTGGGAATTGCGGTAATGACTGTTAAGGGTAACGAGGTAAGAGTCAGGGCGGGTCCTGATTACCGCCTTTTTACCCCTTTACCAAGTTGACAAATAAAATATTAATTTGATAAAAAAAAAACGAAATATTAATTTGTTACGAGAAAATGTGGTCTTTTTAAGCTTTGGAGACTTTGTTGATATAGCTTTAGTTATTTTGAAAAGGGGGCCAGAGGGCCTTATATTATTAGTTTATGATTTTTATTCTTGTTAGGGTCCTCCGACATAGTCTTCTTTTAGGATAGTACTTTGAAGAGGTAAGGTTGCATACATCTTAACCCCCCTCAAAAAACAAATGATGCTGCATTAGCAGGACCCCTTTGAGGCATTAGATTTGTTGTTGTTGGTTTTTTTCTTGCTTTTTGTAGTTTTGAAGACATTTTATTCTTTACTCTTTGTACATTTTCTCACTCTTAATGTTATTTCTTTCTCTGATAAAAAAAAAAAAAAAATCTCTCTCTTTGATTGATTATTCTCATGTTTAGTTGAGTTCATTTAATTGATTTAGAGTTCTGTATTCCGTTTAGCTAAATTTAGGGTTTTTGATTGAGTTATTTAACCCGTCGGTCCCAAATGATTTTCAATTTATTCAAATTGGTCAATTATTATTATTTTTTTTTGGTCAAAATGGTCCCAATATTTTTAAATTTGTTCGAATTGGTCCTTAATGTTATGGTTTATGACAAAATGGGTCCGTTATATTCTTATGTTTGACCTAATTTTGGTCACAAAATGAAGGACTAGTTTTGTCATAGAATAAAACACTAGATACTATTTTAAACAAAAGAAAAGACAAGCAACTAATTTGAACAAAGTTATAAACATTAGGTACCATTTTGAATAATAGAAAACATAAAGGACGAATTTAGACAAACTTAGAATGATTAGGGGCCAATGATGTAAATAACTCGTTTTTGAATCAAGAATTATGTATTAGTTATTCTGCTTGTACCTTCCAAGCCAAACCAGTTACCTCTCTTGTAAATGTTGTGGCTTGGATTTTTAAGGAGGTTAAGGGAAGTAATATGGGGGAGATTTTGATTCAAATGATTTTAGGATACCCAAAAATGGACGGCAGTACGATTAATTTGGGGAGCTTGTATGATAGAGAGAGATAAAGATGACTTAATTTCGTTGATGCCTTGGGAATACAATCTCTAGACCTATTTATTGAATTTCCTTCTCTTTTTTGGATTGGGCCCACTATACTTTATATTAGGCTATCCTATTATTCCTGTCTCAAATATATATATATATCGACACATATCATTATAGGCTTCGATTTCATTACTTGGGTCCTAATGCACCTAGGCAAATGGTTTGTTCCATAGAGAATGGATCAGAAAATGCAATTAACAGGATGCACTGGCCTTTCTCTTGGTTCTATGTATTAAAGGGTTTAAAATAGGAAAATGCTTAATGTACACAAAGTTAAGTATACAATTGACTCACATACCAACAACAAACCCAGTACCTCAAGGGTGCCCCCAAGGCAGGGTCTGGGACAATTGATTCAAGCATAGTTGCACGAAGCAGGAGCGGAAACGGAAGCGGGACAGGGGAGCGGTCAATCATAAAAGTTTCTAAGGTTGGGAGCGTTGAGGGAGCACTTATATTACTATATATTAGATATACAAGAAAAAGAAATGAAATGTTATCAATTGGTCCGTTAAAAGCATAAATATCAAAACAAAGTTAATATTAAGCAATAATCAAGAAATCCAAGTATTTCAATGAATAAGATCTAGAAAATTGACTCCAACATATCCATGCAATTCAATGATTTTTTAAAATCTAGTGATATACCAGCAAATCGTTTAATAAGCATTTTCTTATCTAATTGCTCGCATGATTGTTCGAATCGTGTTTCTGTCGAGTTTGATACGCTTAGGAAACATGAATCTAACACTGAAACGTGGAATCGCGTTTCTGAAGCGTGGAGCGTTAGCGTTTTAGGAGTTGCCCGCAACTATGGACTCAAGTACACAGTGCTAAAAATAAAAAAAAGTAATTTTATTAAATTAAGTAATATGTTCTTTTATCGACAGAAATAGGTAACTCTTGCATAGGTTATTTTTGTTTAAGATGGCAAGTGATGATTTGACAATAAACAACAAAAGTTAAATTGAAACTTACTCTAAAACCAATTTGATGGAAATTGAAACGGAAAAAGAAGGAAAACGGGTAAAGCAGCCCCGTGTCCTCTCACTAAGTAGTCCTGTGCCTCGTTCAAGCAATCCTGTGCTTAGAACATGCAAATAATATTATTAATTTGATTTACCGATTGGCGTAAACCACAATGCTATATATAGAAAATAGAAGCTAGAGTTCTACTCGATAAAAGACTCCTAATCTGATACAAAACAACTATCCTAGTAGTATGAGATTCTATAGTAATATTTTGAAATTATTCTAGAATCTTTGTCACCGTGTGCGTAGATTGAGTCACAAAATGAGGGCACCATTGACATTACTCCTTGAAACATTATCTGTGTTTGCAGGCTTTGAAGGATCATCAAGTCATAGTGAGAAAAGAGAAATTAAGTCGGACTTCGAATTATCAGAAGATGAAAAGAAGAAGCGGATGGGGAATCTAAAGAAGAAAGCAATATGCGCGTCTACTAAGTTTAGACGCTCGTTCAAGAAAAAAGGCAAGAGGAAAGGCGAGGGTCGAATTACGTCTGTTTCGATTGAGGATGTACGAGATGCCAAGGAAGCTCAGGCTGTGGAAGCATTCCGGCAGGCGTTGGCCTTGGATGAATTGCTACCTGCAAAACATGATGATTATTATACCTTGCTAAGGTGATTTTAGTTTCTCTTGATAATTGTCATTGATTGTTTAACGAATGCGAGCTTTGGTTCACCCTATGATGTGAATAGTTACTAGGGGTGTATTGGAGTCTCGAAGCTTGGCTTGTTTACATTTAGCTCGGCTCAGGCTTGGCTTGAAGCTAGCTAATCTCGGAATATTCAAGTTCGAGCTCTCGTTATAGGCTTAGGCTTGGGCTCGGCTCAGCTTGGTTGAGCTCAAACTTGGCTTGGTGAGCAATGAACTGAGCTTGTGATTTTTAGGCTTATTTAAGTTCAATTTGGCTCGTTTGGGTTCGTTTAGGCTCAAGTTCTCTTCATTTAGGCTCAAACTTGGCTTGGTGGGACATATTTGAGCTAATAAATTTTAGTAAGATCGGCTCAGTAAGGCTTGCGTGCCTATGAGCTCGAGTTTCATTAGTAGATGCATGCTCATTTACTAACCAGTAGATGCATGCCCATTTATTAAAAATGCCCTTAGAAATCCGATGCACCAGTACAGAGTGTTACATAGCTTAAACTAGCTAGGATCATGAGAAGGTAGGCCAACCCATAGCTGCACGAAGCAGGTGCGGAAACGGAAATGGGAATGAGGAACGGATAGTCATAGAAGTTTTTAAGATTGGGAGCATGGAGGGAGCACTTATATCTATGCACTAGATATACTAGAAAATTAATGAAATATCATCAGTTGAGCCGCTAAAGTATAAATATCAAACAAAGTCAATATTAAGCAATAACCAAGAAAATGAAGTACTCCAATGAATAAGATCAAGAAAATTGCCTCCACAGGTGCATACAATTTATTCTCTAAATTGAGTGATATAATAGCCAACAACTCCAATAAGTATCTTTTTATCAAAATGATTTCATGATTGCTTGAATTGTGTTTCCTTCGAGTTTTATAGACATTGGAAACTCAAATTCGACTTCGAAATGCCGAATTATGTTTCTGAGCACGAAATAGTAGCATTTTAGGAGTTTCCTACAACTATGCTCTATTGTTGCAGAGTTCTGGCTTAGGTATCCGTTATAGAATCTCACTTAAATCATATTGTATCCATTGTAGGTTTCTGAAAGCACGGAAGTTTGATGTCGAGAAAGCCAAGGAAATGTGGGCTCAAATGATTCAGTGGAGGAGAGACTTTGGGGCTGACACTATCCTTGAGGTAACTTTTCAAAGTTTCGACTTTAGCCTTGTTTGGTCAACACAAGTTATAGAAAGTTGTATTTCCCAGGAACTTATTTCCCATGTAAAGTTCCTAGAAAGTAGGTACAAAATGTTTGGTCACCAGGATTGGAAATAAAGCTTCCCAGAATTTAGTTATTGTGTTTGTTTGGTTGACACAATAACTTCCCACGAATGTCATTATGTATTTAAAACCATATAGGAATTAGAACTTAAGTAGTCCCCCTATGTAAGTTAATTCCCATGTAACAAAGGAATTGCAAATTGCTAAGATGTTTATACTTCCCGTGTTCTATGAATATCCTGGTAACCAAGCAAGGGGGCGAATGACCACCTGTCATGAATTCCAAATTCCTGTGTCACTTCTTGTTAAACAAACAACCCCTTTGTGTTGGGGATGCATGTCTAATATATATTGCCTTATGTTATTCTTTTGTATATTTGTATGATGTTGCATTATATGGGTTCTTGTAACTTTTGTCCTTTTCTTTTCCATATTGCTAGGACTTTGAGTACCATGAGTTAGACGAAGTTCTAATGTACTATCCCCAGGGTTTTCATGGTGTGGATAAGGATGGGAGACCTGTTTATATCTATCTATTGGGGAAAGTTGATACGGAGAGACTTATGCAAGTCACAACAATGGACAGGTGATCGAGCAAAACTTGCTACTCAAAAAACAACTTAATTTTATTTTGCCAGAATTAAGAACTAATGAATTACAAAGTTTTATTTGTAGAAAAAGCTAATCCCTATGGTTAACTAAGAGATGAATATGAAATGGACTAAGAAAATACCTCTTAAAAAATAAAAATAAAAACAACTAAGTTATCCTATTAATCGAAATAAAGAGCTAAAATATTCTATTATTGGCTTAAAATGTATCTTATATTCTACCAAAGAGGGCACCAACACACCATTACAGGATCCCATTAGAACTCCGAAATTGAGCGTGCTTGGGCGAGAGTAGTATCAGGATGGGTGACCTCCTGGGAAGTCCTCACCCTCAGGTTTGGGGCACTAGGAAACAACCTCTTTTCAGGTTAACACCCTGAAGGGGGAAGGCTGTGCACATCCGCTCCCCCCCTCAAACCCTGTGTAGGCGGGAGCCTTTGAGGCACTGGGTATGTTCCTCCTGGCTTAAAATGTATCTTATATTCTAATTCTATAAAATAGCATAACAAAATTTATAAAAAATTATATCTTTTACAACCACTAACGCTCGTCTTTTGTGCTGGATCAATAGGTATCTAAGGTACCATGTGCTAGACTTTGAGAGGTGCTTAGCCGTCAAGTTCCCATCTTGCTCAATCGCTGCGAAAAAACACGTTGATTCAACTACGACAATTTTGGATGTTCAAGGCGTGGTATATTCCTTTCTTGTATTTTATTTGTGATACACCGAGTTATATTATACTGTTAGTGCTTAATGTTTTTAAGTTTGTTGAATGAGCAAAATGAAGGTTGCATTAATGAGAAAGATCTCTGGGGAAACCGCTAAATAAAGATTGAACATGTGAGAGGACTTGAATGACTTTAGCTTTCATTTCCTCCTGTATAGAGCACCTGAATAACTGAAGTTATGGCCTTTGTCCCACAATGAGGCCTTCTCGGAATGCCATGACTTGTTTTTAGGGTGCATAAAGGCAGGTTGAATTCCAAACCTTTTCTATTGAGTATACTTGTTACCAAAAATGGACCTTTGGCTTACTAAACCTTCTCTCTTTACTTACGGGCGGAAAAGTGTTCTCCATTATATTTTCTTTTGTTCAAAATGGTCATTGATGTTTGTAATTTTGTTCAAATTAATCCCACAATTAACTTTTTTTTTGTTCAAAATAGTTCTTAATGTTTTAGTTTATGACAAAATTGATCTCTAATTTTTTTTTTAAATGATAATTGGTTCCGCACCTAGTGACCAATTTTGTCATAAAGTGTAACATTAGAGACCAGTTTTGTCATAAAATAAAACATTAAGAACCATTTTGAGCAAAAGCAAGGATGAGGGACTAATTTGAACAAAGTTACAAACATCAGGGACCATTTTGAACAAAAGAAAAGATGAGGGATCAATTTGAACAAACTTAAAACCATTAGGGACCAACAGTGTAATAACTCGTAATAGAGCGAGCTTGATAAAAGTGTGCGAGGTTTAGAAGTTCCTTTGCAATTTTCTTCTGAGCTTTTTAACTTTGCAGGGGTTGAAACATCTGACTAAACCTGCACGTGAACTCATTATGCGACTACAAAAGATTGATAATGACAACTATCCTGAGGTATGTGTTCTATGAATGCTCTCCAAGGCCTAGTTAGTAAAATATGGTACGGAAATGAAACAAAATCTAATACATTCATGTATTATTCCACTCTTTACATAAAAAGTTCAGTCAAAGGTTCGTTGACTTATAAAAAATTATATATGATTACATTTATGTTTTTAACAACTCTTAAAATAATGACAGAGTGGAGAAAGAAGTAATTTTGTCACTTTGAATTTTGTTTGATGGTGTTACCAATAATGTTGGAAACAACCTTCTTTTAAAGTAGCACCCTATAGAAGTAAGTTTGCGTTACTGCATACATCTTACCCCCCTAGACCTTGCCTTGGTGGGAGCCTCTATGAAGAAGAAGAAGAAGAAGAGAGAGAGAGAGAGAGAGAGAGAGAGAGAGAGAGAGAGAGAGAGGGGGGGGGGGGGGGGTGGTTGTGGTGTTACTCATAGTAAGGAGCATAACTCGTAGTTAAAAAAATAAGGTATAACGCGATAGTTTGGCAGTTGAAGTGACAAATTTGGCAAAATATAAAATACATGTACCTAATTAGGTGTAAGTATGATTATTTTAACTAATCCTTTACTTTTTATTTGTGAAGATACATGTTATAAAACATGTATTATATGGCTAATATCCGAAAAAATGAGTAATTTACCCTTTATTGGCAAAGATGCATAAACACCCTTTTTTAAATGGAAAGACTGATACATGTCTAATATGTCAATTATACACGTATCATACTAACTGTGCTCCTAGGTTCGGTTGTAATTTAAAATTAACTCATCTGGTGTGTGCTCATTTTGATATTAACATGTTTCTGCAGACTCTTTACCATATGTACATTATCAATGCTGGTAGTGGGTTCAAGCTTCTCTGGAGCACAGTGAAGTCCTTTCTTGATCCTCAAACAACATCCAAAATTCATGTATGTCAAAAATGTTACCAATGGATGATCAAAGCAATAGTAGATTTCATATTAGTACTATGAGGGTTGGTGTATTAATTTTTTAGTCCGCAAACTTTGTAAAATAATTTTTTAGTCCAATAATTGCATGTATTTAATAAAATACTCCAAACAACGGTGTAAGGTGTAAAACATGCCATTATATGGTAATCCCATTGTTCTCCTCATCCCATACGTGAATTGCAATGTTGTGACACTTCTAGTGAAAAAGAGTTGGTTGAACAACCTATTTTACGCCCTTACAAACTATGATTTGGACTATTTTATTAAATGCATATGACTTTTGGACTAAAAATTATTTCACAAAGTTTGTGGACTAAAAAAATTAATAATCAAATTTTATGGTACTAATATGTAATTTGCGCTCAAAGCAATGTCTTTGCCACTCTTAGTCTTGAGTCTTATAAGCTACTCCCTTTCAGGTTCTTGGTCACAAATATCAGAGCAAGTTGCTGGAAATAATTGATGCAAGGTAATTATATGGAGTATTTGTAGGTTTAACTGGTTTAAGTTTATTATTTAACCAATAGTCCCGCAAAGTGGGAGCAGGAGTGGGAATAGAAGTGGGAACGGGGGACCAGACAGTAATGGAAATTTATGAGTTTGGGAGCGTGGAGTGAGCACTTAGTATCACTATATATTGGATGTACGAGAAAAATCAATGAAATGTCATCAATTAGATTGTTAAAGCATAGATATCAAAACAAAGTCGATACTAAGAATTAGCCAAGAAAATTAAGTACTCCAATGAATAAGATCAAGAAAATTGTCCAAGATATTCACATAATCCATTCACTCTCTAAATTGAGTGATTTAATTAGCCAATAAACCATCAAATGAGTATCTTCTTATGAAATTGATCCATTGCTTGGATCATTGAGTTTGATACATGTTGGAATGCAAATCTAACTTTGAGCATGAAATATTAGCATTTCAGGATTTTCTTCATTGAACTGACTTTTCTACTTTGGTTCTGATTCAGTGAATTGCCAGAATTTCTTGGTGGTAGGTGTACTTGTGCAGATCAAGGAGGTTGTCTGAGGTCTGATAAGGGGCCATGGAAAGACCCTAACATCCTGAAGGTTTGCCGCAAACAAGTTGTGTTTTGTATTTCCAATTACTGGTGTAAACGAGCCGAACCGAGCCGAGTCAAGTTGAGCACCCTCTTGTTCTCACTCGAGCTCATAAGGCTTTTCGAGCTCGAGTTTGAGTTGAGCTCTTATCGAGCTTTTGAAACTTTGTTCGAGCTCGCTTTAATAAGCTTTTAATATGTTCGATATCGGCTCAGCTTGACTCGGTTCCTTAGCCTAATCGAGCTGATTCGAGCTCGTTATTGAGCCGAATCGAGCGTATAACTATGCCACACTTGCTATTGAGTCGAGCTGTTTGTGTTACTATTGAGTCATTATTGAACTAATTTTGAGTCCATATCAACTATTACAAGCCCTTGACGGGCTTTTAACAAGCTCTTATCGAGATCTTAGCTAGCGCTTACCAAACTTTTAGCAAAGGTTAACAGGCTAAGTACCCCCTCGTTCGAATTCGACTTGATAAGCTTATCAAGCTCTCATAACGAACATGAACGAGCTGTAATTGATTTTAAACACGAGTAGCTCATCGAACATTTGGTTCTTTCATACCCCTATTTTTGGTTACATCATTCTAGTGAGATCAGTTGTTCATTGTTCATTTGAGTTAATATCTCTTTTGCAGATGATTCATCTTGGTGAAGCAGAAGTTGCTATCTCAAATAGCGAGGGGAGAGTAATTGCTTATAATAAGGTATACTAATGTAGCATAATTTGCTGCTTCTGTGAAACTGTAAATAATGAATTACAAAGTTATATTTATAGACAGAAACTAATCTCTATTGGATAACTAAAGATATAAACAAGACTTTAACTAAGAAAATACTTCTCTAACATAAAAGGAACTAATATATCCTATTACCCAAAATAATGGTAACTAAAATATTCTATTTGGGGGTGTATTTCAGCCGAGCTAATCCTGAACTCGTCAGGCTTGGGGTTTAGCTCAACTTGGGTTTGACTTGAAGCTCACCGAGCTCTGGAACTTCAAGGTCAAGCTCAGGCTTAGTTGAGCTCGAATCGGCTCAGCAAGTTGCAAACTAAGCTTGCGGTTTCTAGGAGCATTTATTTGAACCTAGGCTCGTTTGGGCTTCTTTAGGCTCAGACTCGGCTCATTTAGGCTCAGATTTGGCTGAAGTGGCCATACTTAAGCTAATAAAATATATAGAAATAGGTTTGTTCAGGGTCGATAGTCTATGAGCTCAAGATTCATTATATTCGAGCTCGGCTTGATAAGCTAAACGAGCTCGCTCAACTCGACTTGAGCTTGAAGCAAGCCATGCTCTTCAAGTTTTATGACGAGCCTTCCCGAGGCGGCTCATCTCATTTATACCGTTAGTCTTATTGTCGTAAAAGATATATTGTATTCTAATCTTATCAATTAATCTATTGAAATCTAACAAAATATCATATTTTCTACGATTAGCGTACTTCTTCTTCTGTGCTGCATCATGTACTTGCAATGACCTTTTGGGCGATCACTTCAAAGCAATGCCTTGCCTGCTATGTCCTTCCTTATGTTCTAGATAGAGATGTTTTGTTTGCTTCAGATTCTCTTTTTGGATAAAAAAGTTTGCCTGAGATTTTGAGCTTTACGATTTTGTTCGATCAGATAAAAAATGATGGCGCATGTACTGCAGAGTCGGGATCTGAGGCTGAAGAAATATCGTCGCCTAAAGCTCCTGGGGATTCGGTACAATCGCTTTTGGAACCTGTTCATGAAGTAGTAAGTGCTGTTAGGTAACTACTGTATTAAATTTGCTGTTTGATTTTCTGGAGACATATATATATACCTTGGTTCTGTTTGCCTGACTTAATGTACAGTTGAAATTCATATGTACATTATGAAGCTGTTGGTGCAACGAGTATCACATTTTCAGTTGACAATATTTCTAATTGTGCAAATTTCAGACTTGCAAGTGTTGGTGTCTGACATGATGTTGACACCGACACACTTTTGGCATGTTTCGATATGTGTCCGATATGTAAAAAAAGGTATCCGTTCTTAAAAAATTTTTGAATCTCAGACACGTTCCGACACGCGCCGTTATGTTCTGACACATTTTTGGTGTACTAAAATTAAAAAAGGGAAATCATTTGTCACCTAAGGACTCTGACATTTCAATATATACAATGAGATAGCTTGAGGTTATATATTTTATTACTTAGGTACCCAGAAATTTTGAAATATTATTAATTAGATACCCTTTTATTGAAATTCGATGAATTTTCATTGGAAAACAGTAAAATTGAAACATGATTCCTATAGGATCTGTTGACTTTTCAAAAATGCTAACATGACACATAATTTCGGCAAAGTTTGGGTAGTTTACATAAATATTCGGTGAATAATTTTTGGCAATTCACTACATTTTTTATGAAAACAATGGCATGACTTATATATGTATATCAGCATATTTATGTATTACATCATCATTTTTTTGTAAAAAGTCGGTCATATTCTTACAAATATTCATCAAATTCCGACATAGGATACGTAAGTAATAAAATATTCAAACCTCATGATACTTCATTGCATATATTGAAATATTAAGGTACCTAGGTGATAAATGTTCAAACTTCATGATATTTAAGTGATAATCTTCCTAAAAGAAGACTATTGGACATTACACTGGGCCTTTTTTTAAGGCCTTCTATAATGGTGATAGGCCCAACTTTTTGAGAGGAGCAATAGTTCCATCTTAACCTTAATTAAAATAATATACTATAATTCAATGGAGCATAAAAATTTATATCATGCTGTTCATAACTCATCTGAACAAATTGTTCAAAAAACTCATTTAAACAAAGAGAGGGAATTCTAAGAGTTTCCTACCTCCACCTCCCGCCTTGATCTCCGCCAACCTAGGAATCACGGATACGAGATATGATGGATACCGATATGTCAACACTTAGTTTTTCAAAAAACTAAGATACTACACCTTGGGGATACGTTATTTCAAAATTATGTATTTTCTTAGATACATATCCATGTAATTGATGAAAAATATGAGTTACCGTAAGAAAAAAACAAAGCTTAACTAGAATAAGACAAATTCAAGCATATATAATTAACAAAAAAAAGTTAACAAAGATTCAAGCCACGTGGTTGCTGCTGCCATTGACTCGTCTCTTTCTCTGTCTCTCCCTCTCTCTCTCTCTCTCTCTCTTGACTTGACTTAATAGAGGCTTCCTTCTCCCTTTCTTCATCTTGTTCTCTCTTTGAAATTGCACAGAAAATATTAATTTATCAAGACAACTATAAAACATTTGATAATATTAGTTTATTTTCTAATTTAATTTAAATATAATAATATTAGAATGTATATAATATAATTTAACTGTTCCATATGCATACTACTATATATAATATATTATAATATTATATTTTTAAAGTTATACCATCAAAAACGTGTCAGAACGTATTATAAGGGTGTTGGAAACGTGTCGAAAATTCAAAATTTTAAAAAGCAAAGTATCGGATACTTTTTTCATGTGTTGGAAGCATGTTGGAAACATGTCCGAAACGTATTGGAAATTTAAAATTTAGAAAAAATGGTATCGGATACTTTTTTCACGTATCGGAATATGTCGGTGTCGATAGGTGTCGGACACCGATATTTTGGCCAAATAAGAATGACGGTGCTTCCTAGCCCCCAACTGCATTGGCCTCTGCAATGTAGCTTTATTTAGTTCTTAATTTAATGGTACCATGCTTTGTAAATATGTATTCCAATATCTGAATAATGATGATTGTCAGTTTGGCATCAATTACATAGATATATATCTAAAAAATTAAATAATTCTGGAGTAACGTGTCTTCAAGGTGTCATACCCTAGTTTTTTGAAAAATCAAGTGTTGGCATACTGTTATCCTATCATATTTGGTATCTTGTATCTGTATCCATATCCATACTTCCTGTGCAGGCTTTAGAATTGGCTTATGGCTGCAAACCTCTTCTTTGTTTCATTGTTTGCGAATGCTTCTTTTTGGTTTATGTGCACGTTGCTTCTCAAGATCTATGCCCCCCTAACTTGTACATACCTGAAAAGGCTTGCGTCCAACTTTCTATCACAAATGTGGGACAAAATGGTAAAGCAAAAACTATAAGTTGCGAACTTGTACTAAACAAGGGTAAAGTATTATACTGCTAAAATAGCTTTGTGTGCAAGTTCGGATCTTTGTACATACAAGCTAATGGCGTCATTATAGGTGGTTGATTAAAAAAATTTAAACTTTTCAATGTGGTTTTCTGAGAATGAAAAGTTGTAACAATCAAGTAAAAAATGACAACTTCTGAAGGTTATTTTTTTGTAAAAAAAAAACCTTCATCTACATTCATAATTTCCCTGGCGGGGCTCTGGTGATCAAGGAAAATGTTTTGAAGTAATTGGGTGCAAACTATGCACAGGTCAGCAAGGACACCAAGTGGTCAGATGGCTTACCTGATAAAGAACCCAATCTAGTGGATTCTGAACGTAGAGAAGAATCCAATGGACAAATCAATCCCTATGGAGGTTAGCATTCCTTATCATAATGATTTACTTGCTATTTGTGTTGATCGGGGATCTTTAGTTGATTCTATAGTTACAGGAAACTCGTAAAATGCTGACAAACGCGATTTGGCATTTTGAAGTCCGATATGTGTTTCCAATGTGTAGGGGATCTTTAATTGGTTCCATAGTTGCAGGAAACCCCTAAAATACTAATGTTTCATGCTCAAAAATGTGATTCAGAGTTTCAAAGTCATAATCGCGTTTCCATTGCGTATTAGGGATCTTTAGTTGGTTCCATAGTTGGGGGAAACTCCTAAAATACTAATGTTTTGTGCTTAGAAATGTGATTTGGAGTTCAAAGTCATTCGCATTTCAAATGCGTATCAGGGTCTTTCGTTGGTTCCATAGTTGTAGGAAACTCCTAAAATGCTAATGTTTCATGCACAAATTTGCGTTTGCAATCCGTATCAAACTCGATGGGAACACGATTCAAATAATCATGGAATCATTTGATAAGAGGATACTTATTAAATGATTTGTTGGCTAATTTTATCACTCTATTATTTAAGGAATGTTTGAATTGTATAGATATGTTGGAATTAATTTTCTGATTTTATTCATTACAGTACTTGATTTTCTTGCTTATTACTTAATTAACTTTGTTTTGATATTTACGGCTCAATTGATGATATTTCATTAATTTTCTTTGATATCTAACATATAGTAATATAAGTACTGTCTCAAGCTCCTAACTTTAGAAACTTTTGTGATTGTGGACATTTTGCTTTGGCATGGAAAATTCTGATTAAAAATACCTGTGCTGAAACAGTTGTTGTGACGTTTGTCTCAAGTATTCAAGTTAGTTGAATATCTAGGGAGATAGCCATGTCTGACTTTACACTAAGTGGAAGAAGGAATTTCAGGGAGTTACTTATTTCTGGAAGTTCCTTTGGTTTTGGGAAAATCTTTAATGTTTTGGAAGTTCTCCTATTTTGAGATTATAAATTTTTTAGAGTTATTTATACTAAAGGTCCCTGTATTTTTTATTGTAACAATTTAGTCCTTGTACCTTTAATTGTGTCAATTTAGTCCCTCTTCAATTTATATTGTGTCAATTTAATCCTTTGGTGAAATTCAAATTAAGTTATTGACGTAATATTTAACAGCACAGTTATGTTGATGTAAGTAACCCACTACAAATCCATCCGTTTGTCTCAATTTAATCCAACCTGCGGATAAACCATTAAAAATTCAATTAATAACTTAACATAAATTTTATTTTAAGAACCAAATGGACATAATAACAATTATACATGGACTAAATTTACACAATGTGCAAAGTACATGGACCTTTGGTGTAAATAATCCAATATTTTATGAAGTTTCTATATTTTTTATGTTATTTAGTTTCCTAATTTTTGTTTTATATGTCTTTATAAACTAAAGTATGAGTACTTATTGTTGATAAGATGCAATTGAATTAAACGTTATATTCCTTCTCACCTCCTCACAATTCTCCCTCTCTCCCTCTCCCTCTTCCCTCCACCCAGAGGAAAAAAGAAAAAAAGACAGAAGGATTATAGAGGGAAAGACAATGGGAAAATAGAATGGCCTAAAGAAAGTGATGAAAAATTAAGGTTCCGGATGGTTGGATGAAAGTCCTCCTCTACGCTATTGTTATGGCTTGCTTACATGTATGAGATAAAGTAACTTTAAGGGAAAGCTTCTTTTGCCATTTAGAAGAAATTGACTTCGAGCTTGTTTGGTCAAGTTTCTTTTTTGGAAAAAGAACTTCTTGTAGGATTCATGGGTGTTTGGTCGGAAAAGCAAACTATTTTCAAATAAAGGTAGAAACTGCTCTTTTTTCTCTTAATCATAAGAGGAATTATAGTGCTTTTGTTTTAAACTAAAATTTTTTAGACAAAAGTGCTCAAATTGAAAGCACATTTTATAAAAATGATTATGCAAAAAGTATCTATGAAAAAATCAATTTTTTCACGGCTTGGCTAAATAGGCTCTTCATCTCAACACCAAAGGAAGTCATTTTCCTTTCCACCACTACTTCCAACCCACCCCAATCTTTATACTTTCCTAATTCAGAGTCCAGCCTCAAATGTGCTTAGACAACAATTCCACACAAAATAATGCAAATAGAGGTCTTCTAAACGAGATGAAAATTTGAAGAAGAAATTATTTGAAAATATCTTGAAAAGTAATATTTTACTAAAGGAAAATTGTTTCTTGTCGAACCAAACAAATCCTAAGGGAAGATGATTGACAAGACCAAACATTAGGGTGATGATGGTGGAAGAAACACCGACATTTACTCGTTAAGGGGTCCAGCAGCAACAATTGGGGTTCTGTGTTGGTGGTGGCGGTGGAGGCTTCAACAGCCGCTAACCTTTGATGGTGGTGTTTGCTCAACAGGTGGACGAAGCATGGTTGCGCATAGCGGAAGCGGAACCAGAAGTTGGAGTGGGAACACGGAAGCCGATGGCATAGAAGTTTCTAGAGTTGGGAGCATGGAGAGAGCGTTTATATTGCTATATATTAGATATACAAGAAATGTAATTAATTAAACCATTAAAGCATAGTATATCAAAATAAAGACAATACTAAACAATAACCTAGAAAATTAAAGTACTCCTAAGATCAAGAAAAATGATTACAATATGTCCACATAATTCAATCATTTTTTGAACTGAATGATATTAATGACCGAGTCATTTGCTAATGTGTTCTGATCAAGTGATTTAACTATTGTTTGAATCATGTTTCCTTTGAGTTGGATACGAATTGGAGACATAGCTTCTGACTTCAAATAGCCAAATTGCATTTTTTTAGCACAAAATATTTGCCTTTTTTGAGTTTCCTGCAACTATGGGATGAAGTTGTAATGAGTTTTGTGGTGGTAGTTGGGGGAACGTTTTTATGGTGGCTGGGGTTTCTACTTTATCGTTTGATGAAGGCGGGATATGATCCCACTGTCTTGGCACCACCTCCTGGAGACTCCACATTTGAGTTAGCTGGCAACTGCAGTTGGTTACTGTTAGTTGAATTGTGATAGCTCTTAGAATTGGTCTCACTTATGAGATTTATGTAATTTGATTTACAGTGAGTGTATATATTTGTCGTGTCCAACAAACTGTTCAAAGAAGCATCGTCCGTGCTTGGGCTATGATCATGACTTTCTTCGTGAGCCTGTACACGCTCTCTCATTCAGTGATGCTGAAGCTGCCAAGAAATGTTTCGAGCTTCGTTTTTGAACGTGTTTGTAGTATTCCAGAAATGATCCTTGGAACGCGACTGAAAGAATTGTTCCAACTTTCTTCATCGGCTTCACGGTTCACAGAGCAAGATCTCTTATGTGTTTTGAGAAGGCTAGACGAGGTCGACGAGAAGGTTAAGCTTCTGCAGAAGGATCCTCTTCGAATGCCTAACGATAAAGAGGAGATGATAAATGCTGCTTCTTATCGATTAGATGCATTGGAAGCAGAATTAATTGCCACAAAGAAGGTAATTTCTTGTATCATTTTCCTCTGTCTCAAGTAACTGACTATTCTAAAAGTTTAAGTTCACGGATGAAAGTCTATGAATGGTTTTATATTCTATCATATTCCTTCACGCAAATGCCCATTGAGCTTGAAACATGGATAATGCACAGGTCCTCCCATTCCGTTGTGCCTGAAATATATTAATATTTAGAGTGGGGCTCTATGGGACTCCAACTCGTGACCTTTTGAACAATAAAGCTTTGACACCATATTAAAGAAACAATTATCCTGAAAGTTTAAGTTGATGGGTGAAGGATCAGGAATGGTTTTATACCCTTGACTCTTTGTAAGGCATATCTTAATGCGTATTATGGGGCTTGTTCAATTGTGTTGATCTAGGAGGTGAACACGTCTGTCGTGGCTTGCTTGCTTTGGCTTGAACTAATGCTCAAGTGTAGAGGTGTCCTGGTTCCTATTAGTAAACTATGGTACGAAAATTAGATGGAATTGATACGTACGTGTATTATTCGTCTATATGCCTGAATATTTTGGTTAAAAATTCATTGACTTCTGAAAGTGTGGGATAATGTTGGTCGTAATGGTGACAACATTAGCGTAACGCATAGTAAATGATAGGGTCAGTTAATTATTTGAGAGTTTATGTAACAAATATAGCAAAATATGGAATATAGATATTCAATCTAGTGTCCGTATTGATTATTTGCAATTATCATTTATATTTTAATGAAAAATACGGATACTTGTTATGATGTGTGTATTTTATCATATTATTGAAAATTATATGTAAACCACCTTTGTAAACGGGAATGTACGGATAAATGTTCAAAATGCGTATTATACATGAATTTTACTAGTAGAGGTCTCAGTAAACTGATCAATAGCTATTAGAAAAAGATCGTAGACTTTCTAGGTAAAACATATCAAACTGATTATTATCGAAATGAACCGAACTACTTCAGAGACCCCTCTTCCCTTTACCCTTTGATATGGTGTTGGGTATGGCCTGCTCGGAATCGCCATATCTAACCTTTTGTTAGCTTTATAGTATGAGGACTTTAACATGTGATTTTGACAGCCTAGTCCCACAATGGAGTTATGAAAAGAAATAGATTAATATATGTCTAATGAACTACGTCACCTGATCCTAGTTGATTTTGGGATGGATACTCACTAGCCAACTTTGCAAGTCAAGCCCTGGGCTGACGAAATTCGAAATTTAACAGGTCTAGCAAGCAACTGAAGTCGTGTTTTGTCATCCGAATGAACAAGTAGGCAATAACTGACAAAAGGCATTTTCAATTTTTCCTGTAACTGCACAAATTCCAGTCATTGCTACAGAGATGCTAATATGATAGCTGATTGGGTTGCCAAGTTAGGCTATCTATTCGATCAGGAGACTCAGTGCTCTTATTCGCCCAAAGCTGTGTGCTACAGTTTCGGCATATGCAGTAGGGGGAGCTCTCCCCAAAAGACACTGCTAGTTGGCCTTTTCTTACATGTATAAGAAAAGTAAATAATGGTATTTATTTGATTCCGTAGTAAAATCATCTGAGGTTTTTGAATTGCTCTTTTGGTTACTTGAGCAGGCTTTGCACGAAGCTTTAATCAGACAAGAAGAGTTGCTTGCATATATCGATAGTCAACGAGAAGCCGAATTCCAGGTGAGATGAGATAATCTACGAGACTGTGTTTGAGGGCTTGTTAGACCAGCTTCTTATTTTTAAAAAAGACTGTATTTTCTAGTATCTGAAGGTGTTTGGCCTAGAGCGAGAAGTGTTTTTAAATAGAAATAGAAGTTGTTTTTTTACTTTTAAGCATAAGCAGAAAATAGTGCTTGTCAAAGCCAAAGTAGAAGGAAGAACTAAAATTTTTCTAACAAAAATACACCTATTGAATACACTTCTAAAAAAAATTTTAAAAAAAGTTTTTTGAAGTTTGGCCAAACAAGCTCTTACTAATTGAGAAGAAAGAGTATGTTGCTCTATGTTTTGTAACACAAACTCATATATGAGCCGTAGGGCCGGACGTAACCCCCGAAAACCCAAGCAATTGCTTAGAGCCCCCGAATCTCAGGGCCTCCAAGTTTTCGAGGTCGTGGTTCTTGAAGTAGCAATTTTTAATATTAATAGGTTTAAGAGAAATGTTGTTATATATAAGGGCCTCATTTGAAAATTTTGCTTGAGGTCCCTAAGAATGTCGGGCCCGGCCCTGATGAGCTGCATATGCGTATCGTGTCCATAGTTAAATTCAACTACTTTCTAAGATTTTAAAATGTTTTTCCTCTCCTTTGATGTGTCGTAGTGTCATATAACCTTATCCAACTCGGGTATTTTGGGGCAAAAATGTAGAGCTAAAGTAACCATAGCTAAGATTCCGTTGATTTGGAAGAAAACCTTATGCCATTCAATTCTATTATTTGTTTGCATAACTCCATAACTACTACTACAAATGTGAGGGAGGTCCAAAATGTTTATGAACAATAGAAGCACATTAGGGAAATATTCGTAAAGGAAGTTCAGCCCAGCAGCGGGTGAACCTGCCGACTTCCCTTCAACAGAAGGGGAAAAGGAAAGACGTTTTCAGCAGTAATCCCATGTCATGCTTCATTTGGATCTCAATTTGACCATTTGGCCAAAGTGTGAACCACATACAATTTATAAAATGAGACCATCTTCTTTAGTTAAATAGAACTAAAAATTTTCAGAAAAAGAACGTTTTGATTGAAAACATTTTGTAAAGAAATTTTTCATTAGGAAAACGTTGTCCTTTAAAACAAAAGTTGCCCAAACATGGTAAAAAAGATGTATTCAATTCGAGAAGTGACTACACCTTGCTAGAAAAAAAGCACCAGATCATTGCCAGAGTTATTTAGCATCGGAATTATTTTTCAATAAGTAGCAACAAAAGTCACAATACAAAATAAGCATACTCGTAAAGGCGGGCCTGAGCCTGTCCACATCAAAAAGAAACAAAATATTATTGCAGCTATTTGTGTTATATTCTTATCACTTGTTCTGAAATTGTGTTTATGAAATATTTTCGCGTATGTTACTAATGGCATTACCCTGGGTGGCGGCATTTTTTATACTGCAGAATAAGAAGTTATGCTGGTAGGGGATTGTCATGTTAGCGGCAAAGAATCGCACGCTTCACGTTTTATTTGATTCGAGTTCTTTTTGGATTGGGACATGTGTATGACTCAATCCGAGAGCCTAAAACGAGGTACGCCTCATGTACATATGTGCATTAGCGTTGACGCTTGCTGGTTTCCCGTGAATACTGGGAGATTTTTCATAGCTGATGAGAGCCAAAAATGCAGCTTTTAAAGTTTTGAATAGAGTTGCAATGTAATATCATCCTGTTGTATATGCATCGTAATATTTCCACTTGAACTCCCATTTTATCCCAGTTTATGTTGATCTGCAGCTTCTGTTCACTGACTGACGCAGATGTATTTTTATTTTTATTTTTATTTTTTTTACAAGTTATTGTTGTTGCTTTATTGTTGCTTACATGCTTGGTATTATTTTATTAGACTTGGGTTTTTTTTTTTTTTTTTTTTTAATATATTGTTCGTTCTTTGTTGTAAGAATAAGGGACCTTCAGAAACAACCATTCTTCAGGTTGGCACATGAAGAGGCTGTGTATATCTTATTTTCTCTGGACCCATCCTTAGCGGGAGCCTCTTTGAGACACTAGGGGACGATTATTGATTTATTTTTTTATTTTTTTTACAAATGGTAAGAAACTTGTGCAACCTTCCTGTAATCTCCTAAATTCCCTCACTCTTAATGAAAACAAGATTTCATATAAGGTTTTAGGTATTGCTTAGTGGTGGCAACAGGCCGGGTCGGCCCGGGCCCGGTATACCTCGGGCCGGGCCACGGGCCAAAAAATCATGCCCGGGCCCGACTAACGGGGCCGTTGGCCCAACGGCTCTTTTGATAGAGCCGTTGCAAACGGCACTAATTATTAAAAAAAATTATATATTTTTTTAATAAATACTTATTCCTTCCTAACCCATTTTCTCACCAAATCTTCAATTCTCTCTTCTCTATCTATACATTCATTATCTCCCATCTTTTTCAACTTTGCGAATTGCAAAATTGTGCTCTAAAGTTCGAAGTTCGTAAAGTGTTTGGCTGAAGTTCGAATTTCATTGTTCTCTCGTTTCGGTAATTTTAGTATCGCAATTTTATTTGGTTCGCATTTGTAGTTATTTAATTTGTATTACTATTTGCATTTTATAAATACTAATTATTTATACTAATATGGCACACAATTTTTCATTATCCTCTGGAGCCGGTCGTGTTACTTCTAGCTCTTCTCGGCCACCCAGAATCCCTAAAAGGAGTAAAATTGTCATATTTAATACGGAAGAACGAACTTTTATACAACTAGACTCATTACTCCCATACACTGATGATAGCATAGATTGAGACTTTTCACAACAAGAAGATTATTATGAGCCGGGTGGTGAGGAACTCACGCCCAACACCGAAGCCCAGCCTGAAAGTAGTACTAGTGGGGCATGGAATCATTTTACCCTTAATAGGACAACTAATAAAGCGACTTGTAAATTATGTGACCCACCTAGGATTTTTAGCCATCAACCTGGCAGTGGGACAGGCACATTAAGCAGACATATACTTAGGTGTCACCCCGAGCAATGCCCAGATAAGAGCCAACAACGTCTAGTACAGTAAGTGACCGGTGTACATGCTAATTTTAGGTTCTCTCAAGAGGGCAACCGAAAGGGGCTGGCTAAATATATAATTTTGGGTGAAAGACATTTTAATGCCGGCGAAAACCTATATTTCGTCGACTACATCCAACAATAGGTGAACCCCACCATTGTGTGGGTTCCTCGAAACACCGTAAAGCCAGACGCTTTTACGTTTTACCACAGTATAAAAGCTGGGGTCTAAACACTTTTTGTGACGAACACGATCAAGTTCTCGTTGACGCTGGACATATGGAAGTCGAAACCCCGCCAACCTTATATGTGCATAACAGCACACTGGATCGATGACTCCTACATCCTCCAAAAGAGAATAATTCATTTTGGTATATTAGATTGCCCCTACACTGCCGAGATAATTACGGGTGCGATTATGTCGGCAGTCCGCGACTGGGGCATAGAGCGACGTATCTTCAGTATTACGTTCGACAATGCTACCAACAATACTGCATCCGTTACACATTTAATTAGGCACATGAGACCCATGTTAGGTGAGAAGTTGTAACGAACCTTGATGTTCGTTACGAGCTTTGATACCAAATGTCATGAACCCAAGATATTTGGACTCGTGGAGGGATAGGATTCGGGATGGTGACACCCGAATTTGGGATAGATTTGTTTAGAGTTTAGGTGAGAAGATAAGGTGAAATAGAGCATGGGATGAGAAGAGAAATAGATAGAATTAAGATGAGATAGAGAAATTTAGGGTTTAGATGAGAAGAAGAAGACAGAGATGAGAGAGAGAGAACCGTGAAGTTGGAGATGAGAGAAGATAGGATTCATTTCATATTTTGATTGATTGCTTCATTACAAGGGCCTAATCCTCCTATTTATAGAAAACCCAATGAAACCCTAGAGCTAATAAGGACAAAAGCATTCTAGAAAACCCTAGAATATTCTAGAAATGTCCACCTAATCTAAATACATAATTTAAAATATGAAAATACAAGGAAAAATCTAGAAAATGCAATAAAATCCAAAATAAAAGGATAATTCCAAAATAGTACTATCCTTGTGTACTATTTTGGGTGAGCTGGCGAGGTAAGGGGCTGTCAAGGGATAGCTGGATGCTTCTAGAAGCTTCTGGAAGGTTTTGGAACATTGGGCACTGCTGCGGCGTGCTGGGCGTGGCGTTGGGCTTGCTAGGCGCGGCCTGGGCACTGTCGTGACACTGTCTGGGCACTGTCTTGGGCGCTGCCTGGGCACTATTGAGACACTATCGTGGGCACGGTCCTGACACTGCTCTGGCACGGTCCTGGGCACGGGCCTGACATGGTCTTGACACTTCTTGTCACGGACCTCAGGCACGGGCCTCGGCCTTGTCATGACGTCGTCGCTTGTGCTCCTCCATGCGCACCCTTGTTAGGTCATGGGCACCCCATGATCATGAAATTTCCGTCCCCTTGAATTCATCCTTGTTCTCAAGGATGTGGTGGCGGTGCAACCTCTTGGCCTTGTCGTGACGACGTCCCATGCGCATCCAATGCATGAGTCATGCGCACTCTCTACCCGGTCGTGCTCATGCCATTCCCATCCTCTTGAATTCATCCTTGTCCCCAAGGATGTGATCTTGGTGCAAACCTCTTGCTCCCGGATCCCTTCCATTTGCTTGGTCTTTTAACACCCGGTTACCTACTCTTATTCCCAGGTCAAACGGAAATTCCTTGTCTCTAAGGAGCGTTAGCTAAGACGGTTGTCGTGGGCCTTGGGAAATTCTTGTTCCTATCTCGGTTCTAGGGAATCGTTCCCCAATCAGCATTTTCTCAGCCCTCCAGTTCACGTCCTGGGTAGTCATTTTCTGCGTACCAACATATTGCTGCTGCGCTGACCTTTCTTCTTGCAACCGCCACGCTGCTGCTGCGCTGGTTGCTGCTGTGCTTGGCCCGACAGGGCAGTTCTCGGACAGGTTCCCCAGTTGGTGCCGTGCATTCTTGGTTTGCTTTGCTTTGTCTGCGCACAGCCCCGGTGCACTTGACTCCTCAAGGGTTGGCTGCAACACCTGTCCCTGGGCCTCAAAACCCGAAACATGGGGCTGCTTAGTCCCCTCTTCTTGGTTGTCCAGATCTGGAAATCCAAACGGTGCTGCTTCTGGACAAGGTTCGGTCCCTAACTCAGGCGGTTCTAGTGTCACGGTAGTGCCATGGAGTTCTTGAGGTTCCATTGTCACCTGTGCTTCTTCCAGCTTTAGCTCGTGCAGTTCTTCAATGGTGGCCTCAATTGGTGGTGCCACCTCCTCACAATGTGAATCCTCAATAGGTGGTGGCTCAAAGGGTGAATCAACCGATTTCTCTTCAGCCTTTACATGGAGAGCAATGTTAGGTTCTTCATCGGGGTCTATGCCTTGGTTGCGCATGTATTGCTTCATCCTCTCGTTCATGGAGTCTATGCCTTGCGTTCGCCACAGCAATCTTCAAGTGAGACTTGAGGAGTTGGGTTGTGGACATGAATGTTCATCACACAACATTCATCGTAAATGCACCTTCCATGTAACCTCTTTCGTGCAATTTTTGCATCTTCCCTTGAGGCAAAGACCACCCGGGCTTCGACCTTTAAGGTATATGTCGAAATGATCTTGATTTCTTCGAGCCAACCATAAGGAGAGAAGATTTGGTGAAGGACGTTTTTAGTGACGGGATAGGAAACCTCCCAAATCTTAACAAGGAGTGTAGTCTTGTTAGGAGTTTGAGGAGATTGAAAATACTTTTTTTTTTTTCATTTCTTTTTTTTTAACTTCTTTTTTTTTTTAAATTCTCTTTTTTTTTTTCTTCTCTTTTTTTTTATCACTCTCTTTTTTTTTCTTTTTTTTTTTGAATTTTGCAAGAAAGCAGCAGAAAAAAAAAATAATTTTCTTTCTTTTTTTTTAATTTTTATTTATTTATTTTTCTGGTTCGGTAAAAGAGATCAGGGAAAAAAATAATTTTTTTTTTCTCTTTTTTTTTTCTGGACGAATTTGCAGCGGATTTTCTTTCTTTCTTTTTTTTTTTTTTTTTTTTACTTCAACTTTAACCCTGGAACAAAATCAAACACAGCGGATGAAGGTGGCAGAGATGAAGATGTTGCGCTGGATGTGTGGCCACACAAGGAAGGATAGGATCAGGAACGATGCAATAAGAGGTAAATTTGGTGTAGCCTTGATCGAGGATAAAATGAGGGAGCACCGCCTAAGATGGTTTGGACATGTGAGCAAGAAACCAACCACAGCCCCAGTCAGGAGGTGTGAACAGCTACACACGACGCTAGGCAGAAGAGGGAGGGGCATGCTAAAGAGGAGTTGGCTGGAGACGATTCGACACGACCTAACCCACCTAAACCTAAGAGAGGAGATTGCCTCAGATAGGGCACAATGGAGGGCTAGCATAAGAATAGCGGATGTGAAAGCGTAGAATAGTGCGGCGAGGGACTTGTAGTCTTAGATTCCTAGGCAATCATAACCTCAAGTAGTGCACTTCTATGGCTCTTTTTTTTTTTTTTTTTTTTTTTTTTGATTGCTCGGCTGTTTCGGCACACTTACATACTTACACACTTAAATGTTTGCATGCCTATTTCTTTAATTCATTGGCGATAAATTGATTATTTTACTTGCAGGAGTTTAAGCACTTCAGGTTGGGAGGCCTCGGAAACAGCCTCCTTTCTACTCGGAAGGGGTAAGGCTGCGTACATCCACCCCTCCCAGACCCTGCTTTAGTACGGGAGCTGTGAGGCACTGGGACTGTTGTTGTTGTTGTTGTTGTTGTAACTCTAACCCTTGAACACTTTTGATCCTCAATCAATCGTTAAATCCCAGCCTATCAAAAATTGCAAAAATGCATGTCAACTAAGTGCTCACAAGGATAAATCCTTACTAGTCCGGTGATTTGTTCTTGCCTCCAACTCGTTTGCTCAAGGTTCTTGATGCTACTTCAAAATTTATGCACGGAAATTTTTGTTTTTTTTTTGGATGAAGCTTCGTTTCAGCTCAACAATGGCAGCAACGAACCTCTTGATTTTGCCCGACTTGCTCGAAACGTAGCTCTGATACCAAATGTAACGAACCTTGATGTTCGTTACGAGCTCTGATACCAAATGTCACGAACCCAAGATATTTGGACTCATGAAGGGATAGGATTCGGGATGGTGACACCCGAATTTGGGATAGATTTGTTTAGAGTTTAGGTGAGAAGAGAAGGTGAAATAGAGCATGGGATGAGAAGAGAAATAGATAGAGTTAAGATGAGATAGAGAAATTTAGGGTTTAGATGAGAAGAAGAAGATAGAGATGAGAGAGAGAGAAAAGTGAGGTTGGAGATGAGAGAAGATAGGATTCATTTCATATTTTGATTGATTGCTTCATTACAAGAGCCTAGTCCTCCTATTTATAGAAAACCCAATAAAATCCTAAAGCTAATAAGGACAAAAGCATTCTAGAAAACCCTAAAATATTCTAGAAATGTCCACATAATCTAAATACATAATTTAAAATCTGAAAATACAAGGAAAAATCTAGAAAATGCAATAAAATCCAAAATAAAAGGATAATTCCAAAATAGTACTGTCTTTGTGTACTATTTTTGGTGAGCTGGCTAGGTAAGGGGCTGTCAAGGGACAGCTGGATGCTTCTAGAAGCTTCTGGAAGGTTCTGGAACTTTGGGCACTGCTGCGGCGTGCTGGGCGTGGGGCCGGGCCTGCTAGGCGCGGCCTGGGCACTGTCGTGACACTGTCTGGGCACTGCCGAGGCACTGTCATGACACTGTCGTGGGCACTATCGTGATACTGTCGTGACACTATCGTGGGCACTGTCGAGGCACTGTCTTGGGCGCTGCCTGGGCACTGTTGTGGGCACGGTCCTAGGCACGGGCCTGACATGGTCTTGACACTGCTTGTCACGGACCTCGGGCACGGGCCTCGGCCTTGTCATGACGTCGTCACTTGTGCTCCTCCATGCGCACCCTTGATAGGTCATGGGCACCCCATGATCATGACAGAAGTGTTTCCATATTCGTTGCATTTGTCACATTTTGCATTTAATGGTAATGGATGGTTTAGAGCTTGTAAACGCATCCCTTAACACCTTAAGACGCGGTTTATCACTGGAAAAAATTATTTCGGTTATTTTTGGAGTGAACAGCGTTTTCTAAACGCGGTTCAACAGTAGATTGGTAATTATTTATTTTTTGGCATTATTTTTTTTATTTTTTTATTTTTCAGCATTATTTTGGGAACCGACTCTAATAATATCTATTAAATCATCCGGAACTAGAAAAATAAGATTTAGAATTTTATGTAGGTTGCATGGCATAGAATATAAACAATTCAAATTAGACTCTCAAACTAGGTGGTCGTCTACGGTAAAAATGTTAGAGCGTATTCTACCATATAAAGATGTTCTGATGGAATTGGCACAAGACAATCGCTCAGAATGGAGCGATTACAACCTGAACGGTATACATTGGGAGATAATAGATGAAATTTGTAATTTTTTTTGCATGTTTAAAGAGGCCACGACAATTTTTTCGGGTTGCTACTATCCGACCATGCCTCAAGCAATATCAAGATTGCTTGATATTGTAAATTGGATGGCGGGTAATGAATCCAATCTCATTTTGTTCGATTCGATTAAGGCAATGAAAGAAAAATTTGCTAAACATTATTTTGAACTACCTCTTACATATTGCTTAGCAACTATTTTAGATCCTCATTGTAAACGCAGGGGTTTAAACTTGTTTTGCCAACATTTTTTCAAATATTTGTATCCTAGTCGCAATATCGACACTTTTAGTGCCGAATTCAATAACGACTTGTATAGTTTATTTTCTGAATATTCCCGAAAATTGGCGTCCAATAATCCATATCCTAGTACTGTTACAGTAGGATCTTCCACATCTAGTGGAAGTAGTTCATACACGTCATATTCGTGGAAGCTGTTGGAGCAATTTACGCCCACAGTAGCCCCCCCGTCATGTGACGAGCTAGATTATTATTTGCGGACACCGTTGGTCCATATTTTCGGGCCGCCGGCCAACCCGCATTTTGACATTTTACAATGGTGGAACACAAACCAAGCCCAGTATCCCGTGCTTTCCACCATGACACATGATATACTAAGTTGTCCGGTGTCTTCAGTAGCATCGGAGTGTGCTTTCAGTCTTGGTGGCAGGTTGCTTGGAACGAAACGGGCGAAGCTATCGCTGTCAAGCTTGGAGATGTCCGTGTGCTTGAAGGATTGGCTGCTAGCTGAGGCAAGGGATCAACAGAGAATGAAGCTGGATTCATTGAGCGATGAAGAAGGCGACCGCACCACTGATACGTCAAATGATGGCTCAGCAACTCCCCCATGCCACTGATATCAAAACTTTTGTGCGTCAATTATTTACGTTTAAATATTTACTTCAAAAGATGACCGCAACCCCCATACGTCAAACTTTGTATTTTTTGATAAACAAATTTGTACTTTTAAATATTAGGCTCCAATTGCGTTGTATTTGTACTTGTTACGCTATTTATTTACCATTATTTTTTTTGATAAGATATTTACCATTATTTACTATTACTTATTGTATATTTCATTTTATTACATATATTTAGCATTATTTTTTTTTTGAACATGTATATTCAGCATTCTTAGTGCTTGGAAAAAAATGTATTTATATCTCATATTATTTATCAATGAATTATAATAATTTTAGTATAAAATGAGTTTGCATTATTTAAATTTTGCTTTTTTTTAAAGCTAACGGAAGCGGGTAGGCCCCGGCCCAGGCCCTGCCCTTGGCCACCTCTAGTACTGCTCCTAGAGACACTTAACAACTGAGCTATCTAGCATTTTGATTGATGCAAATGTATGTTATTGTGTCAGTCTAGTGAAGTGAATTCAACACTCGTTTAAATCACAGATTGCTAGTGTAATATATTTTTCACTGAAGCAAAATGTAGCTATAGAAAGATAGTAGGTGTCATTAGTGATCATCTTTGAAAGGAGATGTGCCCTCGTTAGAGGTGGCCACGGGCCGGGTCGGGCCGGCTAGGGCCCGGGCCCGCCAAGACAGCACTGTAGCGGGTCGGGGCAGGCCGAGCCTGGAGCCCAAAATATTTGGGCCCAGGCTCGGGCCCGCCGATCCTGGGCCGAGGAGGGTCCGGGCCTGAACCCCCCCCCCCCCCCCCCCCCCGCCCCCCCCCCCCCCCCCCCCCCCCCCCCCCCCCCCCATTTTTTAAATAAAAAAAGTAAAATTAAGGAAAAATAAACTCGTTTTGTACAAAAATTATTATAATTTATTGATGAATAAATGAATCATTCTCATAGGACTGATGTAACTCTTCCATCCAAGCAAGAGAAATCACGAAAATAGCCCCAAGAAAGCCCTGCTCAAGGTCCTCAAATCTGCGTGACAGTGCATCTGCAGCCTAGTTCTCCTTCCCTTTTCTGTATTCGACGTCGTAATTCAGCCCCAACATCTTCATCAGCCCTTTTCTTTGTATCCTGGTGACAATCTTCTGCTCTAATACGTGTTTAAGACTTTGGTGATCAATCTTAATGAGGAAGTGATGCCCATCCAAGTAATGCCTCCACTTATCAACCACAAGCAAGATGGCAAGGTACGCCTTCTCATATGTAGAAAGAGCTTGGTGCTTGGTACTCAAGGCTTGACTGAGGTATGCTATAGGCCTTCCACCTTGAGATAACACTGCCCCAATACCACTTCCACTCGCATCAGTCTCTAAAACAAAGCTTGAAGAGAAATCGGGCATTGCCAAAACTGGTGCTCTGCACATTTCAGTTTTGAAAGCATCGAAAGTGTTTTGAGCTTCTTCCGACCATCTGAAAGAATCCTTCTTAAGCAGATCTGTTAGAGGCTTGGTTAAGGCTCCATAGTTAGCTACAAACTTACAGTAATAGCCAGTTAATCCCAAAAATCCCCTCAATTGTTTCAAAGTAACTGGAACAGGCCATTCCTTCATGGCTAGGACTTTGGAAGGATCGGTTGCAACTCCATCACAAGAGATCACATGGCCAAGATATTCCAGATATGTTTGAGCAAAAGAACATTTGGCCAACTTAGCTTACAATTTATGCTCACGCATGACCACAAACACCTCCCTCAAACGCTTCAAATGCTCCTCAAACGATGCACTGTAAATGAGGATGTTGTCAAAGAAAACCAACACAAATTTCCTAAGAAATTGTTTGAAGACATCATTCATAAGAGCCTGAAATGTTGCTGGGGCATTTGTCAAGCCAAATGGCATGACCACGAACTCAAAGTGTCCATATGTGTCCGGAATGCAGTCTTGTACACATCTTGCTCTCCCACTCTAATTTGATGATATCCTTGCCGTAAATCCAGCTTGGAAAAGACTTGAGCTCCATACAACTCATCTAGCAAATCATCTATAACTAGTATAGGAAACTTATCCTTAACAGTCATAGAGTTGAGTTGCCTATAATCAATACACATGCGAGCCGTGCCATCCTTTTTCTTGACAAGAATAACCGGAGAGGCAAAGGGGCTATGGCTGGCCTGTATGAAATTTCTCTTAAGCAATTCATCGACTTGCTTCTCAATCTCTGACTTCTGAGCATGAGGGTGTCCGTAAGGCCTAATTTTCACCGGTTCTGCACCCTCTTTGAGAGGAATTACATGATCTAAACTCCTCTTGGGAGGTAAGGACTTGGGCACCTCGAACACATCCTCAAACTCTGTGATCAATGCCTGCACTTGTGGTTCAGTAATATCGATCATTTATCCTAGTTTTCTTTATTTGGAGCATTTCCAAGTATTATTCTTTCTTTATCTTTTAAGTTCTTCGCTTTTCTATTTATTCACAGTATTCTTATTATTCTAGTTTTATATTCATGTTATTGTTATGAATGTATAAAAGTAGAGGTCTATAGATTTAAAATTAGGAATTTTAAATCACTTGTAGGTTTAAAATTAAGAATTTTAAACCATTCCGTTGCATTAGCCTAATAAACTAGGGAAAATTTTTAAAATTCGTCCCAACAATTGGTATTAGAGTCAGCCTCTGATTACATTCATGATATACATATAAGGTACAATAAAATTGAAATAAATAGACTTACAATTTAATAAAATAGAAATTTTATTGAAATAAAAAGGACAGATTGTT
Source organism: Simmondsia chinensis (assembly GCA_018398585.1). Taxonomy (NCBI): domain Eukaryota; kingdom Viridiplantae; phylum Streptophyta; class Magnoliopsida; order Caryophyllales; family Simmondsiaceae; genus Simmondsia; species Simmondsia chinensis. The sequence continues at coordinate 4,218,295 of JAGTTD010000026.1, read as the reverse complement.
TAATTTAATATTGATCATAATTGTAGACCCAGTTTTAAAATGTTTAAAGCAGTTGTTAGAATTAATATTTAATTCAGATGTATATTTTTACATTACATTTATATTTAGATTACGTATGTTGAAGGGCAAGTCGAGAACTATGGTGAAAGATGTGATAAAAATAACGATAGTAGTTAAAGTTATTTTGCTCATGTATATTTAATAAAGGGGTTCATTGTCATAATAAAAAATTAATTGGGAATTCTTAAGTGAATATATATAATTCTATAGTTCAACAACGTTTATTTAGTGGAATTAATTGTTATTAAACGGTAATGTATGTCATTAAGAGTTGATTATTAGATTTGATCCATTTGGTGCAAGACTTAAGTTGTTCCTAAGGTCCCTTCGCAAGCCTTAACATAAAGCACCGTTTGAAAATATTTAAAGTGAATTCATGAGATGTATTATTTATTTATGAGATAAATAAATTTTATGCTAGCTCCTCAAATAAAGTAGCGCGTGATCCATGCCTTTTGGTGCCGTCTAATAACGTGACAACACGTGTCCATGACTGATTTGGATAACCCGCTGCCCGCACAGGCTGCCCGGTTACCCGTTGATTAGATTTTTTTTGGCTTTATACATATACCCATTTATGTGCCTTTTTTTGGGATGTGTGCCTCTCTTCCAAACTAAAACCTAATTGAGATTAAGGTTTTAGAAATTTAAAAAAAAATTAGCAATTGGAATTTTTTCGAAAAATTATTTTTTAGAAAGATTGAAAGGAAAAATTTTGTTTTAATATTTTTTCTAAATTAATTATTTTAGGAACCCATACTCCCTGTGTAAAAGAGCTCATTCTGAAGAAGACCTAAAGGTCTCAAGATTTTTTGCTTCCAATTTCAAGGAATGAAAGTCAAAAATGGGATTCGTGTCCAGGTATGTTTTAATTAAGTATTTGATATTTCTACACATCATGTTTATACCTGTTTTATTTGATATTTTATTTGTTATATTATGAACCTATTAGAGTAAAATCTAGATTTAATCAAATAGTTTAATTAGATCAGGCCTTTAGGTTTAAAATTAAGAATTTGAAATTTGTTTCCGCTGTGTCGCTCTAGTTAATTTAGGAAATAGTTTTTTTGAAATATTCCCAACATTTGTTCGTTATTTGTGTGAATATGGTCACAATAGATACAAATCAAACAAACATGCAAATTGAGACTCGCCGCAACTAGGGAGCAATTACGGTTTGCATGTCTTTGACCTCAACCACTCACCTTTTCGGAGAAAAGAGACGGTTTTTTTGGTAAATTGAACTTCGGTTTGCAAGTAATACATGGATATTGCTTATGCTTCGATTAAGAAGACTTCTAAATTTTTTTTGTGGATTTTCATATATAAGTTTGACATAAAAGTAAAAGGTTATGGACCTAACCAAAGCAGCAATAACAGTGATGGAGCGGGCCCACAAACACTTTTCCTCATACACTTAAAAGTCGGGAACTGTGGTGGAGACAAACTCAAGAGCTCAACAATTTATTTGTAAGCCCGAGTCAATCAAATTTTTAGGCCTAGCACTCTTGACTTGTAATAACTCGAATGAGTTAGAGTCTGATAATATTAGGATGTAGTATACCGTATCTGGGTTACTAGATGAGGACCAACACAATCAAAGCCAAGCCTTGGCCGTTAAAGCCCTTAAACCATGACACGAACCTAAGTTCACTTGACTTATCAAACAATGACAATAGTGTGAAGACCAATGGAATCAAGGTCAAACCTTGGCTGTCAAAGCCTTAAACTAACCCCTTAATTCTCAACTCATCGATTGTGGGAACAGATTAAAACAGAGAGTTCATACCTAAAATCCGAAGAGCTATATTACTCTAATGAAAGCAAGTACAACAATGATCTATGCTATGCTAAGCTATGCTAAGTTACGCTACTCCAAGGTAAAACGCACAAGTGTGCTATAAGGAAACTTGAAGAAGTTTGTATGAGTGATGTTGGACACCTTACAACTACAATATTGTTTCTTATTTATAGAAAAATAGAAATAACTACTGCTCCTAATTCCTCGTCATTTTCTTGCCATGTTCGCCTCAAATCTCCTTTGGCATGCTGAATAGCAAGTGAATGTGCCCTTAATTGGTGTGTTCGAGCGTCTTTCTGGAAGTCCGCGTCCGTATTTCCTACTGGAGTTCCTTCTACATGGCCCATGTTCTATTGGATACGTCTGAGGCTCACGCATCTGAAATTGCATTCCAAGTAACTACCTCAAGTTCTAGAATGACCTAGCTTGCATCCTTCTGGAAAGTCCCTTGAGCTCGAGCTACTTTTACCCCTCAACCACCTCTAGTGGCTAATACCCTTAAAATGGTTTTAAACTCTTCAAGCAATGGGGCTCAAGAAGTCATTATCTTAACATCCAAATGCTTTATCTCCCTCGAGGACGGCCTCCTGTGATAAGCCCATGACACTTTGCTTCAAAACAGCATCGTTCCAACTCCCTCGAGGTTGGGTGTAAACACTCACCTCACTTGTACCCCTGCCCACCACAAAAGGGACTAATACCACGGGTAATGGGATTTACCCATCTTATTGTCATCCCTACTCACTTACAAGGAGTCGTACTAGTCATAGGCTCAATAAGCCATCCTAAACCAATTGATTCATTCTATCTTGGCCAACATTGTCGACCCTAGTATGCCATTTAATAGAATTGATTCTATCAGTAGATCTTAAACAAATGTAGGAAAAGAATTAAAATAATTAAGACCAATTCGTAACAAATCATCACAATGATAAACTACAACAAAATAAATTACCACAAAAGTAAATGTTTATACTACCAAAATCAAAATTAAAAGTGGAGCCTAAACATACCGAAAGCAAATATAATCAAAGATTACTTCGAATGCCTAATGCATGGAATACAACATGCAAAATTAAATTATTTTCTCCACGCAGGTTGACTTGAAATGAACCAACTTCTAACAGACATACTATGTGTCGAACGAAACTTCATGCCAATCTGCCGAACCAAATCTGTCATGGACTGCTTTCTTTTCTCATCTATCATTAACCTAATTAGAGAGATGGTGAGCAACCAAGTCGTGAGCACATGTGAATGTATTGAAAGAGTTGGTAAGAGAAGGTACCTTTTTCAATTTAAGGCGATGACGAGCTAGGTGAAAATTGTTCTTGCAATTGTAGCATGTCATCTTTGTTATGCCCTTTTCGGGAGCCTGTTTTTCCTTATGGCATTTCCCAATACTAGAATGGTTAGGACTACGTTTCTGAGAACCCTGAGTTTAGGCACGGTCGCCTTGTGTGTCACTAAGTGAGCAACAAGAATAGTGACTTGATTAGCCTCACAACACTTTGGCTCTACTTCAAGGTGCCTTAAAATGGCAGAAAAGGTCTTTATGTTCTCATTATGAGTCATAAGGAGCTTCAATTGGCTCCACTAAGAATGGGGCAGCAAACCTATCACTACCAAGACTTGTTGCTAATCAGCGACCTCTTTTTCAACAATTTTAAAGCATGTATCATAAAATTCAGAACTTTGAAATGCTCATTCATCGAGTGATATGATTTTTCATATCCATTTCAGGTTCAAAGCAATAAGCTTTCTAGTTGAAGTTTAAACGTACGCCACCTTCAACTAACTCAATCTCGGACGCAGTATAGGTCTTGAACTAGCCTGAGGTCGTCATGCATGTAATACAACATAGTATAGCATGCTCTACATTTCTTTTTCAACCCAAAAGCATGGACAATCATATCCTTTTTAGAAGGAGCAAATCTAAGTTTTGAAGGAATTTAAACACAAAACATGGCGAAAAATATAAATTTTCACTACCTAACAATGAAAAATACTAAGAATCTAGGGTGCTACATAGTGTCGAGAGCTCTAGAACATCGAGAGAGATTTTGAAATTATGAAACCTGCATAGGTGAATTCACCAACGCATCGACATACCATATCTAAAACTTTAGATCTTGGCAATGAGTTGAAGAGAAAACCCACAAAGAAAAAGGATAGAGGAGGTCAACTTTTGTTCTCTTCAAAAAAGAGTTGGTTGTCCCTCTTCTTTTGCTCCCTCCAGAATTTTCACAAAAATCATTTGTGAATACATCCAATATCTACAAAATGTGTGTGTGTGTGTGTATATATATATATATATGTATATATATATATATATATAACAGATAGAAAGAAAGAAGGGGTTTGCCTCTAAGTCATCAGAATAAAGCCTTAGGGGGCCGGCTCATATAAGAAAAAGATGAGAGGGAGAAATTTTATAAGAAATTTATCCTAATAATATCTCATTAGATCATTCAAATCTCATTTAATTTTTCATTATCTCCTAATTTACTTAAGAAATGTCTAATATTAATCACATAAGAACCATTCTTAGATACAAAGAACAATTACTTGAATAATCCTCCTAATTTTTCATATGGGTAAATTACAAAAGAAACTTATATCTTTTATTTTAAAAACAGAAAACCCTTCACAAATAAAAGTTCTCACAAAACCGCATTACTTTTAAAAATTTATCACTTAACCCCCATGCAACTTTTTTTTTACTATTTTGCCCCTCAAAAGTGAGTGAATTAAATGTTTAATTTTATTTTTAGAAGAGAATTTGATATTATTAGGTAAAAATTAAAAAAAGTTCTATATTTTTTACAGTATTTATAAAAATATAAGTATTAAATTAATTATAGTAATAATATTATAAATTTAGAATATAAATAAATATTCTTAAAATTTTTATTAAAAATATTATAGGATATAGTATAATAATTTTTATTGATACTATAATGTCACTGCTATATAATTAATTAAAATAATAATTTTTTTAGATATAGAAGACCCTTTTTTCTAAGAATATAAAAAAATATATATATTTATTTTTCCTCAAATCATAAAACCCCTACCTAAAAATAAAATCAAATACTTAAATATTTTATTTTATTTTCAAGGGCAAAATGGTCCAAAAAATCTTATTTGGAAGCAAAATGATAAATTTTAAAAAATAAGGGATTTAATGAGTAGTTTTATTAAGAGAAATCTTTTGTTATTGAAGCAAAAGTTAGAAAACTTTTTTGTAATTTACCCTTTGCATATTTTGAAATTTCCCTCGTGGATTCTTCATAAGCCATATTTTCCGCTAGACAAATTAAGCATAATCCGGTACTAGCAGGACTACCTCAATTTCACCCCATGCCAAGTTAGAATTATCAATCATTTTATTTCAAATAGAATCTCAATTCTAACTTTACAACTGCACTAGAACAATTTCTAATCCATAGCGCCCAATTAAACTCCTTTGGACCAATTATTCAAATAAGATTATAAGTCTTGAGCATCAACTAATCGAAGTTCGCCTCTAGCAAGGCAAATCGACAACTTGATGACATGAATGAATTACTGCCCGTAACAAGTACAATTTTAACATATTGGGTTCATTTTACAGAGAGACAATCTTTCCAGTAAACTTCTTTGCACAATATTCATCTTTTCTTCTCTCTATGGATGAAACATCCGATTTAGGGAAGACAATGGCCAAAAACCCGAAGGCATCTTTTGCTGCCATACATCCCTAGTCAGATGGGAGCATTTTAACATAAACCATCGGTAAAATAAGGTATATTGTAAACTCCGCAATCATAGCTGAGGCTCCAGCCACCCGTCAGTGGCGGGTTAAGGAATTTAGCAAGATACAACAACAACAAACCCAGTGCCTCCAAGGGTTCCCGCAAAAGCAGGGTCTCGAAGGAATTTAGCAAGATACTTGAAAAAATTTCCATCCCAACTTGTCATCAAAACAGATTACAACAAGAGAAAGGGAAGATAAAGACATTTTCTAATTCTTAGTACAAGAGAAGAAAACTGAAAAGATTTTGTTAGAAAAACTAGAAACAGGAACCAGCAGCACAATCACTTGAAGAATTTTCTAGAAAATTGGAAATTTTCTTCAATAAACTAAACACACCCCAGCCTTGCCAACATCGTGCACAGCTTTATGAACCTGCATTTCCCATGAAATCAGTATACTAGATGCCTACAACCACGACCACCTTACAATCTCATGAAATAAATATCCAAAATCTAACAACTTCCATGAGACAACAACAATACATCGTTGAAGTATGCAAACGCACATCCAATTCAAGAAATTTTTTCATGTTCTATACCTCTACTTTTCTTTAATGTTTTCAATGAAAATGAAAAATCGAAATAACACTTGTAAAATTTAGAGAACAAAGGAAATGACCCCTCTCAATTACAAAGCTAAACATGGAAACATGAGATTATAGTGTTCCAATTCTTAGTACAAAACAGAAATCTAAAAATCCTCTCTCTTGGAAAACTGTAAAAATGGATTCTTTTGAACCCGTTTTTCCCAAAAACAAAACATGGTTTTCCCTAAAAAATTTTGTAGAGAAATAAAATTTTTCCTTCAATACTCTTAGGGCCTGTTTTTACCTTGTTATCAAATTAATTTTTTTATAAAATAATTATCTAAAAATAAACTATTTTTACGGAACACTTCCACGAAGAAGCAGTTGAGTGTTTACCCAAATTATCCAAGCACTTTGGTATCACTATGAATGTTTGACCATTGTAATTAACTTTTAACTGTAAATGGGGTATTTTTGTCTTTAAGTTTTTAATGTTTGTTTTTTATCATGCTTTAAAGAAGATATTCTAATTTTCTGCTTCTCACTGAAAGCCAAAAGCAATATATTCTGCTATTAATGTAGCCAGATAGAGAAATTATTAACATTGTCTTCAATCCGCTTTCTAGAGGCCCTTTTTCTAAAGAAAAGAGAACAGCTCAGGTAAAGTTCGAGAGCTTACTGCAATGGTGGGAAGATGCGTGAATGAGGGGAAATAACAGTATCCTGCACATATTTCTTGGGGTTTAAGGGATCAGGAACCCAACGAATCTCACTCATGTTGGGTGTCTCAACATATGCCATTGTGAACTCCCCCACCTTCTCGATCTTACCTCGCCTGCCAGCCCTCAGAATGAGATTGCTCCTCTGGTAGGAGAATATGCCATCAGTTAACCTGATAATGTCACCGGGCTCAAAAGCATCACACTCATCACTCCACAGCTGAAAGTGCACCGCAGCAGTCTCATCTGCCACGAGTGCCAAGCAAGTTTTGTTTTGGGCTTCCATCACCGTCTTGCCCTTGTCCAAAAGTATGAATCGCACGTTTATGTTGTTCCGTGCAGCAGGTACGATGTCTTTCAACAGAATCATGGTGTGCTCTTGCGCCAGAGTACCTGAAAAGGAAGCAGCATAGCTTGAGATTGATGTCAAACAACCACAAATCGCCAAGTAATGGTATCACCTATTATTTCCCTTGCCTCTTACAACAACGGACCCAGTGCCTCAAGGGCGCCTGCATATGCAGGGTCTGGGTCCCTTGCCTCTTAAGTTTATAAAATTTAAACATAGAGCTTAGACTGGATTAGCAACTGTCCAAGTATAACAGGTCATGTTGTCTGAAACTACCAGGAATTGTTGGCTCTTTGACATCATATTAAAGCCTCTTTGACCAACAAATCTTGAGCTCACATTGCAAAAACCTTGGTCATGTTTGGCGCATGGAATAGGAGCCTAGAATTGAGGTAACCGTAATCTTGTGATTATTGTGGTTCCACTGATGTTCGCTAGTTATAACTAGCTTGTGGAAATATTATTATGGTGACCAAAGTTAGTGCAAATAGCTTGGTGATGCTAGCACTTGGGCTCAAGAACCCTGTTGATTTGTGGTGTCATGGTCATGACACTCTCGGTTTTCCTTTACTTTGTCTAGATATGAGCAGGTCCGTGATCCGTGCTTGTCAAGGTGCTGTCCCAGGTCGCTGCCCAGTTCATGTCCAGACAGTGTCAAGTGCCGTGCTAGCTCGCACCCCAGGTCGCTCCCTGGCCTTGTCATGGCTTGTCCCAGTTTGCGCCCCAGTCCCGTGTCAGCTGTGTCCCCAGCATCCTTTCCCAGTGTCGTGCCGCACCTGAGCCCGTGCCTGGGCGCCCCCTTGATCCAGCCTGTACTAGCCGTTGGTGGCCCGCTCCTCTTGACCGTTGGCAAGCTCCAAAGAGCCATTGGTGACCCGCTCCCCTACTAGCCATTAGGAATATTTTGCAAGATATTATTCTAGATTTAATTGATGTATTTAGTATTATTTTTAGTAATTCTTGTATTTCTATAAATAGGTATTTTGTATTCATTTGTAATCATCAATTGACAATTAATGAAATATCTCTTTCATTCTCATCTAATTCTCTCAATTCTCATCTTACTCTACTTCTCTCTCATCTTACTCTAATTCTTTCTCTCATCTAAACTCTATTCCTCTTTCTTTTCTCACCTAACCTCTTTTTCATTTGGGCCCAAGTCTTGTACTTTGGCCGTCACATCCGCGAGGCTGTGACAAATTGGTATCAGAGCACGTTGCGATCTCAAAACTGGCGATTACAAGAAACAATCGAGCTACCAACACTATGTCTTCATCCGAGGAGACTTCCGGTTCACAAGAGAAATTATGGATATTGAAAGAAGATAGGATAGGCTTGACATGTTGGTCCGAGACCAAAACGTGGTGAGCGATGGTTTGAAGGCATCGGTGGACAACTTGGCCACTGAGGTCACGGGCATTGGTCGTAGCCAACGTGGGTTCGAAGCTTCAATGGCATCCTTGGCTGAGACCATGAACCGGATCTTGATGAATCAAGAGAAGCGACCCGAAAGTGTTCTTGTGGCCGTACCCGATGTTGCAACGCACAGTGAGCAAGTTGGATTGGGTAACTATATGCAAATGGGTGGTTCGGGAATTTTACCACCACCACCCCCACCTCCTCCTGTTCGTGTGCCGGAGCCAAGAGAAGTAAGGCACCAACCGAGATCCGAAGATGGTGATCATAGCCGCAATGAATTTAGTACACGATCATGGTCCTCCCATCACAACTTAAAGATTGATCTCCCAACATTCAATGGTACGAATCCTAGAGTTTGGATACGTAAATGTTTAAAATACTTTCGTTGGTACCAAACTCCAATTGAGGAATGGGTTAACATTGCTTCTTCTCACTTACATGAGTATGGTGACATTTGGTTCCATGCTCTAGAATTAAATAACCCGGTTATGACTTGGCAATTTTTTATAGACGAATTATGTAAACGGTTTGGGGATAAATCTTTACAAGATGTGGTGGAACAATTTAATAAAACTACTCAAACCGGTACCGTGGAGGAATATGAGGTCTGTTTTGAGGAATTACGAAGTTGGATGATGATTTATCATCACAAACTAAGTGAATTCTATTATGTCTCGAGTTTTATTGGGGGTCTAAAACCCGCGGTCCGGGCTGCTGTCAAAGCCAACCGTCCATCCGATATGAATTCCGCCATTGAGCAAGCAAAACTTCAAGAAATCACGATATCGGAGATTAGGGGTGCCACGGTCCCTAGACCCTCATACAGGCAGCAGCAACCGTATGGGTCCCGAGCGGGGTCCTCGTTCCAGTCACGCCCAGCGGGCCCTGTCCAGACCAGTGCCCAGGCCCCTACTGGCGCGCCCCAGGCCGTGCCTCCGAGACCAGCGCCTAGCACTACGACAGCGCCTAATGTGCCTAGGCAAGACCCGGGACAATACTATCGTTGTCATGAACGATATTTTCCAGGCCATGTATGCGAAAACAAGCTCCAAAGTATGGAAGGCCAAGAGGAAGTCGATGATGACCTCGAAGATATAGATGAAGAACTTCCTCAAGAAGACGAGGGTGATGGTGTCATGGAGATCTCTTTGAATGCCTTGTCCGGACGCATCACCCACAACACATTACGGTTGAAGGGCTCAATCAAGAAAAGGCCTATTACGATCCTAGTAGACAGCGGAAGCACTAACAGTTTCTTGGACACAAGCGTTGTCCAAGAGCTCAAGCTTGACACGGTGCCTACCGTGGTGATGACAGTGACGGTTGCCAATGGCGAAAGCTTGGTGAGCTACCAAAAATGTCCAACCTTGAAGTGGAAAGTGCAAGGTAACATTTTTTCCGATGACTTATGAGTACTTGATTTACGAGGTAGTGACATGGTCTTAGGTGTAGATTGGCTACAAAGATACGGACCGGTTACTTTTGACTTTACTAACCTTAAATTCTCATGTTTTAAGGATGGACAACCTATTCACTTACAAGGCACATCCGATAATGCGACCTTACATGCTATGTCCGAAAAAGGCCTAAAACGGTTTATTAAAAAGAAAGTTCATAGTTTAGTAGGTCACTTATTTTTAGCCATTGGTAGTGAAGAAAAAGCTATTTATGCCCATCCGGACCTTGAACCTATACTTAACGAATATGAGGATGTATTTGATATTCCTAGGACTCTACCACCTAACCGAGCCCATGATCATGCTATTCCCACCCAAACCGAGGCTAAAACCGTATCTATAAGACCCTATCGCTACCCTCATAGTCAAAAGAATGAAATTGAAAAACAAGTTAAGGAAATGCTTTCCTCGTCTATAATTCAACCGAGCCATAGCCCATTTGCTTCACCCGTTTTGCTAGTACGTAAGAAGTATGGTACTTATCGTTTTTGTGTTGATTATAGACAACGATAAAAGATAAATTTCCCATCCCCGTTATTGATGATTTACTTGATGAGTTGCATTGAGCACGTGTATTTTCTAAGATAGACTTAGGAGCCGGTTACCATCAAATTCGTGTCCGAGATGAGGATCGCCACAAAACGGCTTTTCGCACGCATCAAGGTCATTACGAGTTCAAAGTGATGCCTTTCGGTCTCACCAATGCACCGGCCACTTTTCAAGCTTTAATGAATGAGGTTTTCTCTTCTTTCCTTCGTAAATTTGTCTTAAGTCTTTTTTGATGATATCCTGGTATATAGTCCTAGCATGACAACTCACATTAGACATTTAGGTGAAGTCCTTGAAACATTAAGAACTAATCAATTATATGCTCAAAGAAGTAAGTGTACATTCGGTATTGATCATGTTGAGTACTTAGGACATATCATTAGCCCACACGGTGTAGCTACGGACCCTAGTAAAATTGAAGCTATGGTAGCTTGGCCTCACGAAGAGTCTTAAAAGTCTTAGGGTTTCTTAGGTCTAACCGGTTACTACCGAAAATTTATTAAGGGATATGGATCTATTAGTAAACCTCTAAATTGCCTTCTTTCCAAATGTGAATTTCAATGGAATGAGAGTGCCCAACTTGCGTTTGACACCCTCAAACATGCTATGGTGTCGGCGCCGGTTCTAGCTCTCCCCGATTTTACTAAACCTTTTACACTTGAGACGGATGGTTGTGGCGTAGGCCTCGGTGCGGTTTTAGGTCAAGAAGGTAGACCTATAGCTTATCTTAGTAAGGCCTTAGGTCCTCGTCACTTAGGGTTATCGGTTTATGAAAAAGAACTCATGGCAATCCTAATGGCAGTCGACAAATGGCAACATTACTTACTTAACAACCATTTCATTATCAAAACCGATCACGCTAGCTTACGATTCTTGTTAGACCAACGTGTGACAACCCAATTGCAACAAAAGGGTATGTCAAAGCTCATGGACCTTAGTTACTCTATAGTGTACCGTAAGGGAGTGGAAAATAGAGCCGCGGATGCACTATCTAGACGGGATGAGGAATGTGAGTTAGGGTTTTGTTCGGTCCTCACTAGCGTGGTACCTCAATGGGTACGCGAAGTCGAGGCAAGTTATGACAACGACAAGCGCGCCCTAGATCTCATTTTCCACACCACCCTTTCACTTTTCATGGTGGTATTTTAAGATATAAAGGTCGTATTTACATAGGTGAAAACACGGACTTGAGAACTAAAATTATGCACACCTTACATGATTCACCTATTGGAGGGCACTCCGGTGTCCAAGGATCCTTAATAAGAGCAAAACGTTTATTCTATTCGCCTAATATGAAAAAGAGCTTTAGTGATTGGATTTCTAAGTGTGATACATGTCAACGCACCAAAAACGAGCATGTCGCCTATCCCGGTTTGCTTCAACCGTTACCCATTCCAAGCCAAGCTTGGGACAGTATTAGTCTTGATTTTGTTGAGGGCTTGCCTAAGTCCATGGGTAAGGATACACTATTGGTAGTGGTTGATCGTTTTACTAAGTATGCTCATTTTATATCATTAACTCATCCTTTCACGGCCACTAAGGTAGCGCAACTTTTTCTTGATAATATATATCGTTTGCATGGGCTACCCAAAAACATAGTATCGGATCGGGATGGCACCTTCCAAAGCATCTTTTGGAAGGAATTATTTAGGTTGGCGGGTGTAGGACTTAACATGAGTATCTCCTACCACCCTCAATCGGATGGCCAAACCGAGCGCGTGAATCAATGTTTAGAGAACTATTTACGAGCCATGGCCTTACATAAACCGAAGGCATGGGCTCAATGGTTAGCACTTGTGGAATTTTGGTATAACACTAACTACCATTCCTCTATTAAAATGACGCCATTTCTTGCTCTTTACGGGTATGAACCTAGGATTTTAGCTATAGACTATCCTTGTGTGTCTTCGTCCCCCAGTGTAGAAGACTTGATTAATGAGAGACAATCTATGGCTAACCTCTTAAGAGAAAACCTAGTCGAGGCGCAACACCGTTATAAGCAACAAGCCGACCTACACAGAACCGAACGAGAATTTGACATAGGCAACTTAGTGTACTTGAAGTTACAACCTTATCGCCAAACCTCGGTCGCCATGAGGCGTAACCTCAAATTAGCCGCTAGGTATTACGGTCCATTTAAGATAATTGCAAGGATAGGGAAGATTGCCTATAAATTGGAACTACCGCACGAGTCTAAAATACACCCCGTTTTTTATGTTTCACGCCTTAAAAAAGAAAATTGGAGATAATGTTGTGCCCAGTGTCTCTTTGCCTAGTTGTGACCAGGATGGCCACCCCCAAGAAGGTCCTCAAGCGACGCACCCTAACGCGCAAAGGCAAGAAGATAACTCAAGTTCTTGTGCCATGGGAAAACATGCCTAGTGAGGCCGCAACTTGGAAGGATTGGGCCTTCATCCAAGGCCAATTTCCTCATTTCAATCCTTGAGGACAAGGATTGGCTTGAGGAGGGGGTATTGTCATGGTCATGACACTCTCGGTTTTCCTTTACTTTGTCTAGATATGAGCAGGTCCGTGATCCGTGCTTGTCAAGGTGCTGTCCCAGGCCGCTGCCCAGTTCGTGTCCAGACAGCATCAAGTGCCGTGCCAGTTTGCGCCCCAGTTCGCGCCCTGGCCTTGTCATGGCTTGTCCTAGTTCGCGCCCCAGTCGCGCCCCAGTCCCGTGTCAGCTGTGTCCCCAGCGTCCTTTCCCAGTGTCGTGCCGCACCTGAGCCCGTGCCTGGGCGCCCCCTTGATCCAGCCTGTACTAGCCGTTGGTGGCCCGCTCCTCTTGACCGTTGGCACGCTCCAAAGAGCCGTTGGTGACCCGCCCCCCTACTAGGCGTTAGGAATATTTTGCAAGATATTATTCTAGATTTAATTGATGTATTTAGTATTATTTTTAGTAATTCTTGTATTTCTATAAATAGGTATTTTGTATTCATTTGTAATCATCAATTGACAATTAATGAAATATCTCTTTCATTCTCATCTAATTCTCTCAATTCTCATCTTACTCTACTTCTCTCTCATCTTACTCTAATTCTTTCTCTTATCTAAACTCTATTTCTCTTTCTTTTCTCACCTAACCTCTCTTTCATTTGGGCCCAAGTCTTGTACTTTGGCCTTCACATCCGCGAGGCTGTGACATGTGGGTTGCCTTAGTTTGAATGATACACTTTGTGGATTATGGTCTTTTATGAACTAACTGGTGGTGGTTTAGTTGAGCCGAGATGATAAAGTTTCACTTTTTTGATTGTGTGTGAAACTAATATTTCGCGGCATATAACTGTTTTTCCAATTGTGTGTGTCCTATTTGAGTACTTTGGGGTGGAGAGATGATTTTATTGATACGATATGTGCTCCAATATTTTGCTATACTCACCCTTGTTGAAGTTGGCAGGTTATGGAGCTGGTTGTTTAGCAACTTGTTGTAGATGCCTCTATTTGGGGGTAAGAGCAACTAATGATCGATGTTGGCAGAGGCCAACTTAAGTACCACTTTGATTTATGTACAGTACTATAATGCCATTGCGAAGGTTGAGCTTGAAGCTAACCTGCCCACAGTCCATGAAGGATGGTGTGGACACTGCATACCTGATGGGTTTGGCAAGCGAAGGGCATGTTGCCTAGCTATGGTGTCGAGAGACCCTCATGATCTCAATCGAGCTAGGAGTGAGACTGCTTGACGTATCTTATAAATAAAGGCCTTTTTAAGAAGGCAACTTATAGTAAAGGCCTTTTAAGAAGGCAGCTCATATACTAAAGGCCTTTTAAGAAAGCGACTTATATTGTAGGCCTTGTGAGAAGGTGACTTATAATAAAAGCCTTTTAAGAAGGCGAATTATACTAAGGGCCTTTTAAGAAGACAACTTACATCTAAGGACCTTTCTAAGAAAGCGATATATGATACAACAGAGGGAATGAGAGTTAACCCCGTGCGTGTTACTTGATCTTGGTGGATACCCGTCTCGGGAGTTATTTGATCTTGGTGGATACCCGTCTCGGGAGTTACTTTCGACGTTCAATGGGTCAAACAAAGCCAAGGTTGAGAAGTTGTGATTAGGCCACCCTAGTCCCTTCCGAGATACGTTGTTTGTGGCTCATTGGTCGATTAAATCTACCATGACGTGAATAACAACTAGATGCTCTTCTTGAGTTCCATAGCCTTTATGGTGGTGTGGGGCAGTACACTTGATGGACTCTTCTTCCATGACATTAAGGACAAGCTTAAAAGCTCTTAATGTAGTCCATAGCCTTTACAATGGTATGGAGCAGCACAACAGATGGATTCACCTACAGGAATGTGGGGTGGTTAAACATCCTATGTCGAGTGTAAGGGCTTACTCTCTAGAGCATATCTGAATACCCAGGTTTCCGAGTTGTTAATTGGGACTGTACAAATCTTATTCGTAGAATACGTCATAATGTTGGAACCACATAAAGTGGCTATGTGTATGCTTCACAATGACCTCTAAGGTTCAGGACTCGTTCACCTGAACGGTTGTGGGACATACATACTTACTAGGTATCGACTCAAATCCAAAAGACATTGATATCTTCAAGTGTGGTTTCTATTACTCAGGAAAAACTTTCTTTCAAAAATTTTGAATCATGTAGAGTATTGTTGGATGTGCTTCAAATTCTTGGAGTAAAATTAGTCATTAGAGTGGGAACCTAGTCCCACATAGAAGAAATAAAAGAGGGGAGCCTTGTTTCTACGCTCCCTTATTTATATGTCGGTCAGGCATGGGCGCGAAGATGGCGTGGTATTTTTTTTGACCCGGTTTTTTAAAGTTCGGATTTTATTATTTTTTTGTTGTTGTGAATTTGAAAGGCATTTTTCCATCTATTACTAATATGTCCAGGATTTGCTCAACCGGTTTCTTATTTTTCTCCCACTAACATCATCTACTTCCAAAATTATCTCCCTTTTACCTGATTTTGCTCAAATGATTAAGTTTGGGAAGACTGAGTTCTTGTTTATAAATTGGTTTAAAGGATGCTCATAAAAATAGAGAACAAAAATATATTCTCATAAAAGCTTACTCTCTCTCAGTAAAGGCAACCCCTCTCTTTCTCTAAAGTTCTAAAGTTCAGCTCTCTCCAGTTACGGAATTGGCCAAATTTCTTAGCAACTGTGACGTATTCTAGTCCGCTATTATAGACTACACTACAGTGGTGAATGTCGTGTTAATCTTGGGGTCCGAGTGCCGCTTTAGTCTCGTTGTACCAGTGCGGGGGCATAAACGACTTTAAGACAATGATGAACTTCACGGCATAACAACAATATTCGATCTTTCAGATAAGTCCTAATTACTCATTCTTTTAATTTTTTTTCCAACACCCTAAAAGGTGTCTCCTTAGGGAGATTAATCATATGTTTATTACCGTGATTCCTAGAGTGGACAATCGGCAAGTAGTCAATTAGTTTAGGCCCATTAGCCTTTGCAATGTCTTGTATAAGATAATTGCAAAAGTGCTAATGTTGATGCTTAAACTTTTAAAATAATGCATTTCTTTACACCACAGTCTGTCAAGACCCAAGCACCGAGGTCCCTAAAATTATGCAATCCTTAATTTAGCCTAAACCTAAATTTTTGTTTCATAGTTTATCTAGTTTATAGTTATGTTAAATGAAATAATAATATACATAAAAGGGTCTCATTTTCAACATCAATTGTGGACTCCAAAATTTGATACCATCTCACGAAAGCTCTTTGAAGCATTTTATCAAAACTTACCTAAACAACATCTTCACTACACGGGTAACTGTAGGTAATCATACATTGTCAACAACAAGAGCAATGTCAAAAGTATGTATTCATAAACAAACAGACCCTAACATATAAGCAATCACACACTCAAAAAGCTATGTAAAACATATTAATGTGCAATTTTACCTCGAAAAAAACTTGAATCAGGTGAGTAAAAGTGCAGCTGAGGGGCACTCGAATACCAATTCAAGAGACGGAGAGGGGGCATGGCTAAAGAAATATGATACAGGATAAATAAATTAATCACGTGTTAGACATGTGATTAAATAGTATTTTAATAGGTAGCTTTATATTAATGATAATAAGGGTAAGTTTCCTTTTATTACGCAATTAAGATAGTATTAGTTAGTTATCCCCTCCTCTAATTCTATAAATAGAGGGTAATTAGGTTGTAATAAAGATCATAGTTTTCGGAATGTTAACAACTCCATCTCTCCCCCCTTACTATTCTCTCTCTCTCCCCCTCAATTTCTTCCCTATCTCCCCCAATTTCTATATCTATACAATTTTAACTGTAATAATGGTATCAGAGCTCAGCGATTCTCTCGACCTGTGGCAAAAACATGCCAAGGCTTTGAGTTTGGAGCAAAAGAACCAAATAATCGCATATCTGAAGCGTAAAACTGGTAATCTGAGCTCGGAGCAAATAAATCAAATAGCCGAGGATCTGAGACGCAAAGGAGCTAAAATGAGTGAGAAATTTCGTGCAATGGATTTGGAGGATCCAAAAATGGATCCGTGGATGAAAGCAGTGGCCAAAATCTCCAGAAAATTTGATGAATTGGCTAATAGAGGTAAATCCACACCTTCAAACACCAAAAAAATGGAGGATACAGTACCTATTAGCTTGGATGTTAACCAACTGGAATCTGTGGTGGTGGAAGTGGTGACGGAGGATGAAGAAACGCCACAGACCAGGAATGCAAAGGTCGAGGTGAGCAACGAAGGTGGACAGATCGATGATACAGTGAAAAATATAGTGGTTAATTAAGGGATAATTTAGGTATAAATAAATATAGGTTAAGTTGTTAATTACAATAATACTCCCTCTAACTCTATAAATAGAAGGTTAGAAGAAGATGAGAGGCAGGCAAAAATGATAAACAATCTATCTCTCTTCCCCTAATTTCTCTCTAACTCTTCCCCTATCTATCTTCTTCTACTTCTCCATCCTTTCTCTCTTATGATATCTATGTAATCCTCCCCTTTTTAGGGTTTATCAACATAATTCTCAGTTTTTGGTATGTGGATTCGTGTTTGAGGGTCTGATCGGGTTTTTTCCTGTAACATGGGTATCAGAGCTTCGATCCTCTGACCTGGGGGTGCTGAATTTTGGTATTGATCAATGAAGGTCCAAATTGGTCTATTAGGAGTACAACTCGAGTATATATTGAAATGGCTTGACAAATTTGAAAAGAAAATTGAAGAAATCAAACAGCAACTGGGGAATTTCGGATAGAAAATGGAGAAAAAATTCGACGAAATTAAAACTCGGCGCGAAGAGGAGTACTCACAAGTAAAGGATCAATTTGAGACTTACTGTAGCAGTATCGAGGTAGACGAAGCTGCGGAGCCACCAGATCTGGTCGAAAATGGAGCTGAGGTTGAGGCTTCGGAACCTCTGTCACTGAGCATCAATTTCGGCGGCGAAGAGACCGGAAATCAGGAAGGAATGGACGATCGGACCCAGGAGAGGGCGCTGGAGCCACCGGGAGTAGACGAGCCGTCGCCGATGGTCGAGGAACCACCTCCTTGTGCGTACTGGCCGTCATTTCAGAGAAGGGAAGCAACGCCACGATGATCGAGACTCACCACCACCACCTCCAGTCCGGTTCACACCTCCCTTGCCGCCACCGCTTTGGAGTCCAACCGCCCTGATGCAGTATAAATAAGTTAATCACATGTTAAACATGTCATTAACTAATATTTTAGTAGACAATATTATATTAGGGATAATATAGTAATTTTACCTTTATTACGTAATTAGATTAGTATTAGTAATCAGTTAATATTAGTTTTAGTATTAGTTATCCCCTCCCCTAATTCTATATATAAGGCATTAGGATTGTATTAGGAGACAATAAATTTGAAGTTAATCTAATCTCTATCTCTCCCTACTATTCTTCTCTCTCTCCCTCTCTGATTTCTCTTCTCTACCTCCCTAATCTCTATTTCTTTCCTCCCTCATACTCTATTTCTTGGTTACTAATGATCTTGGTTACATTTTAGACCTATTGATCTAAAATCCCTGTAACAATGGTATCAGAGCAAGACGATCCTCTCGACCTATTGACGCGGCGTGTCAAGGCCTTGAGCTCGGAGCAACAGAACCAATTATACGAAGATATGAAACGCAAAGCAGCTGAAAATACTGCCCATCTGAGTTTAGAGCCAAAGAATCAAATATTTGAGGATTTGAAACGCCAGGGAGCTGAGAGGGCTGAGCAATTTCGTAAAATGGAAACAATCAAATTAACCCTATTTATAGAATCAAACATTGCTTGCCAGGTTAGGGAGTTGATGTCTCTCGAGACTTCATTATGAAGGTCCAGTCTCTTGAACCATTCAAGACCAAGGTTCTTTCTCTTGAAAGGAGTCCATTGAGTCCCTTGCCTTTCTCTCGAGGATATCAAAGCCTCATGACATTGGTCAAATGACCATCCCAGAGGAAGTTGGACCTCACAATGAGCAAATTGCTCACTAAAACAAGAAATCTCCTCTCCTGTAGGAGCATAGGGGCCTCTGGCACAAACTCAGGGAAATAGGCTTGGGACCTCAGTTAGACCAGCCACAAGGGACCACCTACATGGACAACATAGTTTTTGGCTATGACGTCTCTGAGACACCCATATACCTGGGCCAAAAACAATGGTCTCAAGGATAAAGGGTCATTACTAAAAACTAGGTTGATGATCATGGTCTTCAGGAACCAGAAAACTGCATTAGAAGAGTTTCCGAAGAAATTTCAAGCAAAACAAATAGAAGCATACCTTCTCTCTAGAACCCTACGTGAAGCTATGAGCTCCTATTACAAACTTTTAACAAAAGACTCATACCCCCAAGCAAGTCTGAGACAGATAAGGAGGAGACAAAAGCTTCAGGTCCAAGAGAAATGAAAAAATCTAGGGGCAATTCTTCTCCCTCAGAGGAAAGACCCATTAGGGCCACTAAGTCCTCAAGAGTAATGCCTAAAAATCCCTCAGGGAGGACAAAGGCATTTGACTATGGTGAATTTCAAATTCAATGTCTCCTAATACAACCCTGATGCCCTATTTATAGAATTAGGGGAGGGGATAAATAATATTAATACTAATATTAATTGAATACTAATACTAATCTAATTATGTAATAAAGGTAAGATTTCTATATTATCCCTAATATAATACTGTCTACTAAAATATTAGTTAATGACATGTTTAACATGTGATTAACTTATTTATACTGCATTAATACCTTTCCCCTTATAAAAATCCTTGTCCCTAAGGATCAAGGTATTGATACCCAAATTAATAACCCCCGGGGTCAAATACTAGAATTACAAATTTTGCCCTCTTAAATTTTCTAAAATTAACAAAAATTTTAGTATTTATTTTTTCTAAAATATCTAAGTAAAACCGAGGGGCAAAATTGTACTTTCGTTCAGAATATTTCACCCCCCTTCACAGACCTCCTTCAATCCTCCATCCCCTGCGAAACCCTAACTCCACCCACTGCTGGTGGTCGAGTTACGGTGACCCCCAGGCTGTGGCGGCTGCGACCGTGCACCAGCGGCGACCTCCGACCTCTGCCGCCCTTTGACGATGTTCCCTTCGGCCTTCACGTCTTCTCGACCACCATTGTTGCCTTCTTCTCTGGCGAGGTCTCGAACTCCTTAGTGGTGGTGTCAATGGTGACACCATGTCTGGCCTCGTCATCGCCGATTTCCATTCCGCCGTTGTTCCCTGTGCCGATCTCCACGTGATCCACAACAACTTCGACGCTCCCTACATCGGTGACGTTCTTGGTGCCTCCGAAGTCAATGGTTGGTGTCAGAGGTCCCGAAGCTCAGTCTCCGTTTCATTTTCGGTCAGATCTGACTCCGAAGCTCTGGTAGCGGTTGGATCATTGCCATTCTTCTGCAGCACCACCGTGGACCTGAGGTCCATCTCCGATTTCGCTCGATTCCTGATCTGAGGTGTTGATTCAACCTCCAGCACCACTTCTACCACCACAGATTCAGATATGTTAACATCCAAGCTAAGAGGTACTGTATTTTCTAATTTTTTGGTGTTTAAGGGTGTGGATTTATATTTTTCAATCATTTCATCCGTCTTTCTAGAGAACTTGGCCCAAGCTTTCGTCCATGGCTCCAATTGGTTGTGAATTAGTAAAATATGTCATTGGGGCTGAAAAGCAATTTAGCACCGGCGAAGACCCTAGATTCGTCCGTTATTGCCAAAGTTAAACCCCGCCGCTGTAAGGGTTCCTCGGAGCATTGGAATTAGTGAGTTCTGGGACCCGTGATATAGAATTTTCCTGATCTCGCCAAATAGTGTCCGTTGCTGGGGCATCCATTCTTTCCACAACGAAAGACTCCATGCGGTTGCGGGACGCATTTAAAGAATTTTTTAGAATGAAAAATGAGCTTGCAGGCATTTTTAGGACGAACACGAGCATGTTCTCGTTGATGTCCGACACGTGGAGGTCGAAACCTGGTGTGCCTTTCATGTGCATGGCGGTATACTGAATCGATTCTTCCTTCATTATGTAAAAATAATAATTCATTTTTGCCATCTTGATTATCCCTAGACCGCAAAATTTTTAGCATTACTTTCGACAATGCTACAAACAGCAACGCATCCTTAAAACAATTAATTAGGCACATGAGACCCATGTTAGGTGGAAAATGTTTTCACTTACAATGCATATGCCATATTTTGCATTTAACGGCAATTGATAATTTGGACCTAATACAAACTTCTCTTGTGTGTTTAAGAGAAGAAACTATAGTGACCAAATCATTCAGAACTATAAAGAAAGGATTTAGAAATCTTTATGACACACATGGTATTCAATATAAATAATTTAAATTAGATACAAAAAATAGGTGCTCATCAACAGTAGACATGTTAGAAAGATTACTACCTTATAAAGATATATTAATTGAATTTGTATAGGATAGTCGTTCAGATCTTAGGCCTTTTAATTTAGACATAGTACATTATGATACAATTAGTGAAATATGTAAATTTCTTAGTATGTTTAGAAATGCTACGACTCTTTTTTTTTCTTCTTGTTATTATCCTACCATGCCACAAGCAATATCTAGATTGGTGGATATTGTTGCTTGGATGGCAGATAACCAATCCAACTCCGTGTTGGAGGCCTCGGTTACGGCAATAAAGGTAAAATTTGTTAAATATTATTTTAAACTACCTCTTACTTATTGTTTTGCCACCATTTTGGATCCCCGCTGTAAACTTACGGGTTTGCAATTGTTTACAAAATTTTTTACGAAAAATTAAATCCAACTTTTGATAACGCATCTTTTATTATGGAAGTCAATGCAGATTTACATGAATTATTTTCCTTGTATTCTTGAAGATTATCAGCTGATAATCCACGTGTTTCTTCCACATTACATGGTTTTTCCTTATCTAGTAGTAGTTTCAAAGAAAATTCATATGCGTGGGAGATGTTAGACCGATTCAAGCCCAAACAAAATCCCACGTCATGTGACGAGCTAGATTATTACTTGCGTTCATCGATACTCCAATTCTTCTCGACAACGGCGAATCCGCGCTTTGATATTTTGCAATGATGCTGTTCCAACCAAACCCAATATCCCGTGCTTTCCACCATGGCACGAGATATACTAGCATGTCCAGTGTCTTCGATAGAATCGGAGTGTGCTTTTAGTGCAGGTGGCAGGTTGCTTGGAACCAAAAGAGCGAAGCTATCATCGTCCAGCTTGGAAATGCCAGTGTGCTTGAAGAACTGGCTACACGCAGCAGATAGGCAGCAAGACTAGCTGAAGTTGGGTTCATCGAGCGAGGATGAAGACAGCCGTACTACCAATACATCAAGTCCCGGCTTACCAACCTCTCCTAGCTTAGACTAAGTAATTCTTTTTTTTTTAAATCAATAAGGCCCAAAGGCGCTTTGTAATTCTATTTCTCTATAGTATATTTTTTAATGAAATATATTTGCAATTTAACAAGTATGGGCATCCCCCATTGAGATGCACTATTAAACCTAAATTAGGTTTATCTGCTAAGAACTACGATCAATTTCCAATAGAAATTTAATTCCTATGCTAGCCAAACAACACCTTAAATTCATTGGGCTTATTTACACCAAAGATCCATGTTCATTGCTCATTGTGATAATTTAGTCTACAACAATAACAACAACAACAGTCCCAGTGCCTCAAGGGCTCCCGCGTACGCAGGGTCTAGGAGGGGTAGGATGTACGCAGCCTTACCCCCTAAGGGTGAGACCCTGATGAGAGGCTGTTTCCGAGGACCCCTATCCTGATAGGTCAATTTAGTCTCTCTACCATTTATATTGTGTCAATTTAATCTTTTGGTCAAATTAAAGTAAAGCTAATGACAAATTTTTAACAGCATAACCAAGTCAGATGTAAGTAACGCACAACAAATTGACACAATATCGCTAGTACAAGGATTAAATTGATACAATTAAAAGTACAAAGGCTAAATTAACATAATGGAGAAGGTACAATGACCTTAGGGCCATAAATAATCTAATTCAGTGCTCAAACTTTACCTTGGAGGCGAGAGAGAGACAGTGAGTACCATTCACAATTGGAGTCTTTCAACTAAAGAAGCACACAACCCCTAACTCAAACAGCACAAATTTAGCACCTTTTTTCTTTTTTAACAATTCCAACTGAGAAACTTGAGATCTATTTGTAATCAAAACAAATTCGATTATCCCCCCTCGAATTTGGAATAGTATAAGCATAAAATGTTCAATTGAGAGAGAGAAGTAGAGAAATGTCACCAAAATATGCTTGGTCTTCAAGTGGGGGATAAAGAGTGACTCGTCTTTGACACGATGACTTTGACAACCCCAACGAGCTGGTGTGGGAGTGGGAAGATCACTCCAAAAATATCTCATACGGAAGTGTGCATGAATCATGATATACATTTACCAAAAACAATATATATAAAAAAAAAACAGGTGTGCATGATACACAAGTTGGCCCAGTTTAAGAAGACGAAATGGGATCTAATATACATTAGGGCAAAGTCCCAAAAAACCCTATATCTTTTGCTTTAAAAATATAAAACTTTCCCCACAAACAAAAAGTATTCATAAAACTTTCTTACTTTTAAAAATTTATCACTTAATCGCATACAACTTTTTATTTACCATTTTGTTCCTCAAAAGTGAAAAAAATTAAGTATTTTATTTTATTTTTAGAGGGAGGTTTTATATTATTAGACAAAAATTAAAAAAAATTTATATTTTTTGCAATAGAATTAAGAAAATTTTCTATATTTATAAAAAATATAATTATTTTAATTAATTATAGTAATAATATTATAAGTTTAGAAGAAAAAAAATATTTTTAAAATTTTAATAAAAAATATTATAAGATAAAATATAATAGTTTTTGTTGATATTATAATGTCACTACTATATAATTAATTAAAATAATAATTTTTTAAAATATAGAAAACCCCTACTTTTCTAAAAATATAAAAAAATTCTTATTTTTCCTTAAAATATAAAACCCTACCTAAAAATAAAATCAAATACTTTGTTACAGCCTAAAAAAGGTATCCCACATCGGTGGGATCAATAAAATGATAATAATTTATAATACTAGAGGGGCTACTCTACCCATTGACAATTGGTTCTGGGATGGAACCTCTTTTGGTATGTAACAATGGTATCAAAGCCGTCGATCCTAGTATCAATTCCAAGGAGTTCGGTTTGTTATGGAATGGACCCTGCTCCAAAGTCATGCTCGGTTCGGGATGGGACGGACCGTGCTCAATGGCTGTGCTGGACAAACCACTTATAACGGGCTTAAGTTTCGAAAAGGGCTGCCTAGGAGAGGGCTACCTAGTGTAGAGCGAAGCCGTCCAAAGAAAAGGGCTACCTACTCAGAGTGAAGCAAAGAAAAGGGCAATTTACTCAGAGTGAAGCTCTTGAGGACGACGGTTGCTTAGTGTGGTGGTTTGTTACAACCGAAAAAAGGTATCCCACATCGGTGGGATCAATAAGATGAAACTAATTTATATATTAGAGGGGCCACTCCATCCATTGCCAATTGGTTTTGGAATAGAACCTCCTTTGGTATGTAACAATAAGTACTGATACGTTTCCAATTTAGGTATTTAGGGTCTACATTATTATGGTATTTAATCACAGACCCTGCGTAAGTGGGAGCCCTTGAGGCACTGGGTATGTTCCTTTTATTATTATGGTATTTAATATTAGAGTGGTATAATAGTAAGAATAGTGGGCCCACCTAGAGATGAGTTATTCTATAAATACAGGAGTTTTGTAATGGAAATGAGCAAGCAATCAAATGAAATTTCATCCTTTGCTTTTCTCTCTTATCCCTTATTTTCCAGTGTTTTAATGGTTTCTTTTAGTATTTAGTTTATTTCGATTTAGGTGCGTGACATTGGTATCAAAGTCCTCGGTGCTCGAACTGTGGGTAACGATGTACTCTAGACGAATCTTCGCCACCGGCAGCCACCACATTCCTTGCCGCCACCACCCACCCTCCTCCACCCACCACCACCACCACCACATTCACTTACACCCACCACACTAGTAGCCATCACTACCCATATCTCTACCCCACCACCACCCACACCCTCCTCCGCCCACCACCACAACAGTCACCACCACCCACCAGACCACTAGCTACCATTTCCCACATTTAACCCACCACCACACCGCCACTAACGTTCTTTCCCCCACCCAACTTCCTTCCCCATCCACAACCCCATCGACCCTGAGGCCCTAACTCCCGACCCCTCACACTTTACACCCATGGCAATTGATCCAATAGCAATTGCCGGGATTCAAAACATGATAGTAACAATTCTACAAAAGCTCGATGACCTTCAAGACAGGTTAAAAAATCAGGAAAAATTAAGGCACACTGCCACCCCAGCAGTAGTGGTGGAGACACTACACCACACCGGAGACTGCACAACGGAGCCACTAGCTCTGACACCAGTCCATGTGCCGGCATCAGTGGCGAGTGGAGCTGCCAAAACACCGGAGACACCCCACCCACCCCGAGCGAGCTGTCGCTGGCCGCGACACCCACACTCAAAGAGGACGACGGACAAAGAACGAAGATCGAGAACATACAAGTATCACCGGAGAAGTTGAGGGTTGATTCCAAACCCACGACCCTGAAACAGTCGCCGAAAGGAGCGAGAAAACCCACCATGACGGTATGTTCAACCACCACCACCGAAGCTAAGTGTCACCACTACCATCGGCGCTTTGATTTACCGGAGAAGATGATGCCGCCTCTGATACAGGAAAAAGAGTTGGGTTGTGAATCGCAATGAAAATCGAAGGGAAATTGCGAGTGTAGAAGAAGAAATTCAGTTTTTTGCCGGGAATGGCAATTGGTCGTTAGTCACGTGAGCGGCGCGTGGGTTACTGGCGGGTTAGCATGTGCAATGCACGTGACTGAGCATCAAATAATAGAATTCTGCAATTCTGTTAGATTTAGCATTTTAATTTGTTTTTCCTTTTTTTCCTTTGTTGCTTTAGTTGCCATATAAATACTTAATGATGTAATTTCAGCATTATCATGAATGAAAAACCCTAATTTCCTCTCTCTCTCTTCTCCTTTCTTTCTCATTCTCTTCTTCCTTCTTACCCTAATTCTCATCTTCTTTATCTTGAATCTATCACATTGAGCTGAATTTATAAAAATCAATTATAATTTAACTCACTATATCATTGGTATTAGAGCATCGATCCTTGTGACTGTGGATTGCTCTCATTATGGCTGATAATACAAGGTCTGCAACTGAAATGAGAAGGCTCGAAGAGGCATTATCTACACATTTTAGGGCAAATACTGAGCAGCTTGAAGGCACTATCAGGGCAGGGAATGCCGGGTTGGAAGGGTCAATCAAGCAAAGTAATGAGTCTCAACATCGGAGGGAATCCCTACTATCTGACATTAAGGGGTTAATGGATGAAATGCTAACTCGACTGGAGAGATCAGAAGCTAGAGGAAATACTCCCGAGGGTGGATCGAGAGCTCAGCTCCAGCTCCAGCTCCAGCTCCAGCTTCAGTGCCTACTCCTGAAGGAGGAACTCTTCCTCCCTTACTTCTGACACCAGCACCAGCAATTCCGAGACCCCATCCTGCACCAGCAGCTCCTGGAGGACAACAACATCAGGTCGCTCACACGGGTAATGCTCCTTACTCAGTTAGGTTAAGCAAGGTTGAGTTCCCTTTGTTTGAAGGGGATGATATTACCAGCTGGATCTTCACTTGTGATCAATTTTTTCTTGTTGATCAAACACCTGAAGTAGATAGAGTAAGATTAGCCTCTGTCCATTTAAGAGGGCTGCCACTTCAATGGCATCGGCAGTTAATGAGGTCTAGAGGCGACTTACCCATGCCTTCATGGGTGGAATACTGTAATGCCTTACGAATGAGGTTTGGTAATGCTTTTGAAGACCCTATTTCTGATCTAGTCAATTTGAAGCAACGAGGGTCTGTTACAGATTATTTAGCCAAATTTGACTCTACCGCAGTGGGGAGTGATCTTTCTAAATCACAGCTTATCAGTTGTTTCTTAACGGGGCTTAGGGAAGATATTGCACTCGAGGTTCGTTCAACAACTCCCACCTCACTGCATCAGGCTGTTAACCTTGCTAAACTTGCTGAAGCTAAGTTTGAAGCATTGGCCAAATAGCTCAAATACTCGAGATCCCCCCTTAACACCACCTCCTTACACCCCAAAACCCGTTACTAACACTTATAGAAACCCCAATACCAGACCCAACTACCAACCTCCACAAGGTTTTCCCACAAACCGTACTCAAAGAACCCTTACCCGAGCTGAGTTATAAGAAAAAAGGGCAAAGGGGCTTTGTTATTTCTGCAATGAAAAATCTGAGATGGGTCATAAGTGCAAGAACAAAGGCCCACAGCTGTTTATATTGAAGTTGATGATGAAAATCCTCTAGAACCAGATGAAGAGCTTGAGGCACCTGATCTAGCTGAAGCAATTGAAGACCCTGCAGCACAAATCTCCTTACATGCGCTGTCTGGTACTTCTACCTTTTAGACATTAAGAGTGGTGGGTTCAATCAAGAACAAGGCTGTACACATCCTAATAGATTCTGGTTCTACCCATAATTTCATTGATCTGTCCTTAGCACGCACCCTGAAGTGTCATAAGTCTCAACTTCCTGCATTTACAGTTGCTGTTGCTGATGGCAGTAGCTTGTGTTGTGACTCACAATGTAAAGAACTCTCCTGGAAGATGCAAGGAGCTACATACAGCTCCAATTTCTTACTCATACCCCTGGGTGGTTGTGATATGGTGTTGGGTATTGAGTGGTTGTCCACCTTAGGCGATATTTGCTGCAATTTCAAGCACCTCACCATGAGTTATACTTATGAAGGCAACAAAAGAGAGCTGAAGGGTAGTAGATCAGCTTTGTGTAAGACAGTGGGAGTGAAGGCTCTCACTAAAGCCTTATCAGGAGTTCCATTCATTGCTCTTCTCAATGTGCTGCCAGAGGAATCTCAAGATAATGGGGCCTCACTTCAGTCCATTCAGGTTGAACCTGATATTAACCATCAGCAATCCCTTTCTCCTGAAATAGAAGCTCTTCTCTCCCAGTTTGAGGTCTTGTTTGAAGATCCACAACACCTCCCACCCACCAGAGTTGTCTTTGATCATAAAATTCACTTACAGCCCGATACAAAGCCCATTAACAAGTGACCATATCGCTATCCCAGCCTTTAGAAAGATGTCATGGAAGACATAGTCCAAGAATTGGTAGATAAGGGGTACATTCAACACAGCCTTAGCCCCTTTGCTGCTGCAGTGGTGCGTGTAAAGAAAAAGGACGGAGGATGGAGGATGTGTGTCAATTATAGGGACTTAAATCAGGCTACGGTCAAGGATAAGTTCCCTATACCATTAGTGGAGGAATTATTAGATGAATTGGGAGCTGCTAGATTTTTTTCCAAGCTGGACTTGCGATCTGGTTATTACCAGATCAGAATGCACGAAGATGACATCAACAAGACAGCTTTCAAAGCACATTTTGGTCATTTTGAGTTCATGGTGATGCCCTTTGGTCTCACTAATGCACCATCTACATTCCAAGCCCTTATGAACTCCATATTTGGTCCTTATTTGAGGAGGTTTCTTCTTGTTTTTTTTTATGACATCTTGATATATAGTACTTCCATGGAAGAGCACCTCCAACACTTGGGAGTTGTTTTTAATCTCCTCCTCCATCACCAGCTGTACCTGAAGAAGAGTAAATGCTCGTTTGCAGCCATACAAATCGAATACCTGGGGCATATTATTTCAGCAGGAAGGGTAGCTACCGGTCCTCAGAAATTTAAGGCAGTTGAAGATTGGCCTGTTCCAACCAATGTGAGACAATTGCGGGGTTTCTTGGGCCTCACCGCGTATTATAGAAGATTCATCCAGTGCTATGGGGTGATTGCAAAACCCCGTACTGAGCTTACAGGACAAGATAAGCTGAATTGGACAGATCAAGCTTAGCAAGCATTCCACGCATTGAAGACAGCTCCTATATCAGCACCCCTTCTAGGTCTCCCTAATTTCTCCATTCCTTTTGAAGTGGAGTCTGATGCAAGCAGCAAGGGAATTGGTGCTGTTCTGGTGCAATCAGGCCACCCTTTGGCCTATTTCAGCAAGGCATTAAGCCCTCGACAACAAGCTTTATCTGTATACGAAAGAGAGTTGTTAGCCATTGTGTCTGCTGTCCTAAAATGGCAACAATATCGTATGAACAACACTTTTATCATCAGAACCGATCAGAAAAGCTTAAAATTTCTTCTTAAGCAGAGGGTTCACACGCATTTTCAGCAGTTGTGGCTTGCCAAGCTAATGGGTTTCAGCTACATAATCGAATATAAGAAGGGCAAGGACAATGTAGCAGCTGATGCACTTTCCTAGGTATATAGCTACCAAGTCACTTGTATGCTCCTATCATCTGTAGACAGCAACTTATACAACCTGATACAATTGAGCTACTAATCAGATCCCATTCTGCAGCACATAATTGCAGACTTGAAAGCAGGGTCACAGACACACAAACACTTCAGTTGGGAGCATGAACAACTCAAGCGCAAAGGGAAGTTGGTCATTGGCAATGACCCATCCCTCAAATCTAAAATCCTTCTTTGGTTACACTCTTCAACAAGTGGTGGACACTCAGGAAGGGACACCACTCTCCAAAGAATCCGTAGCATGTTTTTTTGGAAAGGTTTAGCCTCTGAAGTAGCTGAATTCGTGCGGACCTGTCCCATTTGTCAAGCTTGCAAGAATGAAACAATAGCTTCCCCAGGACTACTTCAACCATTACTGATTCCACACTCTGTATGGTCTGACATTTCTATGGATTTCATTGAAGGTCTCCCACGATCTTATGGTAAGGATGTGATCTTTGTGGTAGTGGATAGACTGAGTAAGGCTGCGCACTTCATGTCCCTTGCTCATCCTTACACGGCTGCGGATGTAGCACAGCTTTACATCACTAATGTTTATAAGTTACATGGCCTTCCAAGCTCTATTGTCAGTGATAGAGATGCTATATTTCAGAGTGACTTTTGGCAGGCCCTATTCTCCATGCAGGGGGTCGAGCTACATCTTTCTTCAGCATATCATCCTCAATCGGATGGACAGACCGAAGTTGTCAACAGAGGACTCGAGACTTATCTTCGATGCATGTGTAACACCCACCCGTCTCAATGGGCCAAGTGGTTACCCCTAGCAGAGTGGTGGTATAATACCACTTGGCATTCTTCCACTAATAAAACTCCTTACGAGGTTGTTTATGGACAACCTCCACCACTTCATATCCCTTACATACCCTCTGAAACGCAAGTCGCAGCTGTTGACCGACACCTGCAGCAAAGAGAAGAAATGATCAGCAGCATACGGTTCCACATAGCTCGAGCACAGAATAGAATGAAGCAACTGGCTGATAAAAAGAGGACAGACCGCGTATTTCGTGCTGGGGATTGGGTACATTTGAAGTTGCTTCCGTATAGACAGAAATCCGTTGCTCATAGGAGTTCACAGAAGCTTTCTCCCAAGTTTTTTGGTCCCTTCTTGGTGCTAGCAGCAGTGGTATCATTTGGAGCTATCCCCTTCAGCCAAGATCCACAATGTCTTTCATGTTTCACAACTTAAACCCCACTATGATCCTCTTCCATCTTCTATCATTCCCATTCCCGGTGACATCGAGGCCACCCCTCCCAAGGAGCTAGAATGCATTCTTGACCGCAAGCTAGTGAATCGCAACAACAGGGCTGCTACGAAGGTGTTGGTGCAGTGGAAAGGAAAACCAAAAGAGGAAGCATCATGGGAATTTCTCTATGACCTTAAGCTCAAATACCCTGATTTCAACCCTTGAGGACAAGGGTTGTTTTAGGGGGGGGAGTTCTGATACAGGAAAAAGAGTTGGGTTGTGAATCACGGTGAAAATCGAAGGGAAATTGCGAGTGTAGAAGAAGAAATTCAGTTTTTTGGCGGGAATGGCAGTTGGTCGTTAGTCACGTGAGCGGTGCGTGGGTTACTGGCGGGTTAGCATGTGCAATGCACGTGACTGAGCATCAAATAACAGAATTCTGCAATTCTGTTAGATTTAGCATTTTAATTTGTTTTTCCTTTTTTTCCTTTGTTGCTTTAGTTGCCATATAAATACTTAATGATGTAATTTCAGCATTATCATGAATGAAAAACCCTAATTTCCTCTCTCTCTCGTCTCCTTTCTCTCTCATTCTCTTCTTCCTTCTTACCCTAATTCTCATCTTCTCTATCTTGAATCTATCACATTGAGCTGAATTTATAAAAATCAATTATAATTTTAGCTCACTGTATCAGCCTCTGCCACTGTTATCGCTGTTCATGGCCAGACAACGGTGGCCGAAGACAGGGCGATGAGGCATGCCAAAACGAGTCGAGGAGATGAGAAGGCCGTGGAAGCGGCGCCGCTGCTGCCGCTGTGGTCTCGATTCGGCCGCCGTCCACAAAACGTCGGCCCCGGAGCTTGTAGGGGCTAGGGACAGTGAGGAGGACGAAGGGGACTAGGGTTAAGTTACTTTTTTTAAAATTACAAATTTGCCCCTTCAAGTACTTATAATTACCATATTACCTTCCACTTAAATATGTTATTTATTCTAATGAAAATAACCAAATTTTGGTAGAAGGTACCTAATTAATAAAATTCTTAAATTTCTGAGTACTATAAGCAATAAAATTTTAAATCTCTGGTATCTTATTATATATATTAAAATAAGGTACTTAGGTGATAGATGCCAAATCTTGGGATATCTAAGTCATAAATTCTACTTGTAATTTAAATTTTATGTCATTAGATTTCTGTGAACTATGCAAATGCTTGCAAATATTGGTGATTGTCCACTTCTCTGGTAAGGGTTCATTTACTAGGCATTAATGCACCGGATCTCATTAGAACTCCAAAGTTCAAAGTGCTTGGGCGAGAGTAGTACTAGGATAGGAGACCTTCTGGGAAGTCCTCGTGTTACCAACTCTATAAGGTTGGGGGTCCTTGGAAATAGTCTCTCAGCAGAGTTACACCCTGACGGGTAAGGCTGTGTACATTCACCCCCTAAGACCCGCTTGGGCGGAAGGTAATGCTGCTTACATTCACCCTTTGAGATCCGCTTAGGCGGAAAGGCACTGGGTCTGTTATTGTTATTGTTGTCCTTTTACCAGTTTTAAATAATTTAATTTTGTAGAATTTATTTTTGTTGTTTTCGACCTGGGAGGAACAAAACATAAAAACGTATTTGACCATAAAAGAACGACTTGAAAATTTTGTTTATCATACTTGACCCTTGAGGACAAGGGTCTCTCGAAGGTGAAAGCATTGATACGTTTGCAATTTAGGTATTTAGGGTCTACAGTATTATGGTATTTAATATTAGAGTAGTATAATAATAAAAATAGTAAGCCTACCTAGAGATGGGTTATTCTATAAATATAGGGGTCTTATAATGGAAATGGACAAGCAATCAAATAAAATGTCATCCTTTACTTTTATCTCTTATCCCTTAATTTTTTTAGAATTTTAATGTTTTCCTTTAGTATTTAGTTTATTTCGATTTGGGTTCGTAACATACTTAAATATTTTATTTTGAGGGACAAAATAGTCAAAAAACGTTGTTTGAAGGTAAAGTGATAACTTTTTAAAAGTGAGGGGGTTTAATGAGTTGCTTTATTTGTCAAGGAGGTTTTCTTTTATTGAAGCAAAAGTCAGAGGATTTTCTGTAATTTACCTTATATATAAAACGTGAGTCATTGACTTATAAACTAAGTAAAGTTAGTCAAATAAAGGTAGTAAAAACATTACACATCCAATCAATAGTTTGAGAATTAAAGATATAAATTCAACAAAATATAGAATATGCATATTTAGTTTATTTATATGTATTGACTATTTTTAATTATCATTTCTTTTGTAAACAGAAAAAAATATGTATGTCTTATAATACGTTTATTATGCGGATATTATTGGCAATGATACTTAATTTAACGGGAAAGAACAGATATGTGTCTGTCTGCTTTATTTTGTTTCAAGTTCTGTGTGTGGTCGTCGTAAATGTGAAAACAAAACAAACGTGCAAAAGGGACTCACCGCGACTAGCGAGTGAGCCTAATTATGAACCGCAAGTCTTTGACCTCAACCACTCACCGTTTTTGGAGAAAAAGTTGTGATATGTTGGCGTATCTAACTTCGGTTATACCTTGAGTTCTGCTTAAGCTTCATTTAAGAAGAATTTGTTAAATGTTTTTGTGGATTTTTTACGTATTTTTATGACATAAAATTAAAGGATATGAACCTAACACAAGTGGAAGTTACACTGACAGTGCAAGGTCGACAGACACCTTTCATCGTACACTTAAAAGTAAGGAACTGGGATGGAGACAAACCCAGCAGTCCACTTACAAACCCGAGTTAATCATGTTTTTAAGCCTGGCACCCTTGTTTTATAATAACTCAAATGAGCTTAGGTCTAACAAAATTAAGATTGAGCAAACCGTATTCAAGTCATTAGATGTTCAGTCCGTTTACACCCCTATTTCCAATTACACCATTCTGGTAAGATCAATTGTTTATTGTTCATTTGACTTAATATTTCTCTGCAGATGATTCATCGAACTTGACTCATTTAGGTTCAAATTTGGCTGGAGTTGACATACTTAAGGTAATAAATTATATAAAATGTTGGGGCTCGTTCAGGTGAGCAAGCTTGCTTGATCAATAAACTAAACAAGCTTGCTCAGCTTGAGTTGAGCTTGAAATGAGCTGAGCTTTTCAAGCTTTATGATGAGCCCTCTTGAGGCCGCTTGGCTCATTTATACCCCTAATCCTATCGGCGTAAAAGATGTATTGTATTCCAATCTTATCAATTAATCAATCGAAATCTAATAAAGAAGATAATTAGTAAACCTGTTAGCAATGGCCATGGAAGCGGTTATCAAAACACAAGCAATAGAAACCTTAATTTCTAGCTTGGAGGAGAGAGAAAATGGGAAGCATCTAAGCTTTTCCTGTGCCCAATTTCATTATTGTGTTGTTGAAAATAATACAAGAAAAGAGCTTATATACAAACCAATGACCGGCTCAAAGGAGAACAAAGCCCAAAATAAAGAAAAGAAAATAAAATAGCCCAACAAAGCCCAAATAAAAAAACAATACATGTATATAAGAAATTAACACATCCCCTCAAGTTGGAGTGTACAAGTTTTGAACGCCCAACTTGCGAAGGATGATACTAAGCTAAGAACCTAAAAGGGGTTTGGTAAGAAGATCGGCCAATTGATACTGAGAACTGATGTGCAAAATTTTAAGAACACCTTCATGAACTTTATCTCGAACTAGATGGCAATCGATCTCAATGTGTTTGGTCCGCTCATGAAGGCGGGATCCTGGGCGATGTGAGTGGCAGCCTTGTTATCACAGAACAAAAGTGCCACGATAGATTGGGGAGTAGCTAGCTTGGTAAGAAGTTGGCGGAGTGAAACGATTTCACACATCTCAAAGGCCATGCTATGATATTTAGCCTCAGCAGAAGACGGGGAGACAGTAGGTTGCCTTTTGGATTTCTATGCAATAAGAGAGTCACCAACAAATATAGCAAAACCAGTGATGGAACATCGGGAATTGGGACAGGAGGCCTAATCGGCATCGGCAAAGGCCCGTATACAAGGAATCGAGGTAGAAGTACAAAATACACCCTGACCAGGAGTTTGCTTAATGTAGCAAAGGATGCAGGCAGCGGTAGCCATGTGAGAAGAGTAAGGAGTAGCCATAAACTGACTGAGCAGCTTGTTGACAGAGAACATGATGTCGAGCCGAGTAATAGTAAGGTATAATAGACGGCCTATGAGACAATGATAGGGGCTCGGATCATTGAGAAGTTCCCCATCATGTTTGCTTAATTTGCTGTTGGGTTCCATGAGATATGCACTCGATCGAGTAGCAAGAAGACCGGCGGAATCAACAAGTTGTAGAGCACAGTGCCGCTCGGAAACATAAAATCCAGCACTAGTGCGGACAATTTCATGACCCAGGAAGTACTAGGGAGGACCAAGATCCTTCAAATGAAACTGAAGATGAAGGCCGTCCTTGAGAGAGTGAAAAGCCTGAGAATCATTACTTGCAACAAGAATGTCATCCACATAAACCAATAAGGCAGTAAAAGTATAATCATGATGCATGAAAAATAAACTAAAATCAGATCAAGCTTGAGAGAAACCCATATCTAAAAGAGCGGTAGAAAAGTTCTCGAACCATTGGCAACTTGCTTGTTTGAGGCCATACAAGCTCTTGCATAAGCGGCACACAAAGGTGCGAGATGCCCCCTTAGGATGATACCCAGGAGGAAGAGACATATAAACCTCTTCCTTCAAATCACCATGAAGGAAGGCATTATCTACATCCAGTTGTAAAAGATCCCAACCATGAGCGAGGCAAGGGCAAGTAAAAATTTAACAATAGGGAGCTTAGCAACCGGTGAAAAAGTGTCAAAGTAGTCGACGCCCTCTTGTTGATTGAAACCCTTGGCAACAAGCCGGGCTTTATACTTGACAACCTCGCCAAGATGGTTACGTTTGACCTAATAGACCCATCGGTTACCCGGTGGCAAAGGGACAATGGACCATGTGTTGTTATTTTGTAGGGCGTGAATTTTAGCATCCATGGCGCCTCGCCAACACGAGTCCTTTATAGCTTCATGAAAATAAGCAAGCTCAGAATGAGAAGAGAGAGAAGTGGCGAAGGCTTTGTATTGAGAAGTGAGTCGATAATAGGATAGGACCGAGGATAGACCATAAGGAACAGAGGAAGAAGAGTTAGAGAGATGACAATGATAGTCCTTGAGATAGGACGGTGGACGAGAAACACGAAAGGTGTGTCGGGGAGGGGGAGGAAAAGATTGCATAGGAGAAGAGGAGGAGGAAGAAGGAATGGGGCTTTCTGTTGGAGCTTGGGATGAAGGAGTTGTGGGATTTGTTGAAGAATACGTGGGTT
This sequence comes from Simmondsia chinensis, assembly GCA_018398585.1. Classification (NCBI taxonomy): domain Eukaryota; kingdom Viridiplantae; phylum Streptophyta; class Magnoliopsida; order Caryophyllales; family Simmondsiaceae; genus Simmondsia; species Simmondsia chinensis. The sequence continues at coordinate 4,182,060 of JAGTTD010000026.1, read as the reverse complement.
TTGTTGAGGAATGAGGGGTGGGAGTTGGATTTATTTGTTCTGGTGATAAGTAGTGAGGAATGGGGGTTGGATGTGTAGGGTTTGTAGGGTGTAATGAAAGTGGAGATTCTGTTTGGGATGGGGGAGCATTGATGGGGAAAATGACATGGGAATGATGCTGCGCATTGAGCGGCTTTGTGATGGGTCGAGGAAAGGATATATGAGCGAATGGATCAGGATTAGAAGGACGATGGGGAAAGGGGAAGATGGACTCATGAAAGACGACATCTCGAGAAATAAAAACTGTGTACTTTTCTAAATCATAGAGCTTGTATCCTTTAGTGGCAAAGGGATACCCGAGGAAAATGGCAGGTCTTGCTCGAGGAGCGAGTTTATGTCTTTATGCAAGTACTGTAGATGCAAAACAGAGGCAGCCCATATCATGCATATGGGAGTAGGTGGGTTTCTTATTTAGAAGACATTCATATGGCATTCTATATTTCAAAAGTGGGGATGGAAGCTGGCTAATGATGTAAGCTGCGGTGAAGACACATTCACCCCAAAGGAATAAAGGTAAATTTACTTGAAAACGTAAAGAACGAGCAATTATAAGCAATTGTTAATGTTTTTTACACCAATGGTATTTTGTTGTGGGGTTCCATTACAACTTGTTTGGTGAATAATGCCATGGCAAAGTAAAAATCAGTGAGCCCAAATTCATTTCCATTGTTACTACGAAGTATCTTAATGGATTTTCCAAATTGAGCGTGCACAAGATTATAGAAACTAGGTATGATTTGCGCAACATCACCCCTAGATGTCATAAGATAAATCCAAGCAACATAAGAATGATAATCAATGATTGTAAGAAAGTAACGCTCATTATGTAAAGTAGGTATGTGGAAAGGCCCCCATACGTCACAATGAATGAGATCAAATATACATGGAGAAATATGAATAGATGAAGGGAAGGGGAGTCATTTTTGTTTGGCAAGTGGGTACACATTACACGGCATAACATCTAAATGAAAAAGAATTTCATTATTGTCTTTACATAAGACTTTCAAAACACTATAAGAAGTGCGGCCTAATCGACAATGTCACAATTTATTTGTATGAGTATCAGAGTAATTTGATACATTGCAACTATATAAAGGGCAAATATGAGAAGTTTTATTAAGTGATGATCTGTCCTCTTGTTGAGTAGGGGGTGAAGAATAGCTTGAACTTCCATAGATGGCATAAAGGCCATCTACTCTAGGAACCTTCCCAATCGTGCTCGAGCGAATAGGGTCTTGGATAAAACAATGTGTGTCAGAGAATATACAAATAAGTTTTTGATTATAAATTAAGCGTTCAATCGAGAATAAGTTGAAACGGAAACTTGGCATGAAAAGCTCGTGATCAAGCTTAAGAGTATTTGTTATATGAATTGTCCCTATGGCATTGACTGAAACCCGCTGTCCATTTGGGAAAGTAACAAAGGTATTATAGCATGGTTTTAGGGATACAAAAAGAGCTTTATTACCACTTAAATGATTTGTAGCACCAGAATCAATTATCCAACATTTGTTTGAAAAATATTCAGCAATGGATGAATGTAGTGAAATAGCAATGGAAGTGAGTATTCGAAGAGGAGAAGGAAATATGACTTGAGATGCCTGCATTGCCAGGTGAAGTTGAAATAGAGCTCGTACTGGCTGTGGCTGCCATAGGAGGGCATTTTGTCCAGCTAGTTATGCACTAAGTAAGCTTAGGAGCTGTTGACAGTGCCCAACAGCATTTCCTACACTAACTGAACCATTCTAAACCTTAGAATTTGGTGCTGGACTGAAACCGACAGCATTGGCAACATAGGACTGTGCATTCCAACCATTGTTCTGTCATTTTCCATGGTTTTTTTACCCAGGAGGATAGCCATGGAGTTTAAAACACTTATCGATTGTGTGTCCCAAATTCTCACAGTGCGTGCATAAATGATGGTCTCACTTGCCTCCCTTAGCGTTCTTTTCCTTATTGTTCTTGGCTAGCATTGCAACTAATTCCGCTGTATGAGCTGGATGCATTATGGATCCCTTCGAAATTTCAAACTGCTTTTCTTGTTGTGTAATTGTGCCAAAAACATCATTGATATCTGGTAGAGGCTTTCTTTACAATATTTTATCACGAACACCGCTATAACACTCATTAAGCCCTATAAGAAAGGTCATGATGCAATTCTCTTCTTGTTCGTCAAGCAATTTCTTTCCAACGTTGCAAGTGCAGTGACCGAAATCACAGGATGGAGGAGGTTTATACGCTGACAATTAGTCCCACAAGCTCTTCATTTTGGCAAAGAAAGTGGTAACAATCATTGTTCCTATCTGAGTTGAGAAATTTCATGCCTAAGTTAAAAAAACCTAGGCACATTGATCTGGCTATAATGCTGATGTACATCATTCCAAACTTGTTTCGAAGTTCTTCCATACATAATGCTCATTCCAATTTCGGCTGAAACGACTTTAATCAGCAAAGAGATTATCATGCTATCACTACGTCTCCATTTTTGTTGAAGTATTTCTTGTTCTTACGGCTGCGGCAGTTCTCCAGTAACAAAAACAAGTTTATTCTTCACATCCAAAGCCATAGTCATCAATCAGGACTAGCTACTACAATTTTCAACTATGACAAGAACATGCGTGACGAGAACATTACCAGGATTGTCATTCGAACCGAGATAATATGGCGAATTAGCATCAAGAGAGAGCAGATTCTGCATCTGCGTAGCAATTAGCTGTTGATCGGCTAAGCTTTCACTGACTTCCACCATCTTCGGGAGAAACACTAGCACGAATCAAATGAACGCAGAGAAGAAAACAAAGAGAGTACGAAACCCTAGCGCGGTCGGAGGGAGAAGGAGACGAAGAGGAGAGGAGTTCGCACGGATTAAGGGTGCTCTAATACCATGTTAGCAATGGCCATGGAAGCAGTTATCAAAACATAAGCAATAGAAACCCTAATTTCTAGCTTGCAGGAAAGAGAAAATGGTAAGCAGCCAAGCTTTTGCTGTGCCCAATTTTATTATTGCGTTGTTGAAAATAATACAAGAAAAGAGCTTATATACAAACCAATAACTAGGCCCAAAAGAGAACAAAGCCCAAAATAAAGAAATAAAATAAAATAGCCCAACATAGCCTAGATAAAAAAAACAATACATGTATCTAAAAAATTAACAAAATCTCTTCTTATATGCTGCACCGTATACATGCAATGATCTTTTGGGTGATCACTTGAAAGCAAGGCCTTGCCTTCTTGTCCTTTTTCTTGTTTTAGGGAGACATATATATAACTTGGTTCTGTTTGCCTAACTTAATGTACAGTTGAATTTGATAAGTACATTATGAAGCTGTTGGTGCAACGAGTATCACATTTTTAGTTCACAATAGTTTTAACTGTGCAAATTCCAGACTTGCAAGTGTCGGTGTCTGATACGATTCTGACACTGAGGCGCTTTCGACATGTTCCAATACATGTATGATATGAAGGGAAAAAAAAGGTATGTTTTTTTTAAAAAAAAAAAAATTGAATCTCTGACACGTGTCATTATGTTCCGACACATTTTTGGTGGACTAACATTAAAAAAGGGAAATCATAACTTAGGAACCTTGAGCTTTAATAATTTATCATCTAAGTACATTGACATTTCATAATATATAATGAGATACCTTGCTATGCATTTTATCACTTAGGTACCCAAAAATTTTAAAATTTTATCAATCAGATGCCCTTCCATTGAAATTCGATGAATATTCATTGGAAAATGGTAAAATTGAACATAATTTTTATAGGATCTAATGATTTTTTTCCACAAATACTAACACGACACATAATTTCGGCAAGTTTAGGTAGTTCACATAAATATTCGACGAATATTTTCTAGCAATTCACTAATTTTTTTATCAAAACAATGGCATGGCTTATATATACTAGCGTAATTGTGTATTAGATCAACATTTTTTGTAAAAAGTTGGTCATATGTTTACAAATAGTCATTAAATTGTAACATAGGCTACGTAAATAATTAAGTATTCGAACCTCAGGGTACCTCATGATATACATTAAAGTTACTGATACATGCTCAAACTTCAGGGTATCTTTTTCTAAGGCCTTCTATGATAGGCAATAGGCCCAACTTTTTGAGAAGAGCAATAGTTCCAACTTAACCTTAACTAAAACAATATATTATAATTCAATGGAACATAAAAATTCATGTCCTGTTGTTCATGACTGATCTGAACAAATTGTTCAAGAAACTCATTTAAACAAAGAGTGATAATTTGAAGAGTTTCCTACCTCCACCTCCCCCCTTATCTCTGCAACCTATGAGGCATGGATACGGATAGATAACGATGTGTTGACACATAGTTTTTCAAAAAAATAGTATACGACATTTTGAGGACATGTTACTTCAAAATTTTGCATTTTTTAAGGTATATATTCATGAAATTCGTGAAAAAAAAGAGTTCTAAGTTTCTTAATTTTTTTTTTTATAAAAAGAAAAAAATATAATAGCTTAAGAAAAATAAAGCTTAACTAAAATAAGGCAAATTCAAGCATTTTTATTTAACCAAAAAAAATAATAAATTAACAGAGGTTCAAGCCACGTTGCTGCCATAGGCGTTGACGCGTCTCTTTCTCTGTCGCTCTCACTTTCTCTCTCTCCACTTGACTTAATAAAGTCTTCCTTCTCCCTTTTGTCATCATTTTTTCTCTTTCAAATTGCACAAAAATATTAATTTTTTTATCAAGGTAGCTATAAAACATTTGATAATATTAGTTTATTTTCTAATTTAATTTAAACATAATTATATATATAATATAATTTAACTATTTCATATGTATACTATTTTAGAGTCGGTTCTGGAAATAATGCTGAAAAATAAAAAAATAAAAAAAATAATGCTGAAAAAAAAAATTTCCAAATCTACTGTTGAACCGCGTTTACAAAACGCGGCTATACTGAACCGCGTCAAGGTGATGCGTTTAAAATGCATAAAAACCGCATCTATAAAACGCGTTTTATATTTATATAAAACGCATTACTAAAACGCGGTTCATAGGTAATAAACGGCGTTATAGGAACGCGGTTTAGCTATAAACCACGTTTGCTAAACGCGGTTTAGGTAATAACCGCGTTTACTAAACGCGGTTTATTCGCAGTACGCACAAACACCGTTTTCATTGCTTATAGTCGCCATTATGCCGCAATTCATGATGATCGTCACATTGATCCCATGTTCCTCTCAATGAAGCTCCAACATTATAAGTGGAGGTGGTAAGAAATCGGGAAAAGTTATCAATAAAAGGCTATTAATTCAGTAGTGATCAAATAGCTACGACAATGATACTTAAAGATCTCCGGCGTATAAAGCAGAAGAAGGGCGACAGCGGATGACATGACCGGCAGTGAGTAGGGGTATAAACGAACTGAGCGTTCAATGAACTATTCGTGTTCAAAATCGATTAGAGCTCGTTCGTGTTCATTAGGAGAGCTCGATAGCTTAACGAGCCAAGTTCGAACAGGGGGTGCTCGGCTCGCTATCGAACAGTTTGATAAGGGCTCGATAAGAGCTCGTTAAGAGGCTCGATACGAGCTTGTTAAGGGCTTGGCTCGACTCATTGCGTTTGACCATATTAAACCGCGTTCATATGACGCGGTTTTTATTATGGTAAACAGCTTTATCAAAACGCGATTCTTATTACGGTAAACCTCTTTATCAAGACGCGGTTCTTATTATTGTAAACCGCTTTATCAAGACGTGGTTTTTTTAATGGTAAAACGAAACTCAGTTTTTGTTCATCTGAAACGCGTTTTATTAACGCGATTTACTATAACCGCATTTTCTAAACGCGGTTCAACAGTAGATTTGGAATTATTTTTTTTTCAGCATTATTTTTTTATTTTTCAGCATTATTTCCGGAACCGACTCACTATTTTATTATATATATATAATATTATATTTTCAAAGTCAAACCATCAAAAATGTGTCAGAAAAGTGTCTTGTAAATTCAAAATTTTAAAAAAAAGTATCAGATACTTTTTTCAAGTGTCGGACCCGTATAGGAACAACAACAACAACAACAACAACAGACCTAGTGCCTCAAAAGCTCCTGCCTAAGCAGGGTCGGGGGGTGAATGTACGCAGCTTTACCCCTTCAGGGTGTAACCTTGCCGAGAGGCTGTTTCCATGGACCCCCAACCTTATAGGTTTGGCAGCACGCGGACTTCCCAGGAGGTCACTCATCTTGGTACTACTCTCATCGAAGCATGCTTAACTTCGAAGTTCTAATAAAATCTGGTACATTAATGCCCCGTAAATTAACCCTTAAAAGGCTTTAGTCAAACTTTCTATCTCAACTGTCAGACAAAACAGTAAAGCGTAAACTGTAAGTTGCTAATTGCTCACTACATCTACTAACAAAGGGAAAATGTAACGGAAAACTGAGGTTTCTAACTCCCCTCTTTGTATCTTAACTTAGCTTGGGGGACAAGTTAAAAGAATTTGAGGTTATGTAGTTTGGGGGCCCTTCAGAAACAACCTCTATCCCGTAGGGGTAAGGTTGCGTACATCTTACCCTCCCCAGACCCTGCATTTTGCGGGAGCCCTTTATGGCATTAGGTTTGTTGTTGTTGTTTGTACTTGGCTTATTGCTCGTGTTATGAAATCCAATATCTTTGTCTTAATACTACTCATATCTTTGGCTTATGGAAGTAAACGTGCGAAACCAAAAATCAAAAAATGTGTTATTCCCTTAAGTGTTGTGCTGATGATATTCCTGTGGATATCTTTTTTCTTTGGACACCCATTAAAAGTTGGTTGGATCCCCTTTTGCTGTTGAAAAAAAATTTTCTTCAAATAATGTGGAGACGAAAGGACACTTAATTTTTTAAATGTCTGTGGTCTTCTATGATCTGGGGCAAGGTTTGTGAGTGGAGTGATATTAGAAAAGTGAAGCGGTTGGATGAGACAGAGCGGTTAGGTGCCAAGGTTCAAAATTGGCGCATTGGAAGTATACTCAAATAATTGTCTTGTCCACCACTATTTACCATATTTGGAGGAAGTGCAATAGTAGGATTTTTGATAACAGTTCCTAGACAATACAGCTTAGTTGGCATTTTACGTATACAATTTTTTTTTATGGGAAACACCAACAACATCCCAGTGCCTCGTAGAGGCTCCCGCCATGACATGGTCTTGGGTAGGGGAGGATGGGTAAGACGTATATGGGCTTACCTCTAGAAGATGCGACCGTGCAGGGATGCTGTATCACCTTCAAAAATAGTCATTTTTCAATTAACCACCAACTTTTCAATTTTTTAGAGAACCACCTTCAAAAAGTTGAAATATTTCAATCAACCACCTATATTAACTTTGTTAATATTATGTTTGGATTACACTTGTTTTTTCTTAGGTTACATATAACACTAGGAAAAATGTAAAATGTGCTGGTTTTAACTGATGCAGCGCGTAAGTGAAAATTTAGGGGAATGGGAAGGTTCAACAGCCTTTCCTTTAATTTTATTAATCTCGTAATATAAAGAAAGAGGAAAATAGAACTTGATTCTCATAACCCCAAAACAGAGGCTCAAAAGTATGAATAAAATCTGGAAAATAAACAAACTAAAACCCTTAGGCTCCTCTTGTGTATATAGAGGAGCTAACCTAGTTGGAATCAAATTCTAAAAGATAAATATAAAATTTAAATTTGAAATTTAAACTAAATTAATCCTACTCTAACTTGGACTTGTTCTCCTTTGCGTCTCCGTCCTCCGCATCTGCCAAGACCATGGTGGCAAGTCTCGCAACCCGTGCCATGTGTTAACTCTGGGCTGCATCATTCTCCCCGGGTTAGAGAGAATTCGCTTGAGGATCAGCATGCTCATTCTCGCCAAAGTAAGGAACAAGGTGATTGACATTGAAGACGTCAGAGGTCCTCATGCCAGGTGGAAGCTGAAGACGATATGCACTATTGTTGATCTTCTCAGGTACTGACAGTGGTCACTCCCACGCCGGGAACCGTTCACGTGTCAGAATTGGCCAAACCTTCTCGCCAACCTGGAACTGAACTTCTCGGTGCTTTTTGTCACTTGCTGTCTTGTTCTTGGCGGTGGCCTCTAGTAACCGGGCCCTGGTTTGCTCATGGATGTCCTTAAGCAAAGATATTAAGTCTTCCACCTTCCCTTGTGGGCTTGTCAAGTCTGGGGCGGGCGACAATTCCATCGGGGAACCGGGAACAAAGCCATAAACTATCGTAAATGGAGCGAACCCTGTGCTTCTATTGACAGAACTGTTATAGGCGAACTCCACTTGATGCATCTTTATCTCCCATCCCCTGGCGTTATCAGCAACAAGACACCGGAGAAGGTTACCCAAAGACCTATTAGTGGCCCCAGTTTGTCCATCCGTTTGAGGATGGTGGACTGTGCTAAAGGCGAGAGACGTATTCGCCATCTTCTACAACGTCCGCTAGAAGTGGTTCACGAACCTGACATCTCGATCAGAAACAATGCTAGATGGAAGTCTATGCAACTTGTATACTTCCCTGAAGTAGAGTCTCGCCACATGTATGGCGTCAGTATCTCTCTTGCATCCAATGAAGTGTGCCATCTTGGAGAAATGGTCCACAACAACGAAGATGGAGTAATGCCGCTAGTCGTTCTCGGTAAGCCCAGAAAAAAATCTATGCTGATGTCTATCCACGGTTGACTTGCAATTGGAAACCCATGTGTAAATCGGCGTTGGTCATTCCTCCCTTCGAAACCTGACAAACACGGCATCGTTTAACATACCTCTCCAACTCCTTGTGTATGGTAGGCCAAAAGTACTTGGCAATAACTAGCTGCAACGTCTTGTCTCTTCCTACATGCCCTACATTGTGCTTCTTCTCAATGATCTTAAGTCACCAGCTTGAGTTCGGGATGCAAAGTTGGTTCCTTCGAACAAAAAGCCATCATGAATAGAGTAGTTGGGAACACCCCCTGATTGTGCTTCCCGCCATGTCTCGCCAAATGTAGGGTCATCATGGTATTGACTCGCAAACTGTTCAAACCCCGTGACCTCCATCTTGCTCTCTGTCATGATAAGGTTCCGCTTGCTTAGAGCATCCGCCACCTTATTCATTACACCTGACTTGTGTTTTATCACAAAGTGGAAGAGTTGAATGAACCCTGCCCACTTGGTATGCCGGTCTGAAAGCTTCCCCTGACTGTTGATGTATTTCAAGGCAACGTTGTCCGTGTATAGCAAGAACTCTCTATTGGCAAGATAAGACTTCCAATGCCTTAAAACTTGAACCACCGTGTATAACTCAACATCGTACGTGGAATAGTTCAGTTTGATCACATCAAGCTTCTCACTGAAGTAAGCAATGGGTCTCCCTTCTTGGCTAAATACAGCGCCAATCCCCAACTTGGAAGCTTCAGTGTGTAGCTCAAACATCTTTTGGAAGTCCGATAATGCTAACCCTGGTGCCGTAGTGAGCCTGTTCTTGATCTCTTCAAAGGCGGTAGCAGCCTCTGGTGTTCACATGAAGGATCCCTGCTTCATACAATCTATTATTGGCACCATCACTGTGCCTAAGTGAGGCACAAATCTTCAATAGAAAGACGCCAACCTAGGGAAACTTCGAACTTCGCCAATCGTCCTCAATTGAGGCCAATCGCGGACGGCTGCTATTTTCCCCTTATTAGCTGAGATTCCAACCTTGGACACAACGAAGCCAAGGAATGTCACCCGATCTTTAACAAACTCACACTTCTTCAAAGCGGCAAATAGATGTTGTTCCCTCAAGGTATTCAACACTTCCTTGAGGTGCTTTATGTGCTCAACTCGATCCCGACTATAGATTAGAATATCATCAAAGTAGATGACAAACCTCTCAATGAATGGCTGAAGGACTTGATTCATGAATCTCATGAAGGTACTTGGCGCATTGGACAATCCGAATGGTATATGACCAACCACTCGTAAAGCCCGTCTCTTGTCTTGAAGGCGGTCTTCCACTAATCTCCAGGTGAGATCTGGATGTGATGGTACCCACTCTTGAGATCCAGTTTTCTGAATACCAAAGAATTCTGAAGTTGGTCAAGTAAGTCATCCAATCTCGGTATAGGGAATCGGTATCTTACCATGATCTTGTTAATCACCCGACTGTCAATGCACATTTGTCAACTCCCATACTTCTTACTTGTTAGCAGAGCAGGCATGGCACAAGGACTAGGCTCTCCCAAATAAAACCCTTGGCGAGTAGATCCTCGACCTGGCATCTTAGCTCTTCGTGCTCTGAAGGACTCCTTCGATAGTGGGGCCTATTTGGTAGTGAGGCTCCCGACATTAGATCGATACGCTGTTGGATGTCTCTCAATGGCGGTAATGTGTCCGGTAGCTCTTTCGGGATTATGTCAATGTATTCTTTCAGTAAGGTGGCAACCTCACTTGGTATTTCCCCTTGACTAAGCTTGCACTCCTTCCCAATCAGCACAAACATGACCCTAGCATCACCAATCTCCTTGACGAACAAGGCTCATTCTTGTATGTTTGGATGTTGGGCATCTATAGCCCGTGCCACCTCATCTTCCTTGGTAGCAAGACAGTCTTGGTCCCCTCGAAGTTGAAGGCATAACTATTCTTCCTTCCATCATGAATGGCACTCCTATCAATCTGCCACAGGCGACCCAATAGAAAATGACAAGCGTCCATGGTTACGACGTCACAACACACCCCGTCTTTGTACCTTGCCCCAATTGAAAAATTTACTAAGCAACGTTTGGAAACGGTCACCTGATTTCCCTTTTTGAGCCAAGACGGCTTGTAAGGGCTAAGATGAGCTTCCGTCTTCAGCCCCAGCTTGGCGACGACTTCTTCAGATATAATATTCTCACAGCTACCTGAGTCGATGACCATGCGGCGCACCCTACCGCCAATGCTACATGTGGTCTGGAAAATGTTGTTCCTCAGCCAACCATCCCCATGCTGTTCTCTAGGCACGAAGCAAGCTCACTTAATCACGAACAAATGCCCCTTATCACCTGCTATGGCATCCTCTTCCTATCCCGCCAAGTCTTCTTAAGCTTCATCCTCAGCAATCCCACCATCTCCGTCATGAAGTTCCTCGACGTAAAGGCCCTTGCCAGCCTTGTCACCCTTTCGGCATTCAGTAGCTCGGTGCTCTACTTCTCCACACTTGCAGCAACAAGTCCTAGATGTCCCCACTAAGTCTTGTGCGTTAGGCTTACCAACATTGGCGATTGGACGCCTACTCTGGATGGTTTGCGTTGGCCGAATCCTTGCGTTGTCTCTGCTGCCAACCTGCGCCCCCTAAGTGTCGCCAACTTGGCCATGTCTTAGATGACGTCCCACGTTTACTGCTCTTTGATTCGCCTCAGAAATGGTGAAGATGTCAAACATATTCAACACCTCTTGTATTAACTCCCTCAACCCGCTTATGTATACTCTCCGTTCTTCGCTAAGTCATTCCTGGCGATCAAAGCCCTATCACAACCCTTGTAGGTGTTGGTACATCATCTTGGCGTGATTGTGAGGCAAGAAGGCGTCTCTCATGTGCTTCTTCATCTTCTCCCAATACTCTATCTTGGCTTTTCCTTGGCGCATCCGAATTTGCTTCAGCTGTGTCCACCAGGCGGCTCCTCTACCCCGTAACCGAGTAGCAACAAGTGGCGCCTGCTTTGTCTCCAATACCTCCTTGAACTCCAGAATTTCCTCAATGGCTACAAGCCAATCGAAGAACCCCTCTTGGAGTCCTCCACCATTAAACTCCGAAATTTCAATCCAGAGGCTATATTCCCACCTTCAATCTTCATGATTGATGGCATCACCGGTGAAAGGCCGAGCTCTCCTCTGCCTTCGATCTGGTAGGTCAGCATCCAGGAATGGATTCTGAAAGCTCTCGTCCGTGTCTTCGTCAGCACCTAGTGTTAATGGGTGTTGGGGCTAGGTTCCCAGTTCGAGATCGGGATTTGCCCTCAGTTGAATCAAGCAATGCTTGATTCCCCGAAATTTTTCCTCCAACTCCTCAAACTTCCTTACGGTTTGCCTTTGGAAGTCTCGCTCTTAAACGTCCTCAATGGTTGCGTTCCTTTGTCATCCACGGGCCATCTCAGCAATCATTCTGAGCTCCAATACCAACTGATGCAGCGGGTAAGTAGAAATTTAGGGGAATGGAAAGGTTTAACAGCCTTTCCTTTAATTTTATTAATCTCGTAATAAAAATAAAGAGGAAAATAGAACTCGATTCTCATAAATCGAGAAAAGAGGCTCAAAAGTATGAATAAAATCTGAAAAATAAACTAACTAAAAAGCCTAGGCTCCTCTTGTATATATAGAGGAGGTAACCTAGTTGGAATTAAATTCTAAAAGATAAATATAAAATGTTAATCTGAAATTTAAACTAAACTAATCCTGCTCTAACTTGGAGTTATTCTCCCCCGCGTCTCCGTCCTCCTCATCCGCTAAGACCATGGTGCCAAACATGGCACCAAGTCCCCCAACCCATGCTGTGTGTGAACTCTGTGCTGTATCATTAAATCAGTTGCCAAAGTATTATATTATTAAGGTAGCTCTATATTCAAGTCTAGAACTCTGTATATACAAGCTAATGGTGTCAATGTAGGTGGTTTATTAAAAAATTTAAACCTTTTAAAATGGTTTTTTGAAGTTGTGACAGTTAAGTGAAAAATGACAACTTTTGAAGGCTATTTTCTGTTAAAAAAAACCTTCATGTATATTTGTAATTCCTGCAAGGGAGTGTGGAGATTAAGGAAAATGTTTGAACTAACTGGATACAAACTATGCACAAGCCAGCAAGGACCCCAAGCACTCAGATGGCTTGCCTGATTATGAAGAACCCAATCTAGTGGATTCTAAATGTTGAGAAGAAGAATCCAAGGGACAAATCAATTCTTATGGAGGTTAGCTTTCTTTTTCATAATGATTTACTTGCTATTTGTGTTGATTGGGGATCTTTAGTCTGTTCTATAGTTACAGAAAACTTCTAAAATGCTAACGTTTCACGATTCGGCGTTTCAAAGTTAGATATGCATTTCCAATGTGTATAAGGGATCTTTAGTTGGTTCTATAGTTGTATAAAACCTCTAACATACTAATGTTTCATGCTTAGAAACACAATTTCAAAGTTTCGAAGTCACATTTCCAAGGCGTATGTTTCATGTTCAAAAATGGGATTCGAAGTTCCAAAGTCATATTTGCGTTACAAATGTACCACAACAATAGTAACAATCCCAGTGCCTCAAGGGCTCCCACCTAAGCGGGGTCGGGGGGGTGGATGTACGCAACCTTCCCTCTTCAAGGAGAAAGGAGGCTGTTTCCGGGGACCCCCAACCTGAGAAGCTTGTCGTCATGGGAGCATGGAAGCCTGTAAGCAAGAAAGCAACGAAGCATAAGAGCAGGACATAGCATAGAGTAGGCATTACGAAGCAAAGCTCCATAAAAGGCAACTACAAGGCAAATAATAGGCATGGAAGTGCTCAAGTACACCGATATACAAATAAGTGGTCTAATACGTGCGCCAAAAAGAAAGTCAAGACACCTAGAAACATTAGTGTAAGCCGTAAAAGATGCACTGCTCTAAGCCACTACATCGGCTACCCCTATGCTAGCCCTCCACTGAATGCTATCTAAGGTCATCTCCTCCCATAGGTTTAGGTGGGTGAGGTCCTGTCGAATCGTCTCCATCCGTCTCTTCTTTAACTGGCCTCTCCCTCTCCTCCGTAGTGTATTATGGAGCTGTTCGCATCTCCTGATTGGAGCAGCGACCATCTCAAACGTTGCTCCCTTAATTTATCCTCAATCGATGCGACGCCCAATTTGTCTTTGATGACATCATTCCTGATCCTATCGTTCCTCGTGTGTCTGTACATCCACCGCAGCATCCTCATCTCCACGACCTTCATCTTCTGCATATGATGTTGTTTCATTGTTCAACACTCCGCCCCATAAGACATAGCCGGTCTCACTACCGTCTTGTAGTATTTCCCCTTTAGCTTTAATGGGAACCTTATGTCGCAAAATACTGTAGAAGCCATCCTCTATTTATGCCAGCCTACTTTAATCTGGTTGTTGACATCCTCGTCTACTTCGCCGTTGCGCTGAACCATGGAACCCAAGTATCTGAAACTCTCTTTTCTCTATATGGTCTCAGATCTTACCTTGACGTCTACTATGCTAGTCGTGTTTTCAAGACCGAACTTTAGTTCTATGTACTTGATCTTGGATCTATCGATCCGTAAGCCCTTCGATTCTAATGCCCTTCTCCATAATTCCAGCTTCTCGTTTACCTCTTCTCGAGATTTTCCTACCAAAACTATGTCATCTGCAAAAAGCATGCACCAAAGCACATCCCCTTGGATGTGCCTAGTGAGCTCATCCATTACTAGAACAAACAGAAAGGGACTCAAGGCAGATCCTTGGTGTACCCCTACTGTCATCGGGAAAGCTTCTGTCTCTCCTTCCGATGTCTGCACGTTAGTTTGTGCATCGTCATACATGTCTCTAATGGCCCTCATATATGGCACTGGAATGTCTTTCTTATCCAACACTTTCCATAGGACCCCTCTTGACACTCTGTCATATGCCTTCTCCAGATCAATGAAAACTATGTAAAGATCTTTTTATCTCTCCCTGTATCGCTCTATTGTCTGCCTTAGGAAGTGGATGACTTCTATTGTTGATCTCCATTCGTGTTACAATGTGTGTCAGGATATTTAGTTGGTCCCATAGTTGCGGAAAACTCCTAAAATACTAATGCTTCATGCTCAAAAATGTGATTTGGAGTTTCAAAGTCAGGTTCATGTTTCCAATACGTATCAGGGATCTTTCGTTGGTATAGTTACGGGAAACTCCTAAAATGCTAATGTTTTACACATAGATTCACTTTTTCAATCCCGTATCAAACTTGATGGGAACATGATTCAAATAATGATGGAATCATTTGATAAGAGGATACTTATTAGATGATTTGTTGGCTAATTATATAATTCTATTATTGGCTAATTATATAATTCTATTATTTAAAGAATGACTGAATTGTATAGACATGTTGGAATCAATTTCTTTGATTTTATTCATTGCAGTATTTAATTTTCTTGGTTATTACTTAACTAACTTTGTTTTGATATTCAAGGCTCAATGGATGACATTTCATTAATTTTTCTTTCATATCTAACATACAGTAATACCAAAGAGGGCACCAACACGCCGTCACCGGATTCCATTAGAACTCCGAAGTTAAGCGTGCTTGGGCGAGAGTAGTACCAGGATGGGCGACCTCCTGGGAAGTCCTCACCCTCAGGTTGGAGGCACTAGGAAACAGCCTCTTTTCAGGTTAACACCCTGAAGGAGGAAGGCTACGTACATCCGTCCCCCCCAGACCTTGCGTAGGCGGGAGCCCTTGAGGCACTGGGTATGTTCCTTTTTCCTTTTTATCTAACATACAGTAATATAAGTGCTCCCTCTAAGCTCCTAACCTTAGAAACCTTTATGACCATAAACATATTGCATCAGCATGGGAAATTTTGATTAAAAAATACCTAGAAGTTTCTTTGGTTTTGGGAAATCTTTTATGTTTAGGAAGTTTTTCTATTTTGCGATTATAAATATTTTATCAAGTTTTTATATTTTGTGTTATTTAGTTTCCTAATTTTTGCTTTATGGATGCATTTCTAAACTAATGTATGTGTACTCATTATTGACGAGATGCAATTGAATTAAATGTTTCTTTTTTGCTTTTCCAAATTTTGGGCTCTTGGAAACAACCTTCTTTCAGGGTAGCACTCTTTAGGGGTAAGGTTGTGTAATTCCCTTCCCCTTCGACCCCACCTTATCGGGAGTCTTCTAGGCGCTAGGTTTGTTGTTGTTGGTGGTGTTGTTGCTTCCTTCTCCCCTTCTTACCATTCTTTCTCCCTCCCTCCCTCCTAACCAAAAAAGCAAAAATAGAGGGAAAGACGATGGATGAAAGTGATCAAAAATTAAGGTTTCAAATGGTTGGATGAAAGTCCTTCTCTACGCTGCTGTTATTGCTTGCTTACATGTATGAGATAAAGTAACTTTAAGGGAAAGCTTCTTCTGCCATTTAGAAGAAATTGACTTCGAGCCTATTTGATCATTTTTTTTTTTTTTTTGGGAAAAAGAAGTTGCAGGATTCAAGGGTGTCTTGCCAGAAAAGCAAAGTGTTTTCAAGTAGAGGTAGAAATCGTTCTTTTTTCTTTTAACCAAAGATGAGTTGTAGTACTTCTGCTTTAGACTAAAGTTTTTTTCCAAACAAATGTGCTCCAATTGAAAACACATTTTACAAAAATGGTTCTACAAAAAGTATTTATGAAAAAAAAAAACCTGTTTTATCACACCTTGGCCAAATAGGCACTTCATCTCAACAACAAAAGAAGTCGTTTTCTTTTAAAGTAGAAATAGAAGCAAAAACTAAAATTTTTTTCAAACAAAAGTGCTTAAATTGAAAGCATATATTACAAAAGTGATTCAACAAAAAATATTTATGAAAAAAATCAGTTTATTCACAATTTGGCCAAATAGACTCTTAGACTCTTAACTCAACAATAAAGGAAGTCGTTTTCGTTTGCCCTACTACTTCTAACACACCCCAATCTTTATACTTTTCTAATTTAGAGTCCAGCCTCAAATGTGCTAGACAACCATTCCACACAAAATAATGCAAATAGAGGTCTTCTAAATGAGATGAAAATATTCTTAATCTTGAAAATTTATATTTACTAAAGGAAAATTGTTTCCTATCGAACCAAACGAAGCCTAAGGGAAGATGATTGACAAGACCAAACATTAGGGTGATGACGGTGGAAGAAGCGCCGACATTTAATCAAAGGGGTCCAATAACAACAATTGGATTCTGTAGTGGTGCTGCTGGTGATGGCAGTGGCTTCAACAGCCACTAACCTTTGATGGTTGTGTTTGCTCAAAAGGTGGACAAAGCATGGTTGTGCGTAGCCGAAGCATAAGCTGGAGCGGGAACGGGAACACGGAAGCGGATGGCATAGAAGTTTCTAAAGTTGGGAGCATGGAGGGAGCGTTTATATCGTTATATATTAGATATACAAGAGATGTCATTATTTGAACCATTAAAGCATATATATAAAAAAAAAGACGATGCTAAACAATAATAAAAAATTAAAGTACTCCCATAAATAAATTCAAGAAAATTGATTACAATATGTCCATATGATTTAATCATTTTTTTGAATTGAATGATATAATTAGCCAACAAACCATTTGCAAGTATGTTCTAATCAAAGTGATTCAGCAGTTGTTTGAGTCATGTTTTCTTTGAGTTGGATACGAATTGGAGACATAGAATTTGACTTCAAATAGCCAAATTGCTTTTTTTAGCACGAAATATTTGCATTTTTTGAGTTTCTTGCAGCTGTGGGACGAAGTTGTAATGAGGTTTGTGGTGGTGGTTGTGGGAAGGTTTTTATGGTGGCTGGGGTTTCTACTTTATCGTTTGATGAAGGTGGGATTCGATCCCAATGCCTTGGCATCACCTCCTGGAGATTACAAGAGTTAGTTGGCAACTTTCATTGCTTACTGTTAATTGAATTGTGATAGCTCTTAGAACTGGTCTCACTTATAAGATTTATGTAATTTGATTTACAGCGCGTGTATATATTTGTCGGGTCCAATGAACTGTTCAAAGAAGCATCGTTCGTGCTTGGGCTATGATCATAACTTTCTTCGTGAGCCTGTACACGCTCTCTCGTTCAGTGATGCTGAAGCTGCCAAGAAATGTTTTGAGCTTTGTTTCTGAACATGCATGTAGTATTCCAGAAATAATCTTTGGAACACGACTGAAAGAGTTGTTCCAACCTTCTTCATAGGCTTCACGGTTCACAGAAGAAGATCTCTCGTGTGTTTTGAGAAGACTAGATGAGGTCGAAGAGAAGGTTAATCTTCTGCAGAAGGATCCTCTTCGAATGCCTAACGATAAAGAGGAGATGATAAATGCTGCTTCTTTTCAGTTTGATGCATTGGAGGCAGAGTTAGTTGCCACAAAGAAGGTAATCTCTTCTATCATTTTCCTCTGCCTCAAGTAACTAACTATTCTAAAAGTTTTTAAGTTGATGGGTGAAAGTCTATGAATAGTTTTATATTCTAACATGTCCCTTTGCCAAAATGCCGTTGAGCTTGAAACGTGGATAGGTCCTCCCATTCCCTTGTGCTTGAAATATATTAATATTTACAGTGGGGGTTTTTGGGACTCCAACTCGTGACCTCTTAGACAATAAGGCTCTGACACCATGTCAAAGAAATAATTATCTCAAAAGTTTAAGCTGATGGGCGAAGGATGAGGAATGGTTTTATACCCTTGACACTTTGTAAGGCTTATCTTAATGCGTATTATGGGGCTTGTTCAATTGTGTGGATCTAGGAGGTGAACATGTCTGTCGTGGCTTGCTTGCTTTGGCTTGAACTGATGCTCAAGTCTAGAGATGTCCTGGTCCCTGTTAGTAGAATATGGTGCGAAAATTGAATAAAATTAATACGTACGTGTATTATTCGTATATGCACCTAAAGAGTTCGGTTAAAAATTCGTTGACTTGTGAGAGTGTGGGATAATGTTAGTCATAATGGCGATAACATCAGCATAATGCATGGTAAATGATAGGTTCAGTTCATTATTTGAGACTTTATGTCACGAATTCGGCAAAATATGCAATATGGATACTTAATTTAGGTGTAGATATTGATTATTTACAATTATCATTTATAATTTAATGAAAAATATGGATATGTGTTATGATGCGTGTATTATACGGTTGAGAAAAGCGTATTTTATCATATTCTTAGAATGTTATATGTAAACCACCTTTCTAAATAGGGACATATAGATAAATGTTTAAAATATTTATTATAGTTGAATTTCACTAATAGAGATCTCGGTAAACTAATCAATAGCTATCAGAAAAAGATATTGATTATTCTCAAAATGATCCGAACTGCTTAAGAGACCCCTCTTCCCTTTAACGTTTGATGTGGTGTCGGGTATGGCCTGCTTGGAATCGCCATATCCAAGTGTGCGTTAGTTTTATCGTATGAGGACTTTACATGTAAGCTTGACAGCCTAGTCCTAGAATAGAGTTACAATGAGAAAGAGATTAATATATAAGTCTAGTAAACTGCTTCACCTAATCCTAGTTGGTTTTGAGATGGATACTCACGAGCCAACTTCGTGAGTCAAGACTTAGGCCTGATGAAATTCGAAATTTAGCAGGTCTAGCCAGCAACTGAAGTTGGGTTTTGTCATCCGAATGAACAAGTAGGCAATAACTAATGAAAGGCATTTTCAATTTTGCCTATAACTGCACAAATTCCAGTCTTTGCTGCATAGAAGCTAATATGACAGCAGATTGGATTGCCAAGTTAGGTCATCAATTCAACCAGGAGACTCAGTGCTCTCATTCGCCTAACCCAAAACTACGCACTATAGTTTCGGCATATGCATTAGGGCGAGCTCTCCCCAAAAGACTTCGCTAGTTCGCCTTTTCTTACATGTATAAAAAAGTAAATAACACTATTTATTTGGTTCCGTTGTAAAATCATCTGACGTTTTGAATTGCTCTTTTGGCTAGTTGAGCAGGCTTTGCACGAAGCTTTAGTCAGACAAGAAGAGTTGCTTGCATAGATCGATAGTCAACGAGAAGCCGGATTCCGGGGTGAGTTGAGATAATCTATGAGATATTGCATTTCAGAGCTTATTAGACCAGCTTCTTTTTTTAGGAAAAAAAAAAAAAGAAAGTATTTTCCAGTATCTGAAGGTGTTTGGCTTGGAGCGAGAAGTGTTTTTAAATAGAAGTAGAAGTTATTTTTCTATTTTTATGTAGAAGGAGAAGAATAGAGCTTGTCAAAGCAGAAGTAGAAGAAAAAAACTAAAATTTTCAAAACAAAAATACACCTATTGAATACACTTTTACCAAAAAAAAAAAAAAAAAAAAAAAAAAGAAAGGAAGAAAGAAAGAAAAAAAATATTTTTTTCAAGTTTCGGCCAAACAAGCTCTTACCAACTTAGAAGAAAGAGTATGCTGCTCTATGTTTTGTAACACAAACTCATATATGAGCCGTGGGCCCGAACATGACCCCAAGCATTCTAAGCAACCGCTTTCATGGGCCCCCAAATTTTTGAGGTTGTAGTTTTTGAAGTAGCAATTGTTAATAATAATAAGTTTTAAAAGAAATGTTATTATATATGAAGGGCCCCATTTAAAAATTTTGCGTGAGGCCCGGAGAATGTTTGGACCGGCCCTACCGCATATGCTTATCGTGTCCATAGTTAAATTCAACTTTCTAAGATTTTAAAATGTTTTTCCTCTCCTTTGAGGTGTCGTAGTGTCATATATCCTTATCCATATCAGGTATTTTAGGGCAGAATGAAGAGCTAAAGTAACTATATCTAAGACTCTGCTTATTTGGCGGAAAACCTTTTTCCATTGAATTTTATTATTTATTTGCATAACTTCATAACTACTACTACAAATGTGAGGGAGTCCAGAAAGTTTGTGGTGTATGTTAAGCATATGCCAACAAAAGAAGCAAAGAAGGGAAATATTTGTAAAGGCTGCCCAGCGGGTGAACATGCTGACTTCCCTTCAACGAAAGGGGAATAAAGGGGAAGATGTTTTTAGCAGTAATCCCATGTTATGCTTCATTTGGATCTCAATTTAGCCAAGTGTGAACTAAATATAATTTTATAGAATGAAACCATCTTCTTCAACTAAATAGAACTAAAAAATTTAAGAAAAAGAACTTTTTGATTGAAAACATTTTGTACAGACAAGAATTTTTATTAGAAAAATGTTGTCCTTTAAAACAAAAGGAGCCTAAACATGGTCAAAAAGATGTATTCGCTTCGCGTAGCTTATACACCTTGTCTGAAAACTCCAGATCATTGCAAGACAGCTATTTAGTATCGGAATTATTTTTAGATAATTAAAAAAGAAGTGCATTCGCAAAAGTAAGGCTTGAGTCAGTCTACAACGAAAGAAACAAAGCAGTGTTGGAATTGTGTTTTATATTCTTATCACTTGTTCTTAAATTGTCTATTTGAAATATTTTTTGTAAAAACCGTTGCGTATATTACTAACGGCATTAACATGGGTGGTGGTGGCATCATTTATACCATAGAATACGAAGTTATGCTGGTAGAGAATCGTCATCTTAGCAACAAAGAGTCCCACACTGTGGCCATTTATTTCATTCGAGTTCGTTTTGGATTGAGATATGTGTATGACTCGATCCGAGAGCCCAAAACGAGCCATGCCTCACATATGTACGTGCTTTAGCGTTGATGCTTGCCCGTTTCCTGTGAATGCTGGAAGATTTTTCAAAGCTAAGCGAAAAATGCAGCTTTTTAAGTTTTAAATAGAGTTGCAATGTATTATCATCCTGTTGTATATGCCTCTTAATATTTCCACTCTGTAGCTTCTGCTTACTGACTGATACAGACGTATTTTATTTATTTATTTTTTCTTACGAGTTATTGTTGCGGTTTTACTGTTGCTTGCATGCCTGGTATTATTTTATTTGACTTTTTTTTTGTGTTAAATGTTCCTTCTTTCTTGTAAATGAGGGTCTTTTGAAAACAACCTCCCTTCAGGGTAGCAAATAAGGTTGTGAACATCTTATTTTCTCTGGACCCTGTCGTAGTGGAAGCCTCTTTGAGGTACTGAGTGGTAGTGGTTAATCTTTTTTTTTTCCTTTTTACAAATGGTAAGAAAATTTTGCGGCCTTCCCGTAATCTCATCAATCCTCACTCTCTTAATGAAGGCAGGATTTGTTCTCGGTCTTAGGTACCACTCCTAGAGACTTAAAAACTGAGCTATCTAGCAGTTTGATTCACGCAAATATATGCTATGGCGTGGTCTAATGAATTGAATTCAACACTCTTTCAAATCACAGATTGCAAGTATAATATATCTGTCATCGGAAGGTGAATTGAGTGCGATTAGGCCAAGTGTAGCTATAGAAAGATAATAGGCGTCGTTATTGATCATCTTCGAATGGAGATGTGCCCTCGTGAGCTGTCTCCAATCCCTGATGAACTGTTTGAAGTTACAGGGATTGATTTTTATAGCGCTCAACTCTTAAGCATCCTGGGTATTGCTGAAATACTAATAATATCGCGATCTTTTTGTCCCAACATTTGAATTTATGCCAAGAGCATGTGTTTTAGTATAATTAGGGGAAGAAAAAAGTTTTTTTTAGCAGTACCTTTTTCATAAATATTTGTAAAATGTGGGTGCAGTCGGGATATTCTTTTTCTCTATGAAATTTTAAGTTTTTTTTTTTAACTAACGAGGAACCCAGTTACCTAGTAAACCCCGACCTATGTGGCGACCCTCACACCATATTCCACATAAGTCAGCTAATTTAAGGATTCCTTAGGGAGAGGGTGAATGGGGGAATCGGACTCTAGACCCTTTGGCCTAAAGCAACACTCTAACCCCTCACTTATCTCACACCACTGAAGCAAGACCTTGATGAATAGTTTCTGCTTATACTTTGGTTTAAAAGAGAAGCAATGTTTCTTTTCTTCTGTTTAAAAAGTAAAAAATTTCTATTTAAAAATACTTTTCTTTTCAATCCAAACACCTTTAAATTATGTGAGATTAAGAAGCAAAGAAGATTAAAAAAGACATTATACTTGCTACATAAGTGTATGGGGGGTATCATGCTCTAGAAAAGGATAGAAAATTGGAAAAAGATTAAGAAGGCATTATCTACATTATAGGTAACTGGAATGACGATTTAAAAGCTAAAAAGACGTAATGCTAGATAATACAACAATCATTAACGAAATTAATAATCTTCTTAGGCTTTTTCTTGTTGCTTTTCTAGCATGTCACACCTTTTGCGTGTATTTGTTTTTCTAGTAATTGACTACAAAGTCCGGGTGTGGTGTGTTATAACTCGAGGTATATAATAAACACTATGGTTATCTGATTTTTCAATCAATTTTAGAATCAAATTGGACAGGAAAATGTAATAGAAATAATACAAGTGAAGTTTGTTCCTTAGCATAAAAAGAGTAGGGTCTCTCATTATTATAATATTAGAACAATTATTGGACTTACGTTATGACAATTTAGGACCTATTTGATACGGACGCTTCTATACATCACAAGAAAATGGCACACGAAGGGAAACGAGGTGACGCCATCACAATAAATGCTAAATATTTTATTTACCCTAATGAATCATTAAAAGAATTATAAGCTCGGATGGGGAAAGATGTGCCCAACATGCGAGAGGGCCGAGGTTTGAACCCCCCACTCATGCTTTTCTTGTACTTTTTTTTCCTCGTGTATTGGAGCTTTTTCCATTTGATATTGTATTTTATTTGTGCGTTTTAATTTTAAAAAAAAACAAAAATAAGATTTTAGAACTTATTATTTTCTTGTTTTATTGCAAATGGGAAAAGAGGGAGAGGATGGCCAAAAAAGAGCTGGATGGAGACGATTTGAGAGGATCTCGCCTACATTAACCTAAACGAAGAGATAGCCCTAGATAGAGCCCAATGGAGGATTAGCATTGGTGCACCCAATATAATGGTATAGGAGCACCCCTCACTTGTAGAACAAGTGAGTGCGCATTTGCCCAGTGCAATATTAGCGCTGGTGGGCGGCTCAGTGCTCTAATGGGGGTGGGAATAGAGGAAAAGGCCGGCTAAAGAAAAGTTCATTAAAGAACTAACTATTGTCCCGATGAGGAGTATAAACAACCTCATTTTATAGCCAGGAAGAGAGGGAGAGGCCGGACAAATACAAATACAAATAAAAATTAAATTAATTAAAAATAGAAATTAGTTACTGACATTTTGGGAGGGGCCTTGCGGACCCCAACCCAAATAGAGAGATGGCCCTAGTTTAGAGCTCAGTGCTAGTTTTGGATAGGGTAACATATTTAGCATTGTAGGAGCTTTGCGCACCCGCATCTGCTAGTATGTCGGTGAATACGCGCGATACCGGTTTAGTTGGTCAATCAATGCCCTAAGGATCTGCCTCCTGGGGGTGCAGGGCTATAGGCTGCTAATACTTTCGGCACATTTTGCACTACCCGTTCTTCTCTCTCTCTCTCCCTCTCTCCCTTTCTCCCTTTCGATTTCTCTCCCCCTTGCTCTACACCTTCTCCCTCTCTCTCTTTCACTCTCTACTCCCTACATGCTATGCTTCTGTATAGGTCTGCGCTGTGTAGCATGTAGGAGCTCCTCACCTACATGCTTGTTTGCTTTTACCTTTTGCCCTTCTCGCTTACATGCATAAATGCTTGGATTGATTTCAGTGCTTACATGCTCTTATTACATGCGTGTTACATGCTTTTTACATGCTCTATTTACTCGTCTTACATGCCCTTCTTTCCTTCTTTCTTTCAAGCTCGTCATAACTGTCAAATTCCAAAGCCTAGGTTGGGGGTCTTCGGAAACAGCCTCTCGGACGAGGTAAGGCTGCGTACGTCCTACTCTCCCCAGACTCTGCTCAAGTGGGAGCCCTTGTGGCATTGGGACTGTTGTTGTTGTTGTATTATTTTCTTGTTTTAATTCTGTTTTCATTTTTTGCTACAAAGTCTCTCTAAAACGATTTAGTGTCTAAAACGTTGCAGTGTTGCCCCTCCCAAGGTTGGAGCTACTGGGGTGGATGGCGTTACTCAAAAAATTGAACACTAAGGACAGACTTGAGAGACTAAATATCTTTAATAGGGAAGATAATCTGTGCCTTTTGTTCAAAGGAAGAAGACGATATCGATCATCTTTTCCTGAGATGTTGCTTTGGGTAGAAAATGTGGTGTAATTGTGTCAAGTGGTGAGATTTATGCATCATGATCCAAGTTAGGTT
Source organism: Simmondsia chinensis (assembly GCA_018398585.1). NCBI lineage: Eukaryota > Viridiplantae > Streptophyta > Magnoliopsida > Caryophyllales > Simmondsiaceae > Simmondsia > Simmondsia chinensis. Next base: position 4,157,153 of record JAGTTD010000026.1, on the reverse strand, counting down.
AGAAGGCATTTTCAAACCTACACAACAAGGGTGTATTTGAGTTGAGCCGAGCCAAGCCTAAGCTCTTCAAGCTCGAGGCTTCGCTCGTTTACATTTAGCTTGGCTCGGGCTCAACTCATTAAAGGCTCATACTTAAGCATGGCTCAGTTGAGCTCAAACTTGGCTCGGTAAACTCCAAAATGAACATACAATTTTTAGGCACATTTAAGCTCAATCTAGGCTTATTTGAACTCAGGCGAAGCTCATTAGGCCTAAACTTAGCACAAGTGAACATATTTAAGTTAAAAGGTTAGCTTAGACTCGTTTAAGCTCGGAGCCTACGAGCTTCAGCTTCATTTGGCTCGGGCTCGGCTCAATAAGCTAAACAAGCCGGCTTAGCTCACTGGACAGCTTCATACACTGGGGAAGAAATCTCAAAAACAATTCAGGATCTTAACACACTTGTAAAAATAAGGGCAGGTCTTAATAAGCTTTCTACTAAAAATTATCTCTAACAGCGTACCATATAGCTCTCATAAAAAACAACAAACTACCCCTTTTTAATAACTAGTGACCAAAGTCACAATACAAAGCGGGCGTATGTGCACGAGCAATGCCTAAGCCTGCAAAAAGATTGTGCTCCTTAAAAACAGTATTTGACTAACCAGTCAAAAAAAATGCTTTTGAATAAAAGTAGTTTCAAAGAAGAAAAAAGATGGTGCTCCTTAAAAATAGAAGCATAGTCAAAAATAAAAAAAAATTTCAGACCAAAATGTCCCTATTCAAAGCCTACAAAAAGTGCTTCTAAAAATAGCAGTATTTTCACAGATTGGCCATACAAGCTAATAACTAAGGAGGGTGCTAGGAGTGACTTTAATATCGAGCAATAACTCACGAAATCTACATTAACATTTACACTTCACTGAATAAATTTTTCACCTTCTATACAATCAACTGGATCTGCTTTCACCATTTACTCTGACCATATTTTCCGAGTTTATACCTTCTCCATGCAATCGATTTCATCATCTTCTGCTTGAATGATAAATATGGGCTGCGACAACTTCATTAACACTATAGTTTTCTGCAGAAAAAGAACATGAGTGTCAAAAACAACAATTCAGTGCCCGAAAGGCTTCCATTGAGGAATGGGTTTGGGGAGGGTGAAATGTAAATAGCCTTACCCTTACAGGGTGCTACCTATAGGGGAAAGAAAACATGTCAACTTCATAATAATTTGACTAAATGTCACTATTTCCATTTCAGAACATTTTAGAAAAAAGATGGTATCTTCATGATAGGTAACAAAGTTAAACGCTTGAGTAGTCATCCAACAGCAACAACCACCCAGTGACTCAAAGGGGCTCCCGCCGAGGTAGGGTCTGGTAAGATATACACAACCTTACTTGTAAAAGTTGCTACCTTGTAGAGAGACTGTTTCTGGAGTGTCCCCAACCCAAGAAAAACCCCTACTCAGTCAAATAAAAACAAATATGTCTAATGCTAACAGACACTACTCAAGTCAAATAAAGCAGCAATAATAACAAACGTGCACATCTAAGAGCAATGTGTAATGCAAACAGTTGGGTCTGCTACAAGCATAGTCATCCATTGTTACAAACCTGTACTTAAGGCCTGATTTTATGTTGTTTAGCATGCATTTGACTGGAAAGATTTTTTGACAGTTTCGGCCAACAGTTGGAAAGTGACTTCCTTAGTAAAATGGAGGAAGTCATCATTTCAAGCAATCCAAAGCTTTTGTTTTTGCTACTTGTTATGTATGTTGTATTGCTTCTGATATCGTATTATAAGATGATTGGTGGAGGAATTTTTCTTTTAAATCGAAAAAGCAACAATATAATATTGAAGTATGTTCACCGTTGAAACAATGGAAGAACTCAAGTAAATTTTAATTTTTCTTGGAAAATCATTTTAGAGGAAAATATTTTTCAAGGGAAGCGGACTTCTGGTCTACCAAACAGAACTCAAGTCCCGTACGACAATTAATAGGTGAAGCAACAAAGTTCCCTTTTTTTTTTCTTTTTTTTTTTTTTTTTGAGTTCCTCAGCATCTTGTGCAGTTAAACAGAGCACAGCCAAATACAAAGAAGTGTCGGGCACTGCACATCAACTAAAGGGATTATTTCTTGTTACTTTTCGGTTTGTAATTTTTGATTTTTCATAAACTATAAATCAAGTTTTAAAAACAGTTTCTTCTTAGTTTTGGTTTCATGTTTTCAATTTTTACTCAAATTAGAAAAACAACTGAAAATAAAAAAACAAAAAATAAAAGAAAAATAAATTCCGAAAACATGATTTTGAGTTCTTCAAAAACTAAAAGTTACAAAAAAAACGATATTAATATGTCAGGACTTAGCAGGAAACTGTGGAAAGCAGGCAGGAGTAACAATTTAATTCATAGAGAGAAAACCTGGGACTAGGGGTGTATTTGAGCCGAGCACGAGCTTGTTAGTCTCGAGGCTTAGGCTGGGCTCAAACCTGGCTTGATAAGCTCCAAAATAAGTTTGCGACATGCTTTTTTAAGCTCGATTTAGGCTTGGGTTCGGCTCATTTAGGCTCAAACTTGAAAAAATGGAAGTCTAAAAACCATAAAACATGGACAGAATAACAAGAATATCTTACTTGAAGTCATCAGTCAAGTCCAGCAATGATTGGCATATCAAATACAACATCATTGTTGATCTCTGCAGAGTGCTCAGAGCAAACCAATCTATACAAAGAAAGGTTTAATGTATCATGACATATAGAGTCAAGAAAATGTTGGTTAGCTTATCGAGCAGAGCCTAAGATTAATGAAGCCCGAAAACATAGGCTAGCGGACCTAAGTGAGCCGGTCTTAATATAATTTATTAGATTAAATATGTCCAACCAAGCCAAGTTTGAGCTTAAATGAGCCGAGTCCGAGCCTAAACGAGTGCAATGGGCCTAGATTGAGCTTAAATGAGCTTAGAATCACAAGCTTAGTCAGGGACTCCAAGCCAGGTTCGAGCTCAACTGAGTATGTGCAGTTTGTAGAGTAGCTAGTCCCATGGAAAGCCAAATGATCGGGCTGGAAGCATCAATCCATAGTCCTAACTTAAAACAGGCATAACTCTTAATGCGTAAGGAGTTGCAGGGCCAATAGGTAATGAAAACGAATCTCCCGAACATAACTATGCAAATCCAACTACTTTGCCAGTAGGCCCACCTATTTTCAGCCGCTTTTGTGTTTTGCGATTAGCTTGACACTTTCGTAATTTTGCATTTAGGGGTTATGTTAGTTTTATTATAAATACTTGTTGGCAGCTATTTTCCTCTTCAATCCAGATCTTTATCAATACAAATCCTAGAAATTTCTCTTAATCTGAATGCATTCTGATTTCTTTCTTGATTTTTGAAGTGCTCAATCGTGATTGCACCTAAGAGGGTACCAACACACAAGCGTCGAATCCCATTAGAACTCCGAAGTTAAGCGTGCTTGGGCGAGATTAATACCAAGATGGGTGAGCTCCTGGGAGGTCCTCATGTTGCACCCCTCAGGTTGGAAGTTCTCGGAAACAGCCTCCCTTTAGGGTCGCACCCTGAAGGGGAAAGGCTGCGTACATCCACCCCCCAGACTGCTTACGCGGGAGTCATTGGGGCACTGAGAATGTTGCCTTTTTTTTTTTTTTTAAATCGTGATTGCGCTTTCATTCCACATTATACAGTTGCATACCCATCAAGGCCTCCAACTTTTGTTGTTCCATGCTCCGTTTTCATCATCTGATTGTAACAGTGCACTATCCTTTGGTCCAACTCATAGTAATATTCCATCTTCTTTAAGGGTTTTAGGTCAAGATCAATGAAATATGCCTGTGAAAATGCAAATTCAATAAGCGTGGAAAGATAAAGAAACAGTACTATAAAAGAAACTCAATTTAGACTAAGAATGTTAGCTCTTCAAGATCAGTTATACACAATAAGCACGATAAAGTATAGAAGTGACATTGTACTTTGTATTTTGCATGACATTTTATCATATGCATATGCAATTAGATACACACTTAAGATCATCCGCAATACAAAATTTCTGGAGGCGGCCTCAAGTTTCATGAGTAAATCAGAACAACATACACTACTACAATCCCCCAGCAAAAAGATAAATTAAAGTTCATTTTTCATCGACTTTTAGACTCTGTTTGGAATCAGAAAAATTTTAAAAAAATGAATTTTCCCCTCCTTATTTGAATGTCAAAGAAAAACAAAGAAAACAAGTAGGTCTCAAAGTTGCTTTGGAAAATGAAGGCGGGAATAAGATTCTTGGCATGCAATTTTCCATTCAGGAAAATGTTTTGCATCTGCTGTATCGAAGCATTTGGGCCTGCAATTGTTTTTCCGGTTTTCTAGCGGTAAGGAAAAAACGCATTAATGCCGTCTCTTAGTAAGAGCTCGCCCTAATGCACCAGCATTAATTACAAATAGAGGGTCCCAACTGATGCCCAAACTTCGCAATCCAATCAGTTGCCATATATGCTTTCCTTTTTTGTTAAGGCCATATTTGCTTTCCTAAAACAATGACTGAACCCGACTTCAGTCTCAGAAACACCATTGTAATTTCTTCAAGTTTTCCATCTTATTTTTTTCCATTATATTTTCGTTGCATTTCAAACACAAAAGGATGCTTTTTCTTTGAAAATTTTCTTTCTTTTATGTTTTCCTTATTTCAAATAGGCCTTAGAAAACTATCATAGATTTGATCTAGTCCAATAAGTTGACAATTCTTTTTCCTTCCATCTCTTTATTGTATAGGTCAAAAAACATTAACAATTAGGAAGAAAAATGGAAGAGTCCATTACCTTGACATCAAATCTCTGGTTAGTTGATTCAAGATATATCGTGTCAAACGTAGAGTTTGAATCCTTATTTTCTCTTGGACGGAAACTAATCATCAAACTACAATCCTTCGCTGTAGCAGCTACCAAGTAGTCTTTCACAATCTTCACACTTTCATCGAAGGGGATGGAATGCAAAGAATTGTACTTGCATAATTGCTCGTCTTCATCAGCACTTCTACAAACTGCACAAGGCTGGGAAATTACATTGTAATATGCATGAATTACACCTTCAATGTCAAACTTGTCGAGTTTTTGGACCTTGAGAAGCCTATCAAGAACACCTAATTTAAGGACTGTTTCGGCCACGAGATGTATGAAAGTCTTTGTACGTAGACCATCTTCTGCTTGTATAAAAGACTTAATACAATCTTCAAATGTGTCACTTTTCTTGAAACTAGTACCATTCTTGCCACCCCCCAAGCCTCCGAATATAAGAGCCCCGTTTAAGAAAATGCGAAAATTGTTCTGAGGGGTTGCAAAGAGAGCCTTAATAGCCTGTTGCACACGGTCCTTTGATCCAGAGAATAAATCACGGGGATCATATTCGCTCAGCTCTGATATCTGAAGACATATAAAACGGTATGTCAAAGTCAAAATTCGAATGCGTTGTATGTATGACTTGCATTTTGCATATCATCAAGAATCAATACTGGAGTCAAAAAGTAGTTGGAAGTTTTCTGAGCATGGTCATTAAACTCCCAATCCGGATCTTAGAATATTACAATCCTACAATTGTCGATCAATACTAATTCTCAGTAGAATCGTAAATTTATAGAATCCTAAGATCCATTGATATTAAATGAAACTAACGGATGGGATCATAATACGATTTTACAATTCTATCAATTCCATTAATGCATACAAATAAAATGTTAAAAGTGCAAAATTTAAGCATATATTATAAACGAACTTACTTTCTTACCCTGAAGTAAAAGAAAGTTAAATTAAGTGTTTATACTCTTACTACACTTAAATTAGTTAATATAAAGTTTAATTAGCAGCAATACCATTTTGAAAGCTCTCACGATCATTTGAGCATAGAATAACACATCTATATTACATGATAATGTATTATCTTACTTGATTATATTTCTTATATATATCCTTAAAAGTTAAGGTCTTATACGATAATTTTGTGAACTATGCAACTAAGTTTAATACCAAAAGCAGTTGTAGTATACATGTAGTAGAATCTTACAAGTCTCGATTAGATTCCTACGATTTCGATTCTAAAATCCCCTGTATGATCCTAAGTAGAATCCTGATTTTAACGGCCTTGCTTTTGAAGATTAAACAAAGGATATTTGTAATATATCAAAGTGAAAATTTACCTCATGCTGCTGCAATTTGAGGATTTGATGCAGTTTAAATCGCGTGATATTCCTTTTGACAGAATTTTCTTCAGCTATGAATCTCGAAAATGGAAGAAATCCACATTTCGGCTGCTTAAAAAGTAATGAGAAGAGTAATTATAACAAGACCACCAATATCAAACAAGATCATGCTCTTTGGAGGTAAACTGGAGTTCTAGATCAAGTAGGGCTATTTCTTGTTATAGGTTCAGAAAAGAGGTGTATTTGAGCCACCAACTCGTTTACATTTAGCTTCAAGGTTGAGCTCGGCTTGCCACAAGCTCAGGCTCACCTTGGCTCAATTGAGCTTGAACCCAACTCAGCAAGTTCTAAACTAAGTTTGCAAATTTTAGGCTCATTTAAGTTCAATCAAAGCTCATTTCGGCTCAAACTTGCCTTGGTTGGAGATATTTAAGCTAACAAACTATATTAAAATAGGTTCACTTAGGGCCGGTTTGGGATTGCTGTGAAAAAACTACCTTTTTCATAAGCACTTTTTGTAAAAACACTTTTGTAAAAAATGCTATTTCAAATAAGCAGTTTGTGTTTGGCCAACCAGTGAAAAAAATGCTTATGATATTATTGTGAGTGTTTGACCAATGTTAAAAAAAGGGTTTTTTCTATATAATTACCAGAAATGACACTAACAAAAATCTTTTATAGTTGAAAAAAATCACACATGAACCATTCTAAATATCATAAATATATTATTAATTATTAAAATATTTTTTTATATTTAATATATTTTTTAAAATATATAAACTATTTGTGAAATATATAAATAGTTTTTCAAATATAGCGGAGTAGGATCGAAGAGCACTTCTAGGCTAGTACTAGCGCCACCAGGCTTCTTGCATGCCTGTCAGTGTTACGCATTTCTGACTTGCTTTTTGCTACTTACACCATTTATTTACTTGCATGTTGTCGGTAAGTAGGCTCTCTTCCATAGTTGCTTGCTTGTTTTTACATTTTGCTCTTACTTAGATGCTTCCATGCTTGTCATGCTCTTCGGGCTTTTCATGCACTTCTTGCTTTTCAGGTTGGGGGTCCTCAGAAACAGCCTCTCATTAGGGTATCCCCCTGACGGGGTAAGGCTGCGTACATCCTACCCCTCCCAGGCCCCGCTCATGCGGTAGCCCTTATGGCACTGGGCCTGTTGTTGTTGTTGTTGTATAAATAGTCTTTCAAATATATTAACAAATTTCAAGGTACCTGAAAATAAACTTTTTAAATTGTTTAGTTTTTGCTTCTACTTAAAAGGAGAAGCACCAAATTTCTGCTTCTGCTTAAAAGTAGAAAAACAGCTTCTGCTTTTAGTAAAAAAAATATTTTTTCACAGTTGCCAAACACCCTCAACTCTCACAGAAGTGCTTTTTCTAGAAAAAAAGCACTTTTTCCCCTGAAATAAGCAATCTCAAACACGCCCTTAGACTCATTTCGGTTTGCGAGCCTTGAGCTCGAGCTTCATTAGACTTAGGCTTGAAAAGTGCCGAGCTTTTCAGGCTTTATGCCTCACGAGCCGGCTCGACTCATTTATACCCCTAGTTCTAAAGAATGCAAAAGCACCTTTATTTCCACAGAGACGCATGGCTCGCCTTTAATTGCACCTGGCAAATATAGATTAAGTTAGTGAAGCAGAAAGACAGTTTAGTATGCTGTATGAAGCAAAACTATGAGGAATTTCTGTATACCAATCAAGGAATCAAATAAAGGCTACTACAAAATGTAACGGCTCTTGACAAGATGGGCCATTACAAGATGTTACTTTGTAGAGGCCAATATATTGCATTTTAATAATTATTTCTTTTTAGGATCGAGGGTCCCTCGAAACAATCTCCCTTCAGAGTAGTACCTTGTAGGGTTAAGGCTCCGTACATTTCACCCTTCCCAAACCCCGCCTTGGCGAAAGACTTTTAGGCATTGGATTTGTTGTCGTTGTTGTATTCATTAAAACAAATTTATAAATGTACTTATATGGAAAAACGAATCAAATGTGTGAACAAAGTAGTCATCGTATGCTTGTTCATTCCAAGTCCTTGGAAAAATAAGGCTTAAAAGCAACTTATACTCCCTTAAAAAGCCCCAAACAATTGAAGTGATCCATTACAAAACGTTCACGAAAACCTACTTTTGCGACACCAAGGCTGCAATAGGAATTTGATTACATGGTCCCTACCCATCTACGTGAAGTAAAATAGGTTTAACACCCAAAGATATCAAGTAATGCCCAAATCGATAGTTCCACTAGTCCTAGGGCTTGTTTGGCCAAACCATGAAAAAATTGTTTTTTCTTAAATCACTTTTTGAAGAACTTTAGTAAAATATGCCATTGACAAGGGTATTCTATTTGAAGAATATTTTGTTTTTACTTATACTTTTGCATTATAGGATGAGCACTATTTCCCTCCTCCTCCTTAATAGAAGTAGAAAAACAACCCCTACTTGTACATAAAAACATTCTTCTTTCTAGACCGAATACCCTCAAATTCTAAAAAAAGTTTTTTTTAGCAAGAAAACAACAGTTTTTTTTTTTCCAGAAAAGGAGCTCGGCCAAACACGCTCTTAGAATTTTGAAACTCTGTTAAACAAAACCAAGACAAGTGATCTTTCCAACCTTCTTTCTCTGTTTAGCTTACATGTGAAAGGTAAGGTTACTCATTGCCAAGTTCATAAATGAGCTAGATGCTATAAAAGTTAGAAATTATAATTTTGCGTTATTGCCACTTACTGTATGGGAAAATTGAATGATCCGACATTAGAAGCACAGAATCCGAGTAGATATTGACTTTGGCAGCATTAACACGCCAACTGGGACGCTCACACATGACATTTCTTTCAACTGACTCCAGGAACTCCCGTGACACGAGCAAACACTTCTGCAAGCTCACATTGAGGCAATGTCATATCATAGAGCACTCAAAAGCACGTGATAAGTTTATATTATTCTAGTTTCTTGACATATGCAGCTATACTCAGAGGTGTAACAAACCCATGTAGAATCATCCAAATAGAGCCAACTAGGGGTGTAAACAAGTCCAGTCGAGTGGAGCACCCTTGTTTGAATTAAACTGGATAAGGCTTATCAAGCTTGAGTTTGAACCGAGCTCTTTTCTAATTTCGAACCTTTGTTCGAGCTCAATTTGATAAGATTTTTAGCTTGTTCAATATATGGCTCGGCTCGGCTCGTTAGCCTAAATGAGCTAATTGCGCTCGATATCGAGTCAAGCCAAGCTCGTTATTGAGCCAAATCAAGCTTATAACCGAGCCGAGCTTGCTATTGAGTAGAGCCCGCAACCGAGTTACCACTTCAAGTTATTATCAAGCCATTATCGAACCATTTTCAAGATAATACCGATTGTTAACGAGCTCCAAATGAGCCCTTAACGAGCTCTTGGCGATCCCGTAAAAGCATTTTTGGACCCTTATCAAACTAACTCGACTCATTAAGTTCCTCAAGCATGCTCGAAAACAAACACAAACGAGCCATAATCAATTCCAAACACGAGTAATTTATCAAACATCGGGTTCGTGGATGCCCCTAGAGCCAACTATTTGTATTCTTATTTGGCCACAAATATGCTAGTTCCTTTTGTATAAATGGCCACAAACTAAACTACGGCAAAATCAAAATCCAAAAACAAGATGCAAAGACAACATACCCCAGCATCGACATATTCAGATCCAAGAAGTGGGATCATAACACACTGCACGTATCGCTGCTCGAGAATTTCCTTCGTTGGGGACAATACTACATCACCAGCATCTTTCCACAGATGGTGTTCGTGCTTCATTAACACACAATGGCCATTCTCATGTTTCAGACCATTCTTGGGGACCTTTTGTATACGCAGCACTTTCCCAACCTATTTAGACCATAACAGCTGATCAATGGACAATATAACAGGTAAATTCCGAGATACCAATGCCAATAGCAATTGAATCACGGTTCACTATTGCATTATGGTAATCGAAGCAAGTCTTTCACACTATATGTTCGCAAAAATTTCGAATGACCATACAATCAATAATTTTTACTACCCCTCTGATGGTTTTTGACATACATATATTATTGAAGCAAAAATACCATCATGTAATGGTCAATCAAACAGCGGCTAGCTAAACAACCCATTTTAACATTTGGTGATATTTGATTATATCAAACGTTTTGAATTCTAAGTATTTACCCAACTCTTTACAAGCTCACATCACCATACGCAAGCATAAGTATTACGTAACAGATAGCAATTAAAGAGTCCAACTTGAAAGAGAAAAGTGACTAAAAAGATGACTAATTGATTATAAAAATATGTTGTCAGTGTAATAGTGCCATCGCTAAAAGAAGTTTACTTTAGCATCATTCTACTATATCTTATATAAAAAAATATGCTTCAATCCTCCCAAAAAGAGCTCTAGATAACAGATATTTCAAAGATATTCCGCAGCAGAACTAGGATTTTTTGCCGCTTGAGAAAGAAAATTGAAGATTCCATCCAGATTCTCTCAGACTTATTCATCCCATTGGCCCCTAATGTTTGTAAGTTTGTTCAAATTGGTCTCTTATCCTATTTCCTGTTCAAAATGGTCCCTTATCTTTTTTGTTGTTCAAAATAGTCCCTTGTGTTTTATCTTATGAAAAAATTGATCTCGTATCTTTTCAAATTTTACTTGATTTGGTCACTAGATGGGGACCGATTTTGTCATAAATTGAAACATTATAGACTATTTTAAACAAAAAGAAATGATGACAGACCAACTTGAATAAAATTACAAACATTAGAAACTAATTTGAACAAAGGAAACGATACGAGACCAATTTGAACAAACTTATAAACATTAGAAACTACTTTGAATGAAAGAAAAGACAGGGAACCAATTTAAATAAACTACAAACATTAGAAACTATTTTGAATAAAAGAAAAGATAAGAGACCAATTTGAACAAATTTACAAACATTAGTAACTACTTTCAACCAAAAGAAAAAATTTGATGGACCAATAAATAACTCAATTATGCATGCAAGGAAAAAGGGAGATAAGAAGAAATTACAAAGGCTGGGGATGATCCACTGTAAGCAAGAACAAGATTTGCAGCTCCTTCTCCTCTGTAACTCCAATCTCTGGCATCCCCTTCCTCCAAAATGAATTCCATGGAAATTCCAATACTCTGACAAAAAATTCGTTAAAACTTAGGGGCCATTCGTTTACCAGGAAGTAACATGGGAATTTGGAATTCATGGGAAATGGGTATTTACCTTCTTGTTTGGTTACTAGGAGATTCATAGAACATTGGAAGCTCTGATTCCTTTGTTACACAGTAATAAACTTACTTGGGAGGGCCAATTAAGTTCTAATTCTTCAAAAGTTCTATTTCCCATTATGGTAATCAAACACAAATACCTACTTGTTGGGAAATTTGACACGGGAATTGGAATCCTAGAAAATACAACTTCCCACAGGAATTTAATTCTTATGTTAGCCAAACAAAGCCTTAATGTCATTGGGCTTATTTACACGGAAGGTCCATATACTTGGCTCATTGTGTTAATTTAGTCCCTCTATCATTTATTTTGTGTCAATTTAATCCTTTGGTTAAATTAAAGTAAAGCTAATGATGTAATTTTTAATGGCATAATCACGTTAGACACAAGTAATCCGCTACAATTGACATAATATCGCTAACAAAGAAACTAAATTGACACAATTAAAATTACAAAGGCTAAATTAATATAATGGACAAAGTACAAGAACCTTTGGGCATGCTCAAACTTTATCCTGGATGAGAGAGAGAGAGAGAGTACCATTCACAATTGGGGTCTTCAACTAAAGAAGCACACAAACCCTAACTCAAACTTCACTCAAACAGCACAAATTTACCACTCCTTTTATGCAATTGAGATGTATTTGTAATCAAAGCACATTCGATTCTCCTCCCTTGAATTTGGTATAGTAAGAGCATAAAAGGTTACATCAATAGAGAGAGAAAAGTAGAGAAATCTCACCAAAATATGCTTGGTCTTCAAGTGGGAGACGAGAGTGAATCGTCTTTGACACGATGACTTTGACAACCACAATGAGCTGGTGTTGGCGGATCACCCCAAAAATTCTCTCTCGTATGGAAGCGTGCATGAATCATGATATACATATTTACCGAAACAAAATTTTTAAAAAAATTGTGCATGATACGCACGGTGGCCCAGTTTACCAAGATGAAATAAGGTATAATATGCATATGAAGGTGTATTACGTTGAAACTCCACATGTGAGTCTAATAATTAGAATTTTATATTAAAGTTGTAAGGGAGGAGAGATTACCTTATAAGTCTAGTAAGTTACTTCATCTATTGCCAATTAGTTTTAGGATAGAACTCCACTTGGGCTTATATGTGGATCTCATGTGTTCTAACTCCGTGGGTCGGGCCTAAATGCCCGTTAAAAATTAACATGGTATCAGAGTCAGGTTGATGATCCTGATTTCTTGTTTGTCGCACCTTGTCCTCGTAAAGAGGGATGCTTTTGTATTTGTTGCACCGAAGGCCTCTCCGGTGAATGTTGGATCCAAGTGGATTCGGAGAAGGCGAGTGTTGCATTTGTCGTAGACTCACATGTAAGGGGGAGTGTTGAGACACCACATGTAAGCCTAATAATTAGAATCCCACATTGGAGTTGTTAGAGAAAAGATATCACTTTATAAGTCTAGTGGGATACTCCACCTATTGCCAATTAGTTTTAGGATGGAACCCCACTTGGGTTTATATGTTGATCTCGTATGTTCCAATTCCATGGGTCGGGCCTAAAAGGCCCAGTGAAATTTAACATGGTATCAGAGAGGGTTGATGATCCCTATTTCTTGTTTGTCGCACCGTGTCCTCATAAAGAGGGGTGCATTTGAATTTGTTACACCAAGGGCCTCTTCGGTGAATGTTTGATCCAAGTGGATTGGAGAAGGCGAGTGTTGCGTTTAGCGTAGACTCACATGTGAGGGGGAGTGTTGAGATTCCACATGTGAGCATAGTAATTAGAATCCTACATTGAAGTTGTGAGAGAGAAGAGATCACCTTATAAGCTTAGTGGGTTACTCTACCTATTGCAAACTTGTTTTAGGATAGAACCTCAATTGGGTTTATATGTGGCTCTCATGTGTTCCAACTCCATGGGTCGGGCCTAAAAATTTAACATATTATTTTACTATATGTATAAAATATTGTTCGTTGACTGATAAAACTACAGAGTAGGGTTAGTCAAATAAAGGCAGCAAAAATATTATACATAGTAAATGATTGAATAAAATCAATAGTTTGAGAGTTAAAATTAGGGTTAAATATTATTAAAGGTATTGAACTATACCTCAAAAAAAAAAATATAATTTGGTATTTAGCTTTTTATAAGTAAAAAAAAAGCATTGAACACCCATATTTGAATTAAGAGTGATTTGCACCAAAAATCCCTATACTTTATTCATTGTGTCAATTTAGTCCTTATACTTTTAATTATATCAATTTAGTCCCTTTACTATCTATATTGTATGAATCTAGTCTTACGATCAAATTAAAGTTAAATTAATGATACAATTTTAAATAATATAATCATATTAATTGCAAGTAATCCAATATAAATCCACCTATTGACTTAATTTAACCTAACTTGTTGTAGAACCATCAAAAATTTCATCAAAAAATTAACTCTAGGGATCGAATATAAAGACCAAATTAATATAATTAGACGTACAAGGACCAAATTGATATAATGACCAAAGTACAGGGACATTTCGCGTAAATAACTTTTGAATTAATTTGGAATTGAACAATCATATAGGAACTAATTTGAATTTGTATAATAAATTTAGCATTCTAGATATATATTTAATTTTTTATTTTTTTGAGAATGGTAAAAGCAAAGGGATCAGCTTCAGATCCCCCCCTCTAAGTACGGGGCAGCCTAAAGCTTCAAAACGGGAAATAAGGATGAGGGTGCTAGAAGGATCCAAATTTTTGACTAGGAAATCCGAACGCTTGTAGTCCTCACCTGCCACAAAGTTCGCAGACCTGTTAGCTTCTCTATACATATGAGAGAAAGAGAAAAACTGCAGGCTTTGACAAATTAACTAAATATCCTCCATGATGGCACGGATCTCGCTGGGGCAAGCAAACCTGCCTTGAAGGGTTCTGATCACCACCTGGTTATCTCTTTAGAAAATAACACGCGAAGCACCCCTCTGAACTAGGGATGGCGGGGCGGGGTGGGTACGGGGGGTGTCTCCTCCATACACGTACCCGCCACCCAAATCCTATACCCGTACCCGCTCCATTACCCGTGAGTATCCAATGGGTATGCATGACCCGCCCCGTACCCTCTCTAATGTGTGGAGAAAACGATTATCTATACCGGGTCATATTAGTTATTTAATACTACTTTTAAAAATCAATTATATTTTTTTATAACATTGATAAATAATTTGGGTTATTGAATTTAAACACGTATTTTTTTAATTTGAAGGTTAATTATGTACAAAATGAAGCGGGTATGGCGGGAATGAGGTGGAGCGGGGCAGGGCCGGTACAAAACTATACCTGTACCTGCCCCATACCCGTGACGGGTACAGGGCGGGTACACTGAACCCGTACCCACTACCCGCCCCACTTATACCCATACCCGCCCCAAACGAGGCGGGTACCCACGAGTAGTGGGTTTTACCTGCCCCATTGCCATCCCTACTCTGAACAGCCTCTAAGATTCCATCCCTAACAGCCAACGCTTCAACCACAATGACTGGGGCATTACCTAGTCTTCTAGTGCCACTGGCAATGATCTCGCCTCTATGGTTTCGGATGATGAATCCAGCAGCAGCTTCAGACCCACGTCTGGACCCATCGAAGTTCACCTTCCACCAACCCTCTTCCGGGGGAACCCAGATAACCCATGTATTCACAACTTTGCTCTTGGTAGCCTCCCTAGTAGAGGAGCAATCGAAAAAATCAAGCATGTTCCTGCACTACCCTATTGACTGTCTGGACCGGAAGGGAGTTCTCACCCCTGAAGATAGCCGAGTTCATGTCCTTCCAAAGACCCCAATAGAGAACCCCAAAACTTTCTGCATCGTTTCTTCCCCGTCTTGATCTCAGTTCGTCTTCAATCCTATAGTTGGACGGCTCAGTCATACCCCAGCCGGCAACAACTGCATTCCTCCAGACATCCTTGGCGAGGGGGCAGTTTAGGAGAATGTGAGATATGACCTCCATACTGGCCTTGCACCAGATACACTCATCATTCTAGTCAGGGATTCACTTCTTCATTTGTTTCCTAGTGGCCAGACAATTGTTCAAAACTTGCCAGATGAAGACTTTCACCTTTGGATGGATATCCGTATTCCTGATCTACTTGAATTCCCGGCTATTTCTGTCTTCCCAACTCAAGTTATGAGCCAGCCAATTTGCAGACTTCACACTAAATTCACCAGAACTTGTGATGCCCTAGCACAAAAGGTCTTCTGTCCTTTTCTTTAGGAGAGGCACCCCAAGAATATTATGCAAAATGTCTTGAGACACAATAGCGCTCAAAGCCTCTCTATTTCATTCCCCATCAATAATGAAGTCTTTTACTTTGAGGGAAATATCAATGCCATCCCCATTCACCCCTTGATTCTCCAACAGCGAGCCATTTAAAACCCAGCAATCAGTCTAGAAATTTATGCGGGTACCATTACCCACCCTCCACTTAAGGCCTTTCCTCAGAAGCGAGTGGGTATCCAGGATGCCTTTCTATGCCGGGGAGTCGGAATTCTTCTTCCTGTACTCTAAAAGATGCTTACCCTTGAGATATTTATCTCTAACTAGCTTGACCCATAAACTGTCTTCATTCATCAGAACTCTCCATCCTAATTTGCAAAGGAAAGCTTAGTTTATAGCTTCCATCTTACGAAGCCCAAACCCTCCTGCACTCCTGGGTTTACAGACCTTACTCCAAGCTACAAGATTAATTCCTTTCCTATTATCCTTGTTCCAAAAGAACTGTCTACATATTCTATCTCCATGCTTACAGACTGTCTTTGGCAATCTGAAGCACTGCATGATGTGGCTTGGCATAGTTTCGACTGAAGCCTGAATCAGCGTGGCATGTCTTGCTTTGGAAAGCTTTCTAGCTTTCCATCGCTAGACTTTCAATTCCATTTGAGAGATCAGATCTCTGGATACCTGGGAGAGGAAAGAGGAACCTTCCAGTCCCAAAATTGCACCCGAGATATTTTCCCAACACATTGCTGTTTGGAATCCCCAAGATGTCACTCATCCGCTGTCTGTGCTGTCTCTTTACATTGGTAGAAAAAACAGCAGAAGACTTTGCTCTGTTAACCAGAAGACCTGAGTCCTCACCATAAATACTAATCATGTTGTTTAATCTTTGAGTAGATTCTACCTTCGCTTCACAGAGCAGAAGGCATTCGTCAATGAAGAATAATCCCGAAATTTGCGCAGCTCCTCTTGCTATTCTGACACCAATACTAGTTTTCCTTACCATACAAAGCTCCTGGAGATTGGTTGCCATGACCTCAAGGCACAGGATGAACAGATACTGAGATAGCAGGTCTCCTTGGCGGAGACCCCGAGACGGGGAGAACCACCCCACGGGTTTGTCATCAACCAGCACTGAGAAGGACATTGTTGACACACATTCCATAACCCAGCTGATCCACTTCTCATGGAAGCCCAACTTCTTCAGGGCCTCGACTAGGAACTGCCACTCTATTCTGTCATAAGCCTTTTTCATGTCGAGTTTAGCTACGATCCAGCCCAATTTCCCCCGTTTTCTTTTAAAAGCTGCCATGATTTCATGGGCAACCAGGATATTATCCTTGATTGACCTTCCTGGAACAAATGCTACCTGCCACTGAGACACCACCTTTCCAAGCATTGGTTTCAACCTGTTAGCTAGAAGCTTGGCAATAATTTTATACAAAACATTACTTAGGCTGATAGGCCGATAGTGGTTTAACATTTGGGGGGAGTCATTTATGGGAATCAAAGTTATGAAGGTGTGGTTTACTTCCTGGAGTAGGGAACTCCCCTCAGTGTGGCTCTAACGGGATTGCAAATATCTTTCCCCACCAGACCCCAATAGGTCTGGAAGAAGAAAGCTAAAAAACCATCCGGGGCCGGCATTTTGTTTGGGTTCATACTAAAAACAGCTTCCTTAACCTCCATGTCCGAGACTTCGGAGATTAGGCAACAGTTGACCTCATCTGTTACTCTCTTTTCACAGGTGCCAGGGAGGGGAAGGAGGATCTTCTTCCTCTAGTCCTGAAGTTGTTCTTAAATTCCCGGATGAAAATATTTGCGATCTCATTCTTTTTAGAGACTGAGATTCCGAGCTCATTTTTAATTTCCATGATGCCTTGTCTCCTTCTTTTTGTGAGGACAGAAGTATGGAAGAAACTAAAGTTCCTATTCCCTTTCGTAAGCCATTCCTTACGCCAAAACTTAGCCTAGTACTTATGATTAAAAAAACAAGAGTTTTTCTCTCTGCAGGAACAACTGTTTGAGTTTTTGGTTTAGATGTGGATTGTTAGGTCGGTCCACCAGTCTGTCCCGGATGTCTCGAATTCTGTGTCCATTCCTTTCAACATTGTTCTTAACCCTGCCAAAAGTTATGTCTTTATTTTCCTTGAGACCTTTTTTAATGAACTTTAGTCTCTGGGTTATCTCGAACAGTCTAGAGCCCCTAAACCTGGTACGCCAGGCACGCCTGACAATACCTTCAGTAACTCTAAACTTTGCCCATCCCGCTTGAAAACGGAATGGCGAGGCCTTGATAAGACCCTCTTCGTCCGTGCATAGAATCATCAGGGAATGATCGATGCCGGGCCGAATCCGTTATACATGAAGGCCTTGGGGAAGCAAAGGTTCCAATCACGATTAACCAAGGCCCTGTCCAACTTTTCCTGAATATAAGTTCCATTGATTGATTTTGCCCATGTAAATTTTTATCCTGACCAAGCGAGCTCTGATTGCCTGAATTTGGAGCACAAACCCTTAAGGCGTGCAAACCTCCGAGTAGAGGGCAGAGGCCCCCCAAGTTTGTCCTCCAGGCTCAGTAACTCATTAAAATCACCTATGAGGCACCATGGGTGGTTATTGAAAGTGTTAAGTTCCAAAAGATCGTTCCAAAAAGCATCTTTTTCCCGCTCGCCGGTTGTTCATCTTGGGCCGCGCCTCTCTCCCCCTGGGCCCATGGCTGGGCTACGCTTTACTGGACCCAATGGCTCTTGCCCTTCGAGACTTTCTTTTTCTAAAGGAAATGGGCTCGTTTTGGAGGGGCTTTCCTCTCGTGACCCACTTACTTCTTGCATCAGAGGGAATGGGCCCAGTTTGGTGGGGCTTCCTTCTAGTGACCTACCCGTTGTTTCACCTAGGGGAAATGGGCCCGTTTCAGAGGGGCTTTCTCCTAGAGTTTCACTCGTTACTCACACTAGTGGGAATGAGCCCGATTCCGAGGGGCTTCCTTCTAGTGCTGCCCCTAGACGAAATGGGCCCATTTTGGAGGGGCTTTCCTCTGGGGATGTTAGTCGTGGGCCACTTTTCGGTTCTTTTGGGGTTGATGCTGACCGTATGGTTCTTTCTGATTCTGGATCAGTTTCCCTTTCTCCTCGGACCTTCGCTGATTTTTTACATGTTCCCACTCCTATTCGGGAAGACTCGGAGTCAGTGGATGTTCCTATTGAGTTGGAGATGGCACAGGATGGCATTCTTGGAGTTGCTACCCCCCTTGTTTTTTCGTTGCGTCGGTCAACTAGTGTGCCGAGTCTAGGCACGTCGAACCGATCTGAGCGTTTGTTGGACACCTCCACTTCTCCACATGTTGAGGTTGCCGCAGTGGGCCCGAGGAGGCCACTCACTCGTGCGGCCAAGCGTGTGGGCCGTCCCCTCTCTTGACTGTTTCATCATCGTGGTTGGTTGTTGGAATATTAGGGGGCTTAACAATCCCCAATCTTCCTGTGCTGTTCGTGATTGGATTTCTTCCAATCGTCTATCTGTTGTTGGTTTGGTCGAGACCAAAACCAAGCCTTCTGATGTTGAGGCGGCGATTGCTCGTTGTGCTGACGGGTGGAGCTTTCTCTTTAGTGGCATATGCCCTACTCGGTGTCGCATTATTGTTGCTTGGGATCTGGGCATTTTTAGAGTCGAGCTCATTCGGGGAGGGGACCAGTTCCTTACTTGTCGTATCTCTAATCTTTCTGGGACTGTGAGCTTTCTCGCTTCTTTTGTTTACTGCTTTAACGAGCCGGGTCCTTGTCGGGCTTTATGGTACTATATTCGGAGCATTAGCTTGAGTCTCTTGGGTGAGCCTTGGATCCTACTTGGGGATTTCAATGCCATCCTTAGCCTCTCTGATCGATGCGGTGGCCAGGAGGGTTGGCCGGGCCACATGGATGACTTCCAGGAGTGTGTTACTGAGGCTGAGCTCACGCCCATCTCCTCTTCGGGTCTTCATTTCACGTGGTCCAATGAGGCCGAGTGTGACCGCTTGATTCTCAAGCGGCTTGACTGGTGCCTTGTTAGTGAGGGTTGGCTTCGTGATTTCCCCATCGCATCTGCCGAGATCCTTGCTCGTCATATTGTTTCAGATCATAGCGCCATTGTTGTGCAAGGGCTTGGGGAACGTCGTGCCAGGCGACTTCCTTTTAAGTTCTTCAATTTTTGGGCTAATCACGAGGACTTCCTTCCCACTGTTAGACGAGTCTGGGACACTTGTGTTGAGGGTACTCTGATGTATCAGCTCACTCAGAAGCTGAAGCTGCTGAAGAGTGAGTTGAAGGCCCTCAACGCCCGCCATTACAGTCACATTTCGGCCAGAGTCGAGGTGGCCCGTGATGCTTGGGCCATGGGCCAGAGGGCCTTGGATGAGAATTCTGAGAGTTCTTCTCTTCGTCTTGAGAAGCATCATCTTTTTCGTGAGTATTCTGCTTTGTGTCGGGGTGAGGAGGCGTTCTACCGTCAGAAGTCGCGTATTCAGTGGCTTTTGCTCGGGGATCAGAGCACTCGGTTCTTCCATCGATCTGTTCTCCATCGGCAGGCCCGGAACCGGATCTCGTCAATTGTTGGTTCTGATGGTGTGAGGACATATGATCCGCAGTTGATCTCTCGTGCTGGGGTTACTTTCTTCCAGGATTTGTTAACCAAGCCGGGTGGTCCGCTGACTGAGGATGTTTCTGACCTTTTTGAGGCTTGCATTTCTGAGGATCAGGCTCGCCCGCTTACCTCCGCGATCTTTGCAGCTGAGGTTCGTGATGCTCTCTTTTCCATAGGTGATGACAGAGCCCCGGGGCTTGATGGTTACACTTCCCTCTTTTTTAAGAGGGCTTGGGAGGTGGTCGGCGGAGCAGTGATCAGGGCCGTGCAGTCTTTCTTCGTCTCCGAGCACATGCTGGGTGCCCTGAACACCACCAGGATATGTCTTTTGCCTAAGGTGGAGACTCCCTCCACCTTTGGTGACTTCCGCCCTATCTCCTGTTGCAATGTGATCTATAAGTGTATCACTAAGATCATTACAAACAGGTTGAAGGATGTCCTTCTCGGGTTGATTGACGATGCTCAGACAGCGTTTGTTCCGGGTCGTCGGATCTCTGACAGCATCCTTTTGACACAGGAGTTGATGTGTGGTTATCACCTTCAGGTCACTCCTCGTTGTGCACTGAAGGTCGATATCCGTAAGGCTTTTGACACTGTCCGATGGACTTCATTCTAGCTGGTATGAGGAGTATGGGGATTCCTGAGGTCATGATTGGTTGGATCCGCGAGTGCCTCTCTACAGCTCGCTTTTTCGTCGCCATCAATGGCGAACTTCAGGGGTTTTTCCATTCCAGTCAAGGTGTACGTTAGGGTGACCCTCTCTCTCATTATTTGTTTGTTATTGCTATGGAGGGTCTCCGAGGGCTGCTTCGTCGTGCTATCGATGACCCGCATTTTCGCTATCATCCGTGCTGCAGTCGTACTGGGCTGACGCACCTGTGTCTTGCTAATGACCTGATGATCTTCTGTCGGGGTGATATGGGTAGTGTATCTGTTGTTCGTGAGGTTTTAGACCGCTTTGCTGTACTCTCGAGGGTGTCCTCGAATGCAGCGAAGAGCTCAGTTTTTCTAGCAGGGGTGGACTCTGTGACTCAGCGGGACATTTTGGGTGTTCTAGGTTTCAGCCTTGGGAAATGCCCAGTTCGTTATCTGGGGGTACCGCTTATCACTTCTCGGCGATACGTTGACTGCAAGCCACTGGTGGATCGCATTCTCTCTCATATACGGCTCTGGACCTCCCGTTCTCTATCGTATGCTGGTCGTCTGCAGCTTATCCGATCTGTTTTATTTGCCACTCAGGTCCACTGGTCATCGGTCTTCATGCTTCCGAAGACGATGATCAGGAAGGTCGAGTCGACTCTTGCGGCGTTCCTTTGGAGAAGATCTTCTTTGGCCCCGGGAGGGGCGAAGGTTGCTTGGAGGCATCTGTGTTACCCTCGACGGGAGGGTGGTCTTGGGCTCCGTCGCCTTGCTGAGTGGAACCAGGCTTTGATTATGAAGCATATCTGGTTCCTCCTCCTCTCTGACCCTTCCTCGTTATGGCCGCGTTGGGTTCATCTGAACCGACTTCGAGGGCGGAGCTTCTGCACTATTCGGGTGACGAGTTCTGCTTCTTGGTGCTGGCCTCAGATTCTTTCGGTCCGCCGCCTCTGCTCTGGTGCGATCTACCATGTCATTGGTTATGGCCTTGACACTGCCCTTTGGACTGATTACTGGCTGCCATGTGGTCGTCTTTCGGAGCGCTTCCCTGCTCGACTGCTCACCTCCTCTGGACTTCATTGGGATTCTCAGGTCTCATCCATTATTGAAGGTGGTCAGTGGGGATTTCCACAGGGTTGTTTGGAGCTCCGGCCCATCTGGGACACGATTGATTTTAACCCCCGGGCTGGTGTAGCGGACTTCATCCGGTGGTTGGGTGACCCCTAGGGGAACTTCACCACCAAGTCCGCTTGGGAGATGGCGCGGAGTAGGAGAGAGGAGGATACCATTCATCACCTTCTGTGGTTTCAGATGCATATACCGAGGCACTCCTTCATTCTCTGGCTCGCCTCTCGGCAGCGACTTTGGACCCGGGACCGACTTCAGTGTTTCGGAGCACTGGAGGTTCAGAGTGTCTGTGTTCTTTGCGGTTCTGCTGACAAGACTCATAAGCAACTCTTCTTCGCCTGTTCCTTTTCCGCCTCGTCCTGGAGCTCTGTCACTCCGAGTACATCTATCGCTTGGCCTAACCTTCCTTGGGATGATCTTGTCACTTGGGCTGCTCAACATCTCAGGGGGCGAGATAGTAGCAGTACCATTGCCCGACTCTGCCTCTCTGCGACTGTGTATACTGTCTGGTATGAGCGCAATCTTCGGGTCCAGCGTTCTCAGTCCAGACCAATTGCAGCCGTTCGAGAGGAAATTGTGGGCTTGGTCAAGAGCCACTTGCTTGCTGCTTCTTCGTTCAGAGGAGCTCATCGTCACACCTCCTTGCTTCAGCACTGGGGTCTTGAGACTTAGTTTCTTCTTTGTTCCCTTTGTTGTTCTTTGGTTGTTTTTTGTATGGACTTTGTCTGGCTCTTTTGACGCTGTTTCATATTTGTAGGTTTTCAGCCATGTCCTGGGGTATGTGCCTTATAGCTTGTACTATTTTTCTTTTCATCTATATATGTCGCTGACTTACCAAAAAAAAAAAAATTCTTTTTCCCGCTCCTTTGCCAGGGCGTAAATAAAGAACACTGCGCCATTTTTGTTTCCAACCTTATCTCTTACTATGGTATGAGCAATCCTATGGTCCCCATACTAGATGCTTACCTCGTACGGGTTGGAATTCCACAAGAGCCAAAGCCCACCCATATGGTTGACTGGAGGGGAGTAATGACTCTTGTCAAATCCAAGTCTCACTTATATTTTTTCAAGGGGTTGATTACTCACAAGTGATTCCAGGATCGCAATCAAATCAGGCCTGAATTTTTTGACTAGGCCCTCTAGTTCTTGTTGGGCTGCCCCTCGGGCTAAACCTCGGATATTCCAAACAAGAATCTTCATGATAACATTAAAAGGATATGAGTGAGCCCATACTGCCAACCAGATAGCCCAAGGCTATTTTCCATTGCCTGAAGGCGTCCATGAGCCCGAAGTTCACTCCATACCACACAACCAGTGCAAACCACAAGAGCCCAAAGCTCGCTTCAAAAAACAAAATGGAGAAGCAAACAAGAAAAATGCACTTGGGAGCAGAAGGCCTACATGCAACATTGCCTCCCTCTCCTGGAAGCTGGGGTAGTTCCATGCAGTTGCAAAAATCCTTGAAGACACTCAACAAATACTGGGGATGACCCATCTCCCTCTTAAGAACCAAAGATGGCCACCCGACCGTGGTTAACAGGCTGCAGCCCTGCCATGCATAGCCCCTGGTCTCTGACACAGTAGCCCACACCCCTTTCGGGCCCCAAAACCAGCCAAACGGGACCACCAGTCGACAACGTACCGCTGCCTTGCTGAAGTACTCCCTCCTGCGACACCTTAGCCGAAGCCGCACCATTATAGTGCTAGCCACGTGCCACCACGCACGACCGACATGGCCACCAGCACTGTTCATCCTCCTTCTCCCTCTCACAGCGTTACACATTCTTTGGTCATCCTCACCCACCCAGTGGAAATTCATCCTCCTGCGACGCCGTAGCCGAAGGCGCTCTACCGGAGACCTAGTCACGAGCCTCCACCCGTGGCCATCAGGGCCAAGTGCATTGTTCATCTTCTCTCTCTCCCCCTCATCGTATCCCTCTTTTCGGCCATCCCTAACCACGCCTATGTTGTTCTCCGTCTGGCGACGCCAGATCTGGAGCAGCTCCACCGGAGGTGGCGTCACGCGCGGCCTCCCCGTGGCCAGATCCCTCCCATATCACTCTCTGTCTCTCATCTTTTGCTGATAGCATATAATTAAATTCATTTTTTAAGTAATTAAGTATGTTTTATGATATACATCGTACAATTAAATTCTCAGGTTGAGGGTTCTCAGAAAAAGCATCCCATCAGGATTACATAGGGGTGTTCAAATACCGGTCTGTGGTCCAAGACCGCACCGGACTGATTCAATTTCGGTCTAGTCCTCGGCCCTCAAGTTAACTGAATTTCGGGTTTCGGTCCAGTCCGGTCTAAACCCAAAAAATCCGAGACCGGACTGAAAACCCAATGATGTTGTTGGGCCTCCTATATATTTTATTAGATTATAAGTAAACTATTTTAGGCTAATAACATTTGGGCTTAAAATTAGGTTAAAATATCCCATAAACACTTATATTAAATTATCTTATTTGTCTTAATGATATAACTATTGCATTTTGTATATTGCTATGACTTATATGTATAATTGTTTCAAGTTAATTTATGAAAAAATTGAGAAATATGAGAATCAAATCAGATGGGCCACATTGTCGGGGTCAAGTTTGGTATATACAAGTTGTTATGATGAATCGTGGTATTTGTGGGTGATCATTTGTATTTTTATATTTTCTATTTTTTTATTATTTTTTTCCTATTAGTTGCCTTTAAAGTTGACCAAATTTGACAAAATGTGCTGAATTTAACCTATATTAAAAAATAAAGAAAAGATAATCGGTCCAAATCGGTCCGGTCCGGTCCGGCCTCGGACGGGACCGATTAAATTCGGTCTTGTTTTCGGTCTTCAAAAGAGGCTAATTTCGGTCTTCGGTTCGGTCCGGTCCAGTCCGGGTTCGGACCAATGAACACCTCTAGGGTTACACCCTGAAGGGGTAAGGCTGCGTACATCGTACCTCTCTCAGACCTTGCTTATGCGGGAGCCCTTGCGGCACTGGGACTGTTGTTGTTGTATCATATAATTAAATTAGAGTTATTTACGTAAAATATTCTTGTGTTTTGCCCAATGTGTGAATTTACCTCTTTTTCTATTAATTGTACCAGCTTAGTCCTCGTACAAATTAATAACATATTTTTAATCATTTGATCACATTAGATACATAATTCAATGCAAACACACCCTTCAATGACTCACACAACGATAAAATTTTTTTTACCACATTGACAATAATCTTACTATAGTACTAAGGGTAAAATTGGCTAATTAAAAATTAATTTAGCCTAATTAAACTTACTCGTGACCCGACTATTTAAAAAGTTTTTCACCATATTGACTTTAATTTTACTATGGGAATACGAGTAAAATTAGGGTAACTAAAAATTAATTTAGCCTAGTTAAACTCACTTGTGACCCAGCTGTTAAAAAAATTTCACCAAATTGAAGTTAATTTTACTGTAGGACAACCAGTAAAATTAAGCTAATAAAACATTTGTTGACCCAATTAAACTCACTTGTGATCCCCGTCAAACAACTTTCCCCACATTGACCTTGATTTTACTGTAAGACTACAAGTAAAATTAGGCTAATTAAAAATGAATTTAGCCTAATTACTTTTGTCTTACTACAAAATAAATGTTAAGGTGGTGAAAAATTTTAAGTGGTCGGGTCACGAGTGAGTCTAATTAGGTTAAAAGGTGGGTTTGAATTGAGTTTTGGATATGATGTGATCAAACAATTAAAAATATTCTATTAATTTGTGCAATGATTAAATTGATATAATTAAAGCAAAAGTACTAAATTGGCAAATTGGGTGAAGTACAAGAATATTTTACATTAATAACTCTAATTTAATTATACAATATGTATCATAAAATATACTTAATTATTAGAAAATAGATTATATATATTAAATATATATCTAGAATGCTGAACTTATTTTTTCAATTGT
Source organism: Simmondsia chinensis (assembly GCA_018398585.1). Taxonomy (NCBI): domain Eukaryota; kingdom Viridiplantae; phylum Streptophyta; class Magnoliopsida; order Caryophyllales; family Simmondsiaceae; genus Simmondsia; species Simmondsia chinensis. The sequence continues at coordinate 4,131,125 of JAGTTD010000026.1, read as the reverse complement.
ACAATTACGAATTAATTCTTATATGGTAATTTAATTTCAAATTAATTCCTACATGAGTGTTCAATGCTTTTTTTTTACTATTGAAAAGTTAAATACTAAAAAAAATTATTGGGTATAGTCCATACCTTTTTAATATTTTTCCTTAAAATTATAAATTATCAAAATACAGAATATGTGTATTTAGTTTATTAGGAAATCGTACGGATTGGACCCCCTAGCCCCCCCTTAATATTTTTTAGACCCCTTTAACCTTAAATAGACTTTTTTGGACAAAAATTCTCTCCCACCTCACCCCCCCCATCCGTCCCCTCTCTCTCTCTCTCTCTTTCTCTCTCCTCATTTAATGCAAGGCAGGCAAAAGTACACTTTTTTAACTTTTCACTCTCCTTTTCTTCATTTTTTTTTCCTTTTGAATTTCTTTTTGTCAAAAAAAATATATAATTTCCAAATTTGCCCTTTCTTCTTCTTCCCTCCCAGACCTTGTTTAGGTGTGCTTGAAGTAATTAATAAAATCATACACTGTGTATGATGTATTATAATGCTGTAAAGTGAACTTATACAGGTGTATCATAAGAAATTAGTGGTAAACGACTTATCATACACAATGTATGATAGGTTATAATGGCATAAAATCAACTTTTGCTGGTTTTTTCAAGCAATAAGGGGTACAGTGGTCTGAAATCGAATCATACACTGGGTATGATACGTTTTAATGGTGTAAAATGAACTTATTCAGGTGTATTCCAAGCAATTATTGGTAAATGACTTGTCATACACAATGTATGATAGGTTTCAATGGCATAAAATCAACTTTTACTGGTTTTTTCTTCTAATTACTGTTACAGAGGGCTGAATCGAATCATACAATGGGTATGATGAGTTAAAATGGTTTAATATGAACCTTTTCAGGTATAATTTCAAGTAATTAGTGGTAAATGACCTATCATACACAAATTATTATAGGTTTTAATGGTATAAAATCAACTTTTGCTCGTTTTTTCAAGTAATTACTATTACAGTGGGCTGAAATCTAATCATACAATGGGTATGATGCTCTGAAATGGTCCAAAATGAACCTTTTCAGGTTTTGTTAAAACAATTAGTGGTAAATGACTTATCATACACAATGTATGATAGGTTATAATGGCATAAAATCAACTTTTACTATTTTTTTTCAAGTAATTAGGGGTACAGTGGGATGAAATTGAATCATACACTGGGTATGATACGTTTTAATTGTGTAAAATAAACTTATTCAGGTGTATTTCAAGCAATTACTTGTAAATGACTTATCATACACAATGTATGATATATTATAATGGCAAAAAATTAACTTTTACTGATTTTTTCTTCTAATTACTGTTACAGAGGGCTGAATCCAATCATACAATGGGTATGATGAGTTAAAATGGTTTAATATGAACCTTTTCAGGTATGTTTCAAGTAATTAGTGGTAAATGACCTATCATACACAAATTATTATAGGTTTTAATGGTATAAAATCAACTTTTGCTCATTTTTTCAAGTAATTACTGTTACAGTGGGCTGAAATCTAATCATACAATGGGTATGATGCTCTGAAATGGTCTAAAATGATCCTTTTCAGGTGTTGTTAAAACAATTAGTGGTAAATGACTTATCATACACAATGTATGATAGGTTATAATGGCATAAAATTAACTTTTGCTGATTTTTTCAAGTAATAAGGGGTACAGTGGTCTGAAATCAAATCATACACTGGGTATGATGCGTTTTAATGGTGTAAAATGAACTTATTCAGGTGTTTTTCAAGCAATTAGTTGTAAATGACTTATCATACACAATGTATGATAGGTTATAATGGCAAAAAATCAACTTTTACTGTTTTTTTCAAGTAATTAGGGGTATAGTGGTTTGAAATCGAATCATACACTGGGTTTGATACATTTTAATGGTGTAAAATGAACTTATTCAGGTGTATTTCAAGCAATTAGTTGTAAATTACTTATCATACATAATGTATGATAAGTTATAATGGCAAAAAATAACTTTTACTGGTTTTTTCTTCTAATTACTTTTACAGAGGGCTGAACGAATCATACAATGGGTATGATGAGTTAAAATGGATAAATATGAACCTTTTCAGGTATTTTTCAAGTAATTAGTGGTAAATGACCTATCATACACAAATTATTATAGGTGTTAATGGCATGAAATCAACTTTTACCGATTTTTTTAGGTAATTAGTGGTATAGTGGTCTGAAATCGTATCATACACTAGGGATGATGTGTTTTAATGGTGTAAAATGAACTTATTCAGGTGTATTTCAAGCAATTAGTTGTAAATGACTTATAATACACAATGTATGATAGGTTATAATGGCAAAAAATCATCTTTTACTGGTTTTTTCTTCTAATTACTGTTACAGAGGGCTGAATCGAATCATACAATGGGTATGATGAGTTAAAATGGTTTAATATGAACCTTTTCAGGTATGTTTCAAGTAATTAGTGGTAAATGACCTATCATACACAAATTATTATAGGTTTTAATGGTATAAAATCAACTTTTGCTCGTTTTTTCAAGTAATTAGTGTTACAGTGAGCTGAAATCTAATCATACAATGGGTATGATGCTTTAAAATGGTCTAAAATGAGCCTTTTCAGATGTTGTTAAAACAATTAGTGGTAAATGACTTATCATACACAATATATGATAGGTTATAATGGCATAAAATCAACTTTTGCTGTTTTTTTTTAAGTAATTAGGGGTACAGTGGGATGAAATCGAACCATACACGGGGTATGATTCGTTTTGATGGTGTAAAATGAACTTATTCAGGTGTATTACAAGAAATTAGTGGTAAATGACTTGTCATACACAATGTATGATAGGTTTAAATGGCATAAAATCAACTTTTACTGGTTTTTTCAACTAATTACTGTTACAGTGGGCTGAAATCGAATCATACAATGGGTATGATGAGTTTTAATGGTGTAAAATGAACTTATTCAGGTGTAATTGAAACAATTAGTGGTAAATGACTTATCATACACAATGCAGGATAGGTTAAAATGGCATAAAATTAACTTTTGCTGTTTTTTTTCAAGTAATTAGGGGTACAGTGGTCTGAAATCTGCTTATATACGTGTATTTCAAGTTTTATTGGTGTATGATGCACTTCATACACGGTGTATGATGGGTTATATTTGTGTAAAATCAGCGTTGATTTGTGTATTTTTGGGATGTGTATTTAGAAAAAAAATATACATTTTGAGTATATCCGTACGATTTTCCTTCAAAAAGGCCCTCCCATTCACCCCCCCAACCCGTCCCCTTTCTCTCTCCTCATTTAATGACATCCCATCCGTACCCCTGCTCTCGCCTCATTTACTTACAGCTGTAAAACCCCTTCCCGCCTTTCTGTCTTCCCCATAAGCAACTTGTTTTACAAGCCACCAGTCACTCTTCTCTTTCTCTCACCTGTTCATTCTCTCTCTCCTCTTTCCGAATTTGTTCATCCTCTTTCTCCTCTACTTTAGCTGCGATTGTCGTTCCCGTGGGTCTGACCTCTGTTTTCACACCTTCATCCTTGATCTATAGCTGCTCCAATCTTTAATCACCATTTTCGAAGGTGAGTAAGAGTTATTTTTGTAGGGTTTAGGGTTTTGGTGCTCCAATGTATAATATCCGTTTGTTTCGTACCATTTCCTGAACATAGTGAATAGTATTTGTTAGGGTTTAGGGTTTTGGTGTTAGTGGCTTTGTGATTAGTATTTTTTATTTGTGTAAAATGATATTCTGCATGTTTTGTGGTTTTTTTTCACGTAAAATCGACCTTTGTGGTATAATGAACTTCTGCATGTTTCATATGAGCAACCATACAGTGTGTAGGATTGGTTTTAATGGTGTAAAATCAACTTGTGTATATGTTTTTTAAGTAAGTGGTTTATGAGCAACCATACAATCTGTCTGATTGGGTTTAATGGTGTATAACCAACCTGTGTTTGTTTATGTTAAGTAATTAGTGGTGTATAATTGATCATACAGTGTGTAGAATTGGTTTTAATTGTGTATAACCAACTTGTGTTTGTGTATTATAAGTAATTAGTGGTGGTGTATAATCAATCATACACTCTGTATGATTTGTTTCAATGGTGTAGAACCAAAGTGTGTCTGTTTGTGTTCAGTTAATAGTGTATTGCTTTTATTTCAGATGGCATTTTACACACGTAGGAAGAGCCGTCTTGCCGTTGAGGTTGATTACATTTTCCCAAGAGGTTTCTGGAAATTCCTCCAAATCAACCAAATAGGTTTGTCAACCAAGGTTGTTACGGAGATAAAGGAAATCTTGAAGGACGACGAAGCCAAGGTTTGACACTGTATCCATTTTAATTATGTTGACTTTTGACAGTGACATTTATGATCCCATATTAACTAAAAGTGTTTTGCATTACAGCTTGCCCTTGCCTCACAATACAATGTCGGGCATCTGCTTGGGCTGAGTGAGATCAATGTCAGCTTCTGGCATAGTCTCATTCATGTTGTCCTTCTCCACCAGGTGGCCAACCCCAATCCGGAGGAGTTATCATTCTTATTTGGTGGGAAGGTAGTGCACCTTGGGAGGAGGGAGTTTTGCATTCTCACCGGCTTGAGATATGCCGGTGTGGAAGATGTACGCGGTGGTCCCAACAGGCTGGTTGCCAAGTATGGCATGAGGGGGAGAATGACTAGGCAGCAGCTTTTTGATGCATGCAGAACCTGCTCCATCATGGAGGACCAGGTTAAGCTTGCTGTTGCGTACCTGGTCGAGGGTCTACTGTTCTCCAAACGCAAGCGAACGGGCATTGACCCGAACATCCTGGCCCTCGTGGACGATGTGGACTCTTTCAATCGTGTTGCATGGGGATTCTTGAGCTGGAAATTCTTGGTGCAGAAGCTCAAGGATTTCGCTGCAAGAATGCACCACGGTTTGGAGAATACCTACTCCGTCCACGGGTTCTACGATGTGGTTTCCATATTTGCCCTGGAAACCCTTCCAGAACTTGCCAAGGTTGGGGCGGTGAGGGTAGGCGACCAGCCTCTTGGGCGGATCCTTAACTGGAAGATGTCCGTTAAGGCTCCGTACTCCGCTCTGCTCTCAACGGTATTTGATCAGGTAATAAATACACTATGTTGTTATTGTTTTACTACTGTATGTTTCATATATTTTGGGTTAGAAGTATGTTTTGTAATTTTACTAACGTGTATATGATGTATCTTCCTTTGATCAGCAATTGAATGCCGAACCGATTAGACTGACGAGTGCGGAAGCCGGTCAGCCTAATCCACAAGGCATTCCCTATGCTGAGGATGCTGAGGAGGGGTTTCAATCTCCTATTATGGCAAGGCCAGCAGAGCTTGGTGAGGAGCCACAACCATTGGCAACTCAACCTCCGTTGCCGGCATCCAGGGAGGACCCGTATCCTACGTCAACCAATTCGACGGATCAATCGGTATGATGAATTATTTTATGTTTATTTAATCGCATTTTTATCCGTGTGGATACTACATTATTCAAATTTGCTGATTATGCCAATTTGGAGGACTTATTGCAGGTTATGGAGAGACACGAAGCGATGGATAAAGAGGTGCAAATTGTACGGATACAGCTTGAAGCGCACCATCGAATGCTGCAAATGTACGAACGACGATTTGAGGCTCAGGATGCACTGATTAAGGAGCTGCTCTCAGACCGTCAAGCGCAGGCCACATCGCCGCACTTATGTTCATCGACTTCCGCTCATCCATCCCCGATTGAGCAAGCCATAATAGTTTCTCCTGTACGTACTGGGTAAGACACTAGATTCCTTGTTAGTGTCCTAATTTGTTATGTTTTCATGCATGTTGATGCTTATTGACTTTTGCTATGTGCTATGCCATCTAGGGCCGAGGAAAATGTCTTCAAGGAACCATTGTCACCGCATGTGGAAGGCGTTGAAAACTTGTTGACATTGTCCGAGACAGTGTGTAGTTTGGGGCAAGAGAGGAGGGACCCCAAGCCAAACCCCAAGTACAAAGGTGAGGAATGGACTGCGGATGGTAAGAGCAAACGGGCAAAAATTACCCATCCTGGACCGGAGCCAGTTCTGCCTTTCAATCCATTCCAGCCTCCCTCCGACAAAGACATAGAAGATTTTGAAGATTTTTACAAAAGTTTCCACACAACGGTCGCTAAGTGAGTGTGATTTTGCACGATGCTTTTTGATAATTTGTATGTAAATGTTTCTAGAATGCATCTTTCTTAGGTGTGTTTCAAGTAATTAGTGGTGTCTGAAAGAAAATTATACACTGTGTATGATGCACTATAATGGTATTAAGTGAACTTATTCAGGTATATTTTAATTAATTAGTGGTAAATAATTTGTCATACACAATGTATGATAGGTTATAATGGCATAAAATCAATTTTTGTTGTTTTATTCAAGTCATTAGGGGTACAGTGGTCTGAAATTGAATCATACACTGGGTATGATGCATTTTAATGGTGTAAAATGATTCGATTCAGGTGTATTTTAAGCAATTAGTGGTAAATGACTTGGCATACACAATGTATGATAGGTTTAATGGCATAAAATCAACTTTTACAGTTTTTTTTATGTAATTACTATTACAGTGGTATGAAATCGAATCATACACTGGGTATGATGCGTTTTAATGGTGTAAAATGAACTTATTCAGGTGTATTCCAAGCAATTAGTGGTAAAAGACTTGTCATACACAATGTATGATAGGTTTTAATGGCATAAAATCAACTTTTGCTCGTCTTTTCAAGTAATTACTGTTACAGTGGTCTGAAATCATCTTTCTTATGGTATGCTTATATATCATGCTTGGTATTGTATATTACAGAGATTTGAAGACCCCCTTTCCGTTACCTAATGATCAACGAATGGATTTCTCTGTTTTGACTGTGACGGCGGGTCAATTTTGGTATCGGTTGAGAAACGAGGACGCCTGGCATGATGAGGTATGTTTCCATCATGATAGTTTTGCCGTGTGTCAACTAATAAGTAAAATCAACCTGTGTTAAATCTACTTATGTTATTGTGTATTAAGTAAGTAAGTGTTGTATTACTAGTCATACACTGTGTATGGTTGATGCTAAAGGTGTAAAATCAACCTGTGTTAGTGTGTTTTGAATAAAGAGTGGTGTATGATTAGTCAGAGGGTTCAACTGTGTAAAATGAACTTGTTTATGTGTGTAAAATCAACTTGTCTCAACTAATTAGTTTTGAATCGCAGGAAATGGATGTAATTCTGCACTACATTTTGGAGAAGAAACATCAGTGGCCAGAGCAATTCGACCAGAGGGCAACATGCGCGGACACAACTGTTGCTCCTCAATTTGGACCCCTACTAAAACAGATTCAAAACAGTGGAATCCCGCTTGAGTCAGCTTTTACTGACTTTGATTCGTTGATTGTTAAGTTCCTTGCCGGGGATGCCACGTATGGGGTCAGCTGCCACAACGTGGATCGGATATACATGCCCATTAATCAACCTAAACAACATTGGTTCCTTGCTGCCATCCATCTTAATGATTGGCGAATACAGGTATTTGATTCCTTGTACTCCGCCAAATCCAGGGCAGCAAGATTAGAACATGTGAAACCAATTACAAAATTGCTTCCACATGCTCTAGCGTTGGTTAATTTTTGGGATGTCCGAAAGGACCTCATACAGTTCAAGGGCAAGCCTTTCTCGGTAACTTACAAACGGAATGAATTTCCACAACAAGGGGGGTATGACATCTACTTCCCATGCAATTTTACTATTCTGTTTATTTGGACTTTTGGTTATGAAGTGGATGCAAAATAGTCATTACTTGCAATGATGTATAATTTCTGACTGTGGAATCTGAATTAATATTAACTGCAGGTCAGACTGTGGAATTTTTGTTGTAAAGTTCATAGAATTTTTGCTTACCAAAGGACAGAGCATCTCCCAATGCACGCAAGAGCAGATGGAAAAATTGCGGCTGTATACTTCTGTACACTTGTACAGACACGGAAGGAATAAACGGCTTCAAATGCATACATGTCAATAAAATTACGTTATTCATTATACATTGTTTTCATTATACTGAAAGTTGTATGTAATAAAAATGCATACTTGTACCAAAGGATTTACATTGTATTCATTATATTGAAAGTTGTATGTAAGTTTACAGATATTTCGATGTTGTTGTATTTTCTTATTGATGTATTCACACGTGCAAAGGTTGTTATTAAACATTAAAACTCATCCTACACCGTTTATGATTGGTTATACACCACTAAGTACCTAAAACACAATTGTAGAACTTGATTTTTCACCCATATAACTCATCATACACAGCGTATTAATGGTGTGACACCAATAATTTTCAACAAACTTAAAAATGCATGCACAGCCCGTGATTTTACCATACATAAAACTTGTCATACACTGTGTATGATACGTAGAACTTGACACACATTAAAACCCTGCATACAATTTGTATGACAAACTGGACATATATAACTGCTGGAACTACATACAGTTGTCCCTCTGCATATGTTGTCTGTAAAGTGCATCCACTGCATGCATACAAAGTTTAAGATCCTTATCATGCGGATGAACTTCACACCATTACGACTCATCATACACCGTACACCATGTGTGATTGATCATACACCACTAATTGCTTGGTAGGCCGTTGATGAAACATGATCCGTAGAAGTGCCACCTCTCTTTGTGTCTCAGCTGTCACTGGCCCACCTCCGCCGCTGCTAGAGCCACTTACATTAGGAATTTAAACGGGTCGATATATTGAGGAACCGTATATGATTGGCTTCCTGTCCATCTCATCCCTTTATAGGGGGAGAACCGTGGGAGAGGGGTATGATCAAGTAGGTAGTAGTTGAGGTTATTAAATGTCTTGCTTGGTAGTCCATTATGACCCCTGAACATTCAATATTCAACCACCAACCACCCCAACCGGTCAGCCTCATCCATATAAATCAACAAGGGCATTTATATTGCTTGGTACACAATTTCATTGATAGTTGTGGCAATTATAGTGTTTCAAATACTTAGTAGTGTTTTGCTTACCATACATAGTGTATGATGAGTCTTAATGGTGTGAAATTAACTTGTACAAGTGTGTTTCAACTACTTAGTGGTATATGACTTACCATACATAGTGTATGATGAGTCTCAATGGTGTGAAATCAACTTGTACAAGTGTGTTTTAACTACTTAGTGGTGTATGACTTACCATACATAGTGTATGATGAGTCTTAATGGTGTGAAATCAACTTGTACAAGTGTGTTTCAACTACTTAGTGGTGTATGACTTACCATACATAGTGTATGATGAGTCTTAATGGTGTGAAATCAACTTGTACAAGTATGTTTCAACTACTTAGTGGTGTATGACTTACCATACATAGTGTATGATGAGTCTTAATGGTGTGAAATCAACTTGTACAAGTGTGTTTTAACTACTTAGTGGTGTATGACTTACCATACATAGTGTATGATGAGTTTTAATGGTGTGAAATCAACTTGTACAAGTGTGTTTCAACTACTTAGTGGTGTATGACTTACCATACATAGTGTATGATGAGTCTTAATGGTGTGAAATCAACTTGTACAAGTGTGTTTCAACTACTTAGTGGTGTATGACTTACCATACATTGTGCATGATGAGTCTTGATGGTGTGAAATCAACTTGTACAAGTGTGTTTCAACTACTTATTAGTGTATGACTTACCATACATAGTGTATGATAAGTCTTAATGGTGTGAAATCAAATTGTACAAGTGTGTTTCAACTATTTAGTGGTATATGACTTACCATACTTAGTGTATGACCAGTATTAATGGTGTGAAATCAACTTCTACAAGTGTGTTTCAACCACTTAGTGGTGTATGAATTACCTTTGATGCTGATACGTGCGGCGATACACCATCCATGCATGTCGAGATACATCGTAACACACTTGAAAAACACATCAACCACTTAGAACACACAATTGGGACCAACTTCAAATCAATTCATTGACAGTTTTCATTACAGGCATATACAACAGTATGGAAATATACACAATTTTCATTACCCTATTACATACACATCACAACCTTTCGAAAATTTTCAGTACACTGGATACAACGTAAATCCTATGGTAATGTACAATGTAAATCCTATGGTAAAACGAAATTATATAGGTATGTCACAAGTAAAATTTATACATTTGAAGACTATAAGTTAATTTGGAGGAGGGACTTGAGATGGGCGGCCGGAGTTAGATGAGGTGCATTCACCATTAGGATGCAGAGCAATTGGATTCTTGCACGTGGATCGGTTATGCCCGTGTTTCTTGCATCGATTGCACCTTTGATGAACACGCTCCTCACCGACAGACGGAATCCTCCTCTTCCGCCTCCTCCTAGAAGAGGTTCTAACGTCGGGTGGAAGAAGATTCATGTCAGCTACATCACGCGGGATACGCCGGTCACTTATGTGCGGCATCGGGTAGGCGACACCTCTATACGACTCGTACCAATATTCTCTACTGTAGTACGGCAAGCACAAGTCGTACAGAGCATAAGGACTGTGTTGTACCACTGCTAACGCATGCTCACATGGAAGCCGCTCAAGCTGAAACCTGTGGCAGGTACATGTCCAGAGCGACATATCTATTACAAAGTTTTTCTCCCCATCGATGTCGTCGAACATATGATCATCAGCTCACAATATCTGCATTACCACAATAATAGACAAACACGTCCAACAACCAAGGTGCATGCAAAATACAAAAATAAGAGAAAAATTAAAAAAAATTAAAAAAAACAACAAAACATAAGCAACGAAACACTCGAAGGGCACCAAAATTAGCGGATTTCACACTCGAAGAGCACCAACATGCTATAAACAAGCTTCGTAGTAGAGATTAAACAAGACAATATGTACGGAGCTTACCGTCATCGTTCTTGCTAACTTGAATCTGTCTTGTAATTTTTTTTCGACGTCGGGGGACATTGTACTAATGCAAGCTTCAGCCTTGGCTCTTCTTTCGTGAAACCACCTCTACAACAGTAGCCTACACGCATCAACAAGGGCTGTAATTGGATAGCCACGTACCTTGACCAATACAGCATTCATGGATTCCGAAATGTTTGTCGTCATTATGTTGTACCGACGACAAGGGGAGTGGGAACGAGTCCACTTGTCTAGTCCCACATCTTCCAAGTAATCTTTAGCCCTGGGTATGGCACAACATAAACTGAAAAATAAACTATGGAATTCTTGAATGTTGTATGCTTTGGCTGCTTTGTAGTAGTACTGATCCAAATGCTTCCTGTTGCTCTTGAATTTGGCCTTCAAGTTGTTCAGCAAGTGGTACATGCAGAGCCCGTGAAATGTGACAGGGAAAAGTTCTTCCACCGCGCGTTGGATGCTTCGGTGTCTATCGGATACAATGACATGGCCAGCAGGCTCCCCACTTACTTCCTTCAACCTACTGAGGAACCAATGCCACGATGCATCATTCTCTGAATCACCGATGCCGATAGCAATCTGGAAAATTTGCTGGTTGGCATCGTGGCAAACGACCATGAACAAAACACCCCGGTACTTTCCCTTCAGATGTGTTGTGTCAATGCTCACAACCGGCCGGCAAAACCGGTACCCATTAAGTGAAGCACCAAACGCAATGAAGAGGTACTGAAACCTACTTTCATCATCTGTCTGTAAATAAAATATGGTACCGGGGTCAGTCTGTTTGAGGACTTGCAGATAGGCAGGCAAGAATGCATAGGACTCTTCGGCTGTACCCAATCTAACATTGTCGTATGCAAACTCTCTTGCCCTCCAAGCAACACTGTAGCTGATATCGACGCCGTAGCAACTTCAGATGTCATCTATAACATCCCGTGGCTTGAACACTCTCCCGGGGTTCACAAGTTTCTTGCGGACGCACTCCCCGACGACCCAACTGGTTGCCTGCCTGTGTCTAACAGTGGTGAGATCGCTAGGGTGGTTGTAGTTCTTTTCTACTTTTGTAACCATCCAGCAGCCACCATCTACTACACACGTAGCCCGAACCCTCCATGTGCAGCCCTCTTGTGCGCAGCGGACAACCGTTAAGGATTTGTTCGACTTGTAGCTCCTGAATTCAAATTTTTCCCTAAGCGCAATCACTGCCAGGTTAGTCAACAAGTCCCTCTTCGTCATAAATATTTGATCGACTTCAATATCCTCAACCATCCGGCCCTGCGCATATACCTCGTTGATCCGGCTCCTCTCATCACCGGAGCCAGCCTCATCATCAGAACGAGGATCACCAGCAGCTTGGATGTCAGGGTGGACATTCGGTTGACCACTGGGTTCCACATTCCGTTCCAATTCAGGTTCGACAATCAGAGGGTCTTCACGGGAAATATTACGATGCTCGTAAGTGTGCCCCTCTGGAGGTGAGGCCAGTCGGTTGCACCTGGGATAAATTAATATTGTCCAAATTATCCCATGCACTTTGATTGCAATTTTCCCAATCTCCACCTATTGCTGTTGCCTCAACCGTCACAGTAGGCATGTTCAAATCTACATTAGATGCATCTACACGGGCTGCTTCTTCCATCCCCGCATCCATACATCCACCAGAAGTCTCGGAAACCTCAGGGTGCGAACGGCCACTATTCTCGTCACCATCGGGAATTGTTTGAAAGGGAGTTCGTTGCCAATCGAAGCTAGGATTCCTGCCACCGGATGACTCTACAGTTACGATCAAAGGATGCTTCGCCCTATCTTCTTTGGCTAGTGCCTTCCAAAACATAACGGACCTATCGTCAACGACATCGTACAAGGGCATGGCCGGAACGGCGGTCAAAGATTGAAAATGCATCTTTGAACCCACATCCAACTGAGCACCAATCACCTCCCCCACAGTCCTTTACAAACCAGCGAAGTCAGTTTTCTCATCCACAAAAGTATAAGCCAATTTTTTCACCAGCGTACTTTGCCCTCTCCCTAAAGTGGCCACCGTACAGAACGCATGCAATAGCAGCATCACCCATTACTGTGGACAAGAAAAAAAACATGATATCAAAGCAAAATTGACATGAAACACACTAGGGTGGAATGAAAGTACAGCATTGAAACCACTAAACATGGTGTATGATTGGTTTAAAACCATAATACACAAATAACACTACTTTAAGAAAGAATACATGGTGTATGATTTGCATTACAGTCATAAATAAGTTCATCACACACCTTTTAAAGCAATCATACACGGTCTATGGTTAAGGATACCACATTCTATACACAAAAGACACCAAAACAGGTTCATCCTAGACCAATCAAAGCTATCATACACGGTGTATGGTAAGCCATATACCATTCTGTACTTGAAAGACACCAAAATAAGTTCATCATACACCCTTTGAAGCTCTCATACACAGCGTATGATGGATTATTCACCATTAATTACTTAACATACACAAACACAGGTTGGTTATACACCATTAAACCCAATCCTACACAGTGTATGACTGATTATACACCATCAATTACTTAACATACACATACACAGGTTGGTTATACGCTATTAAACCCAATCCTACACAGTATATGACTGATTATACACTATTAATTACTTAACATACACATACACAGGTTAGTTATATGCCATTAAACCCAATCATACACAGTGTATGGTTGCTCATAAACCACTAATTACTTAAAAAACGTCTGCACAAGTTGGTTATACACCATTAAACTCAATCCTACATAGTGTATGACTGATTATACACTTAACATACACATACACAGGTTGGTTATACGCCATTAAACCCAATCCTACACAGTGTATGACTGATTATACACCATTAATTACTTAACATACACATACACAGGTTGGTTATACGCCATTAAACCCAATCATACACAGTGTAAGGTTGCTCATAAACCACTAATTACTTAAAAACGTCTGCACAAGTTGGTTATACACCATTAAACCCAATCCTACACAGTGTATGACTGATTATACACCATTAATTACTTAACATACACATACACAAGTTGGTTATACACCATTAAAACCAATCATACACAGTGTATGATTGATTATACACCACTAATTACTTAATACACACAAACACAAGTTGGTTATACACTATTAAACCCAATCCTACACAGTGTATGACTGATTATACACCATTAATTACTTAATACACACAAACACAAATTGATTTCACACCATTCAAACCTACCATACACGGTGTATGATAGATCATACAACACTATTTACATGAAGCACACCTAAACAAGTTGATTTCACACCATTAAAACATATCATACACGATGTATGACTAATCATACACCACTAATGAGTTCAAACACACCAAAAGAAAGTTATAATACATCATTTAAACCAATCATAAACCATAAATGACTTGTAACACACCGACCTCATAGGACCAGGATACGTTAACGACAATGTCAGCAAATGGTCATGTTACCTTCAGTATCTGATCTGAAAACCGTGAAATGTGTGTAAGGACTCAACGTTGAACCTCCAGCAATGCCACGAAGCTTCAAACACGATCTTAAAACGGCTTCTTCTTCTTCTTCTTCTTCCGAGGGCCCAATGTAGCAGATTGAGAGAAAAATGGACTTGGGGAATTCAGATTAAGAGAAAAGTAACAAATACCATGAATAAGAGGTGAGTAAATGGGCGGGAAATGAGAAGAAGGGAGGAATAGAGTGAGAAGCAAGTTACATGACATAAAGTAAAATTATGTACTTTTGCATTAAATGAAGAGAGAGAAAATGGAGTGGGGAGAGGCTAAAGTACAGTAATCGGCTGCGCATTAAATGAGGAGAGAGAAAGGGGACGGGTTGGGGGGGTGAATGGGAGGGCATTTTTTAAGGGAAATCGTACGGATTACTATACTCAAAATGTATATTTTTTTTCTAAATACACATCCCAAAAATACACAAATACACGCTGATTTTACACAAATATAACCCATCATACACCGTGTATGAAGTGCATCATACACCAATAAAACTTGAAATACACGTATATAAGCAGATTTCAGACCACTGTACCCATAAATACATGGAAAAACCTGCAAAAGTTGATTTTATGCCAGTAAAACCTAACATACATTGTGTATGATAAGCTCTTTACCGCTAATTACTTCAAGTATACCTGAATAAGGTCACTTTACACCACTATAACGCATCATACCCAGTTTATGATTCGATTTCAGACCACTGTACCCCTAATTACTTGAAAAAAAATAGCAAAAGTTGATTTTATGCCATTATAACCTATCATACATTGTGTATGATACGTCATTTACCACTAATTGTTTAAACTAAACCTGAATAAGTTCATTTTACACCATTAAAACGCATCATACCCAGTGTATGATTCGATTTCAGACTACTATACCCCTAATTACTTGAAAAAAATAGCAAAAGTTAATTTTTTGCCATTACAACCTATCATACATTGTGTATGATAAGTCATTTACAACTAATTGCTTGAAAAACACCTGAATAAGTTCATTTTACACCATTAAAACATATCATACCCAGTGTATGATTCGATTTCATCTCACTGTACCCCTAATTACTTGAAAAAAAACAGCAAAAGTTGATTTTATGCCATTATAACCTATCATACATTGTGTACGATAAGTCATTTACCACTAATTGTTTTAACAAAACCTGAAAAGGATCATTTTAGACCATTTCAGAGCATCATACCCATTGTATGATTAGATTTCAGCCCACTGTAAAAGTAATTACTTGAAAAAACGAGCAAAAGTTGATTTTATACCATTAAAACCTATAATAATTTGTGTATGATAGGTCATTTACTACTAATTACTTGAAACATACCTGAAAAGGTTCATATTAAACCATTTTAACTCATCATACCCATTGTATGATTCGATTCAGCCCTCTGTAACAGTAATTAGTAGAAAAAATAGTAAAAGTTGATTTTATACCATTGAAACCTATCATACATTGTGTATGACAAGTTATTTACCACTAATTACTTGGAATATACCTGAACAAGTTCATTTTACACCATTAAAAAGTATCATACCCATTGTATGATTCGATTTCAGCCCACTGTACCCCTAATTACTTGAAAAAAAACAGCAAAAGTTGATTTTATGCCATTATAACCTATCATACATTGTGTATGATAAGTCATTTACCACTAATTGTTTTAACAAACCTGAAAAGGTTCATTTTAGACCATTTCAAAGCATCATACCCATTGTATGATTAGATTTCAGCCCACTGTAACAGTAATTACTTGAAAATACGAGCAAAAGTTGATTTTATACCATTAAAACCTATCATACATTGTGTATGACAAGTCTTTTACCATTAATTACTTGAAACATACCTGAAAAGGTTCATATTAAACCATTTTAACTCATCATACCCATTGTATGATTCGATTCAGCCCTCTGTAACAGTAATTAGTAGAAAAAACAGTAAAAGTTGATTTTATGCCATTGAAACCTATCATACATTGTGTATGACAAGTCATTTACAACTAATTGCTTGGAATACATCTGAATAAGTTCATTTTACACCATTAAAACGCATCATACCCAATGTATGATTCGATTTCAGACCACTGTACCCCTTATTACTTGAAAAAATCAGCAACAGTTAATTTTATGCCATTATAACCTATCATACATTGTGTATGATAATTCATTTACCACTAATTGTTTTAACAACACCTGAAAAGGATCATTTTAGACCATTTCAGAGCATCATACCCATTGTATGATTAGATTTCAGCCCACTATAATAGTAATTACTTGAAAAAACGAGCAAAAGTTGATTTTATACCATTAAAACCTATAATAATTTGTGTATGATAGGTCATTTACCACTAATTACTTGAAACATACCTGAAAAGGTTCATATTAAACCATTTTAACTCATCATACCCATTGTATAATTCGATTCAGCCCTCTGTAACAGTAATTAGAAGAAAAAACCAGTAAAAGTTGATTTTCTGCCATTATAACCTATCATACATTGTATATGATAAGTCATTTACAACTAATTGCTTGAAATACACCTGAATAAGTTCATTTTACACCATTGAAACGTATCATACCCAGTGTATGATTCGATTTCATCCCACTGTACCCCTAATTACTTGAAAAAAAATAGCAAAAGCTGATTTTATGCCATTATAACCTATCAGACAGTGTGTATGATAAGTCATTTACCACTAATTGTTTTAACAAAACCTGAAAAGGTTCATTTTAGACCATTTCAGAGCATCATACCCATTGTATGATTAGATTTCAGCCCACTGTAACAGTAATTACTTGAAAAAACGAGCAAAAGTTGATTTTATACCATTAAAACCTATAACAATTTGTGTATGATAGGTCATTTACCACTAATTACTTGAAACATACCTGAAAAGGTTCATATTAAACCATTTTAACTCATCATACCCATTGTATGATTCGATTCAGCCCTCTGTAACAGTAATTAGAAGAAAAAACCAGTAAAAGTTGATTTTATGCCATTGAAACCTATCATACATTCTGTATGACAAGTCATTTACTACTAATTGCTTCGAATACACCTGAATAAGTTCATTTTACACCATTAAAAAGCATCATACCCAGTGTATGGTTCGATTTCAGACCACTGTACCCCTTATTACTTGAAAAAACCAGCAAAAGTTGATTTTATGCCATTATAACCTATCATACGTTGTGTATGATAAGTCGTTTACCACTAATTTCTTGTGATACACCTGTATAAGTTCACTTTACAGCATTATAATGCATCATACACAATGTATGATTTTATTAATTACTTCAAGCACACCTAAACAAGGTCTGGGAGGGAAGAAGAAGAAAGGGCAAATTTGGAAATTATATATTTTTTTTGACAAAAAAAAAATATATAATTTCCAAGGAAAAAAAAAATGAAGAAAAGGAGAGTGAAAAGTAAAAAAAGTGTACTTTTGCCTGCCTTGCATTAAATGAGGAGAGAGAAAGAGAGAGAGAGAGAGAGGACGGATGGGGGGTGGGGGGTGAGGTGGGAGGGCATTTTTTTCCAAAAAAGTCTATTTAAGGTTAAAGGAGTCTAAAAAAACATTAGGGGGGGGAGGCTGGGGGGCCCAATCCGTACGATTTCCCTAGTTTATTTAAAGATATTGACAACTAGATGACACTTTGTTCAAAAAAAAAAAAAAAAAAAAAAAGACAACTAGATGACCCTATATAATGTCATAATGTTGTCATGATGACGTCATGGTATCTCTCATCATATCCCATCATGTTTTACTATTCTACCCCTAGGATTTGTGTTAGTCAAAGGTATTCACTGTAATTATTCCACTCCCTATCTCCTATAAATAGGGAGTCTTGCCTTCACTCTTATTATTCAAGTAAACACATTTATACTTTCATTACATTTGTATTCTTTATATTTTCATATGGTATCAGAGCAGTCTTTTTTCCTTTTGTTCTCTATTTGAATTGGTTCTTGTTTTCTTTAATTTATAACTTCCTTCCCTTCTCTTTACTTTAAAAAAAAAACGCCATTTTAAATGGCGGCATCTCCCTCCCCCACTACCCATGCCCCTTCTAGCCCTAACCCTAACTCGAACGGCGCTAGAGAGAAAGCAGCGGTGAATTTGACCAAAAAACGTATGAATGCCCTATGTGTACGTCTCACTTTTGCATCTCTTGTCCCAACACCGTGCAACAAAATGGTGTCGTAGAACGAAAACATAAACATCTACTTGAAATGACGCGCACTTTACTTCTACAATCCAAACTCCTGTACTCGTTTTGGGATGACTCCATTTGCATTGCATGCTTTATAATAAATTGATTTCCAACACCCATGTTACAAAACTTGTTTCCTCTTGAAAATTTTTTAACAAAGCCCCTAACTATTCTCGTTTTTGCATTTTTGGTTGTGTCTGTTATCCCAACCTCACACCTCGACCCCCACACAAGCTCGCCCCTAGATCCAAACCATGTATTTTCTTAGGGTATGTAGCCCGTTACAAAGGCTATCGCTGTCTTGGCCCAGCAACAGGACACCTCTATATAAGCCGACATGTAAAATTTGATAAAAATTACTTCCCCTATCCTGACCTCACTCACTTTGCCCCAATGTCCAATGCCCTATCCTTTGCCCCTGCCCTCGTACCTATTCTTGTGTAGCTGCTAGCCGGCCATGCAGCTGCTAGCCGGCCGTTGGCCACAAACCAGCCGGCCACTTGTTCCCCAACACTGACCAGGTAGCACGGTTGCATGCCGTGCCACCGCCTGCCCACTTGAGCCCTCCCCCGCCCGTGACAGCCCCTGTGGCTACACTAGCCGAGCCCCAGGACCACCGAACAAAGGTTGCTGTTGACCCCCCTGCTGGCTCGAACCTCCAACCCAACACCTCTCTTGGTGTCTCACCTACTGACCGAACAACCTAGCCCCCACCCGAACCCTAAAGCTCATCCGGTACCAACATCCTTGCCATTGTCCCTAGTGAAAACAACCAAGCTGCCTCACTCACGAGTAGTACCTCATCTAATCCCCATTTGGTGCCCCTCAACACGCACCTGATGCAAACTAGACTTAAGGTAGGCATTCGACGACTTAGGTATCCCCTATCCCTATCCACCATAACTGAAATTCAGGAACCTACTTGTTTTTCTCAAGCAATAAAGAACCCCAAATGGCAAGAGGCTATGGCCAATGAATTTAATTCCCTATAACCCCGCCAAAAATGTTGTAGGTAGTACATGGAAGTATAGAGTGAAATATAAAGCGGATGACTCAATTGATCAATTTAAAGCACAACTAGTAGCTCAAGGGTTTCATCAACGTGAAGGCCTTGACTACAAAGAAACTTCCAGTCTTGTTGTCAAACCTTCAACCATCCAATTTATTTTGTCACTCGCCATTACTAGCGCCTGGCCTATTAAGCAACTTGCTGTTAAGAATGCATTCTTACATGGTCATTTGCAGGAAGAGGTTTACATGCGATAACCTCAAGGATTTATTCAATCCAAAATTTTCGAGTCATGTGTGTCGGCTTTGAAAGGCCCTTTATAATCTCAAGCAAGCTTTTAGAGCTAGGTTTCAGTGCTTTAGCAATTTTCTCTTTAGCATAGGGTTCACTTGTAGCAAGGCTGACCCTTCTCTCTTCCTCCATTTTACACCTACTAGCACGACATGTCTTCTACTATATGTTGACGACATAATTCTAACTGGCACGCACACTCATGTCTTGGACAACCTCATCCGTATACTTTCTTCACAATTCGCTATGAAGGACCTTGTCCCGTTACACTACTTCTTAGTTATCGAAGCAAAATGTGACTCTAAAGGACTCTTCCTCTCACAACACAAATATACTACTGACCTCCTTACATGATTCAAAATGCAAGATGCCAAACGAATCAAAACTCCACTTCTCTCTCGCAAACATCTCACACTGAATGAAGGGGAACTTCTTGCGGATCCCACTGAGTACTGGAGTGTGGTAGGTGGGCTTTAATATTTAACAATGACTAGATCTAATATTTGTTATGTAGTTAATCTTGTCTCCCAATTTATGCATTCTCCTAGGACCAGTCATTGGTAGGCTATAAAACGCATCCTTCGCTATCTCAAAAGCACTCCAGATCATGGTCTCATGCTCCTTCCAGGCTCCTGCAATATAGTCGTCGTGTATGCTGATGCCGATTGGGGTGGTTTTCTCGATACTCGTCGCTACACAACAGGCTATGCCCTCTTCCTTGGACCAAATTTCATCTCCTGGAAAACCAAAAAGCAAGCCACTATTTCCAAATCCACCACCGAATTTGAATACCGTGCTGTTGCTCAAGCGGTAGCTGAAAGTGACTGGATTCGGTACCTCAAGTGGGACCTTGGTCTGCGTCATTCGGGGCCAATTATTGTATATTGTGACAATGTCTCCACATCCTACCTTGCAGCAAATCCAGCTTCCAACTACCATACCAAACATGTTGAGGTTGATTTTCACTATATTCAAGAGAAAGTTCTAAAAGGTGACCTCTAAGTTTGATACGCGCCTTCCGCATGCCAAGTGGATGACATCTTCACGAAAGGCCTCTCCACTGACAGTTTCTTTTATCACAAGACCCATCTTCACGTGTCTTCACCCCGTTTAGATTGAGGGGGTGTATTAGATGACACTATATAATGTCGTACTATTGTCATGATGATGTCATACTATCTCTCACCATATCCCATTATGTTTTACCATTCAACCCCTATGGTTTGTGTTAGTCAAGGGTATTCATTGTAATTGTTCAACTCCTTATCACCTATAGAAAGGGAGCCTTGCCTTCACTCTTATCGTTCAATTAAATACGCTCATACTTGCATTACATTTGTATTCTTTATATTTTCATATTGACTACTTTCAATTATCATTTCTTTTCTACATGAAAAAAAAACCACGAATATGTCTTGTAATACGTGTATTATGCAGATAATATAAAAAAACACGTATTTTGCAATATTATTGGCAATGTACTTGAACGCCTTTTTTAAACGAAAAAGTACGGATACATGTCTAAAATGTCTATTATATGGCAATTTTGCTAATAAATTTAAGTAATAGTAAAAGCTGACAAAATGTGACCCGACTTATTTGATGACTGTCCGATGTGACCCTAACCCAAAAAATTTAACAATTATTAGGACCTAGGGAGGGTGAGATGTACACAATCGTATCTCTACCGGGTAATATCTTATAAGGAGGCTATTTTTGGAAGGCCTCCAATCATAAATAGCATAGACATAACAATTTTTTTAAAAATCTAAGTCAAATAAAATAGTGCCAGTCATGAAAGGATGCAAGCAACAATAAAACAACAATAATAACAGACATGCAACCCTAGGGGCTCTTTGAACAAGCATCGGGATGTGTAATCGTCTACATCAAGCTTTTTTTTGGCCTGCCTCTACCCCTTTTCATTGTATATTACGTAGTTGTTCACATTTTCTAATATGCACGGTAGTCAGTCTCTTCTTAAGATGCCCAAACTATTAGAGGCGTTCCTTCCTCAACTTGTCTCCAATTGGGGCAACGCTTAATTTTCTTTTTATAACGTCATTTTTTGATCATGTACTTATTAGGATGTCCCCACATCAACCGCCATACCTTCATCTCCGCCACCTACAACTTCTATATGTGCAATGTTGTTTAACTAGCCAAAGTCCTCATTTGGTTACAGATATTGGGTAAAATTAAAGGATTATAAACTAATTTTGATATAAAATAAAATATAAAAAAATATTATAAAAATGAGAACTAAGTATTTACATGTGATTTAAACATGAGAAAATATTTTAAGAAAACAATGAAATATTTAAAAAAAAATTGTAACCAAATTGATCTTGATTATTTTTTTTAACATTTTAAATGCATCGTAATTCCTCGTATTTTTCTTAAATATCGTCTTACATTTCAATTTAGGGGCTTTCACTAAAAATTACTTAAATTTAGGATGTGGTATAAAAAATTACTTAAATTTTGTAATCTTCTAAAAACCACCTAAACCTTATGGAACTTTTCAATCTTACACCTTTGGCATGTTTGGTATGGGATTAAAAAAGGAGTAATCTTTAATGGTGCAATTATTGATGGGATAATCATTACCCTATTAAATTTTTTCCTTTCACCTTGTTTGGTTGTACACTCTTAAAAGAGTAAACATTAACCCATAAATCTTTCATTATCTTTGATTTGAGTGCAACATACTTCTTTTTTATCTTTCATGTGCTAATTCTATAAATATTATACTAATATTTAAAATATTTTGTATATATTTCAAATATTTATGAATTTTTAAAATATTTTTCTAATATTAAATATTTCTAAAATATTTAGAATATTTTATTAATATTTAAATAATATTTAAATATATAAAATATATTTTTATAATATCCAAAATTTTCAAATAATAAACAGGTTGAAATTTTTTTTACCTCTTCTCTTATTATGGATGTTACACTAGGGGAGGGTAGTTTTGACCCCATTTGGGGGTAAACTTCTACACGGGTTAAATGTTAATAGTAAATCAAAAAGGGTTAAAAGGAGTGTAACTATTAACCCTTCTTAACCCCATACCAAACATGAGAGGGTACCAACATGCAAGCACTGAATCCCATTAGAACTTCGAAGTTAAGTGTGCTTGGGTTAGAATAGTACCAAGATGGGTGCGGAAAGTTCTCGTGTTGTACTCCTTAGGTTGGGGATTTTTGGAAATAGCCTTCCTTTAGGGTACCCTGAAAAAGAAAGGTTGCGTACATCTATTCCCCCCAAGACCTTGCTTAGGCGGGAGCCCTTTGGGGCACTAGGAATGTTGCTTTACCTTAATGTTAATGCCGTCAACATTTATTAGTTTTTGCCGACATAACATTTAAAAAAACATTTTAAAAAATATAAATTTACTTTTTTATGTATTTACAAATTTTTTAGATATTTAAATATTTTCTAGATATTTTATAATTATTTTATATATAAACTCTAATTATTAAAATTATTTTCTATTTTTCTTCAAAGTCATATAAGCAAAAATTAACGGATATTGATGGCGTTAGCATTAAAATGAGACTTTGAAAAATTTTGTATAGTTTCGGCGGTTTTTTGAAAAATTAGAAAAATTAGATTATTTTTTGAAATCGCATCTAAAATTTAGATGGTTTTCAGTAAAAAGTCCTTTATTTTATGTCAAAATTAGTTTTTTCTCTTTTAATTTTTACCCAATGCAACCAGATGAGAACCAGTTCCGTAAAAAAACAAAAAAGATGGACTATTTGGAGGAAAAAAAGAGAACTACTGAAATAAATAAGTCTAAAAAATATAATTAAATTTCTTATTTTTCACTTACATGATGAATTTTATCATTTTTAAATTATTTACTGACCAAAATATGTTTTTCTTTGAAGTTGACTTATTAAAATTTTCATATTTTCACTTGGATAATCACCTTGTCTATTTTAAATCACTTAGGTGTCCAAATAATATTTTTATTGGAAATTCAGTGAATAAATCTTTCAAAATTTGACGTAGTTGACCAACTTATCCATTTTTTGCCATTTTGATGACAAAAATAAGACTTAGCGCGGCACTAGTTGCCAATTCCAAAGGCATGGTTAGGGATGCAAATGAGTCGAGTGGAGATGAATAGTTTTTCATTTAAAGCTAAAATCAATTTCTCTCTTGATCTTTTGAACCTTTGTTCAAACTTGTTTCACTAAGATATCAATGCCCGTAATATTTAGCTCAACTCAACTCGTTAGCTAAAGAGTTGAGTTGTGCTTGTTAATGAGCCAAGCTTGTTTTCAAGCTAAATAGAATCTTGCTCTATTTGAATTTGTTATTGAGTTGAGCTATTTGATTGATTATCGAACCATTTTCAAGTAACATGGACTACTGTTATCGACTCCTTAACAAGTTTTTAACGAGTCATTAACAAATTATTTATGATGTTAATGGGTCAATCACCCTTTTTTGAACTCGGTATTGGGATTATTAATCCTTAAATACCCAATTATGTTATTTTTTGTTATTAATATAATAAAATTAGTTTACCTATTTATTGCCTAATGTTTAGGAGTTATATATGAATGTCATTATTTTGTGAAACATAACAGGAGATGGACATAATGCTTGATGACATATCAATATTTGAAAGAAAACCCTTAAACTAGTTGCTTTTTTATGAGCCAATAAATTTTTGCTATTTGTATTAGGTAAGTAAGTACATCTTTTTGAAGGGGGGAAAAAAAAAGTTGTTACCCAATTTGTTTACTTACAACACAAAATTAGTACCTTATAGAAAATAATATTGAATTAATTATTCTTTCAAAAGCTAATTACCTTTTAACATGTATACTAAAAAAATTAGGGTCCCTTTAGAGACGTAACCTAGTGGTGTAGAACTATAATAGTTATATGCACCACCGAAATTTGAATCCCCACTATATAAAAGTAGCTTCCCATTGATGGGGTAGGGAATAATTTAAGGGGATTTGTCCCCCGCCCCCCCAAAAAGAAGACAATACCGATGTAAAATAAAAATAAAATTGGATAATATTTTAAGATTTGATAATGATGTTTATATCCAATGTAACAAAATATTATTGCATTATCTTGTATTGGTTAATGATCTTATATCATGTGTAATAGATCCACATGTTAGATAAGTATCAAACCATCTGGTTCTGAAAAACTAACAATAAGATTAATAATTTTTACTTATTATTGATTTACTGTCTTTATTTTTTACTAAACTGAAAATAGTATAAAAAATAAAAAAGAAACAAAAAAAAAATATTTCTAAAATATGAGTTTTGGTTTTCAAAAAACTTATAAGTTACAAACAAAACCGATACCAATTGGATGATGTTATTACCAAGACAACGTTACCGGTTAATACAATTTTGTAACTATCATTATGTAAATTAGTCGCAATATTACTCAAAGACTAACAAGCTCTTGCCACGATAAAAACAGTTTTGTAACTTTGTTTTGTCTCAATTTTCCAATTGTAGCATTAAATTACCGAATCTTGGTCATCTTCTCGGCCTCTTCAGCGATCATGTTGGCAATTGAGGTTCTCTCACTAAGCACAATCTCATATCCGTCGCGATAGTTATCCATCCCCTGGCTTAGCAGCTGCCAGAACAGGCTGCCAGTCGCTGCGCCGCCGTTGACAGCAGAGGTGTACACAATAGAGTAGACAGTAGAGTAGAAGGCGTCGCGCTCAGACGAGGTGTAGCCGGAGAGTTTGTATGATTTGCCAAATTCGGCGAACATGACGGGCTTGTGAAGGATGTTTTGAGCGTCTTGGATGTGGTGGGTTAACCATTGGTTTAAGAATGCATGACGAGATTCATTGCTTGACCCAGGTAACCTGCTCATGGAAGGGAAAAGTGGTCTGTGATTGTGAACAAACTGTTACGAAAGATTAAGTTGATGAGTGAAGGTTCACGAATGGTCTTAAACTCTAATAGGCCCCTCACAAAACATCAATAAACATACATAATGCAGAGATTCTCCTTTACTTGTGCTTGAAATATACAAATATTCAACTTGGTATAGTTGGGATTCAAACTCGTAATCTTTCTATTAATAAGATTTCGATAATATCTCAAGGAATTAATTGTCTCAAAAATTTAAGTTGATGAGTGAGGGTCCAAGAATGGTTTTGTACTCAAATAGTTAAAAACAAAAATGTTTTGTGTTATCCATGCTATAGATAGTTTTATTTTCTCATTGTTGGTCCACATCCTAAGTAATACAAGCAATTGCTAGATACTTTCAATTTGTTAAGGGCCCTTTTTAAAAATTAATTACATTATGAGCTTGTTTTTACTACATATCATTATTTCTAATTAGAAAAACAACTCTATATAATAAATTTAAAACGTTTATACACACAACATAATTTATGAGCAACATCTTATCGGGTATAACTAATGAGTTGAGTTGACCCACAATAGGTCCGAACCACTGACCCACAACTAATCCAACATGTTGATGACCTTAAAAGTGATGCAGCGCGGCAGCGAAAGATTAGGGGAACGGGATGGAAATGACGGCAGTCCCTTTTATTTTATTAAACTCTAATAAAAGTTACAAGGGAAAGATAAATTCGACTCTTATTCTTATTCTTGAGAATAGAATGAACAAATAACTCATAAAATTTATTCTAAAATTGGCTAACTAAAACCCTAACTATCCTCCTCTTTAAATAGAGGGGTTTTCTTAGTTTGATTTTAAATAATTTAAAATTAATTTAATTCCTAATTAGAACGAACTGCTGAGATTGACATCCGTGTGTTAGATCCAACAGTTGAAATCGCAATTCGTGTGCTCCTCTTAAAATAAAGAAAAACAAATTAAAGTTTTAATCTGAGTTTTAAAACTAATACTAATCCTAATCAAACTCTATCTAAAGACAAACTACAAGCCGCATTCTTCGTCAACCCGCGTCATGGTTCCGCCAACCATGCGTCCTGCCAAGCTATGCGCCACTCATGGATGCGAAGCAGCTTCAACCCGATTCTCCTTCCCTGTTGGACCTCTATCCATGGCGTTGTCTTCCCGTTAGCCCCCACCCGCCAATCTCTAGATGGGGGCTGCATCATTCTCTCCGACTTGTATCGAATTCATCCTTTAATTCGGCAAAGGGTCTTTCTAGCCATGTAGAATCCTCTTATTCTAGCCGCCAAGATTTTCGCGCTCCAGTTCATACGCCTTCTTGTCATGCTCCACTCCCGCTTGTGACTGAACTGCCAAGCTATCCGCCAAAGGAGGCGGGCTGCATCATCCTCTCCCGATTGAAAAGAATTCGCCCTCGGATTTGCTGACGGATCGTAGGGGTTGCCATTGCCAAGTAAAGCGTTGTAGCTCCTTCCGCCAAGCCTTTTGAATCCCAATGCACGAGCTTACCTGACAATCCCTGTTGCCTCCAAGCTATTCGCCAAAGGAGGCAGGGCTGCATCATCCTTTCCCGGTTGGAGAGAATTCGCCCTCGAATTTGCCACGAAGTCGTTGGGATCCTTCTTGCCATAGTTAGGACACTCGCTAAAGATGAAGAAGCCTCACAGTACGTGCTGATCTCGATGGTGGACCTGTTGTCAGTATATCCTCGCCATGGTTGGCCTTGTTTAGGTGGTAAAGGTGGGGTCAACTCTACTCGGTGATGGAGCAGATCCGGTAACCCTCTTCTCGGTACTTGACATTCCCATTGTGGCCTTATTCTTACCTCTGTCATAGCTGCCGGAAATTCTTTCAATTCTTTTATCTGTGTTGTTTCGTGTTACAATAGTCCCGCCAAGTCCCATCCTTGGTCGGTGTTAGTATAGCCGACTAGCTTTTTGGTCTCGCCAGGATGTAGATCATCACAAGTAACATCCACATTAGGCGCCTGATGTACTCGTGCCCTACATTAGTCTCTACGCCCATTGTTGGCGCTATGTAAGACAACGCCTCTGGATAATCCTTCCTCGATTGGCTGCCTACCTCTTCCGATTCCTCCTTCTCGTCAAAGATGGGCTCATCATACATGGGCTCATCAAATATGGGTGGAGAAGATAGGTCTAGTTGTGGTGCCTTATCAAAGATAGGTTCTCCATGGGTAACATCTATTGGTGGTGATGCCAACATGGCCTCGCCAACTATGTTGGTGCTTACATCCTTGTTTTCTGGCTCCGGTTCTTTGTTCCTTGACACACATAGCGCCTCGACCTTCTTGGGCATCAAGATGATCTCAAAGACGAAGCTATTTGTGTTCTTTCTTCCGTCATGGATGACGCTCCTATCACATTGCCATGGACGTCCCAATAGCAAGTGGCAAGCGTCCATCGTAACAACATCACACCAAACCGCTTCCCGATATGTGTCCCAGTTGAGAAATTGACCAAGCAACGCCTTGATATGGTTACCTGATCATCTTTCTCGAGCCAAGACACTGTAAGGGTTCGGATGTTCCTCTGTCTTCAACCTTAGCTTCTGAACGGCTTCTTCGGAGATGGCGTTCTCACAACTTCTCGAATCAATGACCATACGACATACCCTGCTGCCAATGGTACAAGTGGTCTGGAAGATGTCATGGTGCCTCCAATCTTCTCCTTCTGCTTCTTCAGGCATGAAGCCAGCTCGCCCGACTAATAGCAAGTGACTTTTGTCACCCACTAATTCCTCCTTGCCAAGTGAAAGTAATGCGTCTTGAGTTTCTTCCAACACAATGACGCCAACTTCCTCAAACTCCGAATTTTCTTCACGGAGGTCGGTGCCCACCTCTCGTTTTTCAATGTTGGCTATACCGATACAGAGCCGATGCTGCCTCGACTCAGGGTCCAGTAGATCAGTAAGTTCCGATGCCGGATTCTTGATCTAGTCCTTCATCTTTTTGTTTTCACCCGGTGTTAATGGGCGTTGGGGCTGGGTTCTTGGCGTTAAGTCAGGATTTGTTCCCAGTTGAATCGAGCAACGCTCGATTCACCTAAGTCTCTCCTCGAACTCGTCTAATCTCCGTTCATTTTGCATAATTCGGTCTCGATCAGAAACTTCCTCGATAGTAGCGTACCTTTGATGACTTGATGTCATTTTAGAAATGTTCCGAGCTCTGATACCAATTGATGCAGCGCGGTAGCGGAAGATTAAAGGGATGGGAAGGAAACGACAACCTTCCCTGTAATTTTATTAAACTCTAATAAAAGTTACAGGGGAAAGACAAATTCGATTCTCATTCTTACTCTTGAGAATAGAATAAACAAATAACTCATAAAATTGGCTAACTAAAACCCTAACTATCCTTCCCTTTAAATAGAGGGGTTTTCCTAGTTTAACTCTTACTAATTTAAAATTTAAATTAATTCCTAATTAGAACCAACAGCTGAGATTGCAATCCGTGTGCTAGATCCAACAGCTGAAATCGCAATCCGTGTACAACAACAACAACAACAACAACAACAACAACAACAACAGTCCCAGTGCCATAAGGGCTCCCACTTGCGCAGGGTCTAGGGAGGGTAGGATGTACACAGCCTTACCCCGTTAGGGTGAGACCCTGAAGAGAGGCTGTTTCCGAGGACCCCTAACCTAGGCTTTGGAATTTGATAGTTATGACGAGCCTGAAACAAAGAAGGAAAGAAGGGCATGTAAGACGAGTAAGTAGATCATGTAAAAAGCATGTAACACTCATGTAAAAAGAGCATGTAAGCATCGAAATCAATCCAGGCATTTATGTATGTAAGCGAGAAGGGAAAAAAGTAAAAGCAAACAAGCATATAGGGGAGGAGCTCCTACATGCTACACAATGCAGACCTATACAAAAGCATAGCGTGTAGGGAGTAGAGAGCGAAAGAGATAGAGAGAGAGAGAAGGTGTAGAGCAAGGGGGAGAGAAATTGAGAGGGAGAAAGGGAGAAAGGGGGCGAGAAAGAGAGAAGAACGGGCAGTGCAGAATGCGCCGAGAGTATCAGCAGCCTATGGCCCTACACCCCCAGGAATTTTAAATTCGTTTGCTCCTCTTAAAATAAAGAAAAACAAATAAAAGGTTTAAATCTGAATTTTAAAACTAATCCTAATCCTAATCAAACTCTATCTAAAAACTAACTATCAGCTGCATTCTTCGTCAACCTGCGGCAATGGTTCCGCCAACCATGCGTCCCACCAAGCTATGTGCCACTTGCGGATATGAAGCAGCTTCAACCCAATTTTCCTTCCCTGTTGGACCTTTATCCATGGCGTTGTCTTCCCATTAGCCCTCACCCGCCAATCTCTAGATGGCGGCTGCATCAAAAAGTTTGATCATTTATATTAAAGAGTTCCATTAGACCAAGTTAGAATTGTACGTGGGGATTGTTTTAGGATTTTAGCCAACACAATCGGCCCTTGCTAGTCCTCTCAAAACACATCTTGAGGCAACTCAATGAGTTGAGTCAAGTATGAAATTTTTTTCTTTTAATCTAACCGTAACCTTTTCTACTATCAATCCGGCTTGTATCAATTGATCCCTATAGATAGGTTGGATGAAGTTTTGACTATCATTTTTTTTAATAACTTTATCTACCAAACAAATGTAAATGTTACCTCATAAAAAAACTTTAACCCGTCAAAGATTGGGTAATTAAATATTAGTAGCTTTATGTTTGGTGTATTAATATTTTAATTCATAAACTTTGTGGAATAACTTGTTGATCCAAAAATTACATGTATTTAATAAATAAATCCAATGACGGTGTCAAAGAGTGTAAAAATTGTTGTTGTTTGTCAGTAACTCGCCATCTCTTTGCTATTCCAATCACCCTACACACAAACTGTGATATTGTGTGACTATTAATAAAATAGAGTCGGATGAGAGGTGTATTTTACACAATTATACAATGTCATTTGAACTATTTTCTTAAATACATGTAACTTTAAATTAAAATAATATTTCACAAAGTTTGTAGACTAAAAGCTTAATAGAACAAACCTCAAGATACTAACATAGAATTTACCCTTAAAAATAGTATCATGAAAGATTGTAGAATTACAAGTGCACCCATTATTGTTAAACTTCACCGGTGCTTTAGACCTAACCCACAAAGTTGGCACATATGAGGTCCACATATAAGTTCAAGTGGGGTTCATTCCTAAAACTAATTGACATTAGGTAGAGTAACCTACTAGATTTTTGATTTCTTGACTCTCACAACTTTTATGTGGGATTTTACTTGACTCACATGTGGCGTTGTTAACAATTATTTTAACCAAAAGAAAACATGCCCTTATAGGTGTAAAAGAAAAGGGTAAGAATTACCATTGATCAGGATAGGAATGAACAGATGCAAAATCAACAGCAGGGATTAAATGGTTGGAGATGAAGTCAGTGCCAGCCTGGAATGGATTTGGGTTGAATTGTTGTTTATCAGGCCCATAAAATCCTTCCATTCCAATTTCTACCAAGTGATTTCCATCTATTGTCTTCAAGTATGTTGCCATTTCTCTCACCCATGCCTTGCCATTTGCAACCAAAAAAGAAAAGCAATAGTTGCTGTATTTTTAAAATAAGTAAAAGGTACTGTTTCGTGCATTTTGTGAAGGGGTGTGTCTCTTCAAATGAAGGGATATATATCTTCATGAAAGAATGTGTTTCTTTATGAAAAGATGTGTCCGTGTCTGTTCATAAAAGGATGCGTCTCTTTATAAAGGGGTGTGTCTTTTCAAATGAAGGGACATGTCGGCTCATGAAGGGACGTGTCTCTTTATAAAAAGATGCGTCTCTTCCAATCCCTTCTATTCACAAGATTTAAATAGATTAAAAACACCCATTTATCACACTTTTATTCTTTAATCTCATAAATCTATCATTATCTATATTCATTCTTTCTTTGTTAAATTTCCCTAACAGCCATAATGCTTTTTTTCTTTTCTAAATGGATGGTGATGTTTAGAATTAAATAGGGTTGTAAACGGGCAGACCAGAGTCAAACTCTCTCGTATTTGAAATTGAACTCGATAAGCGTTAAGGATCTCGAGTTTGAGTTGGGTCAAGCAATCCCTGGCTCAAACTCGAATGCGATAAGCCATATAAGCCTAAGTTTGAGGTAAGTCGAGAACCCTTTGTTCATATTTGAGCTTCGTAAGCTTCAACAAGCTCAATTTAGAGGGAGCACTTATCAAGATTTCATATTTTTATTCGCACTAAGCTTATAAAAATAATCTTATATCAGAACTATTATATTAGCAAATGTTCTCTTAACATGGATATTAAATACATAAATTTAGTGTGTTACATATAGGATTATGTGCATTTTAGTATCCGATGTTTTAAAAATAATAAAAGGGACCCTGACCTTTTTGAATTAATGAAAGGCCCTTGAGTTTTGTGGCATTAATAAAAAAAAAAGACATCTCTCCAGCGTGATGACATTATTTTTCAACAACAGAGCTAACAGACAACTATTTTTTATTAATGGTACAATAAAATGACAAAATTACCGAAAGAGGGAAGGCTGCGTACATCAACCCCCCCCCCCCCCGACCCCGCTTGTGCAAGAGCCCTTGAGGCACTGGGATTGTTGTTATTGTTGTTGTTGTATTAATAAAAAAGCAGTTGCCACGTCATTTTTGTTGACTGAAAATGACGTCATCATGCTGGAGAGGGGCTTTTTATTAATACAATAAAAACATATGGGTCTTTTTATTAATTAAAAAAGTCGGTGTCTTTTTTATTATTTTAAAAAATATCGAAGTACTAAATTGTAAATAACTATCATACATAAGTATATA
Source organism: Simmondsia chinensis (assembly GCA_018398585.1). Lineage (NCBI taxonomy): Eukaryota > Viridiplantae > Streptophyta > Magnoliopsida > Caryophyllales > Simmondsiaceae > Simmondsia > Simmondsia chinensis. Next base: position 4,098,293 of record JAGTTD010000026.1, on the reverse strand, counting down.
AAGCATTGCAAGTGAAGAAAATAGTTTGGAAAATAAGGTAAAAACCTGAATGGTGTTGCCAGAAGGATCAGATGGGCAACGTGGCTCGTTCATAAGCTCCCAAGCCATGATTGTAGGATCGTCTTTGTTGCTGATTCCCGTTATCGTGTTGCGTCTTGTTAACACCGTCTAATTTTCTCCACATGATTTTATTCAAATTGTTAGCCTTTGACCTTTTATTGTATAATTATTTTGATGTTTTAACATATATAATATGCTATCAAGATTTCGAAAATCTTATCATTTTGAGTACCTTTGGTAAGAAATCCGGTGATTTTTTCTAGAAAAATGTTATAAATGTGGAATATAATTGTAACAATATATAGATAGTGGTGAAGTTTGGTGTTTTTTCCATAAAGCTAATGTGAAACATGATTTACCCTATATAGGTGGCTTTCTCTAAAATATTACTAGAAACATATACAATATTAGCATTTCTTTTTGATAGAAATTTATCAAAATTTGACAAAACTTCACCAGATTCTGATAGAAGGTACGTAAGTGTTATAAGTTTACCTCATTACATATATTTGAAATGTCGAGATATGTTAGTTGTAAATGTTTAAACCTCAATGATATGTAACCTATAATTTCCCTTAATTTAAACATTTCGACATTGGGATCGTCTTATTCTATTAGCCAATATAGTTGAATTTGCGACTTCATTAATTTTTTTTTTTTGGGGGGGGGGGGGTATTATATTGTAGGTCCTTACTAGAGTGTCAATGAGTTGAGTTGTCAGTTTGTTATTTAGCTTAAGAGACTTGACATGCATTGAGCTTAAGTCAAGTTGAGGCTGGTTGTTTTGCTGACCAAGTGGAGCTTTAACCTAGCCAAACTAATATGCTAGACCAAACATAGCCCAAATAAGCTTAATGTGTCTTCATATCAAAACATCGGGATACACATGACATTAATTAGTCAAACTCGAAACTGAAAAAATAAAACAGAAAAATAGGAAGAAAAAAAATACCTTGATATGGTTCTTGTAGAAATCCTTGACAAGAGGGTTGGTGAAGAAGTCATCTTCAGAAGATATGGATTGGCCTTGGCTTCTTGCCCACTCCACATATTGCTTCTTACCCCCATAATCCTCATAGTTATCCACCAAGCTTAATATTAACTTTATCTCATATTTCTTTGCCTCACTTATCACAAAATCCAAAGCCTAAATATTTCATTAAATTACCATTAGAAACCGCACAACTGTTAAGAAAGAGGAGTAATTGATGCCAATTCACATCGCTATTAGGCTTGAACGTCTGTTTGCATTTCGGATATTGCTTTACTTGAATTCCATTTTGTAAATATTGCTTCTTTCTTTCTGGGGGTGGAAGTCTTTCAAAAAACAACCTCTCTACTAGATAGCACTATGTAGGTGTAAAACTGCACACATCTTACCCTTATCAAACCCTGTCTTTGCGGAGCCTTCTTGAGGCACGGAGTGATTGCTGTTGTTATACAAGGGAAAAGGAAAAAAGATAGGCACAAATGGTTCCAAATATTTAGAACTTTTTGAAATATAATTTTCCCTTAACAATTTTACATCAAAAGACTGGTGATTAACCGGTATATGATCATTGAGTCTAATTATGCTTCCGTGGTCTCCAATGTGCTAGGCCACTACATGCCTATGTTAGTGGAATTTCTTGCGCAACAAAATCTAGTCTCTAATTTTGAAATTTCATACAATTAGTTTTCTTTGTAACAAATCATTTTGTAAAGTTGGAAGTTACAAGGGTTGACCCCATTATTGCTTGACTGTCATCATAGTGTGTTGTACTACCTCCCAAGCATTTCTTAGGTCCAACCCATTGTTTTAGTTTTAGTTTTAGTTTTAGTTTAGCATTGTGAGTTTAAAATAAAAAGAAAGAAGATATTATTGAGTTTTGCTTGCTTGATATTTTAGGTCCGATTTAAAAGATTATATTAGATAGAATTTATAGCAACATACCCAGTGCTCCAAGGGCTCCTGCGTAAGCAAGGTCTGGGGGGGCGGATGTACACAGCCTTCCCCCTTCAGGGTATTACCCCGGAAGAGAGGCTGTTTCCGAGTGCCTCCAACATAAGGGTGAGGACTTTCCAGGAGGTCACCCATCGTGGTACTACTCTCGCCCAAGCACGCTTAACTTCGTAGTTCTAATAGGATCCGGTGACGGCATGTTGGTACCCTCTTTGGTATTAGATAGAATTTATATTAGAGTTAATTTTGAATTTTTTCTTTAAAGTTTGAGTTTAACTTTGAATATGAGCAGTTTACAAAAGGGGTTACAAAGTTTGGTTAAGATTAGAGAGAGTTAAGAGTCTAGTAGTATTGAGTTTGAGTTGAATTACAGATCACAATTCTGAAATTCAAAGAGTTAGTTTGATGTTTGATTGGATGGTGGTCTTTTCCCTCTAGTTGAGAGAGTTCCATATTAATTTCAATATTCTTTTATGCAATTTTTTGCTTTTGCTATTTTCTTGTTTGATTTTCGCCAAGAAGTGGTATTAGAGCATGTTTAATGTTGAGGCCTAGAGTTTGGGGAGATGTTGAACAGCAGTAATTGGGTCAGAGGTACGAGATCGATTTTTCTGATGGAAAGAATAATATCTCATTGTCGCAAAGCATGATTGAAGATCTCCTAGTTAAATAAGGTTGTAGAAGGTACTAAATGACGAGAGGTTCAAAAAATAAATGATGATGAATGGAAGGAGATGCAAATGAAAGCGGTAACAATAATTTGTCTTGCTCTTTTCCTATATATTAAGATATCGTATTGGATGAAAGGTCTCATAAGTCATGGGAGAAGTTGGAAAATATTTACATGTTGAAATCGCTCATAAATAAGTTGTATATGAAGACGGATTTACACCGGTTGAAGATGGAAAAGGGTAGCAATTTGAGAGATCATTCAAGTGCATGAAGGTAAAGCTTTGATTTTATTGGCTCATTTCCCAAAATCTTATGAAACAGTTATGACAAAGTTATTAGTAGGAACAACAACTTTTGAATTGGATGAAACCATGAAAATTTTGTTCGAAAACAAAAAGTTGGTGAAAGGTGATAAACTTAGAAATGATGAAGGAGCCACTTAAGCAACGATTTGAAGTAGAGGGAAGAGTTGCACTCTTGGGTGGCGATAGAGATTATTCTACGTCAGGTTCTAGACCTAGAAGCAATTATGGTGCCAAAGAATGTTATTATTGTCGTGACATGGGTCATATTCAAGTATTTTGCAAGCAAATGAACGCAGACTTAAAACAGTTTAAGAAGGCCCACGAGAAGAGGTATAAAAGCGAGGGGGAGAAATTCGAGACTTCCAGCAACGTAGCATTTGATGATGGTGACAACATTTTCTAGTTCAAGATAGAAAGACAAGTGAGGGTGGATCCTTGATTCGGGGTGCTTCCATTGCGTATGTATAAAGAGGGACAAGCTCGATTCTTTCGAGGAATGTTTGATGGGACAGTTCAGGTATTAGAGTGCATCTAGAACAATCCTAATCTAGGGTTTTACATATAACTATTGTATCCCTTGACTCATATAAAATTTAAGGGCTTTAGTGCCTTTGCTCTAGCTATGCTAGGCCTATATAAAGGCCCCTCACATACCTCTCTTATTTACTTCAACATATACAATTCTCTTTATATTCACATGGTATCAGAGCAATCTCTGATTTAAGTTTTTTTTTTTTCCCGTGTTTCCGCTTTTCTTTAATTTCTTTTTGCATTGTGTTGAATTCTTTTTTTTTTTTTTTTTTGTCTTCTCTCTTACTACTTTAACTTTTGTGAATGGCATCTGACACTGGTCGATCTTATGCTAGTGCTCTTTCATCCTCTTCCCAATCCGACTCCTCGCTGCTTCCGGTGGAGGCCAGTCAAGAGAATACCAGTCCTCCACCCGGCGTGAAGGGCATCGCCTCCCCAAGGGTGGTGACCGACACCCCTTATGTCAGTCCCATCACCTCCGGTGCATTGCTTCCTCGGTCGGTGGATACCAGTGTCATCATCTCCAGTATTCCACCACCACTTGGGAGGCCTAAAGTGAACTCGGCACTTAGTTTGGGCATTCCCCCATCCTTGGCTCTCCCCACTATTTTATTTCTCCACCCATGACATGGCTCATCGGACCCACTGTTTTCGAAGCCTTCCTCGGCCCCGGCAGTGGTAGCACCAACCCCCCCCCCCCCCCCCCTCTCTCTCTTCATCACTCAATAGTGCCCGGGGGCTGCTCTTTCTCCCTTTGGTTCGACCAACCCTACTATAATAAAACCTAATTTAACAAACCCTAGTTTCCACAATCACTCTCCCTCTCCCGTATTAATTCCCTTTTCTAACATTATAAGCATTGTTATAATAAAAACTAGAATCAACAACAGATTAACCCCTCTGGCGTGAACAAATTAACATGTTGTTAATTTCTTACCAATTATTAGGGTTTATAGATGCTACTTGCCCTTGCCCCCTCACCCAAATCACCCTCTCAAATGGATTGACCCACCCCAATCCCGATTACGTTACGTGGCTTCACATGGATCAAAGTTTTCAATCCTGCATTGCAGTTACCCTCTATCGTCCCTTAATAAATGACATTGTCCGCCACTTTACCTCAAAAGCCATGTGGGCTTGGCTAAGCGTTTCCGGGATCGCTCCATATCTATGGAGTTTGATCTTCGAATCCAACTCATTAACCACCGTTAAGATGGCAAAATAATAGACGTTTATCTCTCTGAATTAAAAACAAGCACGGACGACTTAGCTGCCATTGACTAGCCTGTTTTATAAAGAAAATTAAAAAACTTTGCTATTTATTGCTTACCTCCTGAGTATGCCGCCTTTGAAACTTTCACTCGCCAAACCTTAAAATAATACACTTGTGAAGAGTTAAAAACTTCCTTGCTCAATGAAGAAGTTGTCTTAACCCTAATTGGATGAACAAATTCTGACCCTAGTCATGCCATGGTTGCCCACGGTCAACACAACCCGGTGCATCACCCAGGTGTGGCAACTGTAGCCGCGGCCATGGCCGGAACAGGCGCAATGAGCGCGGCGGACGCGGTGGCCCACCGGGTCACCACAACTTGCAGCCGCCCCACTGTGGGTCCCCCCACCCTGGCTCTCATTTCTTAGTTCAATCTTGATATGGTCCTTCCCCTAACTCTGCTGCAGGTGAGCTCGGGCTTGGGCCCCAGTTCTGCTCCCAAACCTATCACACGGCTGTTGCTTGCCCACACCGCTTCGATGATACCTCCTTTCTAGATCCTTCTCATTCTTTTGCTGCTATGACTATTAGAGAACTACATGACTACAATTGGTACCCTGATTTCTGGTGCTACCAACCATATGATGCCAAGCCTATGTATCTTATCTAACCTTCTTTCTTATTCTGGTCATAAAGGTATTCTTGTAGGCGATGGTGCATTACCCCTTATAACACATGTGGGCTCTACAACTATATCTACTTCCCAATATCCACTAAATCTACCTAATATCATGCTTGCACCTAACATCAAGCATAATTTACTATCAATTAGACAACTATGCCAAGACAATAGTTGTAGGGTTGAATTTGACTCACACTTCTTTTGTGTTATGGACAAAGCTACGGGAATGCCGCTTCTACGAGTACTCAGTGACGGGTCTATCTATAGATTCTCATTACATGACGTTGGCCTAATTGCACAAGTAAAGAATGGCAAATTGTGGCATCAAAGAATAGGACATCTAGGTAGTACAGTTCTTGATGCGTTTTGTAAGAAACAATTTTTTTCCGATTGTTAAGTTTTTGGATAAATGTTCCTCTTGCTGTTTAGAAAAACTTAGAAAACTTTCATTTGAACATGTATTACATAATTCTACCATACCTCTTCATTTAATACATTCAAATGTTTGGCACTCATCTGTATCCTCTTACTCGGCATATAAATACTATGTTTTATTTATCTATGATTTTTCTAGATTCATGTGGCTTTATTTGATACAGTGAAAATCTGATGTTTATGAAATATCCACATTCAAAAATCTAGTTGAAAATCAATTTAATACTACCATTAAGATTTTTCAAAGTGATGGCGGAGGTGAATTCGATCACCAGCATATGAACGCTCTTTGTCGTGATGCTGGAATTCATTTCCGTTTATCCTGTCCTGATACCGAGGACCAAAATGGGGTGAGGAACACAAGCATTGACATTTATATGAAATGGCACGGACTCTCTTAATTCACTCTGAATTACCTTACGAATTTTGGGATGATGCTTTTTGTAATGCATGTTTTACTATCAATTGTCTCCCTACCCCAATTCTTTCAAATGACTCCCCTTTCCAAGAACATTTTGGTACAAACCCGAATTACAACTGTTTTCGCGTTTTTGGGTGTGCTTGTTATCTAAGCATCACATCCGGTGCCCCTCATAAACTTGCCCCTCGCTCCATCCCTTGCATTTTCCTAGGATATGCCGTTGGCTACAAAGGATATAGATGTTATGACCCTAAAAATAAACGAATGTATATAAATCGGCATGTGGTTTTTGATGAATTCTGTTTTCCTTTTAAAGGACTTGTCACCTAGAACATATCAATCTCTGATGTGACAATTCCACCACCTGTAATTGTCCACACTCAGGCTTAACTGGGGTCATTACCCCTTCCTCCCCCAAGGGTCCCCCCCCCCCCCCCCCCCCCTCTTAGCGCCAACACTGGGGCCTTGGTCCCTGCGCTGTACCCGCTGCCCGAACCCTACTATCCCGACCCACCCCCGGCCCTTGCCTAATCGGTTCCTCTCGCCCTTGTCCCTAACCGAGGTCCGGTTTCATTGGGACCTTTACCCGCATTCACCCCCTATTACCAACAGCCCCTCTAGAACTGAACCCTGGGACAGCCCCCTACCCGAATCCTGGGATCGCAAGTCCCCAGATCCATACCCTGTTCCCACCGGTGTCATGCACCTCGAACCCACTAATCCATTAGGGCCGAGTCTAAACACCCATCACATGCAAACTAGGCTTAAAGCAGGCATATGTAAAACTAAGTATCCCCTTTCACTCTCTTCCACAACTGTCATACAAGAAAGCACATGTTACTCTCAGGCTGTGAAAAATCAAAATGGCAAGAAGCCATGGCGGATGAATTTAATGCTCTCCTGCTCAATAACACTTGGGACTTAGTGCTTCATCACCCTTTAAAAAACCTTGTAGGAAGCAGGTGGAAATATAAAGTAAAGTACAAAGTGGTTGGCTCTGTTGAACCATTCAAGGCCCACCTTATGGCTCAAGGTTTTCATCAACGTGAAGGCCTTGACTACAAGGAGACCTTTATCCTTGTTGTCAAACCTACCACCAAATACTTTATACTCACCCTTGCTATTAGATACAACTGGCCCATTCGCCAGTTGGATGTCAAAAATGCTTTCCTACATGGCTACCTTAAGGAAGAAGTTTATATGAAACTACCTCAAGGCTTCATACACCCAACCATATATGTCGCCTAAGGAAGGTGTTGTACGGACTCAAACAGGCATAGCGGGCATGGGTCCAACGGTTTAGTGCATTCTTACTTAGTCTTAGTTTTACTTGTTGTCATGCTGACCCATCTTTATTTATTCACAAAACCAAGTCTCACCTCTCATGCCTCTTGTTATATGTTGATGGCATCATCCTAACAAGCACTGAATCTTCCCATCTCAACCACTTAGTTGAGTCCTTATCGACTCAATTCGCAATAAAAGACCTTGGCCCCTTACACTTTTTCCTCGGAATTGAAGCCCACAGTACACCCAACCCAGTCTTTCTCTCTCAACACAAGTACACAATCAACCTCCTCACTAAACATGATTTGTGTGATGCCAAACCTGTCAAGACCCCTCTTCCTACCCGAGCACACCTTTCTTTGAGTGATGGGGACCCTCTTAAATATCCCACTGAGTACAGGAGAGCTATTGGGGCCCTTTAGTACTTGACCATGACTCGTCCTGACATATGCTATGTGGTTATCCTCATCTCCTAGTTCATATATGCTCCCTGCACCATCCATTGTAGGCCATCAAGCGCATTCTTCGATACCTCAAAGCCATCCCCAGCCATAGTCTCTCCATATTACCCGCCTCCACGCCTACGGTCATTGCTTTTGCTAATGCTGACTGGGGTGGCTGCCCTGATCCTCGTCGCTCTACCATTGGCTATGCCTTATACCTTGGTCCCAATCTTATCTCATGGCAGGCAACGAAACATGCTACTGTCTCCAAATCCACGACTGAATCTGAATACTGAGGTTGTTGCTCAATTCGTAGCTGAGAGCTACTGGATTCCTTATCTAATGAGGGATCTCAGTCTTCATCACCCAGGTCCGATCACAATTGACTATGACAATGTCTCCTCCTCATACTTTGCTGCAAATCAGGTGTCCAATAATAGAAGCAAACATGTCGTTCGAGAGAAGGTACTCAAATGTGATCTCTAGGTTCCCTACACCCCCACAGCTAAGCAAATTGCTGATATCTTCACAAGAGTCTCCCTGCCGACCGCTTCCTCGAACACAAGACCAATCTTCGTGTTCTTCCACCACGCTCAGATTGAGGGGGTGTATTAGAGTGCATCTAGAACATTCCTAGTCTAGGGTTTTACATATTACGATTGTACCCTTTGACTCATATAAAGTCCAAGGGCTTTAGTGTCTTTGTGCTAACTATGCTTAGCCTATATAAAGGCTCCTTATGTACCTCCCTTAGTTCAATATATACAAGTCTCTCTAAATTCACATTAGGCTGGCTAATAATGAAGAGGTCAAGGAAGAAGGGTGTTGGGAACGTTCAAATTAGGATGCAAGATGACAAGATGAGGACGTTGCCAAAGTTAGATATGTGCTAAGACTTTGAAAAAAATTGATTTCATTAGGAAGGCTGGTCTGTCGTGAGGCTGTTTGTGTTGTTTAAAAAAAGAAAAAAAGAAAAAAGGAAGGCTTGATGAGTTGGGTTATGGCTACTTAGCTCAAGGTGGGAGAATGACAGTCACAAATGGGAAATTGGTTGTCATTACAATGAACAAGAATTGGAAGAAATTATATGTGCTTGAAGAAAGTAGATCAGTGAGTAGCAAGGGTAAAAGCTCGATTTAAAAAAGGGTTCGATTTGCGGACGTGGGGAGAAGCTTTGATTTCGCATTAGTGTGCCAAGATTTTTAATATGGGTTGCATGGGGAGAATTGTTGGGTACAGCCCATACTTTTGGTTTTTAGTTTTGTTTTACGAGTTTAAAACAAAAAGAAGAAAAAGAAAAACAATATTAGTCACATTTGCTTGTTTCATATTTTAGGTGAGATTTAGGGAATTTGGATAGATTTAGAGCTAATTTTGATTGTTTTAATTTCGAGTTTGAATTTCAATATTGGTAGGTTATAGAATGAGTTAAAAAGTTTGATGAAGACTATGTTTAGCTGTTGTTGTTAGCTATTAGCATTTAGCTGTTAGCTCTTAATTTATTGATAGCTGTTAGTTAATGGATGATGCATTTGGTAAACTAAGATGAAAAGGATGGGCAGAATGATAAATAGAATGTAATTATAGAGCGTTTGAAAAGTTAAAAGCTAAATTGTTTAGCCTTTGAAAAACTACTTTTCATAACAACAAATTTTTTACCAAACAACAGTACTAACTTTTTGACTAGTCAAAACACTAAACGCTATGGAAAGTTGCTTGCCAAACCTAGCTGAAAATATCTCTCCTGAAATAAATCAAATTTCCAAGTGAAACTTGACCTAATATATATCCTCAAAAATCAAGGTTTAAGGAAACAAACAAAGAGAAAGAATAACAGGAAAAAAAAAAAAAGGTTATAACACTAAAAGTTTCTATAATTTTCTCTATATGCCAATTTAGTTCTTATAATTCTGATTGTATTAATTTTTTTTGGATCAATATAATTGTGTCAGTTTAGTCCTTCTACAATTTATATTATATCAATTGAGCTTGTTGGCCAAATTCAAGTTAAGTTAGTGACGTAATTTTTAACGGTACACTCATGTTCAATGCAAGTAACCGGCTGCAAATCCATCAATTGACTCAATTTAACTCAATCTATAGCCGAACCATTAAAATTTTCATTAGCAACTTAATATAAATTTTACTATAAGAACCAAATTGACAGAGTATCAATTATACAGGAACAAAGTTAACACAATTAAAAGTAAAAGGACTAAGTTGACGCAATAGATAAAGCACGGCGGCTTTTGACATTAATAACCCAAAAAAATTCACAGAAATCCAGGTTCAAGGAAACAAACAATTCGACCAAAAAAAGGGCAACAAACAAAAAGAAAGAAAAAGGAAACAAAAAGGGGTTATTTACATGAAAAGTTCCTATACTATTTTTTTATTATGCTATTTAAATTTATATACTTTTAATTGTATTAGTTTAGTCCCTTTACAATTTATAATATTTCAATTTAGTATTTTGGTCAAATTTAAGTTAAGTTATTAATATAATTTTTGACTGCACAAGCACATTAGATAGAAGTAATCCACTACAATTCCATGAACTGACTCAATTTAACTCAATTCATGACCGAATCATTAAAATTTTCATTAGCAACTCAACACTTTTTACTCTTAGCACCAAATTAATACAATATCAATTGTATAACAATCAAATTGACACAATTAAAAGTACAATGACTAAATTGATAAAATAGACAAAGTATATGGATTAAATTGACACAATTAGAAATTTCATTAACTTAACATAAATTTGATGGAGATGAATCGGATATGATTGAGCATATTGCGTCAATGAATTAGGGGTTTTGCTGATTTGTTTTCTTGTCTTTTGGTTCGTTCCGCCCTATTCCTAGTTCACGGCAAGTCTTCTCCAAAGGTGGTTAAGACATTTAGTATTTGTTAGCTTTCACTTATTTTTTTCTCACCTCCTTTTTTGTAATCCCCTTTTTTGTCTTTTTTCTTGCTTTTTTTTTTTTTTTTTTTTTTTGTAATCATATTATTTTGTCTTTTGCTCTCCACTTCTATATGGATAAACTCAGGACTCGTCTGTACGAGTTGCGTGTTTGGTAATATGACTTTGTCACTAATCATCGGAAAAGGCAATGTATAGGGACTTTTTTTTTTTGGCACGACACTTAGCGTTAGTAATCCAAGAAAAAGGCAAGGTAACTTACTTGGAACACTTGCTCATTGTAGGTGCCAGGGGAGACCTGAAGGGGTCTAACCCCGCCATCACTAAAGGCCCAAGTCCTCGCAATCTTGAGGCCGTGGCTCGAGCCATCTTCGAAGGCTTGAGACACCATAGCTCGAGTCGATGGGTCTGAACCCAGTAGCATTAGCCAATAAGAATTGAATCCATTTGCATAGAATGGTGTCCCATTTAAGTAAAATTGAACCCCTTTTGTTGTCACAAACCCATCATTTTCTACTGCTTTTACTTGCATGAAAATGGCAAGAAAAGACATGAAAATCATAACCCATTTCTTCATTTTTTTTTTTTTTTTTTTTTTGGGTTTTGTTTTGTTTTTTCTTTTAAATATGGTTGTGTTTTGGGAAAATTAATGGGTTTATAAAGGGATGTCCAATGGAGGCATGTTGGTAATTATCTTTCCTTGTCAGTGTTAATGGTTTTCTTTTTTTTTTTACATTGGTAAGGAGTATAATATCTTCCCTTAGAAAAGAAAACTGACAGTTGGAAGGGAGGTCATGAGTTTTAAAACAATAACCTTTAGTTTGGGAGTTGGAGACAAACTACTATACCAATACCTTTATCTCGTCTTAATGATAATGGAAAATTTTTTCTGACTTATTTTATTCTATTTTTTGATGAGTTTATAACAACTATATGTTATACAGAAATTATGATTTTTTTACTATTTAAGGGAAACTGACTCCCCTTCAAGAAAAAAGAAAACGTCCCCTTTGCAAAAGAGAAAACGCTTTTTGTCATGATTTCTTGTCATATACATTACTCTAACATCAGCTTAGCAGAACTTGAACTAATACATAATTATAGAGTAAAATTATTTTCTTTGATTTAAAAGACAAAAATTGTGGGAAAAAAATATTTTGATTAAAAATAGTTTAAGAGAAAAAAATTTTCCATATAAAAATATTATCTTTTCACTGGCCATATTATATATGCCAAGAAGGGGTTGTCACATTATTTCTGTGACTCCAAAATGCACCTGTGTTAGTGCCTTATTTTTTAAAGTGCTATTAGTAAAATTGGGGCTTCATTCATAAATGGACTTTTCCTCTCTTACAATGCCTTATTTTTTAACTTTATTTTAAATTTTTTAATTATTTTAATGTTTAAAATTATATTAGGTGATGTTATTCTTATTATTTCAAAATACATGACAAAAATATATAGAAAAAAATGACTAAGCCGTTAGATGGTCATTTTTTTTTCTTTTTTTTTTTTTCGCAGAAGCCAAAAAAATAAAAAAAAATTTATATAATTATTGGAAACAAAATAAAACGTTACATTTTGACTATTTTTAAATTAAAAAAGATTGGGCCTTCTGCCCGGGGCTCCAGCCTTGGTGCTTCAATCCTCTAAGGTGTTTTGAGTATGAGAGAACAAGTATGTCAAAACTTAAGTCTTGTTTGTGTAATTAGCGTTCTCATGGTGTTTTCTCGAGTCGGACATATGAGCGGAAACGAGTAGAGTTGATTTATTTAGTTTAATTAGTTTGGAGTCGAGTGAAGCTCGAGTTCGAAGTCTCACAATTCCAAATAAGTCAACCACAGTACACTTTGTAAGCTCAAATGTGCCCATTAGTGCTGAGTTTGAGTCTAAATAAGTCTAAGTTTGGCACACACGAGCCTGAATCAAGGTTAAATGAGTTTAAATAAGATAAAATCAACTCTGAGCTTCCCAAGCGTAGTTTTGAGCATAATCTAACTGAACTGAGGCTGCATCTCTAATCAATTGGTTAAATTATATACTAGTACCTTGATGTTTGATTTATTAATTTTTTTTACTGCACAAACTTTTCGAAATAAATTTTTTAGTCCAAAAAGTAACATTTATTTAATAAAATTGTCCAAATAAAGGTGTAAAACTTATAGTTATTTATTGCCAAACCAACCATTCACTCACTATACCCTCATCCCATATATGAACAGCAATGTCGTGACACTATTAACCAAAATGAGTTAGACAAGAGATCTGTACCCTTATACACTTCAGGTTAGATTATTTTATTAAATACAAGTAACTTTTAAACTAAATATTAATTTAATAAACTTGTGCAATTGGAAATTAATACATCAATTAATAGGATATTAGTGTGTAACTGACCGTAATTAATGACCCGAAATCAACACCCCCCCCCCCCCCCCCCCCCCCCCCCCCCCCCCCCCCCCTCTTCTTTTTTTGGTAATCTCGCCCTAAAATGCCTTAAAATGGCACATTTTAATAATTACTTTAAAATGCCCTTATTTTATAATTACCATTAAATGCCTTATGATACTTGCCAAAAAGACGTTCTTATTAAAAAAAAAAATCCATATCCGATACACTGAATTATAAAATCCTTGGATCACAAGAAAGCAGCATACTCAGTGCCTCAAGAGTTCCTGCCTAAGCAGGGTTTGGGGGGCGAATGTATGCAGCCTTCCCACTTCATGATATTACCCCTGAAGAGAGACTGTTTCCGAGTGCCCCTAACCTGATGTAAGGACTTCTCAAGAGGTCGCCCATCCTTGGATTACAAGAGTAATTCAAAACAATTATTTTTTTCTATAAATTAGAGGTAATTTGGTACAAGTAACCTAAGATTTGATAATATGTTTTTTAGATGTTTGAGATTTTTGAAATATTTTGTAAGGTATTATAACCTTTGATATTTTTTCTTTGGTGGATTACATATTGATATCTTCAGGTTTGGTATGTTAAAATTATTTAGTTCATAAACTTTGTAAATAAATTTTTAATGCTAAAAGTTACACGTATGAAATAAAATAGTTCAAAGCATAGAGTATAAGAGTGTAAATTAGGATCCTCATTTGACTTTTCTTCATTTGCAATATTGTCACAACATGGTGGGTTGTGTTTGGGATGAAGGGAATAATGAGAGATGGTGGAATTATCGTTAAATAGGACAAGTTTTAGATACTTTTACACCATTATTTGAACTATTTTATTAAATACATATAATTTTTAAAATTATAAGTTATTTCATAAAATTTGTAGACCATAAAATTAAGACATAAGCCTCGGGATACTAACATTATTTATCTTTTTTTTTTTCAAATACCATCTTCAAATCTTCGTTAGGATTTTATTAAATTATAGTGATGTGACACTTAAAAAATATATAAAAAGATAATTTAACTAAGGGTAAATTTATCATTTACCTTTAAATGACATAATATATTATTTAAATTCTCTAAAGTTTGGAGTATTCCAATATTTCAATATATAAAATGGTATATTCTAAGATTTCAAGGGCAATGCTCATTATAATTTGACCCAGAAAAATGGTCATTATCTATAGAGCCCATTATACAATGGAGATAACAAAGTAAACCCTTATCTAGAATACATAAATGGAGTGCAATCATATAAATATATGAAATAATGTCAAATCTATTGATTGCCAAGTATCTTAGAAAATATATCATAATACCAACTATCTGAATACTTCAACTCAAAACCTCATGGTACCTGAAAAAGCTGGCGGAGCCATGTTGATAGTACCGGGGTGTATGAACCCCGCAACTTTATTACCAGATCTTTACAAATGTATATTTACTGGCATAAAAATTCTAAATATTTTTCTATTTTGTAACTCATGAGCCTATTATATGTTAGGTTTGTTAGTGTATTGGTTTGGATCTCTTACTATATTCCGCCAGGTCTTAGTTTCGAGTGAGATAAGTGGCAATTATATTAGTTTTTGGATTTTTGCTTATAAAATGGTATTAAGAAAAGAAAGTTTCTACATGGCACGAGAAGGTGCCCACATAAAAGGCAGCTACTAACCTACCCATTTCGTGGGCACTTCTCATGACGTATAGCGAAGCTCTTAGAGAAACAATGTGAACTGTGAGCCCATGACATTACAAATTATTGAGTTTGGTGTTTAAGTTCGCTTACATTTTTGCAAATTTTTTTTGATCCAAAGAAGAAGATGGCTACTATTCATTACGATCAAACAAAAGAGCTGACTGTACAATAGGAGGGTTACAAGAGACCCTGCCATGATTACTATCATTCAAACGATGCAATCTAGCAACTTCATAGCAATTACATTGTTTTTTGACATTTTTGCTTACAAAATGGTATTAAGAAATGAAAATTTCTACATGGCACAAGAAGGTACCCATAAAAAAGGCAGCTACTAACATGCCCTTTTCATGCCATTTTCGTGGGCACTTCTCATGATATATAGCAAAGCTCTTAGAAAAACAATGTGAGCAGTGAGCCCATGACATTACAAATTACTGAGTTTGGTGTTTAAGTTCCCTTACATTTTTGCAAATTTTTTTTTTTTTTTTTTTGATCCAAAGAAGAAGAGAGCTACTATTCATTACGATCAAACAAAAGAGCTGACCGTACAATAGGAGGGGTACAAGAGACCCAGTAATGATTACAATCATTCAAACGATGCAATCTAGCAACTTCACGGGCTAATTGATTCGCACCGAGGAGCACCCAAGAGAAGGAAAAAGAACAAAAATAGGATAACACAAGTTTCATATCTGCCATAACAGCTGCAATTTCCCAAGGAGGGGGAGAATCATTCTTCAAAGCTTGAATAACTTCAAGAGAATCCGATTCAAAGATCACGAACTTAAAACCCTACTTTTTAGTATAATGACAAGTTGCAGAAAGGGCTCAACATTGTACTATTAAAGCTGAAACTGCAACCGTAGACCCACGCCAACCTTCAATCAAACATCCATTATCATTACGAACAACCACAGCAAGACCTGACCAGGTTGACACGGGACCCCAAGCAGCATCACAGTTGAATTTAACATACCTACCACTTGGAAGTTGCCAATGAACAGTGATCAGATTAGGGGAGGTCCACCCCCGCCTAAGGTCCAAGAGACCAAAATAATCAACAGCTTCAAAGGACACTTTTGTGCCACCCAGGAGGGATCATCATTGACAATCTGGAAAATAAGCCTACATCGAGACTTCAAAAACCGCCAACATCAAAAAAACAACCTTAGCAAAAGCCGGTGGGTTATTAGATAAAATAGGGGCCATTGAACTCCACCATTGTGGGAAACCACTTGGGGACAGTTTGAAACCAACCGATGATGCAAATCAAACAGCTCGAGCAAAAGGACACATGAAAATGATATGGTTCGAGGTTTCAAACTCCTCCTCGCATTTAGCACACGATCTAGCAATGTTAACTCCTCTTTTAACAAGGTTAACATTAGATGCTAGGGCATCCATGAGAAGTCCCCAAAGAAAGACACGAAGTTTCGAAAGGACAGGGGCTTACCAAATATGCCTGAGAGACCTTCTATCTAGACTAAAGGAAGAGGAGGCTTGAGACCTGCTCTTATTCAAATCACCATTCAGACACCAAACTACATAACCCTATTAAACATTATAGATACCCCTTTTGTTCCACTTCCATATCAGACTATGTTGGACACTCGAATAAGATAATAGGGTTCTGCTAATTGTAAAACCAATATCCCTATTAGAAAACCTATCAAGCAAATCAGTATCCCATGATCTGGAGTCCGGGCGGGTAGGTGGGACACCATAACTGGGCCCTCGTTGCATCTATTTACCGGAGGTGGTCGTGTGATAATCCCAAGCATCCATCATCATTCCATATATCAATTGATCTTTCATTATTGACATTCTATCAAAGCCCTTTTTTTAAATAATCCCTCCGTTCTAAAACAATTCTCCACCACCAAGATGAACGGTATCCAACTTTGGTCTTTAGAAAGTCTCCATCTGGAAAGTAAATTCCCTTCATAACTCTAACCCAAAGGGCAACAGGATTTTCAATTATATGCCAATGCTAATTGGCTAACATAGCTAAATAGACAACTTCCATATCCCTAAAGCCCAGACCCCCTAAACCTTTAGGTTTTTCAAGTTTTCTCCATCCCATCCAATGAATATGCCTCTAAACAATTTTACCTCTCCACCAAAATTTAGCGATGAGGCCGTTAATTCTCTTACCAAATGGGATCGAGTCTTTAAAACAATGAAAGATGTACTGAGGGATAGCACTGAGGACAAACTTAATAAGGACTTCTCTGCCCGCATGAGAGACAAGGGATGACTTCCATGATTAGACCTTCGTACTAATTTTGTCATAAAGATGACTCAGAGTACTTTGTTTGTCTCTACCCGAAAGTAATTGAGCACCCAAATGTTTCTCACCACAGCTAAAAGACGAGACCCCTAATATATGCATACAAGCAAGCTCCAAATCTCTAGGGGTGTCAGCCAAGAAATACACACTTGATTTGATGAAGTTAACACATTAACTAGAAGCCTCACAGATAAGAACCGTAACTTTTTTTACCACCCTAATTACCTCTACTCGAGCCTCGCAAAAGAGTATATAACCATCGGCGAAGAAAAGGTGAGAGAGGAGTGGAGCGTGGGGGACATGATAAGTGGGCGCCATCTCCCATCTCTAATAGCATGATTAAAAAGACGCAAGAGCACGTCCATAACTAAAAAGAACAAGCAGGGAAGGGGTCTCTTTGTCTAAGAACTCTACCCAGCTGAATAGGAGACAAACGAATGCTGTTAACAAGCGGGCTCACAGTGACAGATCGAACACAAGCCAAGACTCGATCCATAAACCAACAGGAGAAACCAAAACCCCAAAGCACACCCTCTAAGAACTCCTAATTAACCTAGACATACTCCCCACTAAGATAAATTTTAATAGCCATAGTCCTTACTCTTCCTACTCAAGGCATGGAAAACTTCATAGGCCATAATAATGTTATCTTGAATTCTCCTACCTTGCACAAATGCCGCCTGGACCAGGGAGGTAATACCATGTAAAATGGGTTTAAGGTGAGCGCAAAATTTTTGAGATAATTTTATAGAAGAAATTACTGAGACTAATGGGTTTAAATTGAGTCACATTCTCCTGATCAAGGAGTTTGGGAATAAGAGTTAAATCTAGGGGTGTAAATGTGCCAAGTTGGCTCACAAGTCCTCATGAGCTGGTTCATAATAAAGCTAGAAAAGCTCGGCTCGCTTTGAGAACAAGTTGAGCCCGAGCCTAGTGAAGCTCGAGCTCGTAGGCTCAGGAGCCTAAAAGAGCCTTTTTTATTACAATATATTTACTTAAATATTGCTCAATGAAGCCATATTGAAACTTGAATGAGCTGAGCTCGAGCTTAAATGAGTGCAAACGAGCCCATATTGAGCTTAAATGAGCCGAAATATTGCAAGCTTAATACAAGGCTTACCGAGCTCAGATTGAGCCGAGCTGAGCCGAGCCCAAGATTTTAACTACCTGAGCTCGAGCCTAAATTTTTAAAGCTTGGCGAGCTTCGAGCCGAGGCCGAGCAGAGCTTAATTGTAACGAGCCGAGCCTCGAGCCTGGCAGGCTTGTGCTTGGCTCGACTCTCCAATACACCCCTAGTTAAATCGATGGCGTTCAAATCAACAGGCATGAACCCCCATTGAAAAGAAAGACTTCAGGGCCCCACAAACATCAAAAGACTCAATTTCCTAAAAGATACCCGAGAAACCGTTAGGTCTAGGAGCTTTGAGACTTCCAAGTTGATCAACAGCCGCCTTAATCTCAAGATCAGTGGCCAAAGCATCAAAGCATCAATGGAAAGAGAAGACTAATCATTAATCAACTTTGGAACATTATTTAGGGCCTTCTCCACTATGTTCTTTCTGAGCATATAAGTTGTGAAATTACTGAAGAGATAGCCCCTGTACCGCGTCATCATCCTCAACCCATCTTCCTTGGCTGTCATGCAACCTCGAGATACGATTCCAGCAATGACAAACTAGAGTGGAGCTACAGAAGAACTTTATATTTCTAACCCCAGCTTTTAACCAATTAATCCTTGAATTCTAGTGCCAATAGCGTTCCTCTTCTTCTTGGATTCGATCAAGTCTTTGTTGAAATTCTCTCTCTTCAGCCCAAGAAATTGGATCAAAAGGGTTGCTTTGAATTTTCTGAATTCGTTTAGAGATAAGTGTGCTCTTCTCAATAGTCAACTTCATAGGGCTCTTACCCCAAATAGAAGAAGACTCATTACAACGCTTCTGATTTGTTGAAATACTGTGCATACCGACATTATAGGGATCCGAACACCAAATTTGCTAAACAATGCTGGGGCACACTTCATGAAGAAGCCACCAAATGAAATTTATATGACAGTTTCTTACGATTCCCAAATAAGAGGATCAAAGTGGGGAGTGATCAGAACCACTTGCGGGGAAAAGCTTAACAATGCAATGATAGAAAAGGTCTAACCACCTCATATTTAGAGTAATTTTATCAAGCCTTTCCTTCATATGGTGAGATTCTTCCTGATAGTTGGACCAAAAGAAATGACACCCTTGAGATGGTAACTCGGCAATGTTACAAAAATCATAGAACTCTTGGAGCAAACGAACCTGCTCCAAACAAGTAGGGATAAGGCCTTGTTTATCTAAGGGTGAGGCAATGGCGTTAAAGTCCCCCGCTATAGCAAAAGTGTCGAATCCTTCATAAACAGCCTCCGCAATGATAGCCAAAATTATTTCCTTCTACACCTCATTGGTTTCCAATGAATGAAAATCTGAAACCAACATTGGCCAGAGTAACATCGTCAATCCAACCGAAAATGAATCTCACTAAATGGTCAACAATCTTAACTCTGAATTTGTCATTATATAAGAGCGCTAAACCACAACCCTCTTCCACCCGGAAGGGGAAAGGCTGCGTACATCTATCCCTCCCAGACCCTGCTTATTGCGGGAGCCACTTTGGCACTGGGACTGTTGTTTTTGTTGTTTTTGTTGTTGTTGTTGTTGCTAAACCACAACCCTTTCCAACAAAATCAACAAAGAAGGATGAAAAAAAAAAAAAAAATTTAAGCATTTGAGATATCAATTGCAATCTCTTAACCCATTGTCTTGTCTACATAAGAAAAATCAACTCTTTAAGAGCTCGACCAGTCCCGGATTGGCCACATTCCTAACAATTCCAACACATAATGCTCATAGCTGAAGAGGAAAATGAACAGAGAGATTCACACAATAGAAAAAACCCAACACTCCTGGCAAACACCAAATCAACCTCAAATCACGACAATCCCTGCTTGGGATGGGGCGAAAAAGCTCTTCTGCAACAGAAAATACACAAAAGGCAAAACCAACACATCGTCTTCTCCGAAACACCAAAATTAGGGTTTCAAAATTAATAATTTTTGACATTTTTACTTCCTAATAACCTCTAGATTAAAACCTCAAATTTTTTCGAACCGTAATTACTTCAACTGCACATGGCACGAGCTAAATCTAATAGATAAATGGTTCCATATTCTATTCTCCTTCCAAATTTTTACTTAAGGTTGTCACTGGTAATGACGTTATGTATCATTTTTATAACATAAAGACTTGTTGGAGATAATTGAATCAGTTAATTAATTCTGTTTCTTTGTTATATACATATTAATATAATTTCATCAAAGTAACCCCTAAACTATTGGTCAAAATCAATGTAACTCCTCCAACTTTTAATTTTATCAAATACACCCCCAAACTACTGGTTAAAATTAATTTAACCCCTCTAACTTCAAAATTAAATCAAGGACACCCCCGAACTATTAAGAAAGATCAATTTGATTCTGTAACTTCAAATTTCATCAAAGGCATCCAAACTATTTAAAAATTAGAAAAAAAAAAATTTGGTTCAGGTACCATGGCATTTGGTAATATAGAGTACTAAGATTTTAAAATATTTTTAAGGTATTCTAAGCATTCAATTTTTTTTTTCAAATATATATTTTTTCTATAAATCTATTAGAAATTATTCTAATGTGGCAAGTAAATAAATAAATAAAATATGCAAACATAATTTAATTATCATTTATATTTAAAATTTTAAAAATATAAAACTCCCCAAAACTACCAATAAATAATTTTTAAATTTAAAAACAAAATTACATTTTTATTTTTCAAATTGTTTTAAATATTTTTTTGCTACGTAAGATTGTTTTAAATATAATTGAAAATTTCACCCTTAGTTATATTATTTTTTAAGTGTTAAGTTAGTATATGAAAAAAAAGTTACCAAAGTTTCAATCGTTGTGAAAATATTTTGAAACCTCGAGACATCCAAAAATTGTATTCTCAAATCTAAGAATCAAATTTTATATTTCGGATGTATTTGATATAACTTTTAAAATTTAAGGGGTCAAATTGATTTTAGCTAAAATTTCGAGGGGTGTGTTTGATGAAATTAAAAGTCTGGAAGTCACATTGATTTTGATCAATAATTCGGAAGGTTTCTTCGATGAAATTTAAAGCTTGGGGGTTACTTTGATTTTCACCAATAGTACGGAGAATGTATATGAATATCATCCAAAATTCTATATTAATTAATTGTATAATATATATGCACATATTTTTCTTATTTTTTTAAAATTTTTTATTTTTATTACAAAAATGGACCCCTCATCATCAAGTCGTTGGATCCGCCACTGCCTGAAAAATATAGTGAAAATTATAGTGAGACTCTGAACTTTCTTACAAAACACTATTGATGATACAAACCAAAGGAGGTTTCATCTTAAAACCAATTAGTAATGGGTGGAGTAAGCTATGTTGATCAGGGCCCAAGACTTTACGACGTCGAGATCAACTCTAGAGCAGATCCAGGGATGTCCAAAAGACCGAGGATGAGCTCCTTGAAATGAGGCAATCGACTTTGCAACGCATCACACATTGGCCCCCCATAAGACCACTGAATTGTTGAGTGGGCAATTTTAATTTCACAAAATAAAATTAAATACAAATCTAACGCAATAAAATCATGATTTAAAATTCACAATTTTAAATATATCTAAGTTTTCAACTCTAATTAGACATAACAATGAATAAAATAGATGACATACCCATGAGAAACAATACGAAATTAAAGTATAAGTCAGGCAATCCCATATCTCGTTGTAGCCTACAAGTATAAAAATGCTCCAACGATGCCTCTGAGATCTTCTCCATAATTCCTCTTAAGCATTGAATGTGTGGGCGTCGTGAAATCAAGTAATTATTAGAACAATTTAAAGAATTGATTGGGAAGGGACTTTCTATTTTTTAATTTTCTATTTAAATTGGATGAAAACCGAGTGCTTGATAAAATTGAACCCTAATAAATCAAGCTATTGCTTATGTAGGCAGCCAAAAAACTGACACATTAATTTATTAAATAAAAAATAGAATCTTTGATATGTCAAAGAACCAAGATAAGTATTCAAAAACATATAAATTATTCCCGTGTCAAAGGGTGATTCGTCCACGCTGTGAGGCGCGGGTTGCCCTAGGAGGCCACCCCAGCTTGCTGGTTCTCCCACTGGGGGGGGGGGGGGAACGGATTGTCCCCCTTGCACTAGTCAACGTGTGACTGGCCCGTGTGATTTTTTGTTTTTTCCTTTTTTTACAAACTCATCTTATGAATTTTTGGTTTTAACATAAAAAGTAATTTATTCCTCTTGAATAAATAGTTCATTTTATGAATTTTCTTGATTTCTTTAAGTGCATAATTTAGAGGCTTGTATAGGGACCTTAGGGACAATTAATTTCTAGCTCCAAATAAGTCAAATCATCTCATAATAACAGTTGATTACTATTTAGTAAAACTTAATTCCACTAATAAGTTTTACTGCACTCTAAAAACATATATATTTACTCATTAAATTTTTCTGTAATAGTTTACTCACAATTGACCCCTATACTAAATGTCCTTGAAAAATAAAAACTCAAAACTACTATTGTCATTCTTTCTCACTTTTCCTTCTTACTTCTCAACCCGCCCTTCTCGAATAATTCACTATACAGAAAAACACTTCTCTATTCATTCCAATTGTCAAACATAAGGAATGCTCTGGCCAAAGTCTCTATAATCAATTCGAATACTTGCCAATCTACTAATTGACATTATTCTCTTTAGATTCCTAGCAAAATATTTGCTCGCGCTATACTTCGTGCAATTACCCAACGAGCGTAAGATTCGGGTTACTCATAATAACTTGATCCTTTTAGCGCATCAAAGCAATTAACATTTCATGCACGAGTCTATACCATTTCTCGGACTTAGAGTCATTGTATAAACAATTCATATATATATGAATTGTTCACTTTCAATAGCAGTGCAGAGACGAGCAAATCACGTGGTCCATTAATTGTAACAATCACATTGTAACAATCACATTGTAATATACCAATATGACATTACGGATCATCATCCGTATAACCATGACAAATTATCTAAATGTTACATAGCAGACAAATAACCCAAACTCATCACTGACTATGAATTGTATATTAAATAATATTTTATCTGTTATTAGTCCATCCGTGGCATAATCCCATTATCCACTAAAACATATATACCAAATGTTATTTAAGAACTTCGTCCATCTCATGGTATATGCTTAAAAAAATGCACAACATTACATATATATAAACTCGTAAACATATAGACAACTATAAATAACTTTCATTAACTTAATAAAAATGTTCATATAAACTGGGTTCCCTGGTACACTATCTAACATGAATAACGTCGACCCCCATATGACCCGAGAACGGCATCAACCCCCCATATGACCGACAATCCACGGCGCAAGATCGACGGCTCTGATACCAATGATACAAACCAAAGAAGGTTGCATCACAAAACCGATTGGTAATGAGTTGAGTAACTCCTTATATATATATAGGCATTTGCTTAACTACCCAACCAATGTGGGACACTATTTTTTTTGTATCAAGTGAACCCTCTGCACTTTTAGTTTAACACAACACACTTCCACTGCAAAAAAAGTGACAACTACCAACAACAGGATTGTTGTTGGCAATGGTAATTTTTCTGTTGGTAAAGGCTTTACCAACAGAAATCAGTCTGTTGGTAAGCTGTTGGTATAGCCACTGTTGGTAAAAGTTTTACCAACAGAAATTTAAACTGTTGGTAATAGCTTATCATTAGCAACAATTGTTCATTTGTTGGTAAAAGTTGTACCAACAAAGTTTTCTGTTGGTAAAAGTTACTACCAACAACAAATTCTCTATTGGTAAAGAGTATACCAACAATAAGTTCTTTATTGATAAAAGTTATACCAATAAAAATTTTATGTTGGTAAAGGATTGTACCAATACAAATTTTCTGTTGGTAAAAGATTTTTTACCAACAACAAATTTTTTGTTGGTAAAGATTATACCAATAAAAACTGTATGTTGGCAAAGGGTATTCCAACCAAAAAAAATTTCAATTGCTAAAGATTATTCCTACAATCAGCATATAGTAGTAGAAGATATACCAACAAAGACTTTCTGCATATACCAACAAAAATTTTCCATTGGCAAGGATTTCCCAACAATTTCATACAACTAGTCCCTTCATTAATACATATACATTTACTAACAAACAAATCCCCACAACATCCAAAATACATCTTTAATATCATGTCTAATTTTGTGCTCAAAAAAATATATCATGTCTAATTTAATCCCAACAAAAGAAAACAATCCAAAATAAATCTTAAAAGTTTATATAGCAAAAAAGATAAATTCATGATATATATGCAACAAAGACATCCTCCTATATGTCATCTTCATCTGTGTAATCCTGGTCTCCATACTCTTGATTATGCTCATCATCAGCTAACATGCCCTTTTCCTGTGACAACGATTAACAAAGACGTCAAATGTACCACTTAAACTCGATCCCAATCTTTTAGCACATAAAAACTCGATCCCAATCTTTTAGCACATAAGTTAGTTATTCATAATAGTTAGCAATCAAGTCCTAACATTTGCACCGCCATATTTTGGAATATTTATCTTTATAATTCATATTCATTGTTGCAAAGCCAAAATAGATATATTATGTCACAAGTAAATGATCAATAGTCAATTAGGTTCAATAAAAAACAACGCTAATTAACATACTATCGAGAACTATATTGGCTAACTTCAAACTAATAAAATGTTGCTCTACTACTATATGTTGAACAATTACCTTTCCTATAAATTTCAGAAGAGTGGACTCGAGAAAGTTTATCTTTTCCCATGATTTCTTTAAACTCTCTTCTGAATTAGACCACTTCTCATTCATAATTTTCAGCTCCTCCTTCAACTTTCTGGTCTTAGCCTGTTCCTCAGCTAGAGCAGCACGCTTAGCACTAGAACGAGGAACCTTAACACCTAATCCGTAAGTTTTTGCGTATCCATTATTGTTCACTCCCACAACTTCAAAAATATCTTCCTTCGTTCTTCTTTAATGAATGCTTCATCTGCATCATCCGGAAGTTCTGATAGTCTCCTATCAATCTCCATCTGTATAAAGTAATATTTTAATCTATTAGAATGGATATTGGAATGCATAAACACTAAACAAATTTAGAATGATCCAATAAATATAGCAATTATCAAACCAAGGCAGTAGAAGTATCATCATCAAGCGCGGCGTGATGCTTCGGAATATGGGTTTCCTTATAGATATCAATCTCATCGGGTTCTTTACCAGCTTGTTTCCTCTATTCAAACAAGAATGTATATGTTACTTAACATCAAAATTTAGTGTATAAAAAGTATTGAAATATGAAACTAAAGAGAGCTTCAATTACCTTAGCTTTCCGTACTCTGGCAAAACTCTTGCTACCTGCATAGTGTCTCGATTTTGATTCTTTTTGATTGGCTATGGCTCTTTGGCGGCATTTCTATATCAAAAATTATGACACTATGAGAATAATTAATAAAAAAGCGGGAACTACAACCATTATCAATATAAGAATATTAGATCCATATTTACTATTATAATCACATAGATATACCTGCCCTTTTTAAGAAAAGCAAAATTCTACAAACCTTCTCCACTGTAAATCAGGTACAACCTCAGGTTTATTGCCCAAAGCTCTCTCTTTCGAGAAACCTTCAATAAGGTTGTTTCTCCACTCGCTTTTATTCTCTCTCCAACTATAATTCATTTTTGAACGGACCCATATGTATGGCTCCCTTCCTTCGGGGAAGTAGTACTCTTCCTGAAATATAAATACAACAATCACTTAGAACTCAAGCAATATAACTAATAATCTATTTCTGTTTTTTACATAATAAGAAATAAGTTACATTTATGATTTGCCATATGTGGTCAATTCTCCACTCTTGCATTTCTGACCAATGCTCTAGATCAATTGGCAACTTTCGAGGATTTCTAGCATGAATCCCAATCGAAGTTGACATTTTTCTTTGATTGTCGTCGTCGGGCTGACCTTCAGCATTAACGTCAATAAAAACTTTATCCTTCAACCTCTTTAATTTATTTGGGCCCCCTCTTTTTCTTTTGAGGCTCCAATCCTACAACACCAAACAAATTCCATTAGTATATATTAAGGGTGCTAATTGTAAGGCAAAAAAAATGTAATTGAGTACTAACTTTACCAAATTAAAGTCTTTGCTATATCATTAGTATATATTAAATACAATACTGTAATTAAAATCCTAAAAATATTATAACACAACCTGATTGAGTGCTACTAGGTTGTTGTGCTTGCCCTTGAGATTGAGATGATGTACCAGATGTATTACCAGTTCCAGACCCTCAACAAATTCACATGACATCAAAACATCGAACATAAGTGTTTACTTGATACAATGCCCACAATTACAAAATTAACATGATTAATTCACAACCTTGTCTTTCATTACTTCTAGCTGTATCAAGCCTTTTTCCCGCAATGGACAATTACGATTACCTTTAGTACCTTTTCAAATGGAAACAGTAAAAAAAAAGGGCGAGAAAGGGTTAAGAGTACCCATAACTAGTACACAATTACAAGATAAAATATAATGTAATCTAAAAAAATAGACTCACGAATCATATTTTCCCCTTCATCGGGAATGATATTTTCTGCAACATGCTCTACTTCTGCTTCAACTTGGGCCAGATTATCATGCGTATGATCAGTAGGAAATAAAGCACGTCGTGCTTTCTGAAAGGATGTCTCATCATCACTCCGCTTTTGAGGTAGAGGACGATGAGCCAACCTAGGGCTGCAACGTAATTGCTGAAGAATATGTTGCGCTTGTGCTGTTTGATGATCATTTCTACGAGATGCCAATTTCTACATAGAAAATAGGAAGGACAACATAGCAAAAATATAATCGAGATATATTAACAAATAACAATATAGCAATAAGATGTGTGGAAAACCAGCAAATCCGACGACTTCACTAGCCTTTTTTTCATTCCAGTAGATGCCATGAAAACCTTCAACATTTAAGATTAGCAAACAAATACAATACAACAATATTCTTAAGATCATGGCATATTATATTAAACAAGCATAATGCTATAATCAACCACAATACCAGAACTCACATTTAATAGAATTCAAAAATCCATCTCTCCATGTTACAATTACAAAAAAAAAAAAAACATGACTATTAATTCTAATCATAATCGTAATCATATAAAGTGTCATCTTCTTCACTACTATCACTATAGTGGAAATATTCATCATCAATTTCAACACTAATTAGTTCATTCAAGGGTTTGTCAACCATAACCCCTTCCACATCTTCTCTAACAATGTTTAGCTCATCCATGTTAACATCTTCTCGTATCTCATTGGATGGATGCCTGTCAGGTTCTGGTATGTTATCTTCCTCCATGTCAAACAAATCCCTTGGTTTTGTACAAGTCACAACATGCCAATCATTTTCTCTACTATCAGATGTATAGAAAACTTGTTGGACTTGGTCAGCCATAACAAAAGGCTCGTCTGTTTTCATTAATGTCTTAAGGTTTACTAAACTAAAACTAAGTCGATCTTTCTTAATACCCCTATTAGGATCTACCCAATCACATCGAAGCAAGACAACCTTCTAAACTAAAACCAAGTCGATCTTTTTTGTTCAATTCATCATTGATTTACTTCATACAACTTGCTTATGCAATGTTTTAGTTCAACTTTTGGAGATGTTATCATAGTTCCTTAAGACAAGATAAGTCAAGCACAATAGTTTTAGTTCTATATAATTTTCTAACTTCTACATGGTATAACTTTTTTGTAGTGTTTAATTTAGTAGGTTTGATCTCGTATTATACACAATCTTTGTAGTATAACTTCTAGGTTTGGTCTAAATCATTTATGGACATGAACATTAACATATGGCTTACCTCGAACTTGAATCAGACAATATTTATAGCTCTAAATCACTAAAGCACACAAATTTCCATAAATCAAATAGTACAATCAGTACAAGATAACCTAATTACCCGATCTTACTCACAATTAAAAGTAAAAAAACAGCAACAAGAACCAATATATCAACAAACATAAGATTTCAGTTAAACAGTTTAGACAAAAATAGTTACCTAATCCACACTAAATTCAAAGCAAATATACATGTTAATATCAACAAAACTAATGAATACAAACCACAAATTGCACGAAAAATACATTAAAATCAAAAAAATCAGAAGCACCACCATTATCCAAGCCCAAGAGTTGATAGAACCACTTCAATATCCAAACCCACAACCTCCCGCCACAAAACTACTCAACAACTAGGAACGACCAGCATAAATTTCAGCAAAATTCATGTCTCATACAACAAATTCACATGTTTTAAACAAAATAAAATGCAAATTGTATATAAAAGCTCATATTTATACCAGAAATTTAGGGCACTGAGCCTGACGTGAGGGCTGTCGAGTCAAGCCGGAAGACCCAGCAGCGGTGGCCGGCGTGGTGGTGGTCGAGTCGACGTGGCTGCGTGGTGGCGGTCAAGTCGTAGCCGCCGGCGTGGTTGCTTGTTGGAGAGAAGTTGGGGGTGTGTGTGGGTGAAGTGAAGTAAGGGTGGGCTGTAAGTATTGGGGGGAAGTATGTGGTCGAGTCGTTTTGCTTTTACTTTACTTTTTTTTTTTTTTTTTTTTTGAATGAATTATTAAATTTATTTAACTATTAAATTAATTTTGGGTTAGAATTATAAGTATTGGGGGAAAATTTGAGAGGGAAAATAAAAATTTGAGAGAAAAGGGGAAAAATTAAAGAGGAAATGAAAATTATGGAGGGAAAATAAAAATTGAGTAAAAAAGAATTAAGTATTATTAATTTTTTTTAAATTTAAAACTAGTGACTTTATTTGTTAATAATAATTCTTTTAATATTATAAGAATAATACTAACAATAAATTTGTCTATTTGTAAATGTCTCTATCAGTATTGGTCTAATATTCAAAGCTTATTTGTTGGTAATATGATTTTGTCCTTTGGTAATAGTTATGGAGGGAAAATGAAAGTGAAGAGGAAAAATAAAAATTTTTGAAAACATTATGATTATTATTTTATTATTTAAATACATGTTCAATTATAACTTATTACTATTATGAGGTTTAGTGTACTAAGTTTTTAGTTCATAAATTTTGTGAAATAATGTTTTAATACAGCAAGTTACATATATTTTATAAAATCATCCAAATGACGGTAAGAAAGAATAAAATGGGGCATAGTTACACCAATACAGATCGTTATTTAAACTATTTTTTAATTATATTTTTTTGACTAAAAAGTTATTTCACAAAAAGTACTATAAAATTAAATATATCAAACTTCATGGCATTAATATCTAAATTGCTCTAATAAATTTTTTATAATTACTAATTTTATCGAAAAATTTGTTTATTGATAAATACATCTATTGGTATTAATTTAGTCTGTACCAACAAAATTTATTTTATTTGGCAATGATCTAGTCAATACCAACAAAATTTATTTCTGTAGACATTGAGCTAGTCAGTACCAATAGCACTTATTTCTGTTGGCATTAAGCTAGTCAATACCAACAGAAATCTATTTTGTTGGGATTGGCTACATCAATACCAACAGAAATTTATTTTTGTTGGGACTAAGTCTTTATTATTTTCACTTTTTGCTCCTTCTAAATTATTACCAACAGTAACATTTTGCTATTGGTAATGTATAACTATTACCAATATAACTTGAAATACTACTGTTGGTAATGATCACTTTTTTTTAGTGCTCTAAGCTTTGCAATTAAAAATAACTCACTATTTGCACTTTTGACTTTATAAAATAACTCATTGAACTTCTCTACTAAATACAACTAACCCCCTCAACATTTAATTTAATTTCCAAAATTATAATATTAAACATAATACACACCAAGGACAATTAATTTTAAAAAACCACCCCCTTAAACTGGGTTATTAAATTCAAATTACTCCTACGAATAAAGTTTAACACATAAAAATGATGTCTTTTTACCGAATTTTTAAAAATAAGTCCCTAAGCTATTTTTTGAAATAGATAATAAGAAGTAAATTGTATTTAATTTAAACGTTAAATTAAAGCTACACCATTGAAACTTAAGTAAGATGGATCAATGGCCAAGATTTGTAAGGCATTAAAAAAAAAGAATTTCCCTCATATACCCCCTCTTTCTCTCTCCCACACATACACCTTCCCCCACCAAATTAGTGGCACCCGCGCTGCCACCTCACCGTGCCACCGCCTTTTCTCTCCCTCTCTCCACAAACCCCTTCCCTATATACCCGTCTCTCTCTCACCCCCTTCCCCACCACGTTGTTGGTGGTGGGCTACTGGTGATAGGGTTGCCGGCAACGTGGTGGGGAAGGGGGCTGAGAGAGAGAGAGAGAGAAAGGGGTATATTGGGAAGGAGGTATCGGAAGAGAGAGAAGGGGGTGCCGATAGCAGTAGGCGTGGCCGCGACGATGGCGGCGATAAGGTGGCGACCTGGTGGGAGAGGGGATATGTGTGGAGAGAGAAAGAGGGGGGTATGGGAGAAAATTTCTATTTTTTCAAATGTCCAACAAATCTTAGCCATTGATTAATCTTACTTAAGATTTAACGGTGTAGCTTTAACTTTCTCATTTTCTCACCTAACTTTCATTCTCATTACAGCCTCTCCTAATATATATATATGTATATGCCCGACCCACGAAGTTTGCATATATAAGATTCATATAAGGCCAAGTGGGGTTCCATCCTAAAATTAATTGACATTATATGGAGTAACATACTAGGCTTATAAATTGATCTTTTCACTCTTATAACTCCTATGTGGGATTAATCTTTGACTCATATGTGGAGTTCTTTCTACTTGAAACATACCACTCGCCTTCGCTGATCCTATTGGAAGTAACCATTGGGGATGCCCTTGACTTAATAAACTGAAATGCACCTCTCTTCACAAGGAAAGGGTGTGTTAAATAAGAGTTTGGGATTATCCACCTGCTCTGATATCATGTAAAATTAAAATAAAAAAACCGAAACGAAAGGAATACTTGACGATGGAAGAATTGGATGAATTCTTATTCACTAAAACACAACCCTATTTATACACAAACTAGGTACATAAAACGTTAATTCTTGCAAGACGAAAAAAAAACTAGTGCTATTGAATATATTTAATCACCCATTCATGGTGAATTGCCCAATTATGGTACAGAGGCCTAGGGGTGTGAGTAAATTAGTTATTGAATCTAAAGTAAATGTAAGGCACTGATAACTACCTTGCACTACTAAATATAAAATGCATAAAAAAATATAAAATACGTAATATATTATACAATTGAAAAACACCAGATATATATGTATGTATGTATTGAGTTAAGTGATGATGAGTTATGGTGGTGGCATTATACTCTAGGTAATACGTCAATTCTGATGATGACCCTCCTAGATGGATACGATGAGAACTGGTTAAGTCCCATGGTTATACTCTAGGTAAATACATCCATTCTGATGATGACCATCTAGGATGCAATGAGGACTAGTTAAGTCCACTTGGGATACATCTGATCTCTATACAACCATTAATAAGCAGTTTTGATTTTCTCATGCTAGACAAGGCATACTTGAGCAAGTGGAGGAGTTATAATGTGGATGGTCAAACAGAAAAACCAAGAACTTGGTAGTAGGATGGCTACAGCCCGAGGTCATGGATGTTCTAGCATAACAAGGTAATCCTAACTTACAAGAGGTGTATAAACAATTCTAGATCCAATTTGGAGTGCTATACTAAACCAAGCTGACATTAGAATGGTGATAATACTGCTGCTTGAGTTCAAGGTTAAGACAGAGTCGATGCATCTTGAACAAGATGTGGAAGATTTGGATGAAAACAAAAATGTCGAAATAGTAGTTGAAGTGGAGGGCTATAAATGAAAAGGATAAGTAATTTATTTCTTGCTCCAACTTTGTCGAGGCCAAGTTCTACGACGAAGGTCTTGGCCCTATTCGAGTTAATTCCATCCTAGAATTACTGCTAGATCCTACAGCAACAATCTACAAGTAACCCCCGGTGGACCCTGATCAAGTTTTAGAGATGTGTTTTAAAACCATGTACTCGCAAGCATACGAGATCGTCGTAGCTTAGTCGGGTATACGAGTGGCGTATCCACAGGGAATCGGTGTTAAGTCGGATTCGGTGATTAATGAGCGGGTAAAACTCTGTTTTTTTGGTTTGAATGATTTGTTGACTAATCTAAGAGAACTAACAGTCAATTAAAGTTGTCAAATCAATTAAGGGTAGTTTAGAGAATGAATTCTAGATACCTTAGCTCGAACCCCATCATTATACTTTATTATGATAATGATTTAGAGGGCTTAGGTTACAAACACTGAGCATGGGTTAACATTTAAATTAGGGCTTAGGGTAATGAACTAGTCTAAGGCCATATATCTTATCACTCTAAGTATAGCATGGGTTATCTCAATAGCATTGCTTAATTCCTTTCTCACTCCTAATTCAACGTTAACTTGTATAAAGATAAGGTTCAAGATTGGGTACAACCTCAAGCCTCACCACATGTGAAAACTGGCTATTTTAAAGCCCAATCTACAAGCACATAGACAGAACGCAAATAAATCGGGAATCTAAACATGACTATTCGGACCTTTTAATTCATAAATGTGGAACTCGAACCTATGAATGGGGATATTCCCGAAACTCACAAAGAAAAAAGGAAGTGAGTTAGACAAAAAGAGAAGCAACTTGGACAAAAAAAGAAGTGACTTGGACAAAAAGAAACGAAGCTCATCCATAGAAAACCAATCACAATAATTAATTTCCCATAGGGGTGTGAAAATAACATACCATAAATTATTGCCAACAATAAAATATAAATCCAGGATCCAGACAGCTACTAGTCCTTCATCCCTAAACCACAAATCTGCTCCTCCATGTGACTTTTACACATCACAAAATCTAAAAGAGAAAATGAAGAAAAACTCATGAGCGAAGATTCTCTTGGTTGAGGCTAATGTTGACACATGCTTTGATCCCCCAGCACTCTAACCACCTGCGCTTCAGCTTTGGAGAACCCTTAGATCTCATAGCGGGTTTAAGAAGGATAAGAGGAGAGGAGACGAGGTAAAAGATCGAAAAATTTAGGTCTCCTCTTCTCTATTTATACCCGCGGCGTGACCTAACTGCCTCTGTGGGTATTTAGCTGAGTGCCGAACAATCGGTTGGCCCACTATAAGGCTTCCAATCGATCGCCACTTTTGTCGGATTGATCGACAGTCCTACTGTAGGTTCTATCCCATAGTATGCTGCTAAATTGATCGGTCCTTGTACCGATTGGTTGATTAATTCCCGAAACCTTATAAGATCTATTTGAGGCACCGAATTATGACCCAATGGGTCCTTCTTTTACACACATAGTTGAGTTTCTCAGTATAGTGTTCAAATATGCCTAACTTACACTTGATTTTTCCATTTTTCAACTCTTGTTTGCTTCGATGCACCCCAAGTCTCAATGTAACTAGATTGCAACAAAACACATATGTAAAAGGCGAAAGGAGAAGTGAACTTCGGAATTGAATGCGAAATGGTCCCACTCTCGAATTGATGCAACGCATAAAGTGAAAATTTGGGAATAGGAAGGTTCAATGGCATTCCCTTTCAATTTTATTATGACAATAATAAAATAAGGGGAAAAAGGTTCTCAATTTCTCACAACCCGAGAAGGAGAGAAGTCCCTAGAAATCTTAAAATTAAATATGAAATTGAAAGCTAATAAACCCTGGGGTTCCTTTTATTTAAATAGGGGAGCTTTCATAACTAGACTCAAACTCCTAATTTAGGATCAACGGTTAAGATGGCAATTAGTGTGCTCCTACTAAAATAAATTCCTTTTATTTAAATAGACTGGATTTGGGAATCTTCCTTGACTTGAAAGCTATGGGGAACTCACTGTCTAACCAAAAGCCAAAAGCAGTAAGGAAAATGAAAGGTCCGGAGATGATTTCCTATATGCACCCTCTGATTCTCATTTCCTGAATCATCTTTTTACACTTGATTTGTGGTACCTTTTCGTTGTCCTTTATAGCCTAGTCTATATCCACAGTTGACGCGACTTCGTACCGACGCCTTTTCCTTTATAGATGGCAAAGTGACTTCGTAACCTTAACGTACTTTCTTTCTTACTGCGGCATAGGCCTTCGTCGGGCTTTCGTTTTTAAAATAAAAGGGATATATATTAATAAATAGATGCTAATATAAGCTATTCTAATTGATGTTAAACTCTTAAAGGCCGCATTTCCTCTTCAAGCCGCGTCCCTTCTGAGCTAGCCATGTCATATTCGCCAATGGAGGGGGGGTTGCATCATTTTCTCCAAGCTAGAAAGAATTCATCCTCGAATTCGTTGATGGATCATATGGGTCAATTTTGCCCAGCCATATTCCTGCACACCTGGACTCCGTCTCGCCAAACTCTAGATCGCCAATCTTACCCAGTTGTGGTCTGTTGTCCCGGCTTGCCAAGATGTGTGTTGAACCTTGCCCTACCAAGGTGTGGACAACATCATCCTCCCCAAGCTGAAGAGAATTTACTCACGAATTCGACATGGGCTCGTTTGGACTATTTTCGCCAGTGTGAGAGTTATGTTGGGAATCCTTATGTCCACTTTCTTGTGTCTGGCGCGGGCTCCAAGTAATGACCTTCGGATCTGATCATGTTCAGCCTGTTGGTCGGAAGGGAAGAGTACCGCCTTCTCTCGTGGACACAATGTCCCCTGTCCCCGCCTTCTTACGTGTTCGGCAATAAAATGTTGGATAAGGACACCCAACATTCTCCTTGCCGCCTTTGCTAGATCAGCTGCCAATGGTGCGAAAAGCTCATAGTACTCAGTGACCCAACTAAGTGTCCTGCCGCCAATATTCCTTTGTCAAGCCTCGTCCTTCTTCGGTGTCCAGAGAACTATGAATGCTTGATGTATGACTACGTTACGCTTCACAAGACTCGTCCAGTAGTGAGGCTATTCCAGTAAGATGACCTCCGGTGCTTGTTCTATTCCATGTGGATTGTTTACTGCTGGCAACACAATACTTAGAAGAGTGTTCAAAAAAATTGGCAACCGAAATACCAAACTGAATTTATGAAATATCAACTTCCGGGTCGGTTAACCAAATTGAAAAATTTTGAGGTATTTCAGGACGGTAACAAATAGTGATTTTGTCCATTCCGGTTAACCGATTTACCAAAATAGTATATATCCTGTATATATTTTTATATGTTCATAATATTATAATTTTAATTAAGTACGTTTTTCTAGCTTATAAATGAATATTCCATAATGCATGATCAATTTTATCTTTTTTCCTAATTCATCTCCTAATATCAAATACTCGTGCGCAATTGTTATATCCTAAATATTAACTAAGCACTACTTTACTACAATCCAATTCTATTCATTTGCCCACATGTTGATTAAAATGAGAGATGATATGTTTAATTTTTTCGAATTGGATTGTAAGCTTATAATTTGTTGAATATTATCATATTTTTAGATATTTACAAACCGTTAAGGAGATAAATCATATAACATGAAATATGCATTGTATTATTTTTTTGGTAACTGGTTTTATTGGAATAATCGAACTGATTTACCGAATTACTGAAAGTCTGTTAACTGGTCTTTTCGGTTACGGTAACGGTTAGAGATTTTTGAGTATTTTTGATACGGTTAACCGAACCGAAATACTTTTCAATACGATCAACCGAACCATGAAAAACCCCTATACCTCCTCCAGCTCTCCTCCCTGTTATGTTTTGCCATCAAGATATTTCTCCCAAGTTCTAGCCTTTTATGGTGTCAATATAGCTAATTCGCCCTTCTGATTTACTCGAATGTAGCTCTTAGCAAGTAGTCTCCATACTTGGTGCCTGAAATCTCACGCTCCATAAGGCTTACTTGGTATTGAATCTTCCTTCTTCGTAAGGCAACTTCGAGAACCCAACCTAGCTGGTATTGTTCCTCCCTTTTTGGTAGTAAGCAATACGCCAACCCTTCTAGGCACACCTCCTTTGATAGACTCCCAATCTTATCCGGCACCTCCTCCTCAACATAGATGAGCTCATCATATGTGGGCTCATCAAAGATGGATGGAGAAGACAAATCAAGATATGTCTGCTTATAAAAGATAGGTTCTCTCCCAATGTCGCCTATTGGTGTAGACGCGAGCTCTAACTTGGCAACTACTTTGATGAACATGGCTCTGTCTTCCGATCCTGGGTCTTTAGCCTTCGACACACTTGTCACCTTATCTTTCTTGGGCAACAAGATGGTCCTTGTTCCTTCAAAGATAAAGCTATGCATGTTCTTTCTCCCGTCATGTATAGTACCTCTACCGTATGGCCAAGGTCGTCCCAATAACAGATGACACATATCCATGGTCCCAACATCGCACTACTCTATCCCAATACTTCACCCAATAGAGAAATTAGCTAGGCAATGTTTCAAAACGATTACTTGATCGCCTGTCTCGAGCCATGACATCTTGTAAGGATTCGGATGCTCCTCCGTCTTCAACCTTAGCTTTTGGACGGCTTCCTTAGAGATGGCGTTCTCACAACTCTCATAGTTGATGACTAGGTAGCATACCCTCTCACCAATTGTACATGTCTTCTAGAAGATGTTGTGTCGAAGCCATTCATCTCCTTTTGCTTCCTTGGGCGTGAATCCAATTCGTCTAACCAATAGCAAGCGACCTTCATCACCCGTTACCTCCTCTTCGCATCGCGATGCCAGCTCATCTTGAGCCTTCAAACTCTGGAATCTCAATCTGGCGACCGGACTTTCATCTCCGTTCATCAACATTGGCGGCATGCTCGGTATTGGGCCGATTACTCCTCATTCGTCTAATCAGGGCCTCTGCTTTCGGGAACGGGTTAAGGAAGCTTTCGTCCGTGTCTTCCTTATCACCCCCTATCAATGGGTGTTAGGGCTGGGTTTCCGGTATTTGATCGGGATTTGCCCCCAGTTGAATCAAGCAATGCTCGATTTGCCAAAATCTCTATTCCATATCCTTGAACCTTCTCTCATTCCGCCGTTGTACGTCTCGCTCGTAAACGCCTCCAACGGTGGTGTATCTCTATCGCCCACAGGCCATCTCCGAAGTTGTTATGAGCTTTGATACCAATTGATGCAGCATGTAAAGTGGAAATTTGGGGATGGAACCTTTCCTTTCAATTTTATTACGAAATTAACAAAATAAGGGGAAAAAGATGCTCAATTTCTCACAACCTGAAAAAGAGAGAAAACCCAATAAATTCTTAAAATTAAATCTGAAATTGAATGCTAATAAACCTTAGGGTTTCTCTTGTTTAAATAGAGAAACTTTCCTAACTAGACTCAAACTCCTAATTTAGATCAACAGTTGAGATTATAATCTGTGTGCTCCTACTAAAATAAAAGGGATAAATATAAATAAATAAATACTAATATAAGCTATCCTAATTGATGTTAAACTATTAAAAGCCATGTTTCCTCTTCAAGCGGCGTCCCTTCTGAGCTCACCATGCCATAGCCGCCAACCCACCAATGACTCATCCACCAAGCTATCCACCAATGGAGGCGGTATCATTCTATCCGCCAACACGATTTGTGTTGTCTTAAGTGAAAATAATGGATCTTCAAAACTCTTTTTTTATTTAAGTTCATGCAAGAGATTGATGAATTAATATGTAAAAGATCATGCTAAATATTGCTCAAAAGAGAATATTTAGTAAATTAGGGTTTTTGACCATCAACATGTAATAACAACTTGAATATCCAAAATAGAAAGGCATATTGATGCAATGAGGTAAAATCGAATGTCTTGGATCTTATTAAATTATAAAAATCATCTAAAATCAGTATACCTTTCATAAAATCAGTAACCATTTATGTTCTTTTTCATTTTATTTTGTTTTATATCGAAAATCACAAATTTTGCTCTTTCAAATAGTGTTGAAACTACTAATTTTGGTACTCGTTCAATAAACAATCCCATTGGGACCATATTCAACTCATTCTATATTACTTGATATGACTTAACTTGCTAAGTAAACACCAAGCAATCAGTCCCCCTAGACCAAGCTAACATTAGGATGGTGGTAATTTTGCTGCTTGAGTTCAAGATTAAGACCGAATAGATGCGGCTGGAAGGGAACGTGGAAGATCTAGGTAAAACCGAACATGTTGAATTGATAGCTGAAGTGGAGGGCTTCAAATGAAAAGGATAGGCCATTTATGTCTTGCTCCAACTTTGTCGAGGTCAAGTTCTATATCGAAGGTCTTGGCCCTATTCGAGTTAATAAGGCGATCCTTGAATTATTGCTAGATCCCACAACGTCGATCTTCAAGTAACCCCCTGTGGACCCTTCACAAAGATTCAATGTCGAGGAGTCGAAAGGAGAAGTGAACTTCATAATTGAATGCTAAGTGGTCACATTATCGAATGGGATCTCTACCGCAAGGAATGCTAAAATGGAAGAAAATAAAACAAATAAAGCAAGT
The DNA here is from genome assembly GCA_018398585.1 of Simmondsia chinensis. NCBI lineage: Eukaryota > Viridiplantae > Streptophyta > Magnoliopsida > Caryophyllales > Simmondsiaceae > Simmondsia > Simmondsia chinensis. Next base: position 4,059,265 of record JAGTTD010000026.1, on the reverse strand, counting down.
AATGCACAAACGAAGAAAATGAAATATGGCCAGATACAAATTGAAGACCATCTTGAACTCACCATCAATATAAGGGAATGCCAGGAAGATGGATCTCGATTGCCCAGTCCTCACTACACGAAGATTCTCAAAGATCCATATGATAGAAAGGGAGGCACAAAATGAGGATCGAGAAGGTTCTTAACAACTAGAAGGTCCATATGTTTCCTTTGTTTTTCTTATGAATAGGTTCTGTACTTCTTTAGGCTATTTTTCATCCAAGTCTACTCTATTGGCTACCATGTACTCCCTCTGTTGTAGTTGATTATGTCTCACCCTAGATTTTGAACCTTCTGTGAGGGACTTCATAGTATAGCATGTATCCCCCTATTTCAGTTATGGAGTACAACAACAACAACAGATCCAATGTCTCAAGTGCTCCTGCATAAACGGGGTCTGGGAGGGGTGGAAGTAAGCAGCCTTACCCCTTCAGAGTGTAACTCGGCCGAGAGGCTGTTTCCGAGGACCCCCAACCTTATAGGGTTGGCAACACAAGGACTTCTCAGGAGGTCACCCATCCTAGTACTACTCTCGCCCAAACACGCTTAACTTCGGAGTTCTAATGGGATCCGGTGCCTTAGTGCCCGGTAAATGAACCCTACTTCAGTTATGGAATAGATTTTTATTCAAGAATGGAGGTAAGATGGATGGGGGGGGGGGAGGAGAGGGGAAGAATGTTCTCTACTGAAGGGGTTTCCCCATTCATAATCGTCTTCCACGTTCGTTGAGGGTTTTGAATGTTTTTCTTAGTGTGCTTTTGCAGCGACTTAGTCCTTTGAGGGCTTTATTCAGTTAGGAGTACTTGTTAGTTAAAGGTTTTCTTTTTACATTGTAAAACTTTAATGGCGACCTTGTTGTTCGTAAACATTAATATTCTCATAGTGGATTGATCCTATGAAGATATAAGATATAGGCTCATCTTGAACCACACAAATTAGTGTTTTATATTTCGTCTTCATTTTTCTTTCATTTTCCATATGGTTCCTTTTCATTGTAACACCCAGATTAAAGGCTTTGGTTGGGTTATTGGACCCTTACATATAATTTTATTATAATTATTTAATATATAAAATATTAAACTAGGTAACAGTACAGGTAATCCTTATATTCTTTAAGAAACTAACAATATCATTCATATATTACTTTATCCAACCATGTAATTCTTACAAAATCCATATCTTCATGCCCATAATAAATGCACTTCAACAAACACTGAAATAACGCTCTTTAACAAAACTCAAACAAAAACAGTACCATAAAACAAATCATGTCGGCACCCCTGAACGTTATAGAATACGTACACAACACACACATATTAATGATACATCGTGATAGAATTGAAAGAGAGTCAGAGAAACGAAATCAAAGGTGGAAATGATGGTGGTGCTCCTCTTCTTTGAGCTCGTGCTTGGCTTCCTTGGTCTCATGGTGCTCATGGAATGCAAACTCACCGGCACCAGTTGCTACTGCAGTTGCAACCTTCTCTTCTATCTTGTGGTGGAGGGCGTGCTCCGGATCTTTTTTCATTTTATGTTTCTCGTGCTACAAACATATGCAAGTAAGATCAGTTTTCAAAATAGCACATTTATATATTTTAATATATAATCAACGCATAAAATTAAAATTTGTTAAAAAGTACTTCTAATGATTCACCACATGACCCAAGTGCCACATTAGTGAAGACAACTCAGCTATATATGTGAATATATAGGACCCACATGTCGTTTGAACAAAGTACATAATTAGATATAATTTTTAGTAGCTATAATATTTTATTTTTATACCGGAATATCCGCATTTTAACACAGAGGATCTTCTTTATTTCACGCTATAGTTATAAGTTTTGCCAAAACTATATACATCAATAACCCTAGCATTCACTTGAACAGTTCTATTTTGCTAAGGATGTTAATCATTTTAAATTAATTTTATATATATATATATATATGTGTGTGTGTGTGTGTGTGTATAACTCATATGAAAGGATGCCAGATGAGAAAAGAGAACATAGATTATTCGATCTAAATCAAAGATCCACATTCAAAATTGCTTGTACACTTTTGAGGAAAGTCAATGACTAATGACTTATATAAGAATGTGGGAGTGAAGGGAGAGATTATGAACTACTCATTTGATTGCTGATATCATTTTCCTTCCACTAAATATATGGCTCAAAATTCAGCTTCTTTTATATATATATATATATATATATAAAAGAAGGTGAGAGATGAAAAGAATGTATTTGTGTTTGTATATGTGCGTGTGAGATTCAATCACTAAGGTATAATATAGAGGCCAATTTGATGGGTACCACTTACCTACTATGAAGATTAAATAATTATAATAAAATATCTTGAAATTTAAAAGTTTATCACCAGGATATTATGTGCAGTGATTTGGTTAATTTTATTTACAAATGCTAATGTATCATATGATTCTAGCAATTTATATATGGCATATCAGTATTGAAGTAATTTTACCCATATATAACTATTATTTATCGCTCATTAATTGATACAAACAAATATGTATTTGAAGCAACCCCGACATGGTTACTCTTTTTGACATGATGTCATTGCTGATTGATCAATCGGGAATTCAATTGAATACTCGATTAATTGATCTTCTTTATTTTTTGACAATTAAGGGGTATATTCCATAAAGCTCAAGTAAGAATTGAGGAACTATTTTGGAAAAAAAATAAAAAAATTCATCCTAAATGAAAAGCAACATTAAATTTGAGCTCTCCTCAACCCAATTCGGTGATTTTGTAGAAAAGTTCAAACTGTTATGTGAAAAATCTAAAAATAGATTTATACTTCAATATACATGTAATCCATATTCCCCACCCCACGTGTCAAACTAAAATCATATCAACATTTGGAACGTTAACTATTAAAATTCAAAATCGTGACCTTCTGTCAATAACTCTGGTACCACATTAACTATAAGGATAAAGGCCAAAAATAGTTTTATAATCTAATAAGTATCTCACCAGGGCATAAGCTCCAACAGAAAGAGCAGTGGTCTCCCCGAGATGCTCGAGGTGCTTATGATGCTTAACTTCCTTTTCAAGTTTTGCTTCTTCTTCTTTTTTCTCGGGATCATCCGCAACTGCGTCGTGATGGTGGAACAGGTGGTGGTGGTCTTCCATTTTGGTTCCTTCCTTGACCACCACTGCCTCATCGGCCTCTTCGTTATGGTGGAAGAAGTGGTGGTGGTGCTTGTTCTCCTCCTCGGCCATGGTACTGAGCTGCTCTTATTATGATTTGAGAATGTTAAGAATAGACTTGTTGAGACTATTTATAATTGGATTTGGAAATCATACAAGCAACCATTTTATCAACCTAATTGTTTGGGCAATCATACAAGCAATAATTTTATCTACCTAATTGTACGTGGCATATATTTATTGGCTGTAAAAATAATAATTATTTAACACTTTTTGTATGACCTAATTAGATTTTAACACATTATTTTAAATGCATCAATTAAATTAAAAGTTGTATATTCCTTTGGCTTTATGTGAACGCCCCTTTAGGGTAATGGGATTTTTTTAGTTGTACTGTACTTAAGCGTATTTGAGCGAGAGTAGTACAACGACGGTGACCTTTTGGAAAGTCCTCATGTTGCACTTTTTTTATGGTTGAGGGTTCCTCGAAAATAACCTCTCTCCAAGTTAGTATCCTATAGAGATAAGGTTGCGTACATCTTTTCCAATAGACCCTATTGTGGCGAGAGCCTAACACTGGGTGATTGTTGTTGTTTTTGCTGTCATATGTGTAAATTTAGCCCCTATATTTTCATTATCCGAGTATAGTTCTTATACTAGTTTAATCATATCAATGCTATCTAGGAATATAAAGGAATTAAGCATTTGAGAAATTTTGTGTTATAAATCGATAAAGGTTCACTTGTGTTGATTCAGGACTCGGTAAGTAAATAAACCAAGTTTTAACAACTAAATAAGCTTAATAAGCTAAGTTTGAAATCAACATTGTTCATGTTTGCTTTTAGGGCTAGATAAGTAAGAGAGTCGAGTTCAAAACAATAGCAGCTCATCCATATTTGAGTTAGTGATTAAGCAAGTAAATGAGCCAAGTTCGAGCTAGCTAAATAAGATTAATAAGACGAATTCAAATAACAAAGTGCTCGGCTTGTCAAAATTCATGAAGGGTTTGTTGAAGGCTCATATAAACTTATTCAAAGCTCATCAAGAGCTTGTTAGTTGTTGGTATTTGCTAAATGCACCGGATGCTAGTCTTGATTATCAAGTTAAGTATTAAATACACTAATAACTTATCTAACAGAGTTTAAATAAAGATTCAAAACTTTAAGTAAAACACAACTCATACTGGAGATAATTAAAATTTATTGAATGAGTTTAAAATCAAATAAAGGGTGCTTGGCGCAACTCCTTTACCCCGTAATTATGTTGTCCAAGGGAGATAATATGGTTACGAAGGTCACTTGTAACACATGGTGCTGTCACTTAGTACCAAAACTAGATAAAAATAATTAAAAATATAATGGATAAATTAAAACACCTAATAAAATATATGATAATTTATATAAATATAAATAATTCAAGTAAAATTAAAAACTCTATGATTAAAATAAATTAAAAAAAGTCAAGAGTGAGATCTGGTAAAGGGTCATGATCGTGATCACGTCTTAACAAAAGCAACAAGTTTATATATATATATATATATATATATTAGTTTATTTACCTCAAATGCTTATATAATTTTTCTATCATATTAATTTAGTGTTTTCATTTTGAATAATGTCAATTCAATCTCTATATAATTTATACTGTGTAAGTCGGTACAATAGTGAAATTATGGTTGGATTCCAAAATTTTGTGTGATCAAGTAATGGATGGGTGTAAGTTCAATAGGTTGATTCGTGTTCACTTGCTTCTGACGTATTGTTCAAAATTCTTTTTTTAACTTAACATCAACTTTACTTTAGAATCAAATTGGCACAGTATATGTTGTACAAGAGCAAAATTTGGCATATTCTAACTAAATTGACATAATAAATCATAAATCTTTAATTGCAAAAATCTTTTATATATTCATTGTGAAATACTAAATGTAGTCATTTTTAATACCTAAATTGTACATGTAATTAATAATAAATGTAAGAAATTGTATAGGATATGCTCATCAACTCGGCCATTCCATAGCGACTAGTACAAAGGATGTCAAGATAGAATCGGAGACCATACTGAGGAAGGAGAGTTTCAGATACTTGGGTTCCATGATACAACAGAACGGTGAGGTTGACAAAGATGTCAACAACAGGATTAACGTAGGCTGGCAGAAGTGGATGATGGCCTCCGGGGTGCTTTGCGCTAGAAAGCTCCCGCTAAAGCTAAAGGAAAAATACTACAGGACGGTAGTGAGACCGGCTATGTTGTATGGGGTAGAGTGTCGTCCAATGAAACAACATCAAACACAGAGGATGAAGGTGGCAGAGATGAGAATGCTACGCTGGATGTGTGGCCACACAAGGAAAGATAGGATCAGGAACGACGTAACAAGAGGTAAATTGGGTGTAGCCACGATCGAGGATAAGTTGAGGGAGCACCGCTTGAGATGGTTTAGACATGTTAGCAGGAGACCGACCATAGCTCCAGTCAGGAGATGTGAACAGCTACATACTACGCTAGGCAGAAGAGGGAGGGGCAGGCCAAAGAGGAGTTGGCTAGAGACGATCCGACACGACCTAACCCACCTAAACCTAAGGGAGAAAATGGCCTTAGATAGAGCTCAATGGAGGGCTAGCACAGGGGTAGCGGAAGTAGCAGCGTAGAGTAGTGCGGCGAATGGCTGGTAGTTTAGGATTTCTAGGCAATCATAACCCCAGGTAGTGCACTTATCTTCTGTTTTGTTGCTTTTCGTTTATTCCTCTATTATTGGACATGTACTATTTGCTCTATTATGTGCCTTGCTTGTCTTTTGTGGGATATATTTTATAGTGCTAGTTTTATGCTATATCCTGTGCTAATGCTTTGTTGCTTCCATGGTTTCCAGGATATCATATTCTCTTGACAACTAGATATTCAGAATGGTGGTCCTCGGAAACAGCCTCTCTTCCACCCAGAAGGGCGAAGGCTGCGTACATCCACCCCCCTAGACCCTGCTTAGTGCGGGAGCCACTATGGCATTGGGACTGTTGTTGTTTTTGTACACTCTTCAACTCGACATTCGGGTTGAGAGGGACCCTAGGCGACTTCCGGGCACCTCATGCTGAGTACGAGTAAGTCCTAGTAAGTGGCTTTGGCTACTCATTACCAAGTACGATAAGCGCATACCCCACTCGGCTTAGCCAAGGAAGTGATTTGGCAAGCTAAGGAATCAACCTGACAAGTATGAGGGTTACTCAGTTCTCCATGAGTACGAGTAAGTCCTAGTAAGTGGCTTTGGCTACTCATTACCAAGTACGATAAGCACATACCCCACTCGGCTTAGCTAAGGAATCAACCTGGCAAGTATGAGGGTTACACGGTTCTCCATGAGGACCAACTCGGTTAGCGGATGATTATTAGGCTATAAGCTACCCGGGTGACGCATTGGTCCTTGGCAGCATTTCCAGCCCAACAAACGTGTAAGCTACTCGGCAGTCCATGAGGACTAACCCAGAATGGGGTAGGGGTCACTCGGCTTTAGGCTACTCGGTCACCGAGTTGCCTACTGCCATCATACCATTCCACCTACTCCTATAACATCCTCTCTTAGTTGCTCAACAAACATGGAGTGCCTAGGGAGGTGGACATGCCTTAACTCCCTTCTTTGGAAAACTCTTTACAGTCCACCGCCCACATAGATATTAAATAAGCACCACTTGTCCTTGTTAACTTCCCTAAGCAAGTTGCTCCTTCAGCTATAAAATAGAACGAGTTAAGGCCAAAGAAAGGGGAGATCCACCAAGTAGGTTGGTCCTTTTCCTTTCCTCCTAAAGAGATTGAGCCCTGCTCTCCCTCCAAAGAACTCATTCCATACCGAAACAAGTGGCGCCGTCTATGGGAAGGGAAAACACATCATATACAAGACCATCTATTTCACTAGATCTTTGCCAAGGTCGTCCGAACGATGGTAGCGACGAAAGCCCAATTAGATGAGATTTGTAACTCCTTAGACTACTCGAAGGCTAAAATTACAAAGAAAGCTACAAATCCCATCCTAAAAGCACTTAATGCTCGTCCAGCACAAGTTTGGCGAGACCCGATATTCCCTACTGGTTTTAGAGAAATCTCACGCCGTAATGGCTCATGTACCCGCCAAGACAACTATACCATCCTAACACGGTCCAGGGGTGGGGGATCTACCTCAAACCTAGAAAGTCATAAAGGAAGGGGAGAGGCTCACGAATTTCAAATCTAGCATGCAGAAAAGCGAGATGGGGAGAATGTGTATAACATGCAGCAACACACTCACCCTTCACTAAATGAGTTCTAGGCAATCCAGTGGGCAGGGTAAAAGTCCTGAATATCGCGCTATTCGATGGGACACAAGACCTTGAAGACCATTTGGAAGGATTCATAGCCAAGATGTACATATAAGACGTGAGGGAGGAGGTATGGCATAAATGCTTTCCTATAATGTTCAAAGGGATGACTCAAGCATGGTTTGCGTCTCTCCCTTGTGACTCAATAGACAACTTTACTGGATCTTTCGGAATGCTTCATACATCATTTCCTTAGCAATAGGAGACGAAAGAAAACCACAACTCAACTTATACAGTTGCGTCAAAGTGAATCAATATCGCTGCGAGACTTTGTACAAAGATTCACTCGGGAAAGGGTGGACGTACAAAGCATGGCTGATGAGACTGCCGTAAACATTTTCGTCTACAGACTATGCAATTCTGAGTTCAAGTTTTCTTTGACAAAGAACCCATCCAAATCCATGGAAGCATTATGGAAGAACGCATATGCCGCCAAAGACATTATGCCACTGGCAAAAAGGCATGTAGCGGGTGTGAAACTTATATATCACCACAACTAACGGGTAGAGTACAAAAGGCGAGAACCAATTTTAGCCAAAAGATACTCCGGTCAGGGAACCGCCAAGAAGTTTTGGAGTCTACCTTCCAGGGCCAGGTGCTGTATGAAATAAAAGACAAAAAGGTGCTCGATCCACCAAGGAAAATAAGACCAAGGCTAGATTCGCAGGACCCATCAAAGTGGTGCAAATTTTATCGCAGCCTTGGGCACGCCATTAAGGAATGCTGAGCTTTAAAGGATTAAATAGAAGAGTTGATCACACACGGGTAAGTAAGGCAATACATCGACTTACAGAAGCTGAAGCCGAAAGGACAAAAGCAACTAGAGGTAGATGACAATAAAATCATAAAGTAGGGCATCCCTAACAAGTGACAAAGCCGGGCTATGGCGCTACTGCCTTTAAGCTTGAATGAAGGGCTGCCGCTTTGAATCTATGTTGGGTGACCACCCACTCCAAGCATAGGATGGAAATCATTATGTATTTATGTTTTTGTTAAAGGTTAAGTTTTTCTTTAATAAAGGCGAGTATAAGACTGCATATAATATGTTTGCGCTTCAGTGCGAATTCTTTGGAAGGACTACTCAACTCAGTCCTACAGGCTGCCATTGCTACTCAAAACACCACTCGCCTTGATCCTACAAGCTGCCTCTCGGCACCAATAGGAAATGCTACTCAATACACTACTCAACTCGATCCTACATGCTGCCTCTTAGTGCCTACGGGAAATGCTACTGAATACGCTGTTGAACGCAATCCTACAAGCTGCCTCTTGGTGCCTACAGGAAATGCTACTCAATGACGCTACTCAACTCGACCCTACAGGATGCCCCTGGATGCCTACAGAAAAAAGGAGAATCAAAGCGCTTCCTACAAGGGTACTCCTTGATGAATATGAGGGTGACTACCGAGATAAGCCTCCTCTTGGCACGACCTATCTAAATTGGTACCATGACTCCATACTATGCTAGAGCATCTCTAACTTTTACAGCAATTGTGTCCAAAAAAAAAAAAAGAAACGTCAATTTCAAACCAAGTATTTGTTACAAAAAGAAAGTAGTCAAGAAACATTTACACCACCTTCTCGTCTTACAATTAAAGAAGCTAGAGAAGCAAAAAGACATACTAAGTACTTGCCAACAAGTCATTACACAAACACCCAGATGCTAACTCTCTGAACTAATTGGCAAGCTCATTTCATGTTCCCCTTCATTCTCAATCTCTCTGCTAACCCCCTCAGCAGCTTGTTCAAGTAGGGTTGTGTCAAATTGTGGAGCTAGATTCTGGATTTTGTCTTGAAACTTAGACAACGCCTTCAAGTTCGGCCCACACTTTAGGGAAATAAACTCCAAGTCCCACAGAGCCGAGTTGGTAGACTGTTGAGATACTTCTCGACTTTGCTTTTTGATTCATGGGAAATGCGCTCTTTTTCAGATGAAGATGCTTCTAGCTCTCCAATCTTAGCTTTTAGGTTTGCGATAGTCTTAAACTGACGCTCCTCTTACTCCTGTGACTTTTTAAGAGCAGCCAAGCAAGAGGAGTACTCATTTTGCAAACATTCGACTCGGGCATCTTTATCAAGGAACTCCGCCGAGCCAATAGCACTTAGTCCCTACAAGACACAAATTTGAGGGCATGAGATAATAAGGTTTCATTAGGAAATAAATGAGTACATATACTTGGGATAGATGTGCTACCATATCATTCTTGGGAACATTAATCTTGCGCCCCAAGTCTCATACCATCTCATTCTTGGGAACATTAATCTCGCGCCCCAAGTCCCCTGATGGAACAAACTCTCCTAGATACCAAGAGAGATGCTTCAGGTCACTCCAAGCTATTGATGGCATAAAAGGAGCAAATTCCCTTGTCTCCTCCCTGGTTTCACGTCCTCTACAAAGTCCAATCACAAGGACTCTCTCAGGAGTGCTAGAAGAAGGGGCTTGAGTTGCCAGAGTAGGCGATCCATCACCCCCTACCTCCGTCATTGCTGCCTCACTAGGAGTGTTGTCTCCAGGGGAAGGAACCTCCGGACTCACCAAATGAGGATAAGTCCTTCGTAAGGGTCTATCGACTTTAGCAGATGAAGATGGAAGAGTTGGCTTTGGATGAAACTTAGGATTTCTAGTGGAAGGATGCCTTCTTTGCCTCTCTCTTCCCGGTGGGAAGCTCCGATGATGTCCATATATCCAAGGCTTGATGCTGCTCAGTTGGAAAAGAGTATAAAGTGAATTCCTCACAATAAAAGCCGAGTAAAATAACACTAGATAGGCAAAATTCATACCTGGGATAGGTTTACTACTTAGCCCCTCTTTTGCAAGCACCAACTCTTGCTCCAGTAACTCCCGCATAGCTAAAACCCGCTCACCCTCAAACTTCCTATTGAAGTAACTCTAAATCCTAGGATCCATTTCGGTCAAACTCTCCATCTCAGGCTGAGTTTGCCTGTTGACAACCTGCCAACTAGTGGGATATTGGGGACAAGTTGGAGGTTTAACCCATAAACTTGCTTAGCCAATTCTTCAAGTTAGATGGGTTATTCTACACGAAAAAAAAAAAAAAAAAAAACCTGCTCCGACTTTCAAAGGAGGTAACACTCTTGTGTTGCTTCGCTTAGAAGAAAACATCAAATGCTCGGTGGGTGGGTTGAAAGTTATTCACAAAACATGCAACTAGAAAACCACATATATTCCAGTATGCATTAGAAGTTACTTGGCAGGGGCAAATGCTATACTAGAGTAAAATGCTTGAAATGCAGAATGGAATGGGGAATTGCAACCCAGCGTCCAATGCGTCTATAGAGATGGGAAAAAAAGCCCCTTGGCGGGTAAGGAGGACATTCATCCTCATTTGGCCCTCGAATTTCATGGTCATCAGGGAAATAATATTTGGCATGTAGCATTGCTACACCTTATTCACCTTCAGTTTGGGAGTTGAAGGAACGTGAAGAACGAATGCTAAATGCTTCTGGAAACTCCTTCTCAAGCCCTGCTTCCTGTACTAACCAATTTTCCACAAGAGGATGTTGACGGGTGGGCTTGCTTTTTTGCTCTTCTATTGTATGCTTTCTTTTAAGCCGAAAAACAATTAAAAAGGAATTTTCTTGTTAAAGGTTGTTGGGTGAGTATAACAAGTCCTCTTCGGAGGATTACTTAGAGTGTGCGGGAAGCACCTTCCTTGCGGTACCTTTGTTTGCCATTTCTATAGCAATGATAAGCTAAGGGAAGAAGAAGCTGAACAACAACATCAACAACAACAAACTCAATGCCTTAAGAACTCTTGCATATGCAAGGTCTGGGAGGGATAGGATGTACGCAGCCTTACCCCTTCAGGTGCTACCCTAAAGGGAAGAACCTAACCTAAACTAGCCTCAAGTTTGTGTACCCGCAGATGTAAAATTCGAACCAAAGTTAACGGATATAAATAAAGGATTTTGGGGTCACTTTAACTCGAGCTTGGTTTTAGGGTTCTTCGGGGCTTCGAAACATAAGGGAAATGAAATGAAGAAGATGAAATGACAAAAAAAGAGGGTAAATGGCTTTATTTCAAAACGAACGGCTCAGATGAGGCAGCACAAACGAACGGTCCGGATTAGACAACACATCACCACGCTTCAGCAGATAGCCGCTTTATCACTAATTTCTGTATTTCCCATAAAACCCCCGCGAAAGTTGAAACCCCTCTATCTAGCACACCAACTTGCTGTTATAGTAATCTAAAATTGGTGGGTTAATAGGTTCCCTACACCCTAAACTATGCCAAGCTTAATAACCCAGAAACGTCAACTTGGCGAGTTAGTAAACCACTTTCATGCCTAACCACGCCAAATTGACCAACATGGTAATGTCAACTCAACCAGGCTATAGGCCTCCTTCATCCTGATCCGCGCTTGGCTTAACTTGGCCGATCCATTATCCTTCTCCATCTTAGGTCATACCAATAAGCCTTGGGACAACTTAGCAATCTCAATGTCCACCATAACATCTTAGATATTCGGTAACTCTTGCAGTGAAAGGAGACCCAATGCACCCGACGAGGAGTACAAGCGACGCTCACCATAATAGCTTGAACAGGAGAAGAAGGGGCACTCCATGGCCGAATGTGAACATGACACTTTGTCCATGGAGTGGGGGGCTATATGTATAGGATATAATCTCCAACTTGGCATCTGGGTTGAGAGTGACCCTAGGCGAATTCCAGGCACCCCATGCCGAGTATGAGTAAGTCCTAGTAAGGGAAGGGTGGCTTCGGGTACTGTTCACCACGTACAGTTAATACATACCCCACTTGGCTTAGCCTGGGAATTGATTCGGCAAGCTATGGAATCAACCCAGCAAGTATGAGGGTTACTCAATTTCCGAAGAGGACCAACTCGGTTAGCATATGATTATTCGGCCATAAGCTACCCGGGTGACAAGTTGGTCCTTGGCGGCATTTCCAACCTGGCAAACGTGTAAACTACTGGACAATCCATGAGGACCAACCTAGAATGCTGTTGAGGTCACTCGGTTTTAGGCTACTCGGTTACCGAGTTGCCCGCTAGTGCCATACTACTACGCCTGCTCCTAGAACATCCTCTGTTGATTCAGCTAACATAGAGTGCCTAGGGAGCTGGATATGCCTTACCTCCTTTCTTAAGAAAACTCCCTGACCACCCGCCTAGCCATTAAACAGCGCCACGTGTCCTTGTTAACTAGCAAGCAAGCTCGCCCTGTAGCTATAAATAGAAAGAGTGAAGGCCAACCAAATACTTAAACCCCTCACTTTGTCCCTAGTCAATTTTTTATGACCATTTTGCCCTTCTAAAGTGAGGTGCTAAATATTTTATTTTACATTTAGAAAATAATTTTATGTTTTTAGGATAAAAATAGGGGTTTTCGAATATTTATACTAATTAATTAATTATAGTAATGACATTATAAGTTTAGAAGATGAAAATATATTTTTGAAGATATTATAAATAAAATATAACACTTTTTGTTAAAAATTATTTTAAGATTAGTTTAATAAATTTAAAATAAAAAATACTTAATTATAAAATTTAAAAATAAATAGTGAAAAAATAATTTTTTTGGAAAACTTTTGAAAAAGTAGTTTTTAACTTTAGTTTTGAAATTTTTACATGAAAAAATTATTTATCCATAATTTATTTTCAAATTTTTAATTTCATATATTTTTTAATATCAAATTAATTAATCTGATTTTGAAGTAGATTTGAACAAAAAATTATTATATTTTATCTTGTAATATTTTTATAAGAATTTTAAAAATATTTAATCATCTTCTAAATTTATAACATCATTAATACAATTAACTAAAGCAATTATTTTTATATAAATATCAAAAAAATCTCTTTCTCTTTTGCTTAAAAACATAAAACTTATATCTTTTGTGTAAATATAAAAAATTTTTTCTAAAAATAAAATCAAATATTTAACCGCTCTATTTTAAAAGTAAAATGATCATAAAAAGTTAACTCGTGATAGAGGGGTTGATTGTTTTAAAGTGACCGGTTTGAATGCGGAGGAACGCTTTACAATCGCGCACGGTGACACTCACAAGCAATTGCTTTAAATTGGAGAAATGACAATCGGCGTCTGATTTCTGCATCCTTTTTTTTTTATATATATATTTAATAAATTTGGGATACTTAATATGATTTATAAAAATATGAGATTAAGTTGTGATTTTTTAATTTAATGATATTATTATACACAATACTTAAATTAAACATAATTTATATATACACATATAACACTTGTCAATCCAAAATGGATCTAGGACGATCTAAACTGACACAATCTAACTTAAAAATGGAAATACCCAAGTTAATATACCTAAATTTCGAAATGATTCAAATCCAAAATGATTTAACCAACTTGGATCTAAATTGTCTTCCAAGTTGATCCAAAACCTAAGATTGTCCAACCTAATTGACCCAAAACCTAGAAATGACCCAAATCCGAGCCTTGCCAACCTGAATCTTAGAATGAATCCATCTAATTAAACTAACATCCGATATGAATTGAGCATGACATGATCCGACCCAACCTGAGTTGACTAGAAATTCAAAATGATTCGAATTCGAAATGATCTAATCCAACTAGAGGCCCACCCTAATTGCCCTGAAATCCGAAATGGTGTACTTGATTGACTGACACTTGAAACAATGAGTTATTTTATTATAATTCCAACTTTTAATTCTTTTGAGTAGCCAAAGAATGATAAAAATTATTTCATTATAAAAAAATAAATTCAAATAAGTTTTTAATTTCAATATTCCTTTGATAAAATGAGCACGAGTGCTGCGAGTAGGGATGATAATGGGGCAGGTAAAACCCGTTATCCATGGGTACCCACCCCGTTTGGGATGGGTACGAGTAAGTGGGGCGGATTGTGGGTACGGGTAAGGTGTACCCCCCATACCAGTCATGGGTATGGGCGAGTATGGGTATAGTTTTGTACTTGCCCCACCTCGCTTCATACCCGCTCCGCCCCACCTCATATCTACTATACCGGCTTTATTTTGTACATAGTTAACCTTCAAGTTAAAAAATACATGTTTAAATTCAATAACCAAAATTGTTTATAAATGTAATAAAAAAATATATAATTGGTTTTTAAAAATAGTATTAAATAATTAATATGAGCGGCTATAGATAATTATTTTCTACGCACATTAGGTAGGGTACTGGGCTGATATGGATATGGATATGGATAAGAGTTTATACCCGCCCCGATATTCACTTCATACCCACGGCGGGTAATGGGGCGGGTACGGGTATAGAGGAGGCATCCCCCGTACTCGCCCCATCCCATTGCCATCCCTAACCGCGAGTGTTGACATGGGCTACTGTGATTTTATTTGTGCAGAAGTTTTCTCCTTTTCGGCAACAATTGGGAGATTTTTTTTTAATTTATTATGTATTAAAGGGTTATTTATATTTTAATACCCCAATATTTTTAGAAATTATAAAAAGGATCCTAAACTTTTCGACATATTAAAAAGGCCTTTAAGTTTTTGCCATATTAATAAAAACGTCCTTAAGTTTTTGTCGCATTAATAAAAAGTTCCCTCTTCGATGTGATGATGGCATTTTTAGTTGATAGAGCAGAGTGACAACTACGTTTTTATTAATGGTGGCAGACCTTATTGCTCAATGATATGGTTGGGGTGTTGGGTTGTAGCTTCAGTCCCACTCTTGGTACTTGTGCTGGCCTTATGTTTCTTCTCTTACTTTGATCCCCGTTTGTGTTGGTTACGCGTGCTGTTGTTTCTTGTCTCCGTGTCTTTTTAGGTCCTTTGCTCACAGCCTGTTGTGTTGTGTTTTGTAGCGAGCGTTTTTGTTCCGGTTTTCTTGTTTTGTATTGGTTGTTTTTGGTCCCCGTGTTGTTGCGGTCGGACTCTGGCCTCGCCTAGAGAGTGGCCAGCTTATTTAGAGATTTTATCGCAATTTATCAAAAAAAAAAATTAATGATACAATAAAATGACAAAAATACCTTTTAATAACCATATTTTGAAAAAAAAATTAAGTGAAAACGAATAGCTTTTACATAATACAACATCTTGAATTTCGTTCTTATAAAGTAAGAATAAGGATGCTGAAGCGTACTTTAGGTTATTTTATTCTACCATTAATAAAAAGCAGTTGCCACGTCAGCTGTGTTGATGGAAAATGAAGTCCTTATGCTTGAGATGGACCTTTTTATTAATATGACAAAAACTTAGGGGCCTTTTCAATAATTCAAAAAGGTCATGGTCCTTTTTATTATTTTCAAAAATATCACGGTACTAAAATATAAATAACCCTATATTAAAGGGTTCTTTACATTTTAGCACCCGATGTTTTTGAAAATAATAAAAAGGATTTTAAATTAATAAAAAGACCCCTAAATTTTTGTAGTAATAATAAAAAGGCCTCTTACTGGTGTGATGATGTCATTTTCCTCCGATGGAGCTGACATGAAACCTGCTTTTCTATTAATGCTACATTAAAGTACAAAAATACCCTTTAATACCCTTATTTATACTTTATAAGCACAAAATTTGAGATATTGTATTATATAGAAACTATCTTTTTTTTTTTAATTTGTTTAGAAATATGGTTAATTAAGAATATTTTGTTATTTTACATTGGCATTAATAAAAATGCGGTTGCCACGTCAAATTGGTTGACAGAAACTGATGTTATTACTCCAGAGATGGATCTTTTTATTAGTACGATAAAAAACTTAGGAGTCTTTTCGTTAATATAACATAAATTTAAGGATATTTTTATTAATTTAAAAAAGTCAAGGCTTTTTTTATTGCATGGTGTTGCTTGTGATGGGGGCTTGTATCTATTGATATCCATTTTTTCTATTTAAAAACTGTAATTATTGATCTGATTTGGTATACATTTCAACGTTCCCAAACATAACAACCAGTCAAACATACAAGGTCAATCAAGACCCATTTTTCTAAGTTTTTTTTTTTTTCAATAATTAACGACAAAGTTGCAACATAAAATAAATAATTCATACCAATGAGCTCTGAGTTAACCCATATAGAAATTGAGAAAACGACAAAAAATAGGATTAAAAGGGAAAAAAAAAGCAAGAGAAAAAAAGACAAAAACAAACAAGAAGACTCGCTCTGATCCAGGAATACGGTAGAACGAACCAAAGACTGGGAAAAAAGTTAGCTAAGCCCGTAATCCATCGATGCAATCCAAGTCTTCGTTTAGGGTACTCAATTTATTAACTAACAATTATTTTTAAAAATTAAAATTTTGTCAATTTACTTTTACTGTATATTACAATTTATAATTGAAGAAAAACGATCCATTTATGATATATATTAAACTTATATATATCGTAATTGAACTTACATATTAGTCAATATATTATAAATTAAAGTTCTTTTTCAAGATGTATTTAAGACACTTCAGTTACCTAAAAGAACGCAATGATCAAATTTACTTTAGACTTCTAATATCTCAAGATGATTCCGTCTATATATACTGCATACATAATGTTAGTAGCCCAAGATCATAGCCTTTGAGACTTGATGATATTTTTCGCATGGCTTAAAGTTACAAGGACTAGGAGTCTCTGAGCCGAAGCTCGACTGAACTCAATTCAACTTGAATCTAGTTGAAAAGGATTTTATTCAATAAATAATTGTACAAACCCCTAGACACACCTTAGTACTGGGCAGCGCACAAAATTCAACACAGCTAATGAAAAATACAGATTGGTAGAATGAGAAAACAGATAAAATAAAAGATACAAAATAGAAAGAATAACGGGAGGGAAAAGCGATTAAACGCAAGATGAAGGAAAGAGAGAAACGGGAGTTGCAGGTCTTCCTACAGAAAATGTCCCCCAGAAATGGTGCCGGGAAATCGTCTAAGATAACCGAGAAGAGGAAAAAATGGAAGACGGGAAATCGAGTTCAGAAGATTACGGAAGAGGAGTATGATAGGAGGATACTAAATGCAAAGCGGGTAATAGAGATAGGAGAACGGGTGGGCTTCAACTTTGATGGCTTCGACCCGCCGATAGTGGCAGACATTCTTGCGCAATAAAGGGATTGGGTGTTGGGTGGAGGCTTCAGTTCCGTTGTCTTTGCTCCTATTCGCCTTCTGGTTCTTCTTCAGCTAGGGCCCCTGTGTGTGTTTGTTCTGTGAGCGTTGTCCCCGTGTCATGTCTGGCCCTGTTCTCTGTGGCTGCTGTATCGTGTTTTGAGGAGAGCTTTTGTTTCGGTTTTCTTGTTTTGTGTTTTTTGTTTCTGGTCCCCGTGCTGTTGCGGTCGGACTCAGGCCTCGCCTAACGAGTGGCCTGCTTGTGGTCGCGATTTTGTTGCAAATTATCGAAAACAAAAAGAAAGAATAACGGGAAACTTTCATGATCTTTTTGCCCATATGTGTGTGTGTGCACGCGCGCACATTAATCATTTGCCCGAACTTTATTGTTTAAAAAGGAATTTTTAGAAAATTTTCAATAATACAGTAGAATCACAAGATCGACAAGATTACATAATTAATGCAAAATACAATGAAGGAAAACAAGAACAAACCAAGAACGCCAAATCTAATCTGGTTTAGTCTAGGGATGGTAATTGGTCGAGTAACGGTCGGGTTTGCATTCATCCAAATCCAACTCAGAAAAAATCCAACCCAACCCAACCCAAATCTAGAATTATTTGATAAAAATTCAACTCAAATCCAAATCCATCGGGTGCAACGGATATCCGACGCAAATCCATAACCCATTTAAATTTTAGAATAAATTATAATACTACAACCTAATTTCAATTTATATAACAATAATAATGGAATAATAGTACCTAAAAAGCAATATTTAGACAAATCACTATATTTTTTTTTTCTTTTTCTAATTTAATGATAATAATGCAATATTAGGAAATCATTCTAAAACATCTTAACTATTAATTTTTATACGTGGAGGTGTTACATCATGATTTGTACAAAAGATATTATAATTCTCGAATAAGTTCCAAAGTGTTGACATAATAAAGAAAATATTGGAATCTAGTTGGAATGTTAAAAACTCAAAATTTATAAATTTTAAAGTTTATCCTACACTAAACACAATTTCAGGTCGATTTGGGTCTGTTCATGTTGGGTTGGACGTCATCCAAATCCAACCCGACCCAAAACCCATTTATTAACATCCAAATCCAAATCCAAATCCATTTAGAACTCATTTATTACATCAAAATTCATCATAAGTAGATCAAGTTGGATGGATGTCCAATGGATTCGGGTTGAATTGCCATCCTTAAATGCATACCCTAAAACTGGTCCTACGTCTATAAACCCCCTAAAACCAAAGGAGACGCTCAAGTTTATAAAACTAGCTTATAAAGTACAAGCATTTACAAGAAACAAGATGTAAATACTAAAGAACCTAAGGCTTTTGAGTCATAAATCTTTACGTGCCGCTATGGATCTTCAAGTTCTTAACCTAACCGAAGCACTTGAACCGTTGGAATGGGTTTTGCTTCAACCATCTAGGGCTTTTGATCAATGGCCGAAAAATGCCTTAAAGAAACACAAAATGGGGCAGCACATCACAACACGCATCCTAAAAGAGGGATTGAATGTTGGATAGGTGCCGATTATCTTCCCAAGGCAACAAACGTGGAACAACCATGGATAGCGAAGGACAGGGGCATAGGCAACAATTAAGTAAGCCGATGAGGCAAAATCCGAAGATTGTTCATTTTGCACCCAAATGTAAAATCAGGACCGAACCGGCCCTTGTTTTCTCCATATTTATATTTCATGCCATTGCCAAATTAGTTGATACTTATTAGTGGAGTGAGCCCACCATAATTAGCCTATTTAGTAACCAATTATTCAACAATAGATGTTTTCTTAATTTTATTCAAATAATACACGTCTTATAATATGTATCCAATTTTTTCCTGTTTTAAAAACAACTGATTAATTAAAAAAATCATAATAATACATGAATTAGTCATTTATATTCTATATTTTGCTAAAATTCTCTATTTTAACTCCAAAATTATTAACTTATATTATTTCATTTACTATAGGTTATGCTTCTGATGTTGCAATTACAAAACATCATCAAACAATATGCCTCCACACTTTTCATATTTTAAAATATGAATTATTTCGGACATATGAAAGTATCAATGTACATCTTTTTATAAGTCAACATACTTTAAACTAGAATTTCTTGTAAAAAGCTCAATAATACACGTACATATTAAATGTGGTTCAATTCTCGTATCTTATTATGCTCCAGAATACCCATGTTATAACATAAAAGACCGAGACATGCATTTTTTCTTTTTTTTTTTGGAAATTGCTTCTTACATTTTTATTAGGTCCATTCCTCAAAATGGTCTCGTACTTATCAGGTACAACTAAGTGATACCAAGTGAGCAGGTTTTGAGTGAAATATCATCTATTTAGCCTTATCTACTCGAACTTAATAACCGAATCTCAAACTCTACTTATTTAGATATATCTAAGCTCTTAATTTAGCTCAAGACTCACTCGTTTAAACTAGCCAGTCACGAAGCTTAGGATTGATCCATTCATCTAATCAAGTTGGCTCAAGTTCCAGTCAATTTAAGCGTTTCAAGTTAAATAAGAGGCCATGATGTCTACCAACATCCACTATGGCCACTACAAAAAAAAAGACGATTTAGTATCAGAACATTTTCGATACTAAAAGCTTATTTTCCGATACTATAGACCTTTAGTATCGGAAAATTTTTTCAATTGCAATACTGGCGTGGCTATTGCCCTAGTATCAGATAAAACTTATCCGATACTAATGAATCTAGAGCAATAGTATCGGATGTCCCAATAGTATCGGATGTAGTATAGAAGGTTATTGATGCAAATGAATTTTCTATAGTATCAATTCGTGGTTATTTCCGATACTATTGACGCCATTAGTATCGGCGTCTTTCCGTTGCTAAAGGTTAATACAATAGTATCAAAAATCTCCTTTTTGATACTAATGGCTTAGCCATAATAGTATCAAATTATTTTCCAATACTATTAATATGATTAGTATCAATTAATAATTGATGCAAAAGACCACTATAATAGAATCGAAAACTTTTCAATTCTATTTAATTTTTTGTGATATTTGTATCGTTTAGTAGCATCCAAATTTAGATACAAGCATAATATAAATAACCAATAGAAATTACTTCACATAAAACTATAATTTAATACTACCAATTTCTATTATAATCCAAGTATTCACTTTAATACATAGTAGGTCAAGCAAACTACGTTCAAGGTATTTAAAACTTCTACATCAAATTTTCTAAATTCCTAGTACAAAATATTACAAATGACCAAGTCTCCAAAAAAGATATATTTCCAAACATGTGTTTCAGCATCACGAACAAACCAACTTTGAACACGTCACAAAAAAACCAATCCATAAACACGATACAATAAGACCACAAAAACATCCTTATGACATTGATCGCATCCTTAGTTTGAACTTGACCTCTGCAAAAATAAAAAATAAATTGATCAGCACAATAGTATAGTACAACCAAATATTTGTCATAGTACAACAAAAAATTAAAAAACCAATAACAATTTTGTGTATCACTTAAGAAAGATACAGAAAAATAAACAAGTCCATGATAATCCAACATTTAATAAGACCATTATTAGAAAATTATATGACAATCATATTAGTACAATAAAAATGTCATTAGGAAGAAAAATACCTTTTTCTTTGATGATTTCGACTTGCAAAATAATTCCTTTAGCATGCGTATTTCTTCTTGCATGACTTTCGTCTTATTAACAAAATCTTCCTCCGATTTCTGTTGTTTTTCTTCCATAGCTTTTGTCTTAATAGAAAATTCTTCCTCAAGTTTCTGTCTTTTCTCTTTTTCAGTAGCTATTTCTTCTTCTAACGCTCTTCTCTTTTGCACTTCTTCAGCAACTATCATTAATGTCTCGTGATTTTTCTGTTTTGACCCACCAATGCAACTTCTCTTCACTCCAATTCCACATGTCTTCTTATATGCGTATTTGTCTTCTCCCACAACTTCTTTATAAATTTTATCTCGCTCCTCATTGACATCAGAATCTGACGACGCTACAGCTAACTTTCATTGTATGGCATCCTGTATTTGAATCCACATTTGAGTTAATTCACATTGTATAATAAACAGGTTCAATATTATAGATTGATTAATTGCAAAAATTATAAGCTACATACAAGCTTTGTCTGCGAATCCTGATCCACAAATGCTTTTTTGGCTTGTCCATATGCCACTTGAAAAAGTTTCACTCGATCTGGTTCTTTTCCTCCATTGCTCTCTTTCTAGATCCAATAAATAAAACACAAATACATTAAAAGAAATATCAAAGACGACATAAAAGCACTAAAGTACATGCATAAAACATGTCACTTACTAATTCTTCTCGCTTTTGAGCATAGGATTTAGTCCCGAAGTGGTGTACCATTTTGCTCGAGTCACGATTTTCAGTGTTTTGAGCTGCTATTTTCTATAACATAATTCATAAACAAAGAAATGAAAAGGATAAATAGGAAAATAAATTCATATGACAAATAAATGTATATAACAATACGTTTGAAGATACCTTCGCCTCAGTAGATTCCCAACGATATACCATATTCCTCCATTGTTGTGGATTCACTCTGTCATTTGGTGGTTTTAACTTCAATTCAAGACTCTTTACAACTCTATAATGTTTCTTTTTCAACTTAGCTCTCCACGATCTCATACAATGATTCATCTTCTCAAATGCCCATTCTTTTGGACTTGGAGCACTAAAAGTAAACCTTGACTACAATATTTCAATCACAACCAAACATTAGAGAATAATATAACCACAAGACTATAACTGGATAATCTAATCTTATATCATTGATAAAATCTAAAATAACATATTTTACCTCAATAATATCCCATAACTCTTTCTTTTTTGTTCCCTTTAAAAATATCTTCCAATTCTTCATATCAAAAGGCACTAAATTTGGATCTCTAGCCAATATCCCAAGGTATGAAGAAAAACGTCTTCCTGATTTACCAATCGGTTGTCCATCATTATTCAATTCAACAACAATTTTTTCATCACCTCGAAAGTTGGACACTTATTTGGTCCTCGGCGTGGCTTCTTAGAACCATCTATCAATCATAAGAAATAATAAACAAATAGTAAAATCAGAATCAGAATCTTCTCCATATAGATAACCTTGGGAAAAATAACAAAGTAAGGCTTGTGTTACCCTTGCCACTGGATGCTTGAGAAGTTTTAGAGGTAGTTTCTACATTCTATTCTTCGTAAATTGATTCGTCATCAGAAGTCTCATCTCCAAAACTTTCAAAACTCGAACTTACATTGTCAGCACTTCCATCATCTGAAGGATCATTAGGCTGGAGCACAACTTCTAGATCTCCACCCTTAGCACTCGCTAGACTCTTTCTAATGTTTCTGATCATTGTGTTCTACATTACATTTCATGTAAACATAAAGCAATAACAACATAATTTTCATTATAATTTTAGAAAATAATGAACAAAGATCAATCCAATACTTAAAAAGTCATTTACAAAGCCAATTACATTAAATACTAGCAATACTCACTTTCATCCGTATGAACTAACAAAAACGCAAATTACTCAAAAATCAATCAACTCTCATCATCAGTATAATCATCATAATCATGTAAAGTGGGGTCCGCTTCACTTTCATCTTCTGAATCATAATCAGAGTCTTGTCGTTGTCACTGTTATCTAATTCTAAATCGTTTCCATCATCTTCTTCTTCAATGACTTCAGGACAAACTTCAACTTCATTTATATTTAGCAAACTATGATCAATTATGGGCTCACAATCAAAGTAAGTCTTGGTATCTTCATTGGGATCCTCATCTCCCATGTCAAAAACATCTCTAGGTTTTGTCTTTGTAACAACATTCCAATTTGCCTCAACTAGGTCAGGTGTATAAAACACTTGGAATGCTTGAGATGCTAACACAAATGGCTCATTACTTTTCAGCAAGTGTCGAAAATTTACTAAAGTAAAGCCCAGTAAATCCTGCTTAACCCCTTTTCCCAAGTCAGCCCAGTCACACTTAAGTAGAACAAATTTCCTCCCCTGATCGTAATTTAATTCCAACATTTCTACCAAAGTTCCATAGTATGTGACTTGGTCTTCATCATAAATAATTCCACTTTTCAATTAAAATTTCACTTCTAATTTACATATTTATTTTTCGCAATCTCTAGTTTCTGACCAAAAATAATTAAAAATTAATTATAAAGGAAATACCTTCACCAACATAACAAATTTCCAATTACTTTCTCCTTTCACTCTCTACACACATATTGGCATCCCACTAGAGAACTCAACTAAAATCCAAATGAAAAATTCGGAACTTTTAGTTGTCACAATAAGTGAACATTACCGCCAACAACTAGCAAATGAACATTCATACAAAAGTAACAAGAAATTTCAACAGTTAACAAAACCCCTAAAATACACCAAAAACGTGCACACTTAAAACCCTAATTTCAACAGCTTCATTCACTTCTAAACCCTAATTCACATCAAAATCCAACGAAATTAACAAAAAAATGGATAAATTGAAGAATATATCAACAAAAAAAGATACCTAAATACAACAAATAGATTAAATTAACTCACTAGAAAGGCGACGAGAATGAAAATGTGGATAGGCAAACAGATGAAGAAGAAAAGGAAGAATGAAGAAAGTTAAAAGAATGAAAAAATAGTGCAATTTAAGTAATTTCGGAGAATAAAATTTGAGCGGGAGCGGGAGCGGGAGCGGGAGAATGAAATTTGAGAGAGTGGGATGAAAATCGAGAGGTAAGGGGAGGGTAGCAGGGCGGACAGAAAACCGCGTTAACAAGACGCGGCTTATACGTAATTGAGCCGCGTTTTATAGACGCAGTTTACAGGTTGAACGGCGTTTCATAGACGCGGTTTATAGGTGAACCGCGTCTACAAGACGCAGTTTAAATAGGAGTCAAACGCGTCCACCAGACGTGGTTTTATTTATGTAATTTTATTTTAATATTGCTGTGCACCGGTTATAAGTCGCGTTAAGTAAACGTGGGTTTATCTCAAGATAAACGCATTTTGTTAACACGGTTTTATTTGAGTATAACCACGTTTTTTAAATGCGGTTTTTGTTATGTAAATATTTTATTTTCAGCGTTATTTCTTTGATTTTTTTTTATTTTTGAGCATTATTTTGAGAACTGGCTGTAATATATATTTTATAGTCTAGTATCAGAAAATATTCGATACAATAGGATAACAACTCAATTGTATCGGAAAACCTTAGATACTATAGAATTTTTAGTATCGGTTACAAAATTTTCCGATACAATAACAATTTTTCCGCTACAATGCGCCACCATGTTGGTTTAAGTGTCCATAACCTTAGTATCGATAGCATGTATCCGATACAATTAATGTCTTTTTGTATCGGTTCACATATCCGATACTAAATTTTTCGATACTAAAGGTCATTTTTCTTGTAGTGGGCATTGTATATAAGGATGACAATGGGGCAAGGCAAATACTGGAATGCCTCCTCCATACCAGTACCCGCAGCCCAAATTCATTTTCGTCATCCGCCCTATTACCCACCACAGGTATGAGGTGGATACCTATATCCGCCCCTGAGTACAAATCTATACCATGTGTCTCGTACCCACAGATATCCAATGAGTATCTCATACCCGGCCCTTTATCCATCATATGCCCTCCCTCCCTCCAATAATTATTGAGAAATTATCACTTAGGTACTATGAGGTTTGATCATTTATTATGTAGGTAACCTAACGTTTCAAAATATACAATAAGGTACCTTGAGATTTAAGAATTTTATCACTTAGGTACCTTAAAGTTTTAAAATTTTATCAATAAGGTATCATTGTTCCAAAATTGAATGGATTTTAGTTGAAAAATGCTCAAGTGAAACATGATTCTGACAATGTATATGTATAGTCAATGGAATTTGATGATTTTTTTTTTTTTTTTTTGTCAAAAATGCTGATATTATACATGATTTTAACAATATATAAGTAATTTATTTCCAAATTCAGTGAGTTTTTTCATTGGATTTTTTGCTAAAAATATTGACATGACTTATATATAATAATGTAATCTTGTATTACATTAGCATCAAATGTATAAAATTGATTCAATTTTTACAAAAGTTTATCAAATTGCAACATAGGCTACCTAAGTGATAAAAATTTCAAACCTTAGGGTACTTCATTGTATATATTAAAATATCAGGGCACTTAAGTAATAAATAGTTAAACCTTAGGGTACCAAAGTGATAATTTCCCTTAATTACTTAATATTATTTTTTAGAATCTATTTATACCTTTTTATAATATTTGATACAAAATTAAGTAATTAAATCGAGTTATTTATATTTATTCTATTTCTAAATTAATAAAATACAAATTGATGTAGGAATATGATGGATATGACTGGTACAGGGAGGGGCAGGGTGGGCATGTAGCAAGATGGGGTGAGTACAACATTATATTCACCTACTGTCGATATTGTCATGTATGTCGGACTCGTACCCATGACTCACCTCACTAGCATCTGTAAACCTTCCCAAACAGGATGAGTACCTGTGAATAATGGATTTTAATTTCCTTGTTGCCATCCAATGTGTACTAACCAAGCCTATGCAGATGAACCTTAAATTGGACCATGTAATTGATCCCTTCGCTATTGGGCCGTGTGTTGAACCTTTGGGCTTATCAAAACACTTTAAATTTTGGCCCAGGTAACCTTCTGTGAAATGCAAAGTGAGCCCATAACGAAAATAATAATGCTATAACAAGCAGAAAACATGGGTACTTATTGGTCATGCTGTAAGTCTTCTGTTTTTTTCTCTTCTAACGTGCCGCCCGACCTTCGTGACTCTTGTCTTGGGGAGTTAGGTATGACTCACTTGGATTTCAATTACGAGTACTTGGGGATCCACCTTCTTTGGAATCATGACAAATAAAGAATCCCTGGTTATCTCTTGGACATAATTGGACTAAAAGTGCAAGGCTGAAAATTTTCTCTTCTTTCCCATACAGGGAAAGAGGTTTTGCTTAAATCTGTCTTATCTGTTATCCCCCAATATGTGTTTCATTATTGTCGTATTTCCTTTTTCGTGTTCGTAAAATTAATGGGCTAATTTAAAATTTTTGGTGGAAAATAATGTTGATGAGGGTAGACACATTCATTAGAACTCCGAAGTTAAGCGTGCTTGGGCGAGAGTAGTACCAGGATGGGTGACCTCCTGGGAAGTCCTCACCCTCAGGTTGGATGCGTAGGGAAACAGCCTCTCTTCAGGTTAACATCCTGAAGGGGGAAGGCTGCGTACATCAGCGCCCCCCAGACCCTGCGTAGGCGGGAGCCCTTGAGGCACTGGGTATGTTCCTATTCCTATTCCAGAGGGTAGACACATTCATTGGATTGGTTGGAAGAAGGCGGCTAGCCCTAAGGGTTTGGGTGGATTAGGCTTTCAAGATATGGAGGATATAAATCTCTCTATAGTTGCTAATCAAGCTTGGAGAATCCTTGAGGAAGCCAATGCATTGTGGGTTCAAGTTCTTTGT
The DNA here is from genome assembly GCA_018398585.1 of Simmondsia chinensis. Taxonomy (NCBI): domain Eukaryota; kingdom Viridiplantae; phylum Streptophyta; class Magnoliopsida; order Caryophyllales; family Simmondsiaceae; genus Simmondsia; species Simmondsia chinensis. Next base: position 4,032,058 of record JAGTTD010000026.1, on the reverse strand, counting down.
GGCCTTTATTTCCCGGATGGGGACTTCATGAGGGCTCATGTGGGTTATCGTCCCTCTTGGTTCCGGAGATGTATTGTTGAGGGGCGAAATTTCCTCAAAAAAAGATTATCGTGCAATATCAATAATGGTCAGTCGGTCCGGGTTTGGGAGGATCACTGGGTGCCTAGGGGAATGATGGAGGCTTCTCGCCCTTCTCTTGAGCGGGCAGGTGATATGAGGGTGGTTGATCTCAGCTATCCCTCGTCTTGTTCGTGGAATGTTGATTTGCTCAGAAGTTTGTTCCCTCATGATCTTGTCAATGTTATTCGTGGTATTCCTATTTCTAACCCCTGTGTTGATGTCTGATTGATTTGGTGCCTTGATCTCAAAGGTGCCTACCATGTGAAGCAAGGATATGCTTTATGGTATAAATCTATTTTGCATGATGAGGGTAGGTTGCATGCCTTGCCCTCGAACTTTCCCGAGAAGAAGTGTTTGAGCTGGATTTGGTGTGCTCCAGTGCCCCCCATCTTCACCAATTTTTATGGACATTTCACATTGACGCTCTCCCATCTTGTATTAACTTTGCTAAAACGGTCCCGAATGTGGCTCATGTTTGTCCTCGTTGTGAAAAAGTTAAGCTGGAGTCCTCTAATCATATAGTTTTCTTATGTCCTTTTGCTAGGGTAGTGTGGCTTGTTTCTAGGGTTAGTTTTAAGCCAAATGCTGAGGGCTTCGGGGTTTTCCTCACTGATGGAAGCATGTGATTTTCTCATGTTCTGATATTGATGTGAATTTTATTAAAATTATTTTTCTTTGCTAGTGGATTTGGAAATCTCATTGCAGGCTCGTTTATGATGGTTGTGCTAGTGAGTGGCTGGTCGTGCTCTCTTTGAAGCCTCTGAAGCTTTTAATCTGTTAGAGCGCCCCAGCCCTTCCTTACTGCTGTTACTCGGATTTCCTCTTAGCTGCGTCCCCGTGAGGGCTAGGTCAAGTTTAATGTAGATGCCAGCTAGAGTTCTTCTTCAATGGCTGTCGGTTTAGCTGTGGTGGCCATGATGTTCATGTTGTTTTTATTGCAAGGTGGTGAGGCTCCTCCTTCGCCTCCTCAGTTAAAGTTGCAGAATGCTTGCCTTCGAGAGCTGCTTGTTGCTTGGCGATTCGCCTCGATTTTAGTCACGTGTCTTTTGAGTCGGATTGTTGTGAGGTTATAGCATTTTTGATAGCGGGGATCAAGCCCTTTGGAGCATTTTGCTATTGTTGAGGACATTTAGATTTTAGGTTCTTCCTTTTTATCTTTTAGTTTTTCTTGGTGTTATAGAGAGGCCAATGTGGCAGCCTATGAAGTGGCTAGATTACATATACTAGGAGCTTGTTCTCATGACTAGGTGGATATTCCGCCTCCATCGTTTTTGTCTGCAGTTGTAAATGATCATCTTCTATAGAGCGCCTTAGGGCTTTTTCGACAAAAAAGAAAAACTCTTATAATTTTCTTTGTAACATTTAAGTCTATGTATAATTTAGCTTGTGTTAATTTAGCTGTAAATTTGTTTATCAAATACACATGTTAAAAAGTTATTAGCTTATAAAAGATAAGTATTTTACCCTCCACCAACTTTTCCCCACATCGAGTGGTACATACATTTCGTGATTTCTTCATGGGAGGTAGTGGTGTCCATGACATGCGATCGGATTCCGCCATCATCATATGGAGGGGTGTAAGGGGATCTAGAAAAGAATGGCCTCTTGTGCAACCTATGTTACTAACTTATCATATATAAATAGAAAATTATATACATTTTTTTTTTAACTTAAACTCAGTATATTTAACATTTTCCTAATGGAGTTACGCTTTCCAAGATTGTTGGCTTCCTCCAAGGGTGTAAGAGTTAATTACGGATGTTGAGAATAATACACCGAAATTGATGTGGAAATTCTTTCTCAACTTGAAAAAAAAAAAACCACAGGACCTAAACGAGGGCTTCATCGACTATGAAATTTAGAATTACAATCTCTAATTATAACCTCAAACCCGGTCTTATAATCATCAACATCAAAGTGACAATTATACGGTAAGTCATCAACCCTCCCACAAAGTAACTACTGCACAGCAAGTCACTAGCCCTTTTCAATGTAACTACTGCACGGTGAGTAACTAGCTCTCTTTAGTGTAACTATTATACGATGAGCCACCAACTCTCCTCAAAGTAGCTTCTACACTACGAGCTACTAATCCTCCTTAATGTAGCTTATGCATGGTGAGCCACCAACCCTCGTCAAGGTAGCTTTGGATGGAGGAACCAACAAACTTTCTGTTAGGATCCAAAATGGACATTAGATGTGTACTTGTGAACATAACTAACTCTTTGCAATTGTTATAGTTGTAATCAAAGGGAATATGGTTAAGGTTGTTATACAAAGTATAAAAGACATTTGTTAGTTGTATGAGAGACATGAATGATAATAACAAACTCTTTTTCTTCTCTCTCAACTTCTTTCTCTCTAATCTCTTCTTTTTCTCTTTCTCAATCCTATTTCATTTAGTCCAATTTCCTGCTTCTTCAACAAGGCCTATCATTTTGGTATCAGAGCACGGTTCCTTCCAGCCATTGACGATTAATAGGGGTGTATGGGAAGATCGAAAAAGCAACCAACAATGTCGGATGCACAACAGCTAGAGAGTTCTCTGAAGATCATGATTGCAGCATCCATAGACTCAGTCAAGGAGTCCATTTTGGCTTCGATCAAGGAGTTTGTACTGGCATCCCTTCAAGAACCTCTGGAGCTACTATCTGCAAGGAACGAACAACATGATCAGGAGCTAGTTGGTCTGTGGGAGTTTATAGCTGGAGTGACTCTTCAGCAGAACCAATTAGTGGCTCATATGCAAAATCAGTCGAGGGCAGTGGGAACATGGCAAATGGCTTGGGAAACGCAGGGTCTTCTCATCAGTATTTTGCGTCCAAGGTCATGAAGTTAGATTTTCCCAAGTTTAATGGGGAAGGAATCAGAGGCTGGCTGTACAAGTGTGACCAGTATTTTGCATTGGATAGAACAGAGGAAGGTAAAAAGGTTGAAATAGCATCAATACATTTGGAGGAGGACGCATTGCAATGGCATCAATCCCTTATGAAGTCCAGGCCTAGAGGCAAGATTATGTTCATGAAGCTAAAATGCAATTTCATGAAGCCTTGTTTGATGATCCATTGAGTGAGTTGAAGGGCTTGTTGCAAAGTGTCAGACAATACAACAAAGATTTCGATGCATTATTAACAAGGGTCTCTTTGACAGAACCTCAGAAACTCAGCTTCGTCTTGGGGGTCTGCAACCCAAGATAGCAGTGAAGGTTCGAATGTTTGCACCCACTTCTGTGACACATGCATACACATCGGCAAAATCACAAGAATTTGCCATGAGCTTGTCTAAGGAGAAGCCCTCCCTTGCTGCAAAGCCAATGCTTCTGTTGCCAAATCCGAAACAGCCTTAAGTCACAACTTATACCAGTTCCCACGAATCCGTCCCTCTTTCACAAGGCAGTAATAGAACTGGACCTTCCCACACTTATTCACCGAAGTATAAACATCTGACCCAGGCTGAAATGGAGGAAAAAAGGGCAAAAAATTTGTGTTTTTGGTGTGATGCCAAATACACTCCCAGACACAATTGCAGGAGAGTAAAGGCTTATCGGTTGGAAATTGTAGAGGAAGTACAGGGGAACAGTGTGACGGAAGAAGAGGAGGCTAAAGACCTTGTTAGTTTGGGGTCAGCTAAAGACTCTTTCCATATTTCAATCCATGCCTTGACGGGTGTCCAATCCTATCAAACTCTGAGAGTAATCGGGCTTGCAAAGAAAAGGTCTATCCACATCTTGGTAGACACAAGGAATACTCATAACTTCCTTGACCCATTGGTGGCCAAACAATTGGGGTGTGAGATCACCCAAACAATCCCTTTACCAGTGTCTGTTTCTGATGGCACCAGGGTAGATAGTGCAGCAATATGTAAGGGGTTTGAGTGGACTTTGCAGGGGGTCCAATTCTGTTCTGATGTAAGGCTACTCCCATTGGGAGGTTGTGAGATGGTGGTAGGGGTACAATGGCTGAGATCATTAAGCAAGGTGACTTTTGACTTTGAAAAATTGGTGATGGAGTTCTCTTACAAGGGTCAGTGGGTGGCTTTGCAAGGGATAACAGCAGCAAATGTGAGTCTGGTTAAAGAAAAGGGGATGCAGAAGCTGCTTAAGAAGGTATCATCATCCCAACTATGCTCTTTACATCTATTAACAGTACAAGTAGTTCCTTGTAATTCAAATATGGTAGACAATAGACATGCTTCGATGATGAGTTATGCCATAGATGGAAGTTCCCAGTGTCTTGATTCCAATTTAAAAGCCTCTTAACTGAATTCCAAGAACTTTTTGTTGAACCAACATCACTACCACCTCATAGATCCCATGATCACCAAATCCATTTGAAAGAAAACACCCCTCCAATCAATGTTAGACCCTATAGATACCCAACATTACATAAGAACGCAATCGAGAAGTTGATCACTAAGCTGCTATCCTCTGGTACATCCAACATAGTACAAGCCCTTTTTCTTCGCCCATTGTTTCGATTAATAAAAAAGATGGCTCCCTTAGAATGTGTGTGGATTATCACGAATTGAATAAACACACCATTAAAGACAAATTTACCATTCCAATAATTGAAGAGTTATTGGATGAGCTACATGGAGCTCATTACTTCTCAAAAATAAACCTTGGAGCGGGATATCACCAAATACGAATGCGCCTTAATGATGTTTCCAAAACAGCCTTCAAAACACATGAAGGCCATTATGAATTTTTGGTTATGCCATTTGGGCTAACCCATGCCCCCTCCACATTTCAAAGTCTCATGAACCATATCTTTAGACCCCTCTTGAGAAAGTATATAATTGTTTTCTTTGATGACATCATCATTTATAGCCCAACCTGGGAAGAACATCTAGTGCATTTGAGAAGCACTTTAACTGTTCTAAAGGACAACAACTTGTATGCTAAAAGAAGTAAATGTAGCTTTGGGGAACAACAAATTGAGTATTTGGGGCATTTAATCACTGAGGAGGGTGTATCAACTAACCGAAAAAAGGTAACAGTAATGCAGGAATGGCCTCAACCACAAACAGTGAAGCAGTTAAGGGGCTTTCTGGGGCTGACAGAGTACTATAGGCGGTTCATAAGGCATTATAGTTTGATTTCCCAGCTGTTGTTTGTGTTGTTAAAGAAGAATGCTTTCCATTGGGGAAGTGAAGCTCAGGCAACCTTTGAGAAGTTGAAGCAGGCCATGTCCTTCGCACCAGTTCTGGTATTGCCAGACTTTTCTCAAGACTTCATTGTGGAGACAGACGCTTCTGGGGTTGGTATTGGGGCAGTACTTATGCAAAGGGGGCACCCTATTGCGTTCATCAATAAAGGTTTATCACTTAGGCATCAAGCATTGTTTGTGTACGAGAAAGAACTATATGCTGTGGTGTTTGCCGTGGAAAAATGGAGGCCATATTTGATTGGGGCACACTTTATAATCTTGACTAATAACCATAGCCTGAAATACCTTCTAGATCAGAGAATCTCCACTCCCACACAATGTAAATTGCTACCTAGGCTATTTCGGTACAACTACAGTGTATGTTACAGGAAGGGGAAGGAGAATGTGGCTGATGATGCCTTGTCTCGAGTAACTAGTACCCAACTAATGGCCTTGTACCTATCTACTATCTCTGCTGATATTATAGAACAAGTCCACAACAGTGTGCTGCAGGTTGAGAATTTGCAGAAATTAGTTTCTGAACTACACCAGAACCCTAAAAAACATCCCCATTATTCCTTGGTGCAGGAACATCTGTACAAACAAGGAGATTAGTAGTGGGAGCTAATCAACAATTCCAGGAAGTATTGGTCAAGGACCTACATAGTTTAGCTGAAGGAGGGCATTCCGGGGACCTATAAAAAGCTAGCCAGTTCTTTCTACTGGAATGGAATGAAGAAGATGGTCAGGAATTGTATTAGATCTTGTGATATTTGGCAGAGGTACAAGTATGAAACAGTAGCTGCACTTGGTCTCCTACAACCTTTACCAATTCCAAATAGGATTTGGGAGGATATCTCCATGGAATTCATTGATGCCTTGCCCCTTGCTAATGGCAAATCTGTTATATTTGTTGTGGTGGATCGTCTGTCCAAATATGCACATTTCATGGCGTTGGTGCATCTTTATTCAGCTGCTTCAGTAACACAAAGTCACTTAGACCATGTGTACAGATTACACGGTGTTCCTAAGTAAATTGTTAGTGACAACGATGATGTTTTCATGAGCATTTTCTGGAGGGAATTGTTTGGGTTACTTAAGGTGCAATTCAGCCATCTACAACTCATCACCCACAAACAAATGGCCAGACTGAAGTCGTCAATTGATGTGATGAAGGCTACTTGAGGTGTATGTGTGGGGATAGATCACAAGAATGGGTGAGGTGGCTGCCAATGGCTGAATATTGGTACAATACCAACTATCACACAGCCATTAATATGACACCATTCCAGGCAATCTGGCATAGAACCTTCTGCTCATGTACCTTGTGTTTCAGGGGATTCTGCAGTAGCTACAGTGGACAATGTGTTGAGGGAAAGGGAAGCTGCAATACACTTACTTAAACATTATTTAACAAAAGCACAACAGAGGATGAAGTTGCAGTATGATAGACACCACTCTGAAAGGGAGTTTAAAGTTGGGGATTGGGTTTATTTGAAATTTAAACCTTATATGCAACAGACTGTGGCCAAGAGGGGAAATCAGAAGCTATCAGCTAAGTACTTTGGCCCCTTCCAGTTATTAACTAGAGTAGGAAAGGTAGCCTATACTTTGGATCTGCCAGTTGGGGTCAAGATCCACAATTCATTTAATGTTTCACTCTTCAAAAAGAAGGTGGGAAATGACAATTTTCAGCAACAGCTACCAGACTTCATCTCCAACGCACAATGGAAATGGAATCCTGTTGCTGTGTTGAGCAGAAGATTGGTGAAAAGGGGCAATGCTGCAGCTACACATGTGTTAGTACATTGGGCAACTCTTTTCCAGAGGATGCCACATGGGAGAACTATGAGGATATGTGCATTAGATTTCCTACCCTTGTGGACAAGGGTATTCTTTAAGAGGGAGGGAATTGTTAGGATCCAAAATGGACATTAGATGTGTACTTGTGAACATAACTAACTCTTTGCAATTGTTGTAGTTGTAATCAAAGGGAATGTGCAGGGGAGTTGGTTAAGGTTGTTATACAATGTGTAAAAGGCATTTGTCAATTGCATGAGAGACATGAATGATAATAACAAAATTTTTTTCTTCTCTCTCAACCTCTTTCTCTCTAATCTCTTCTTCTTCTGTTTCTCAATCCTATTTCATTTAGTCCAATTTCCTGCTTCTTCAACAAGGCCTATCACTTTCACATGACCCTCAATGAAAACACTGAAACAAATCTCACTCTTTCTCCCCTTGCCAGAGTGCCCCGCTAGACACTCATTTACATGTAACTCCAACCCTTCACATTTTTTTCCTCTCTTTTCTTATGTCCTCAATCATCAACTTCAAGCTCTATTTATAATAACATTACGTAATGGCTTGTTTGGCATTACTGTGAAAAAATGACTTCTTTCAAAAGCATTTTTTGTAAAAGTACTTTTATAAAAAGTATTATCTCGAATAAGCAGTTTGTATTTGGCAAACCCAGTAAAGAAATACTTATTGTAATATTGTGAATATTTGGCTAATGTTTAAAAAAGTACTTTTTTTATAGAATTAACAGAAAGGACAATATTAAAAGTAATTTATAGTTGAAAATAATTACCCAAGAACTATTTTAAGTATTTAATATATTTTTAAATATCTAAATATATATTTTTTCATCATTTAAAATATTTTAAATACTTAAACTAATTTTTATTGTTTTAAAAATAACTTTAAATATTTAAAAATTATTTGATGTTTTAAAAATAATTTTCAATATTTAAAATTTTAATATATATTTTAAATATTTAAAATATTTTTTAAAATTCCTAGATATATTATTAATTATTAAAATATTTTTTTAAAATATATAGACTATTTTTAAAATTTATAAATTTTTTTTAAATATATAAATTAAATTTTAAATATATTAACAAACTTAAAGATGGCTAAACCATTTTTTTTTAATTGTTTAATTTTGGCTTTTGCTTCTGCTTATAATTAGAAATGCCAAATTATTGTTTATGCTTAAAAGTAAAAAACGGCTTCTGCTTTTAATAAAAAAAACATTTTTTAATGTTTGTCAAATACCCTCAAAATCTCATAAAAGTGTTTTTTCTTATTTCCTTAGAATAAGCAATCCCAAACATATTTAAACAAGTCAGACTTATTTAGATAACCCAACTTATATCTTAACTAAATTTAAATTATATCAAATAAATATCTAATTTTAAGATAAATAATATCCTCAGAGCGGACAGCAGCAAGATGAGTAAAATTCATTGCCTATCCATTGGATTCGACGGAGGGAATCAGCGAGTAAAGCGCGTGGATGTATCCTCTAGGATCCGGGATAGATACGGCCATATAATTGTTTACTTGCACTGTACACCTCCTTGACTCACACTTTTGGGCTCCGTTTGTTTCAGGAAGTGGTTTTTTCCTTTTTCTTTATTTGGCGTGTCATTAGCTCACGGCGGAAAACCTTTTCCCTCAAAAATGGAAAAATGACTTCCCTTTTAAAATGGGGGAAGTTGTGATTCTAAGTAGCTCAAAAACCTTCACGGTTATCATCATGCAAATCGAAATTGAATCAAAATAAACCAGATTGCACTGTAAATATTTAATGTCAATATCGGATAAGATTTAGACTGAATAATTAAAAGCAGCTTCGATATTACTTTTTTATTGTTGCAAGTGAACAACTTTAATCGAGTTGAATTGTTACATAACATTATAGAAGGAAATTATTAAGGCAATAGTTTAGCATTTATTACACAGGTACTATGATATTTCAGTAATATATAATGATGTACCCTGAAGTTTAAAAGTTTTCTCATAAACCAGGTATCTTTTACTAAAATTTAGTATATTTTAAATGAAAACAGCAATCTATATGTATCCTATATGATAATACAATAATTTCTTTTGTCCGAAAATGCTAACATGACATACTTTTGATAATATATAAGTAATTTTTGTTAGAATGTGGACAACCTTTTGATAATATGATATTTATATCACATCAGTTTTTTGGTAGAAATTAGCTGAATTTTAATAAAAATTTACCAGATTTTAATACAGTATATACACAAGTGATAAAATTTCTTATCTTATGACACCTCATTGTACATAGTTAAATGGCAGAGTATTTACATGATAAATGCTCAAATTTTAGAATACCTAAATAATAATTTTTCTAATTTATACAGCTTTGATAGTTTTTTTTTTATTTTGTTACTTCATATATGTTATATTATTATGTATGTTGTCCTATAAATAGATATAAAATGATTGGTGAAAAAAATATTTTTTTTAAAATATACACGAAGACATCACAATGAGGAATTAATTTTTCCTTTGAAACAAACAAAGGAAAATTCCACTCGGAATTTATATTTCCTTGGAAAATCTTTTTCGAAGAAAAATTAATTCCTAGATTTTACTTTTCCTTCAAAACAAATGGAACCTTGATTTTTAAAATTTTCTAATCTATGTGATTAGTTTAAAAAGGAAAATATTATATGTGTTTCTTCACTTATAAATATGAAACTGATGGGTATATAGGCTCGGTACTCGGGACAATGGGACAGGTATGGACATTATACATGTCGAGAAAGGTTTGGGTCAATACTCATGACAGGTAATGAAGCTAGTATTGATTTAGAGTTCTATAGCAGTTAGGGGTACTGGAGAGGCACCCTGTATCCGTCCAATTTTATTATCATCCCTTGCAGTCTTATGTTGTGCAAAGTATTGGTGTTCATTAGTTGCTAATTAATGTGCATGGTCACTGTGACAAAATAATCAAACAAACATGCTCAAAGGGACTTACTTCGACTTGGGAGTAAGTCTGAGTTTCAAACCTATGTGTTTGACCTCAATCAATCACCACGAGAGAAGGGTTGATGTTTTTAGTGAACCTGATTTCGATTAGCAATATACTTGTGAATTATACTCTTACTCCAATTAAGGAGACTTCTAATTATAATATTTTTGGTGTTTTCAGTTAGTATGATGCAAAAAAGTAAATTAGATATGGACCTCACTTAAGCGGTAGTCGGAGACACGGAGCAAAGCCCACATACATCTTATCTCGTACATTTAAGAGTTAGGAACTGGGATAGAGACAAATATAAAAATTCGGCAATCCAATCTCGAGCCCAAGTCTGTAAGGTTTTTAAGTCTAGCACCCTTGACTTGAGATAACTTGAATGAGCTTACACTTGACAAGATTAGGGTGGAGCAGACCATATTCAAGTCATCAAATTAGGATCAACATAATCAAGTGTAAAGCCTTAGCCGTTAAAGCCCTGAACTGATGACTCAAACCTAAATTCACCGAATGCACTAAGCCATGTCACCAACCTAAGACCAACACAATCGAGCTCTGGGCTTGGATGTCAAAGCCTTAGATTAATGGCGCTAAACTCAGACCAACACAATCAACCTTAGATTAATGGCAGAAGGGGATATCTTCTTTGTATGCCATAAATAAATGTCCAATTGTATTTCTAAAGAAGCAAAACAAAAGCTACAATTACGTCTACTCCTAGCGAAAGGAAAAATGGTACAGCACAAGTGTGCTATAAAAGGACAAAACTAGAGAAGTTTGTGTATTGGTGTTGAGACCCTTTGCAAAGTAACAAGAGTCCTTTATTTATAGACTCAATTCCTAACTGCTACCCCCTTAAATAATGATATATATGTCCCACGTTTAGCCTCCATGCCTACACAACCTTGGATTTGTGCTGAAAGTGCCTTGATGCACGTGCTTGAGGTCACATGGTCTTCCCCACATTGGCCCATACTCGCTTGAATGTTCTAGAGGCCCACGTTACTGATACTTGCTTCCAATAACCTTCTTGAGCCCCATTAGTTACCTTTCCCGTAGAGCTCCTAGTAAGGCCTTCGAGCTGGAGCTTATAAGTCTAGTTAGCCATTTCGAGCGACTATAATCTCAGCACTTCAGTTGAGTAGGTAGGTATAATCTATGCAGTGTTGTTTCCACTTCTCAAAACATCTGAGTCTCGAACATGGTACCATGTATTGAGCACGTGCCCTTTTATCGATTAGCAACATCATTCTAACTCCCTCGATTGTGGGTGTAAACAGTTTCTAACCTCACCAAGATCAACAACCTATTAATCCGCCATAATGGGGTTTCAAACTTTGCCAGAATGAACACTTATTAATTTCTCTGATACCTTCCTACGTTAGATGTACTTGATAATTACACATTGTAGTAGATAGCACAAAATAAAATCACATTAACCAATATATGCTCGAATTATATACTAGAAAGTATTGACTACAGCTACCATTCAATCTGCATCCATGAATAAACTTCATGTACTTGTCGCTGCTACCAAATTAGAGCAAGATAATAATTACCACTACATGAACTACTAAATCTTGAACCAAACAAAACACATAGTCCAAGATAGGGACCCCAAATGTTTAAATGGTCAATGCATCCACATGATATATTTCCATCCATAAATTGTACCTTCCTTAAGGGAAGAGTAGGGGACCATGGTTTGTTTCTCTGTAAGTAAGCAAACATTGGGAAAATGTACCTTTCATTGAGTTTTTTTTTGGAATCTTTTTTTTTTTTTTTTTTTGACAAATAGCGACAAGGTCATAGTACAAAAAGGGCAACTCGTACAGACGAGGCCACAGTCAACTCGCATAAAGCAAGAATCAGAACAAAGACAAAAACAGCCAAGAAAAACATGACAAAACAAAAACAAACAAGTAGGAAAAAAAATCTAACAGAAACTACATGGATACATCACCACAAGATAAGATGGGCCAGGAATGAGGGGAAAGGGCCAACCATGTCAAAATTGAAGATGAGATTAATAGGGAGTCAGAACATCCAAAAGCCTATTCTATCTTTGCAAACAACTTAACCATATTCGATTCATCACCATCATATGTCAAACCATATCTGTCTTTTTTTGGACTCTTTTAACAAATTTTATGGACATCTATTAATAACAAATAATTTTTAGGTTTAATTACGTATTACTGTCTAGAATTTTGGTGAATTAATTTTGTTGGGCACATATTCTAAAGTAGGCACCCGGGTAGGGGGACAAAGAGAAGCCATTGTGAATGCTTTGATTAAGGTATGAGAGTTTATAACTTCCTCTGTCCAAAGCTACGTGAAAAGTGTTGGTGGCTCACCCTTCAGTAGTCACACTTGGAATGATGAGATTGTATGTGGTGTTTGGGGTTTCAATTAGAGATTATAATTCCAAATTTCATAGTGGATGAGGCACATGTTTGGGTCCCATGGATTTTCTATCTGACTAAGAGAAGGTTTCCATGTATATTGTTGTGTATGTGTTTTTGCTTGCGCTTGTGCTTAATTGCGGAAACATAATATATTTAGTTTTTTTAATCCACCAATTAGGCTAAAATAATTTTGCATTCCAATACATAAAAGTATGACATCACATTTCGAGATGTTGCAATATTTAGATTATGGCTTGAACCTTTTGATGACTTTTAAGATTGTAATGACTTTTGCTTTCTTTGTTTGTTGACTTTGATGTACTATTGTTTTGTTTTGGATTCTCTGTCAGTGGTGTTATCTTTTATATTGCGTATTTTTTGCTAACTATTGAAAACAATGACATCACATTTTAAGATATGATGTTAGCTTTCTGGTTTATGATGTTACCTTTCTATCTTACAATTCTGAAAATCTCGGTTGAAAAATCACAAACAGCTGGACTAAAAAATTATTTGAACATACTGAAGGAAACAAAAGATTTAAATACAAAATCTATAGATTAAAAAAATAATTTTACGAAACCTCGATACGCTAAAATATAACTAACCCAAGATTTTATATTAGTTATCAAGTTTTTTTTTTTTTTTCTTTTTTACTAGAAGTTGTATGAAAATGTTTTTTTATTGTACTAGTTAGACAAAGTGTTTTTTAATTAGGTTTCCAGTTTTAATAATATTTTGGCTCCCAAATTGAGGAGTATGTGAGGGGCTTTATGAGACCAAAGTTTTGTTTACCGTATGTTTGCCACTTACAAAATAGACTAGTGTCCCTGAACACTGTTAGTAAAATATAGTACGGAAATTAAAAGGTAGCTGACACTACTGGTAAATTATAATTAAACTACTTGCTACTATAGATGGACAAGTAGATTACACGGACAACCATTTAGACAAAAATTTAAAGCAATGCAATTCGCCCAGTTAGGGTAAAACAACATAATTCGCCCAGTAAGGGTAAAATCAACACAATTCTCCCAGTAAGGGTAAAATCAACACAATTCGTCCAGTAAAGGTAAAATCAAAGCAATTCGCCTAGTAGGGATAAAACCAACATAATTTGTCCTGTAAAGGTAAAACCAACACAATTTTCCCAGTAAGGGTAAAACCAACGCAATTTTCCCAGTAAGGATAAAATCAAAGCAATTCACCCAGTAGGGGTAAAACCATCATAATTCGCCCAATAAGGGTAAAACCAACACAATTCACCCAGGAAGGGTAAAACCAACACAATTCGCGCAGTAAGAGTAATAACGCAACTCACCTACTAGGTTCAATGTAACGCAATTCGCCCACTTTAACCAGCTTAACACAACTCGCCTATTTTATCCCTCCAAAACACATTTATAAACAAGTACAAAAGGATAGAATCAAACATACCCATCTACAAAGATCCTTTCTCTTTAAATAAAGTTACAATTATCCAAAAGTATCCTTGCTCTTTCAGTAAAGTTATACCGATCCAAAAGTGTCCTTCCTCTTTAAGTAAAGTCATACTCATCCACAAATAGGCTTCCTCGAGAAAAGGACTACACGCCTCATTCACCTTCACCCATTCCTACGATCATCTCCCTGAAACAATAATCATTCAAACGCCTTACTCTCCTTAGGCTAAGTATTTTATCTCTATTATTTCATTTAGTACTTGCCCTTATTTACTATTTCATAATATAGATATTGACTTGAGCGTCGAAGGGGTGCCCCGTGGGTTGCTCGACGGGCCCCTCTAACCGTTCGTTTGATCTTGTAGGGAATATCAAGTCGGGCGTGCAACTAGAGCTTGAGTTCTGCTCATTCTAACGAGCTCTACCTCGTATAGAACTCCAAAGTGATGAATAAGCATACTGACCAAATTCATCACAAACAAACACATACATGTATTATTCTCTTCATATATGAAAACCTTGATTTTGGAAATTTATTGACTTGTAAAAATGAAAGATAATGTCAGTCACAATTAGGGGGTGTATTTGAGCCGAGCCGAGCTTGCCAGGTTCAAGGCTCGGCTCGTTAGTTTTAGGCTTGGGCTCGGCTCGAAGCTCACAGAGCTTTGAAAGTTCAGGCTCAAGCTTGGCTTTGTTTGATCTAAACTCGGTGAGCTTCAAATTAGGCTCAGGATTGGCTTATTAGGCTCCAATATGGCATCATCGGGTAATATTTAAGCAAATATATTAATACTAAAATGAGCTTGCTTAGGCTCGTTTAGACTCGCGAGCCTTCGAATTTTATGGCTCGCAAGCCGGCTCAACTCGTTTACACCCCTTAGTCACAGTAGCAATACAAGAAGAATAGCATTTACGAAATAATAGGGGAGGATCAAGAACTAGAGAGTTGAAGTCACAAACCTGAAATATATATATTCCGGACATTCAATTTAGATATAAGTAATGATTATTTTCAATTATCATTTATTTTTTGAAACGTTAAAGTACAAATACATGTTGTAATATGTGTATAATTACACATATAGCATCAAGAAAATACATATTTTACTAAAGTATTGGAAATTATTCCCAAACGCCCTTTTCAAATGAAAAAAATACGTATGTGTCTAAAATGTTTATTATATGTGTTTTTTACTAGCACAATCCATGAGTGCTCTTTTTGCCGGTCTACAAGAAAGTAGTCTCACCCCCACTTCTCTATATTTTTGTTTTCCTTGTTTGTACTTGCCTTTAGATCCTACCGAGCATGTACAGTGCCTTTTAGAATTGTACATAAATTATAAAAAATAAGATTATTTACATTATTATATTTTGTTTGTTGTTGTAATATAATTCTCAGATATTATGTTAATTTAGTCCGTGTATAATTAAATTTATTTCAATTAAATCTAATATTGAAAATTTAAACAATATTTTTAATAGAAATCATAATGAAGTACTCCTCGTTAATGTTCTCCACATCAAGAGGGTTCGGGTTGACGTTACATAGGGTAGCATGCTTTGCAAAGGCTAATTAATGTTATGACTCCAATCAAAAATTAATGTCTAATTTTTAATTTTAGATTTGATTGGAACAATTTTAATTATAGAAGGACTAAATTGACACAATTAAATGTTTAAAGACTAAACTGATATAGACTATTGTATCAAATAATTCCGGATCAGTCTCATCTGGACCAAACCGATCTCTTCAATCTAGAATTTAATTTGGACCGGTATTTTAGTATTTTAAAGGTATTAATTATTCTAAACTAGTAGATGAGCTCAAAACAATTGATAACTTATAAAAGTCTAAAGCTCTATTTGTAAAATATGGTATCGGAAGAAACAAAGTCTAACACGTACGTTTATTATTTAGCTTTATAAACAAAACTTTCTATCAAAAGTTCGTTGACTTATAAAAGTAGAGGATAATATCGATCGCAATAACATTAGCAGAAGCATAACACTATGTTAGGATATTAATTATTTTAAATATTTTTTAAATATGTAATATTAGTAAAATTATTTTAGAAATTCATAAAATATTTGAAATATATATAAAATATTTTAAATATTATTATAATATTCATATATTTAAAAAATAATCTAAATATAAAATATAAAAATATGTACAAAATTCAATAAATAAAAATATATAAAAATATTTAAATATTAAAAATAACTAAAAAAATATAAATATTTAAAAAATATTTTATACATTTACAAAAATATTTTAATTACTTAAAAAATATTTCAAGATTAAAAATATATTAAATATTCAAAAAGTGAATAAAAAGCAGGAGAGATTTACTATAATGATATTGGTGATGACAGGAGGTTAGCAACAATGGCGATGTCGTCGTTGTAATAGGGATTATCTAATTTTTTATAATAATTTTTAAATTATTTTTGAGATATTTAAAACATCGTCAATTATACAAGGGTGATTTTATTCAATGTTTCAATAAATAGTTATATTTTATTATAATTAAATTTTAAAAAATTAAAAAATAATATAAGAAATAAGTTTGCACATAAAAAATAAAAAAGAGGTATGTTACACTCAAACCAAATATAATAAAAGATTCATGAGTTAATAGTTACTCATTTAAAAGTACATAACCAAACAAGGTGAAAGAAAAAAAGAATTTCGTGGGGTAATGGTTACCTTATTAATAATTACACCATTTAAAATTACTACCCTATTTTAAACCCATACCAAACATGCCCTTATTGTAAGTATTAATTATTTTCAATTATTAATTATTATTTAAATAAGAGAGATACAAATACGTGGCATAATATGTGAATCATAACCTCGAAAAATCATATATTTTATTATATTATTAGTTATTATACATAAATTTTTTTTTATAAACAGACAAATATAAATACATATTCAAAATGTGAATTATATGATTTTTTCATTGACATAGGTCTAAAACACGGATCGAAAATGGAGGTGAATTACCGAATGTTTTACCAAACTGGCACACTTTTAAAAAAATTTACCAAAATGGCACAGTTTTAAAAATATTTACCAAATTTGCACACTTTACTGTAGCAGTACAAAGTACGCCGTTTTTTTTTTTTTTTTTTCAAATGCGGGGACACCTTTTGAAATGGCTTCCCCCCATCCAATTTTTTTTTTTAATTTTAATATTATTAATATTTTTTATTTTTTAAAAATGGGTTAGATATGGGTACTCAAAATTTTTTAGGTACTCTTACTTCTTTATAATGTGTGTCAACACATAAATTATGTATGTCGACACACACTTAACGTACTCAAAATTACTACTTAAGTACTCAAAATTCTTTTAGGTACTCTTACTTCTTTATGGTGTGTGTCGACACACACTTAACGTACTCAAAATTACCACAAATACTCAAAATCACTACCCAACTACTCAAGTTTTTTTTTTTTGTTACTCTTATTTTCTTTATAGTGTGTGTCGACATGTAAATTATGTGTGTTGACACACATTTCACGTACTCAAATTCACCACCAATGTACTTAAAATCACTACCTAAATACTTAAAATTCTTTTAGGTATTCGTATGTCTTTATGGTGTGTGTCAGCACATATTTAACGTACTCAAATTCACCATCAATGTACTTAAAATCACTACCTAAGTACTCAAAATTCTTTTAGGTACTCTTATATTGGTGTTGAATTTGAGTACGTTAAATGTGTGTCAACACATATTATAAAAAAGTAAGAGTACATAAAAGAATTTTGAGTACTTAAATATTAATTTTAAATACCCTTATTTAATCCATCTAAAAAAATAAATAATATTAATAATATTAAAATTAAAAAAAAAAAAGATTGGATGGGGTGACGCCGTTTCAAAAGGCGTCCCCCAATTTGAAAAAAAAAAAAAATTTTTATCAACGTACGCCATTTTAAACAGCGTACGTTGATACTGCTACAGTAAAGTGTGCCAATTTGATAAATATTTTTAAAACTGTACCATTTTAATAAATTTTTTTCGAAAGTGTTTCAGTTTGGTAATTTATTCTGAATTACAACAACTGGTCAAATCCTATTCCCTTACTGATAAATGTAATATCATAACACGTGGCAACCAATAATTTTTTTTTCTATTTTTGCTAATATTTCCATTATTGGCAATTACACTTTTGCTTATTTGCTTATTTGTTTATTTGTTTATTTGACATATTGGCTTATATTAGCTGTCTTGTAAGGTATGTTTTGCCTCATAGTCTCCTCTAGGGTATTTTTTATGCTATATATTACTAATTTGCTTTCATGATAGCTCACAACTCATTGCTCACAGGTCTCCATGAGGCGATGAAGACTTCCCTCTCAGATTGGGTTTCCTCGAAAACAGCCTCTCTTCAGGTTGGCACCCTGAAGGGGGAAGGCTGCGTACATCTACCCCCCAGACCCCGCTTTTGCGGGAGCCCTTGAGGCACTGGGATTGTTGTTGTTGTTGTACACTAAATATAACAATAATTAATGGCTATTTTTAGTGCCATAATATTAATTACTATTGTCAGAGTAATTATATAATTTGTAGTAAATGATAAAAGCAACATACCCAATATTCCAAGGGCTCCCGCCTAAGCAGGGTCTGGGAGGCGAATGTACGCAGCCTTCCTCCTTCAAAGCATTATCCCTAAAGAGAGGCTGTTTTCAAGTACCTCCAACCTGAGGGTGAGGACTTCCTATGAGGTTACCCATCCTAATACTGTTCTCGCCCAAGCACGCTTAACTTCGGAGTTTTAATGGGTTCCGGCGATGGCGTGTTGGTACCCTCTTTGGTAATGTGTAGTAATGATAGCTACAAAATTTCATAAAGTTTCTCTAACATTAATAATTTTATCTTGTTAATAACATTGCCCTAGACTTACCCTATTAATTTCATAAAATTACTCTGATATTGATAATTTCATAGATTTTAGAAATGGTGTTAAAGCAATTAGGCGTGGTTCCCATTAAAGTTAAGTTGCTAGAGATATTTGCAATTATTCGAGCATGTGAGAAGGAAACCGACCTATTAGAGAATATAAACAATTACATAATATACACTGAAAGAAAGGTAGAGGCATGTCAAAAAAAAATTAGTTGGAGAAGATTAGACTTTACTCACCTAAACCTAACCAAAGAGATGGTCATAGATAGGGTAAAGTGACAATTAAATATAGGCGTGATCTACCCAATTGTTTGCATTAGACATTGCCCCTAAGTTTGCATGTCTGTTATGGTTGCTGCTTAATTTGACTTTGAGTAACGCCTATTTGCGTTACACGTCTATTTTTATTTGATGAAGTAATGTTCTTTTTATGGTTAGGGGTCCTTCGAAAACAGCCTCTCTATAGAGTAGAACCGTGTAAGAGTAAGCCTATGCATATCTTACTATTTAAAATCAAATCCAAACTTGACAAGAGTCTCTTTAAGACACAGAGTTGTTATAATAATATTTAATATCTCACTTTTTATTCATAAGTTAGACTGTTAGAGAGCTGTCCAATCAAACTGGAACCGCAAATGTCTCATTACTTGGTCCTTTTCAAAGCAAATTTTTTTTTTTATTTGTCAACTTTCTTGTAGAAAAAAGGGTACCAAATAGGGCACTTTGTTCAAAGAAAAATAGGGCACCGGATTCTTTTAAAATTTCGAAGTTAGACGCGCCTGGGCTAGAGCAGAAGCATGATGGGTGACTTCCTGAGAAGTCCTCACCCTCAGGTTGGAGGCACTCGGAAACAGCCTCTCTTCAAGGATAATACCCTCAAGGGATAAAGTTGCGTACATCCACCCCCCAGATCCTACTTAGACGGGAGCCCTTGGGACACTGGATATGTTGCTCGCTTTTAAAAAAAAGGTCATAAATTTAAATTCTTGTAGCCGCCTTATATATCTAATATGTAGAGTCATTAAGCAAACAGACACTCAACATAAAAATATTTTTTTTATTTTTGCACAGTATAAGAAAATTTTAGCAAAATGTCACGTACGTCAACATGGGTCATCAAATACAGTTAAATACACCCTATAGAACGGTGTGCAACTATCATAATTGGGCTAGAGCAATTAAATTAAAAAACAAAAAGATAAGTCTCTTGTACATTTATGGGGTAGCTTAGTTGGAAGGGAGTCAAACAAACCTTGTTAAGGTCGTGTGCAGGGGTATATTTGAGCTTTGAAACTTTAGACTCGAGCTCAGCTCGTCAAGAGCTCGGGCTTGACTCGGCCCGATCTAAGCTGAGCGAATTAGACTTACAATATTTTGGATCATTTAAGTTCAATATAGGCTCATTCGAGCTTGTTTAAACTAAGGTTTGGCTCATTTAGGCTCCAATATGGCTCCATTAGGTAATATTTAAGCAAATATATTATACTAAAAAAAGCTCACTTAGGCTCGTTTAGGCTCGCCAGCCTACGTGCTCAAGCTTCACTAGGCTCAGGCTCGACTCGATAAGCTAAATGAGCCGCTCGGCTCATTTACACCATAGTCGTGTGTTCGACACCCATTCACCGTATTTTTTTCATCTTTTTCCATCATTTTTTTGGACACTCGATCGCACTATCCAATTTCAGTATGTTTATATATATAATTGCTTATTTATATAATTTTCGTTAATAATTTGATTATGTGATAAAAATACAATATTTAAAGATAACATGTTATATAATTATTTTATGTTAATTTACACTGAATATTCATGTATTTTTTTATTACACCAAATAAATTATGAAGAATAACTTTTTTTTAAAGTTTGAAAAACAATTAAAAAATAACTTCTTTTAAAATGTTTGAAAAATATAGTAATATTTTTCAAAAATTAATTGTGAAAAACAATTTAAAAATCTTTTTATAAAAGTAATACATGATACGATATAATAATTCTTTAAAAATATAAATTTTAAAATTAGACTAACCAATTTAAAATTAAAATATAGTAAGAAATTAAAAAATTGAAAATAAATTATGAAAAAATAATTGTTTAGAAAAATTTTAAAAAATATAGTAATATGTTTTCAACTTTTAAAAAAATACTACTATATTTTTTAAATTTTTTTCAAGAAATTATTTTTAAACCTTTTTCAGAAATATATTTTTTTCATAATTTATTTGGTGTAATAACAAAATATATGGATATTTGATGTAAATAAATACAAAATAATTATATGAAAATTTTTAAATATTATATTTTTATCACGTAATCAAATCATTAAAGAAAATAATATAAATAAGCAATTTATATATAATCGTACTGAAATTGGATAGTGGGATTGATTGTTCAAAAAAATGATGGGATCTCTCCTAACTAAGTTACCCTATAAACGTGTAAGAGACTTGTATTTTTTATTTATTTAATTGCTCCAGCCCAATTGAGATAGTTGCACGTTATTCTATTTGGCATATTTAACTTTTATTTGCTAACTTACATGTCATTTTGCTAAAATTTTCTTACAGTGTGCCAAAAATCAAAATATTTTTGGCTTATAAAAATTGACTCTATGTCATGATATTATTGGTTTATAAAAATAATTAATTTTAATTATCTTTTTCAATTTTATTTTTATTTTTTGTCATGTGTGAAAATGAAATGCTAAATGTACTAAAAACTATATGCAAATATATATTCAATATTATTGAATTAGAAAAATAACATTAAAATAAATTTTTGGGTTATTTACACCAATTTTTCCTATACTTTTCTCATCGTGTTAATTTAGTCTTTATACTTTTAATTGTCCTAATTTAATCCTTGTACAATTTATATCGTGTCAATTTAATCATTTAGTCAAATTTAAATTAAATTCTTAACGGTACAATCACATTTAATACAAGTAATCCACCACAAATTCACCCATTGATTCAGTGGACCCATAGCCAAACCATTAAAAATTTCATCAAAAATTTGACATAAATTTTACTCGAAAGGACCAAATTGACACAATATAAATTATACAATAAGTAAATTAATACAACTAAAAATTTAAAAACTAAATTAACACAATAAAAAAAGCACGGAGACCACTAATCTAAATAACCCTAAATTTTTTTTTTTTTTTAAACCAACAGGTTTTGTAATAGTTGATGATTTTATGCCATGTAAATTAGGTATATAACTGGGTATATTTTTGATCGTACCCAAAATATATATTACTTCTGACCAAAAATGCCTAACGTATTTTAAAAATATGCCGAATATATATGGACTACAAAAATGAAATTAATTAGTCAACTTTTATAAGTTAATAATATTATACGATATATATTGAATTTATAATTAGCTGCCTTTTTAATAGAAAAAATGTTATTTATATCAAAGATTCTTGTACTTTCTTATTATGTAAATTCAGTCATTTTAGTTTCAATCGTATCAATTAATCTCTCTATTATTTATATCATGTTAGTTTAGTCCTTGGTTAAATTCAAGTTAAGAAACTAATGTAATTTTTAACAGCGCAATCATGTTGAATGCAAATAACATACTACAAATCTGACTATTAACTTACTTTAACCAATCTATGGTCAAATCATTAAAATTTTTATTTAGCAATTGAACATAAATTTTACGGTAAGGACCAAATCGACATCATATCAATTATAAAAGGACCACATTGACACAATACAAAATATAAAGACTAAATTAATATAATACGTAAAATACAGATAACGGTGGTGTAAATTATCTTATAATAAAATTACCCTATCCAATATCTCCTCACCTACCATTCTGAGTTCTCGAAAGATTGCCCAAGTGCTTCCAGGTTAGCTAGTCACGTGACGGAAGATTCTATAACCCACGGGCCTAAAACCCTAAACTTCTTAATGGGCCTAGCAAGCCCACTTACTACCTCACTTCACATGTATAAATAGACCACAATACGCGTTGCAAATTTACCACCGCAAGAGAAAATATATATATATTTTTTCACTTTCCATTTTTTGACCTCTAAACAAAATTTAAAGCATGGTGGTTCAAAATGGAGAGACCGTTTGTGTCACCGGGGCCGCCGGTTTCATCGGTTCATGGCTTGTCATGAGGCTGCTCGAGCATGGTTACACTGTACGAGCCACCGTTCGTGATCCAAGTAAGTCGCCACCACTGCGACTACTAGCTCCACGTCGTACTTTCATTGCTCGTATGTAAAACAATCTACATGCAAAGAAACAAGAAACAAACAATAATTATTATGTTTGAAAAATGAAATATATTTTCAAAAAGGAACAAAAAGATAACGCGTATTGAGAATGAAAATAAGGAGTGTACAGTCCATCATGACGGCGTCTCAATTGGTAGTGACTCCTACCCATGCGGTCATATGATTGACCTGCTCATGGGGAATGTGGGCCTCCTCATGGCACAGGGTTGGTTGGGGCAACTCAGTCCCTCGTTACCAAAAAGAAAACTTCAAAATAGGTTTTTTTTTTTTAAATGTTGCCTTCTTTGTTGTTATTTGAAGTATATGGCATATCTTACGTATACAGTCTCAATTTGGTGAGTTCTTCCGGACCCATCTTTATTATGAGTTCTCTCGTTTTATTGAAAAAGTAAATCTTACGTATATAGTAAATATTATCAATTTCTTGTTAACGTTTTTCCAACATAACATGTATCTACCCTGGATTATTAGATACATGGAATAAAAAAGAGAAACGTAGTGATTCATTATATATATATATATATATATATATCACACATAAACAGGATATTTTTATGTATTTGAAAAAAGAAATAAGAAAGAATAATGGTTATTATTTCGGGAAAAAATTAAAAATCTTTTAAAAGGAGCAAGAAGGGTAATGTGTTTTGACAATGAGAGTACGGAATTTAAAATTTCAAAAAAGTCTCTTTTTAAGATGTTTCCCTTTTTGTCATTTTTAAAGTATATAGTATATTATACATATACATTAAAAATCATTTCATAAGAAAGAAAGACATAATGATTTATTATATCTCGTAATGGCATATATTTACGTTTTGAGAAAGAAAATAAGAGAGATATAGCGATTACTATATATGAAAAAAATAAAATATATTTTGAAAAATGAATAGTAACGCAATGTGTTTAAGAATGAGGGTAAGTGTGAAACTTCAAAACTAGTTCTTTTTTAAGTATGTTTTCTTTTTTTTTTTTTATATATATATATAAAATATATGGTATGTCTTAAGTACACAATGGTCATTACGCATTTCTTGTTGGTAAATTTTTTTTTTTTCAAAGTAATGTTTTTTTATTTATTTATGAAATAAGAAAGAAAGACGTAAATAACGATTTATTATATCTCTCGTATACAAATAATATATATTTACTTATTTCAGGAAAGAAATAAGAAAATCATAATAAGTATTACTATGTCTAAAAAACAGAAATATATTTTTCAAACATAATATTTTTCTACCTTGTATATATGAAATAAGAAAGAGAGGCGTAATGATTATTATACTGCGTACGTGAATGATATACATTACCGTATTTGAGAAAAGAAATAAAAAAAAAAAAGCATAATAACATTTTTGTCTGAAAAAACGAAATATAGTTTGCAAAAGGAACAAAAAAAAGGTTTATTGTGTGTTGAGAATGAGCATAAGAAATGTAAAACTTTGAAAATGTTCTTGTTTAGACGTATGTCCTTTCTACATATATATACAACAACAAACCCAGTGCCTGCAAGGACTTCTG
The DNA here is from genome assembly GCA_018398585.1 of Simmondsia chinensis. NCBI lineage: Eukaryota > Viridiplantae > Streptophyta > Magnoliopsida > Caryophyllales > Simmondsiaceae > Simmondsia > Simmondsia chinensis. Next base: position 4,007,422 of record JAGTTD010000026.1, on the reverse strand, counting down.
CAAAAGTAGGGTCTGGGGGGTAGAAGTATGCAACCTTCCCCCTTCAAGGGGCTACCCTGAAGAGAGGCTGTTTCGATGACCCCCAACCTGAGAAGCTGATCCGCAGCATAGAGCATGCGACTTGGCAGCAGGTATATATATATACATCTTTAATCTATTAGGTAAAGACCCATAAATAGACTTTTATGTTTTAACACTTGCCACTCACACGTATGATTATTATGTTTCACATGAAACATATACAAATCGACCACATATATTGGGTCGAGAGTATAATAATATACAGAAATGGAAATATGTCAATATATCAAGCTCTTTCAGTAAGAAATATTACAAAGAAAACCCTTCGTAGACCTTCCTATAACAGATTGAACTTAGGGAGAAATTGATTTATTAATTAATATTGTATCAAAGCCTTGTAGATTTTGAGGTCACAAATCTAGGTCCCTATAATCCAGTTTTAATATCAATATAATTTAAGCACAACTTTTAAGGTGAGTATAGGGCCGGCCAAACATAACCCCAAGCAATCACTTGAAGCCTCTAAAATTTAAGGGGCCCAAATTTCAGGGTTTTAAAGTCACAATTGTTAATATTAATAAGTTTTAATATTAAAACTTTTATAATTTTATTATATGTAAAGGGCTCTATTTGAAACATCCGCTTCAAACCTCGAAAATGTTAGGACCGACCATTGGTGAGCATATGCGCTATCCAAACTTTAAACTCAATGAGCATTCACACGAGGGACCAACATTAAAGTATGACTCCATATTAAGAAACTACTGACCCCAAAAAGTAAGTAATTTTCTAAAATAGCGTTGTTTTCATTTTAATACGTAAAAAGCACAAAAGAATAAAAATTTCCCAAAATAACATATCAATCATTAACTTTTGGCCCCACCGGACATTGTTTGTTTCGTTTAAGTTTGTTTAGGCTTATTTACGTCATGTATTTGTTTATTGCGTCAATTTAGCAATTATACTTTTAATTGCATTAATTTATTGTTGTATAATTTATATTGTATCAATTTCATACATATAACAATAACCCAGTGCTCGAAACGTGACCTTACCCTTGTAGGGTAAGCTATTTCTAAAGGGCCCCCAACCCCATAGAGTGCTACCCTACACATATTGTGTTAATTTCATCCCAGAGTAAAATTAACATTAAGTCAACGGTAAATTTTTAATAGTCGTTAGTTATATTAGATCACTTGTATCTGACATGATGGGGCTATTAAACATCGTTAACTTAACTTCAGGTTAGATAAAACTAAATTCATATAGTTAGCAGTAAAAGGACTAAATTAACATATCAGCAAAATATAACGACACTTGGCATAAATAACCTCTTTTTACAGAATTAATGGATTTCGTTTTTTTTGATGTTGTAGGTAACATGAAGAAAGTGAAGCATCTAATAGAATTGCCAAATGCAAAAACGCACTTGACACTGTGGAAGGCCGACCTTAACCAAGAAGGCAGCTTCGACGCGGCCATCGTTGGGTGTTCCGGTGTGTTCCATGTCGCCACTCCCATGGACTTTGACGCCAAAGATCCCGAGGTAAAAAATAAGTTACTGTAGAACTTATGTGTCGTGAAGCAGGACTGGCTAGAATTGTAAGTAATTAGTAGGACTCCTAAATTTGATCAGGGCGTCGTTTTAAAATTAGTAGCATTATATTAGGTATTTAGATAGATATTTCAAATTTGTCTCAAACGGGCTCTCATCATGTTGAGATTGACATTTGAAGCTAAATGGCATGGGCCACCAACATTCTGTTTGGGTATACTTTAAAATTATCAGTTACATCGTATTTTTTAAAATTAGATTAGTTTTCAAATTACAAGTACGAGCATTTGCGTTTGAAACTTTTTTAATTAAGCTTGTAGTTTTATATAACTACTATTTTGTTTATTAATTTTATCTAAAACGAGAAAAGTACATCATAATATTATAATTTAAGAGCACTTTTTACGTGTAGACCAACTATTAACTGACAATAACTTTATTATTTATTATTATGCTAAAGTCCCTCTGATACTATATTTTATTACCGAACAAGCAAATATTGCACCAAACTTATTATTTTAAGGAGAAATGACAAATGAGTTAAAAAAATATATCTTATCTTATATACTTTTAAAAGCATATAATATATATTTAGAATGAATGTCTGCCATTTGTCTTGTATTTAATAAAGGAGATTTGTCTTTTTTTCCTTTTCTTCCTTTTTTGTAACTTAGTGAAATTGAGATATTTGAACTTTCAATTTCCTTATTTTAATATCATAGTAAAGTTTAAATCGTGCTTGGGCGAGAGTAGTACCAGAATGGGTGACCTCCTGGGAAGTCCTCACCCTCAGGTTGGGGGCACTGGGAAACAGCCTCTCTTCAGGTTAACACTCTAAAGGCAAGGTTGTCAAAATCGAGATTCTACGTAGAATCGACAGGGGTTCAGTAGAATCGGAATCGTAGAATCGAATCAAGGATCGTAAGATTCTACTTTATTTATAAATAAATTATTTATATTGACAAAATTAGCATAACAATTCTCAAATATATGATAAAGAACATCAAAAAGTCCATAAGATAATAGTTTTACAATATATTGGAAACCTAAAGGTAGGAAAAAGAGTAACATCATTCTAACATAAAACATAAGCTCAAGTCTCTCAACTCATAGCACCATCAAATTCATATCCAAAATCAAAATTACTGTCGTCAATATCATTTGCAGTACTAGTCTTTGTATTTCTATCATCATTAAGAGAATCATCCCCAATGGTAGCATCATCTCCAACTAAACTTTCCATATCACTTGAGGCGACGATTACACTCTCAATTTCAGTACTAAAATAGTAAAACCTCATTAAGATGTACAATTAATAGTAGATTTTTACTTCAATAGTTATTAGAAAATATAAAATCAAAAATGAGATTAATATAGAAAGTTAGGGCTTAATATATTATACAAAAATGTAGAAAAACACATTAAAATCGTGACTTTTGCACGTGAGCACAAGCCTTTAAGTAGAATCGGGTAGAATCGCATCAGAATCACGATTCTACTTGCGATTCTACCGATTCTACTTGCGATTCTACCGATTCTGATGCAATTCTACCACGATTCTACTTGAGTACGATTTTTTAACCGATTTGGATTGCTGGGGCAAAGTAAAATCTTAGAATCGTACAATTTTGGAATTTAAATCGCGATTTTAACAACCATGCCTGAAGGGGGAAGGCTGCGTACATCCGTCCCCCCTAGACCTTGCATAGGCGGGCGCCCTTGAGGCACTGGGTATGTTCCTTTAGTAAAGTTTAAATCTTGGCTATACTCACCACTAGATTTTGGGGTATAAAATAAGTCAAGACAATTTTTTTGGGGGTATATATATGTTACATACCAAAAAGGTTCCATTCCAAAACCAATTGGCAATAGATGAAATAGCTCCTTAGGTATATAAAATAGTTTCTTTCATTTATACCCACCCATGTGGGATTCGCTTCTTTTTTGCTCAATATTTTGACTTGTATCAAACGACCATGCTCCACAATTGTCGTCCTCAACAGCTTCACTCTAGGTTACTTCACTATAAGTAGGTAGTCCTTTTCTCTCGTAAACGGCTTCACTCTACTCTAAGTAGCCCTCTCCCAGGTAACCTTTTTCGAAACTTGGGACTGTTACGTGTGGCTTGTCAAGCACGATCATCGAACACAGTCCATCCTATACCAGACTGAGCAAGACTCCAGGGCAGGGTCCGTCCTTTACCAAACCGAGCTCCTTAGAATTGATCCGAGGATCGACAACTCTGATACCATTGTTACATACATAACATACGAAAGGAGGTTATATCCTAGACCAATTGACAATGGGTGAAGTAGTTCCTTATGTATATAAAGTAGTATCTTTCATCTCTACCCACCAATACATATGTCCTTTAGGGATATACCTTAGTGGCGGAGAACGCCAGAGGCCAGAGAAACCACCTAGGTTCGATCCCCACCGAGGACAGATGTTGCTCCCCATTTATGGGAATGACCCTCCCTCTGAAGATCTTACCAAATAAAATATATATATATATATATATAATAAACATTATGCTGTTCATTAGAACTCCGAAGTTAAGTGTGCTTGGACTAGAGTAGTACTAGGATGGGTGACCTCCTAGGAAGTCCTCGCATTGCTAATCCTATAACGTTGGGAGTTCTCGAAAACAACCTCTCGGCAGGGTTACACCCTGAAGGGGTAAGGCTGCGTATATCCATCCCCCAAGCCCCGCTTAGGCGGGAGCCCTTATAAGACAATGGGTCTGCTGCTGTTGTTGTATCATCAAGTATACAAATTACATAATTAAATTAGATACATTTAATAATTTCCAAATTATATTTTGCTTGCAGAACGAAGTGATAAAGCCAACCATAAATGGGGTGCTGGACATCATGAAAGCATGTGTAAAAGCAAAGGTTCGAAGACTTGTGTTCACATCATCAGCAGGGACTGTGAACGTTGAAGAAACCCCAAGGTCTGTGTACGATGAGACTTGCTGGAGCAATGTTGAGTTCTGTCGTACCAACAAAATGACTGGATGGGTTAGTCTCTGTTTGCCCATCTTTTTGAGGTCTTTAGGACATAAATATCTCTTCCAGACTTTGTTTTTGCGGGAGCCCCTACAAACATTGGGTTTGTTGCTGTTGTTGTTGTAGGACATAAATATCTCTATTAATTAAATTTGCGTATAATACACAATTTGGACATGTATCGGTACTTTTCCATTTAAAAGGAGTGTTTGCTAAGTTTATGGTAAATATATACTTTCTTGATGTTATCCATACAATAATACGCATTATAACAAGTATATCCATATTTTTCATATTTAAAAGATAAATGATATTAAACACAATCAATAACTAAATTAAATATTTTGCTAAATTTATCATTTTAACTCTCAAATTATTAATTGTGCCCTATTATTTGATATCCCCTATTGCAACGAGGGTTATCCTTTACTTTTATAAGTTAACAAACTTTAACTAAATTTTTTTTTTCATGCATAGACTATTAGATCTTGTTTAAAGTCTATATCGTATTTCGCTAACAGCTCTCCATATGTTTGTATAGTATTCCATTTAATAACAGAGGGTTATTATTGTCTAAGAAGGTACCAACATACAAGCATCGAATTCCATTAGAACACCAAAGTTAAGCGTGCTTTAGTGAAAGTAATACCAAAATTCGTGACCTCCTGGGAAGTACTCGTGTTGCACCCCTCAGGATGAAGGTTCTCGTACATCCACCCCCCAGACCCTGCTTAGGCGGGAGCCCCTGGGACGCTAGAAATATTACTTTGCTTTTTTTTTTTTTTTAATAAAGAGTTAGTATTGCCAATATAAAATTTATTATAAATAAAATAATAATATGGCTTATAAATAATATGGACGTAATCACAGATGTACTTTGTGTCAAAAACACTAGCAGAGCAGGCAGCATGGGAGTATGCAAAAGAGAACAAGATGGATTTCATAAGTATAATACCACCTTTGGTGGTGGGCCCCTTTCTCATGCCTTCTATGCCCCCTAGCCTCGTCACCGCTTTGTCTCCCATCACAAGTAAATTCTAACTCCTTTCAATTTTTTTTTTTTTTAGTGCTGTTGTCAGTACAGTTTTTGTTAACGACTATATAAATTAGAGGTCTTTATACTTTATTTATTTTGTTAATTTAATTTATTTATTTTTAATTATATCAATTGGGATGTAAATGAGCTGAGCTGAGCTCGAGCCTAAATTAAGCGCAAATGGGCTGAATTATTACAAGATTAATTTGAAACTCGCTGAGTTTTGATTGAGCCAAATCGAGCCCGAGTTCAAGCTTGAACTTTTCAAACTAGGTGAGTTTTGAGCCAAGTCCCTCGGCTCGGCTCAAATACACCTCCAGTGTCAATTACTTCATGTACAATTGATATTGTGTTAATTTAGTCCTGAAAGTAAAATTTATATTAAATGTTTAACAGAATTTTTAATATTTCACTCATGAGTTAAGTTAAAATTGACTGAATATAGTGGGTTACTTATATCTAATATGACTATGCTGTTAAAAATTACATTAATAATTTAACTCAAATTTGATCAAAGGAATAAGTAGACACGGTATAAGTAATAGAGGAACTAAAGTAATGTAATTAAAAGTATAACGTCTGAATTGATACAATGATAACAGTACAAGGACCTTTTGTGTAAATAACCATTTTGTTAATATAGTAGTAATTTTAGCATAAAAAGAATCCAAAAGTCTTCTTTATTATTTGGCATTAACCCAAAAAAAAAAAAAATACTAGCAATAACACTAACCTTTTTTTATCGATATATTATGTTTATAATGTATTATATCAACTTTTTAAAAAGGATTTTAATGCTTTTGTTATATTATAAAAGTAAATTGAAACAAATTAAAATAAATTTAGTTTTTTAAATATACTTTCAAGATATTATTTTGATAAAAGAAACAAAAAGAATTGAAAACTTAGGCTCTGTTTGTTTTAAAGGAAAATAATATTCTCTGAAATGATTTTTCTATTTTCGTTGTTTGGCGCACACTTTTTGACAGAAAAGCTTTTCCTCCAAAATTGGGAAAATGTTTTCTTTTGTAAAAAGGGAAGTCCATATTCTAAGTGGTTTAAAAAGTTTTGGGGCAAACATTTTTTGTAATATGGATAATACCGAAATGAATTAAATGGGATCATAGATCAGTAGAGGTATACTGTGGGTAAGGCAGGAAAAAATAATGATAGGTGGGGTATGATATTGACCAGAATTATGTGATCCAATTTGATTTTCATTCATGATTGTTACTTTATATTGTAAAGGTCTATACTACTTCATGATATGATGAATATAATAATGAAACAATATTTCTATCAATCCCAGCATAAGAAAACTATTCATAGATTTTACTTTTTCTTGGAGATACTTTTTATTTCTGGTATATATTTTGACAATTTATCACTTAGTACTTTGAGGTTTGATGATTTATCACATAAATAGCCTAACTTTTCAATATATACGATGAGTTACCCTAAGATTTTTCAAGGCTTTATAACTTAGGTACCTTAAAGTTTAAGAATTTTATCAATTAAGTACCCTTTTTGCCAAAGTTTGATAGACTTTTTTTCGAAATTGCTACCATGGAACACAATTATAACAATATATGTGTCATCTATTATAACAATAGAATTTTAATTGTAAAAGGCTTATATGACACATTAGTTTACTAATAGCAAAGTGGTTTGTAACGCTGGGTGCCAACAGGGTGGCCCGGGTTCGATTCCCACTAAGCTCAAAGTGGGCCTCTTTATGAGGTGATTTAGGGGTATTATCCCCCTCCCCCTCCCCTTGTCCTTACCATCATTAAAAAAAATATATATAGATATATTGCATCATAATTCAGTGAATATTTTTCCGTAATTTGCTGGGTTTTTGTTAAAAACATTGATAGAGTTATGTATATGATTGTAATTATGTACCATGTCAACGTTTTATGAGGAAAATTGATTAAATTTTGATAAAAATTCACCAAGCTCAGTACCTGAATGATAAAATTGGAACACCAATGGACCTCATTGTATATTTTAAAATTTGCAGGTTATCTAGATGATAAATAGTCAAACCTTAGGTCTCTAAGTGATGGATTTCACATATTTTTCCATTAAAAAAATAACTTCTTCACAAACAAAGGAAGCCTATATAATTTTTATAATTTTCTGCTTTATGTTATCTTATAATAAGGTATAGTACGATTGGTAGAAAAATATTTCTTGTAGAATAAATAAGTTATATTATGAGGCGGGAGCAAGTTTTCCTTGGAAAACGTTAATCGAAATTTGTTTTTCCCTGAATAATCATTTTGTAAGGAAAATATTTTCCATGGAAAAAGTACTTCCCCTAAAGAAATGGAGCCTTTGGAGGGAGGAAAAAAAAAAGGACAATAACTTTAGATAATATTGTTATCGTGACAAAATTATTATTGCCAGTACAATATCATTATTTCTAAGACAATATTATGGCACTCATGTTTTAAAAGTTACATCATTACTCTGACAACAATAATTTTTGTTCTGACAATAACAGCTTCCTAACTTTATCGCTAATTGTTAAAAATGATGATGCTACCCATCATGAAGACATCTCAGTAGGTGGCATCTCCTACCCATGCAGTCATCACCCAAGGATTAGGAGTTCGATTCTCACTGAGGATATACTCATGAGTTACCTGCTCATGGGGATTGTGGGCCTTCTCATAGGCCGGAGTTGGCTGTGACAACCCAGTTGTTACCAAAAAAAAAAAAAGTCATGCTACTTATCACTTTGTGACCTTATATTCCCATCATAGGATGGAACCGACATCCTTCTTTCGTTAAAAGATATTATTGTATTTGCTCACATTTTCTAAATAATAATATCCTTTTTATGATTTTTATTAGACTTTTGAGTTCTTTTTTATTTTTATCATAATAATACAATAAATTTGCAGGGAATGAAGCACATTATTCTATCATCAAACAAGGTCAATTTGTGCACCTAGATGACCTTTGCATGGCTCATATTTTCTTGTATGAGCACCCTCGTGCACAAGGTCGATACATCGCTTCCGCCTGCGAAGCGACCATCTATGATATTGGAAAGATGCTTAGGGAAACATACCCTGAATATGATGTGCCCACAAAGTATGTGTTTTGTCATTATCATTTTGATTATGCTTAATCGCTTTACATAGGAGATTTCTCTTCTTGTATATCATGACTGTGGTGCACAACAATCCAAAACTAAATCAGACCGGTTTAATCTTGATAGAATACCAAATTCCATTACAAATGAAAGTTGAGGACTAGCACATCCTAAACCGGCGATATAGTCCAAAGCTAGTGAAAAATCTTATTGGTCGAGCAGATTCACTTTGGACCAATTGAATGTTAAAGATCTGGATTTTAGGTTACAACAAAAAATAGACAGTATTTATATGCAAGTCTTCCTATTCCTAGGGTTTCCATTTTTGTACCAATCTTCGCACTGGTTTGGATTAAATGGTAGGACCATAAACCAACCAAAAATAGAGTTTGTGCAGTCTAGTATAGTATCGAAAAGGCCAATATGTTCTATTTCATCTATCTAGACTGGTCATGGTCACCCTTATCTCTGATATAATATACTATTATAAAACAATATGTATCTACTTTGATTTATGTTATACTGCCTTATCCTATTTAAAAAGGATCCATTTTCCAAATCTGGTGAGAAAAAATTAAACTTGAGTTGATCTTGATAAACAACAGGTTCAAAGACTACGATGAGGACATGAAACATGTGCATTTCTCTTCCAAAAAGTTGATTGACTTGGGGTTCGAGTTCAAGTGCAGCTTAAAGGACATGTACACTGGGGCTATCGAGACATGTCGTGCCACTGGACTTCTTCCAACTCCTAACAAAGTCCATGTAAACGGACTTAACAAAGAGGTCAGATCGACCCTTGACTTGGTTTAACGCAAGCCATGTTTGAGTCGACCTGGTTCAACCCTCCACATTGGTCTGACCATATAGGCCGGCCTGATTTATGACGACCCATATGAACGGCAGGTTAATCGACTTGGTTCTCAGGTCAATCTGGGTAGACCCTTGGCCATCTCTTGGTTCATTTAGTTGTTAAATTTCACATAAATGTACTGAATTTGGATCCTTCATCCACATCTATGGCTTTTTAATGAGATAAGCTGATGTTTGCTTGCATTTGGTTAAATTTTTTAAAGTTCATATTTAGTATATTTTGCAGAATTCACATAAGAAAATAATTAAATAATTTTTTTTATAACTGATTGAGTAAAAAATAAAATTTATCCTATATTCGAATTATGTACTCGAAAGTATTGCTACAACCACCACTTAAGTATGACCCCAGTGATAAAAATTCCTAGATCCGCCATTGGTGTCAAGCACCGAGGAAACGAAACCTAGACAACTAAAAATAAAGAAACATACACAAAATCTGAAAAAACCTACACAAATCAACAACAGCAAAATGCAAGAAGCTACGGATAATCAGTTTTTAGCTATCTTTTTTTTCATCATTAAGAAGGGGAGAAATCCTCTAAGTATATAGAGTTTTCCGAATGGAATGTAGAAAGGACAAAAACAAAAGTACAAGATCTTTAATCCAAAGTCTAACTGCACATCACGGTCAAAGTCAGACAAGTGAATCGCCCAACTTTAAACATGATCTGCTCAGAGTTGAATGGGAGTCTAGCGCTATATGTTCGTCCACCTCTTTATGTAATCAACAGACCCGGGCTACCTCTTCAGGTTTATAGGAATATTGTTGCACCATAGGGTAACTAATTAACCTAAACTCATGGAGATGCCCAGAAATGTCTTTCACCCATTGATCATTCCCGAAAATAATCTTGTTCTTTTGTCCCGAATGACACGCATCACCAGTGAAATATAGAGTCCACACTTCTGAAAACGAGAATAAACTAGACATGTTAGCAGTTGTTCAAAGAGCCTACCAATCAGTGGAGGTATAATAAAAGTGATACCCCACCATTCAAAGCATATATACCAAAACGATCATGATCTAGGGCCCAAAAGGATGAGGTGGTCTATAGTTTTTAGCCACATCTCGGACAATACAAATCGAGTATCACCTATGTCAATGACTCCCATTCTTGACAATCAGTTATTTGTACTCGACCTTTCTAATAGGGTCATCCATAGGAATTCAACCTTCAATGATGCCAAACCTCTCTGTACCCTATACACTATATTATTTGATTAGAAGAGTATGCCATTTTCGACCATACCTTATTGGAGAAAAGACAAGTGTATTCTTTCCCCTTGTTCAATTACTACTTCACTGTCACGAGTTGCATTGCTTGAGAAGAGAAAATAACTCTACCACTATGCCCCCTTCACTTTAGAAAGTGCCTCCTTTAGTTTAAGGCCGAGTCTAACTCAATCCCTCCCAAAAACCCATTTGGAATACATTATGATCCATTTGTAGGAGATCAAAAATAAGTGATGAAAATGGCCTTTGAGGAAGCAATCAGCTATCCATATGTCATGTTGAAATATGATTTCTTCTGTCTCCCACTTTTTCCTAAACTTGGCTTTTCATTACTGGTGCAATTTCAGAGTGAGATTGTAATTTCTGCCCAAAGGCCATCACTGTTATATGCCTTCTCTATCAGAATGAAGGTTGTTGAGTCCATACTATGAATGAAAGTTGATTTTAAAACATCTTAAGAACACATAAGCTTCAAGAACTTTCGGATCTGAGTTATACAAAATGAGATCGCAGCATAACAAAGATGAAGATGAACAATCACACAACCAAAACAAGAACATACAATATTTACGTGGTTCAGCACCTTAAAATGAGGTCCTATTCCACGGTTCCCTTTTGCTAGGGAAGTCGCTCCACTAATACCAAAGTTTAAGTGATTACAAACCAAGATCATTCATTTAAAAAAAAAAAAAAACAAAAAAACCAATATCTAAGCTAAACATCAAAAATACATCAAGATCCTATGGCTTCTAAGGTAGAAACCACAAATACAAACCAAAAGAGAGAGAAAGCCTTACAAAAAAAGCCATTAAAGGCTTCAAGATGCTCCAACGATGGTTGAATCAGACTTGCATGCGTTACTCCCATGAATTACCTCAAAATCACCTCAGAATCGCCCCCGGGGGGGGGGGGGGAGCGTCAGCACTAGAAAAGAAACAAAATGAATGAAATTAGGGCTTCACAGTGAAGAAACCTAGCTTTTGTATCCCCTAGTGGTCAATCCCTGGCAATTGCTAGCCTCATCACAACCTTTCATTTTCATCACATCAACGGCAACAGTCCCAGTGTCACAGGGGCTCCCGCTTGCCCAAGGTCTGGGGGGTAGGATGTACGCAGCCTGACCCCGTCAGAGTGAGACCTTGACGAGAGGCTGTTTCCGAGGACCCCCTACCTGGTCTTTGGAATTTGATAGTTATGAAGAGCCTGAAAGAAAGAAATAAAGAAAGAAAGAAAGAAGGGCATGTAAGACGAGCACATAGAGCATATAAAAAGAGCATGTAAAGCACCAAAATCAATCCATGCATCTATTTATGTAAGCGTGAAGGGCATAAGATAAAAGAAAACAAGCATGTAAGGGAGGAGCTCCTACATGCTGCACAGCGCCGACCTATAAAGAAGTAGATCATGTGGGGAATAGAAAGCGGAAGGTATAGAGAGCGAGGAGGTAAAGAGCAAGGGGGAGAGAAATCGAGAGGGAGAGAGGGATTGAGGGAGAGACAGAGAAGCGAGAAGAGAGAGGAGAGAAGAGAAACGAGAGGAGAGAGAAGAGAAAAGGACGGACAGTGCAGAATCTGCAGAGAGTATCAGCAGCCTATGGCCCTGCACCCCCCAGGGTAAGGGGCACTGTTTGACTGACTAAACTCGTATCGTGCGTATTCACGGGCATACAAGCAGATACAAGTGCGCATATCTCCTACGCCGCTAAATTTGTTACCCTATCCTAAACTTGCACCGAGCTCTAAACTAGGGCCATCTCTCTATTTAGGTTGGGTCGGCTAGGTCCCGCCAAAAGGTCATTAACTAATTTCAATTTTTATTTGTAATGTAAATCTTATTTATATTTGTGTTTGTATTTGGCCGGCCTCTCCCTCTCTTCCTGGCTATAAAATGAGATTGTTCACACCCCTCTCTGGGACAACGGTTAGTACTTTAATCAACTCTTCTTTGGTCGGCCTCTTCCTCTCTACCCACCCCCATTTGGAACACTGAGAGGCCCAACAGCGCTAATATCTGCAATTTTGCACTAGGCAACGGGCACTCATTTGTTCCACAAGAGATGGGTTCTCCTATACCATCATATCGGGTGCACCAGTACTAATCCTCCACTGGGCTCTATCTAGAGCTATCTCTTTGTTTAGGTTAAGATAGGCGAGATCCTATTGAATCGTTTCCATTCAGCTCTTCTTTGGCCGTCCTTTCCCTCTTTTCCCATCTGCAATATGAAGTTGCTCGTATCTCCTAACAGGGGCATCAGTGGGTCTCCTCCTAACATGCCCAAACCACCTCAAACGTCGCTCCCTCAACTTATCCTCTATCGGTGCAATGCCTAAACTTACTTCTTATAACCTCATTTCTGATCCTATCTTTCCTTGTGTGACCACACATCCATCTTAGCATCCTCATCTCCGCCACATTCAACTTTTGCGTGTGATGGCACTTAACTGGCCAGCACTCTGCCCCATAGGTCATAGCCGGCCTCACCACCGTCTTGTAGTATTTGTCCTTTAACTTTAGCGGAATCACACAGTACCGCGGAGGTGATCCTCCATTTATGCCACCCCACCTTAATCCTAATGTTGACATCTACATCCATCTCCCCGTCTTGTTGTACTATGGATCCCAAGTACTTGAAACATGCCCTCTATGGTATGCACTCTGTTCCAATCTTGGTTGTTGTGGAGATGACACGTGCCCAGCCCAACCCAAGTGAAGCAGATGATGACATGCTGGAGGCATTGAAGTAGTTGCCTCCGGAAGCTTCATTTGGACGGGTAGCTTGGGCAATGGCTGGGCAAGCAATTAGTACATTTAGGCAAGGGCATCCTTGTCAAGGTCTTCAAGGACCAGATTTCAAAAAATAGAACAAAAAAGACACTGAACTGGAACTTAATTACATCCATGTCACTCAATACAATATATCATGCATTTGGCTTTAAACATTGCGTATTGAACTTAAAATTTACAGAACTAAGTGTTTTTACATCCTTGGTCCATAATACTTAACACAATACTTGATATTAGTTATTACATTACATAATTATATCATACAGGGACCAATACTATAACAGAAGTTATAACCTTCTTCCACAGTATGTTACCTTAAGTCAAGAAGCACAACTACCATTCAAGATAAAACTCGCATTTTGATGACTAGAACCCCTAAACCAAATCTTTCCCGGTGCTTCAGTTTCATGATTACTTTCTAGAGGTAAACATCACTCCAAGACCGGATTGAACCGGACCAAACCGTTCAGACCAAAGATCCAATTACATGAAATTATAATACCGTGGACCAGACTGATTAAAATCAGGTCAGTTCAGGCCAAGATCGGTTAGAAACTGGACTAGATCGATCCGATTTTGAACGATTTTCTAACTAATAAACATAACTACAATTAAAAAATGTTTCCAAACCAAAAATAAATACAAACTTATAAATAATGATAATAATATAATACACATTTTATATAATTTAAGAATAATTGTAAAATAAATGTATATAATTGTTAAATTATAATATTTTTTGACACATATAATATAACTCAATAATATATTGAAATTATGTATCCAAAATATTAAGTGCAAAATTAGTATAGATCGGTTTTCAATCTAGTCTTTGGGTTTTCCGGTCCTAGACTGATTAGACCAATGACTGATTAGGCCCAAATACTCGGACCAAAAACCAGACGATATATAATCAATCTAGTCAAACACTTGAACAAAATGGCTGGTCTAGTCCGGTAAACCGATCCGGACAAATGCTTGTTCACCCCTATTACTTTCCATTTGATAAGTCGGACGTCTCCACTTCTTCATGTCCTTTCCAAAAGAAGTTTCTTTGTTGTATTACTCACATTGCCATTGTCCATGACATTTTAAAGAGGGATAAGTAATATATGAATAAATTGTTAATTATGAATTTAATTAAAACTAACCTCCCCGCTCTTGAGAGAGACGGTGCCTTCCACCCTACTAACCTTTTTTCAAAACTTGTCTCCATTTATTGACTCGCTTCAAATTAGCACCGAGCAGGACTCCGAAATACTTCATGAGACTGCTTGTTAGTTCACATTCAAATAGTTAGGCACCAGCCCTCCCTCATTCCTCATGTACTCCTAAGCAAATAACTTTGGACATGTGAAAGTTAATTTGCATGATCGGGCATTATCTGAAAGCATATAAGCAGTTTTATTAGCCAAGATATTCCTCAAATCGACCAAATAGAATAATAAAGTATCACATGCGACGTGAAGATGGCTTAAAGGCAAATGTCATCAGCACATTATTCCTTCATTCTAATAATCGTATCAATCATTCAATTGAGCACCTCTATGAGTAAAATAAATAAGAATTCAGAAAGAGGGTCCCCTAATCTAAGACCACATATCATCTTGAAGGGAGGTATAGGCAAGTCGTTGATAAGTATCAAAATAGAGGGAGTTATGTCACACACCTTAATCCATATTCTCCATTTATTTCTAGAGCCATTTGTTCCATCACATCATCCGTAAAATCCCATCTTACAGTGTCGTATTCATTTTGGAGTCTAATTTTAGGAGTACTCTCATTTTCTTCTTATTCTTCTTCTTTTACATCTTCAATCAATAGACAACTTCGTTTGTAATCAAAGCTCCATCGAGAATTTGCCTCCTGCTTACAAAATTTGACTGGTTCTTGTTATGCTTCGGGTCCCATGGTTCGACCCAATACCCTCGAAATTTGATCTGCTCACTCACGAAAAATAAAACCAACGCAAAACAAATGACACTAAAATACCAAACATAAACAGAAAATAGCGAAAGCCAAGAAGAATAGAAATGCAATATACGTGGTACAGTACCTGAATGAACCTACTTCACGAGCCTCAGTTTTCAAAGGAGTATTTCCATTATTAGAAATTTAGGCTTTACAATCATAGACGAGCAGCAAGATTAACATTAAAAAGGGCCTAATAAAGATTTAGAACCGGAAACAAGAAAGAGGGCAAAAAGGCCCTAACTAATCCAGGAGGATGAAGGTGAACTAGAAGTACGACCAAAACTGCCAAAAAACAAAAATTTTGTAAAGCCTCGAATCGAGCTCCACGGTCCCTTCTTCTTCTTCTTCTTTTATAAACGTGCTTTTATCTCTTATTAATCTCTCTCTTTCTCTCTCCAACCTTTCTCTAGTGTACTGGGTCCTTTTTACACTTGGTCCTTTTGTTCTACAGTGGAAGTCCAAACAAGGGCTTGATATACTAAGGCTTTCCCCATCCCAAGCCCCTTTTTGAAGCCTTATTTTTGCTACATCATCAAAAATGGGGCTTCATAAAAAAGGGGCTTACCTCGTCCAACTCAAGCCCCCGTTTTGTAACTATATTTTTAAAATTTTTTGTTATTTTAATTATAATATTATTTATACTAATTGAATTATTTCAAGATAAAGATGAAAATACATTGAAAGATAAAAAATGAAAATACATTTAAAACAAACACTATTTAAAAACTAATTAACTACATTGTCTGATTATTGATGTGCCACAAATGCTAAGTCTGCGGGTAGCTAATCATGTTTAGCCCTATCGCGAACTCGAATATGAGTTTGTAGGTATGTTTCATATTCAACTAAAACGTCATGTGAGATTTCAGCATCGGCGTTATTGGTATCCACTTGATCGAACGAATGGTCGAGTAAATGGCACGAGTCATGTTCATCCTCGACAATCATGCTATGCAGTACGATGCAAGCTCGTATTATATCACTTAGTGTTTTTATGTTATGAAATCATGCAGAACCAGCCATAATTGCAAAGAGACTTGTGATCACCCCAAACGCTCACTCGACGTCCTTCCTAGCTGATTCCTAATCGTAGGAGAAATACTTGCGTTTTTGTCCCTGTGAATAAAGGATTGATTTAACAACCGTTGCCCATGGTGAGTAGATACCCTCCGCAAGGTAGTATCCCATATAATAGTTGTCACTGGTTATTGAATATCGTACAAGAGGAGCCCATCCTTCACAAATGTCATCAAAAACTAGTGATTGATCCAAGAAGTTTATATCGTTATACATACCAGGAAGGCCAAAAAAGGCATTCCATATCCATAAATAATAAGAAGCAATGGCTTCTATGATGATTGTTGGAACACCGTGATTCCCTCGAGCGTATTGTCCTTTCCATTCTATAGGACAATTTCTCGATGTTCAGTGCATGCAATCGATGCTACCCATCATACCTAGAAAACTATGCATCTTCCCATACCTAAGAAGCCATTGGATGTCGTTGAGACTTGATTTTCCTTAATGACTGAACAGCAGTTGATTCACCAATCTGCATATAGTCATCCACAACATCTGATGTGACTCCATATGCGAGCATACGCATTGCAGCTGTGCATTTCTAAAGAGGTGATAGACCATTTCTACGAGTAGTATCTTTCTTTTGTGTGAAGTAGGGGTCATGAGCTTCAAGTGTATTCATAATACGAAGGAATACGTGCCTTCGCATGCGAAACCTCCTGCGGAATTGAGTTGCATTGTATACTGGATTTGGGGAAAAGTAGTCATTGTAAAGATGGATGTGGCCTTCTTCTTGTCGTCTTTCTATGTGAGTCCTTCCCCAAAACCTCCTATTGGATGATGAGATTCCAGGAGCCTATTGTGTACGTGAAGCATACATATCAAGCAACTCCATCTCTTCTTTTTATAATCGTTCTTCATCAAATCAGTTATGATGTTGTGAAGGATGAAATGGTTGGAATCCGAGTTTTCAGACATGTTGAGATGTGGCAGTGTGAACCTGTAACTAAAAATTGGATGGTAAAATTATTACAGTATGAAATTGGAGTATAAAAGTAGAGTAAGAAATTGAAGTATGAAGAGTATAATGAGATATTGGAGTAGAAAGTGTGGGTATATATAGGCCAGATTCCAACGGCTAGTTTTGCAACGGCTAGTTTCGCAACAACTAGTTTGCAATGGCTGAATTAATAAAAAAATATTTTTCTGAAAGATAAACATAAAAAATACTATATACAAATCGAACAATCCACATTTCATACAAAAAGTAGCTCATTTTAATTAAATAGTTTTTCCAAGTATAAAATTCACAATACAATTGTTCATAATACTGGCCCAATATGTGCTCGGCACTTGCTTGCCCGACACTTGCTCGCTCACCTTGTACTTATTGGCCCGGTACTTACTGGCGCAATAAAGGCTACCCAGAATTGGACTAGCCAGCCGACCGAAATTCTCTATAAAAGGGAAAAGGCTTCTCATTCTTCAACACACACATACTTTACCCTCCACTTTGAGGCCTCTTCCTCCCCTCTTCTCTCATGATTCCCTCTGTGGAGCAATAAACGTTCAAGCCTCCTACTCCTATCATGAATCTTGCCGGGAATATCAGGTTGGGTGTGTAGCTAAAGCTTGAGTTCAGCTCATCCTTACAAACCCTATCTCGTACAGAACTCTAATATGATGACTAAGTACACTAACCAAATTCGTCGTAAACAACAACGTAAATAAAAAAAAAAAACATAAATTGTGAAGAGATAAATTAGACATATCATTTGTTTTGCCGTCGCAATATCTCTACGCGCTTCTAGAGAAAATATTGTTTTGCTTCTTCAGGTAAATTGGGCACATCCATAGTTAATATAATCATATTCCTTGTCTCGTTTCGCGATTGAATGTCCTTTTCCATAAAGTCCATAGCTTTTTTCATCATATCCACTTTTGCCTTTTCCATATGATGCAATTCATCAAATAATTGTTTAATATACACATCTAAACCGTTGTTGCTGCTAGAAGCCACTTCTTTTGTTTTTCTTTTGGCAGCATCTCTACCAATCGATCGGAGAATAGGAGAAACATTGTTCTCATTGCTCAGAGTTGTTGGAGTAGAGGATGATGTGTACTCTCCAAAGAAGAAGCCAAGCCTAAGGCCAAGAACAGCGAGCTCAAAATCAGGAGCCAAAGTGGACCGAGAAGAAAGCCAAGCCACTAAAGAAGTCGAAGGCGACAGCCGTAAAAAATAAATGGAAAGAGTTCGTTTCTTCCTCAAAGCACCCACTTTTGTACGCTTAGAACTTCTATTAGATGTGGATGTAGTATAACTCCACCATTTTTGTTGGTTCCCCAACATTCGCCATGCATGATCGAAGTTCCATTTTTTCCTGTGCATGATCGACTACAAATGCCCAGGGTTGACAATTTTGTTGTTTTTCGACTTCCTGCTTTCGTGTTAAGAACAAACTCTTTCATAGCATGCAAAAAATTTCATAAATGCCGGACATAATTTCTGCCACTAATGTCTAAGCATATTGGAATGTGGCATTGAAAAATTCTGCCGACATCGTCTGATGTGTTTGGTCAATATTGATGATGGGGTCGGTGGATACATTTAACCATGCTCTAATCAACAGCTGATTCTCAGAGATCTTCTATCCAAGGCCACATCTAGATGTAGGCGGAGTCTCGGGCACCACGTCTTCATCTTCGTCTATGATGGGCATATTGTATTTCACATTTTGTGATGAGTATTGAGGAATTTCTGATTTGCGAAAAATCCTCATTCGTAGAAGGATTCGGCCAATATTAGTAGGAATGACTTGGATTTTGTTAATATGGATAAAATGCCGGAATTATAATTTACATTAAAATTAGTAGGTGAGTATTGATACGATGGTGGAGGAACTTGAGAAAATGGATTATAAAATTCGGATGAAGTATTTTGGATATTGAGAGAACTATCTGAATTTTGGGAAGGAGTGTATTGAGGAAATGGATTAAATTATGAAAATTAGGATCCATTTTTTGAACAATAACTTGGTAACTAGATAGAGATAATAAGTGAAATTTGGTGTGTAAAATTTGTAATGTATTTATAGGTAAAATTTAGTATATTTTATTAATTTAAAAAAAAATCAAAATTTGACCCCAAACTGCTATTTAGCCGTTGGGGTTTTATAAAATAATAATATATATACCTACAGGTGACCATTACAAAAGATAAAAAAATATTGAAACGCTATGTTTTGGCCTCTTTTTGACCAAAACACAGCATTTAAATTTTTTAAAATAAAAAAATTAAATTAAAGAAATGGGGCTCCCGTTGGAGCACCACTTATGCCCCATTTTTGGGAGCTCAAAGAAAATGGGGCTCCCATTGGGGTCAGCCTAAGCAGCAATGAAATCCAACAGTAACAGAGGCTATGTAGCATGCATCAAGCAAGGACATGGGACAGTGCAATAGGCAAATATAAAAAAATTGGCCTACTACTCCTTCGAAAATGAGGACTTTAGAAAACAATCATAATGGATTATGGTTACTTTAGATCAAAACTTAAAAACTCAAGTTTTAATTAGAGTAACACAATCTTTTAAAATCAGTATTACAACAGAAAGTAAATAAACATGCTCAAAATTCAGCATGGGCAACAAAATTCTAGCACAAAACATGTCACTCAGATTATCATAACATAAATAGAATGACCAGCTAAACAGCAACCTAAATTACATCGAGCAACCAATTTAACCAAATAATTTCCTATATTGCACAAAAAGTCTCCACCATAAACAGAATCATGAACATCCCATCAAGAGCATAGAATCTTAATGACCATAACCCAAATTTGAGTACCTAGATATCAACTCAATACCAAACCTATGGTCAATCAAAGATCCAACAACCAACTTAAAACCTTTCATTTTTTTTTCAAAACCACAAAGCAACGCATAAATTAATGATCCTAAGGGTTAACCAGTCTCTCAGGGCAACAACGAGCCTTTATATCAATCATTCTAACCATATCCAATTTTGGATTGAAAAATCATCCATGTGGCATGCATACAACAAAACAATAGCAAAAGCCCGTATCTAAGCAACAAATAAAATCATTCCGCGCACCCAACATACTTGAACAATCAACATACTTGCATCATAGCCACAAATAAATATGAAAGTCACTTCAACCTATGAGACTAATACAAAATCATTCACAGATTTCCAAGGAACTGACAAATCCTACTGTCCATTCAATTGTTCCACCTAGATAAATTAAATATTCAAGAAAAACAGTTCTCGCATGTGGGGTTCAACCCTCATGATTATGTTAAACAAACAGTGCCTTTATCCATACCCCAGGGTACACGATTCTGCGACTAAACATGCCTTAACTTTAAAATTGGCCATTACAAGGTTCAGGGCTCCATTTTAACTACCATTAATGTCTAGCATTAAACCCACATAACCATAAACATTCACAATAGAAGATTGAAAAGCACACAATTCAAAAAATCTATTCAGCATAACCAAACCAAAGAGGGTACCAACATGCCGTCGTCGAATCCCATTAGAACATTGAAGTTAAGCGTGCTTGGGCGAGAGCAGTACCAGGATGGGTGGCCTCCTGGGAAGTCCTCACCCTTAGGTTGGGGGCACTCCGAAACAACCTCTTTTTAGGGGTAATACCATGAAGGGGGAAGACTACGTATATTCGTCCCCTATGCCCTGCTTAGGCAGGAGCCCTTGGAGCACTGGGTATGTTGCTTTTATTCAACATAACCAGCCACAAACTGGCACACCCATGCTCCAGTGTTCCAAAACAACACCAAAAGATCGAATCCCAACCAAATTCTCATCTGACCATTTAGGGAGGGTGACCTCAAGCTATTTAACCCAAATTGCTCCATGATTAGTTGTACCTACAACTTTCTTTGATATAGACCAAAGGAGTTTTTATCCTAAAACTAATTGAAAATAGGTGGAGTAACTCCTTGGATATATATTTTGGCCTCCCATTAGTTAACCTACTGATGTGGGGTCCCAAATTTTGCCTGTATCATTTTCACTCAAAGACAAACCACTAGCCTTAATAATGAACACATCTTCCACAAACTAGAAATCATGAAAAATTTTAAAAATAGTAAGACACCTAAGCTATCTAGGAAATCATGAAATAAACACATTAGTCTTTGAATTTAAAACAACATATTTCAAAAGGTTTTTATGTTTACTAAAAACCACCTAAATTTTATAAGCAGTTTTAAGAAACCATTTAGGTTTTTCTAATTTTTCAATGTCACACCTAAACTTTCCAAATTTTTAGTATCACACCTTAATTTGACGTCGTTAGCATCTGTTAGTTTTTGCTGATGTGAAATCTTTAAAAAAATATTCTTTAAATGTACAAATTATTTTTTAAACTTTAAAGACATTTAGAATATTTTTTAATTAACATATTTTAAATATAAATTTTATTTTTTAAAATTATTTTCTATTATGAGCAAAAACAAATGGATGTGAACGACATGACATTAAGGTGTGACATTAAAAAAATTAGATAGTATTTTGAAATCGCACCTATATTTAGGTAGTTTTCAATAGAAAGCCCAACTTATAAAAGTCAGAAAATATACCTCAGAACCAATTTTAATATTTCTCTCTTTGCTTGTTCAATCTTAAGATTTTTTTTAAATTATTTTATTTAAATTCACTCTTAGGATCAAGGGAAATTATCCCGTAATGATCCTGAGTTTTGACACATGATTCAAGTATTATTTAGATAGTTTATTAACATTAGGTGAAACTTTTATCGTAATGCAAGTACCATTATTAGCCAACCCTCATCACAACTGAACTCCATCTCACAATGGCTACTTCCCCTCCACCCACGTGCCGCCTCTTCTGGCGCGTGCGGGTGCGTGGCCAACCACCAGGGGCCGGAGGTCCGGTACCGGAGTCCACTAGTTGCTACTGTTGAGGTCATACAACTATTGAGGCTGTTTGCTGACCCCTTAAGGATCCTCCATTCCAACCCTTCGCCTCCACCACCAACACACCCATACTCAACCGCCACTAGATTCGGCCGCCCACCACCAAATTCCAACACTTCTCACCAGTTTCATCACCTCCCATCATCTCTAATCATCAAACTCCCCCACCCATAACGGGCGGCCGTCACCGCCCACCTCCAATTTCAACCACCCATCACCGATTCCCTATTTCCTACCATCTCCCACCTCCAATCTCGAACACCATCTCTAGAAAATATTTTCACATCCCAACCACCAGCCATCATCAAATCCACCGCCACCAACACCTCCTCCTCCCTTTGGCCATCAACCTGCCTCCTGTCCACTAACCACATCAGCACCGTTGCTTGAAATGCCGAGTACCAATGCAAGGCTGTCCATATGGCCTACCAGAAAAAACAACAAACTCATGGCTTAGGGCTATTTTTCGTGATTTCAGGTCAATCTGTGACACATTTGTTCCTGTGAGGAAAAGGCTGGGATCTAGATGGTCTTATGGCTTTGTTTGATTGCATAACTTAAATGAAGCTACACGGGCAGTTACATCCATGAATAGAAGATGGGTGGTGGGTGTCAAGCTTAGAGTGCAATGGGCGAACCCAGACAGAAGAACAATACCTCTATCCGCATGAAGCCAACCACAGGAAAGGGTTGTCCAATAGGCCAAAAACACAAGTGGTACTCAGGAACAGGGGAACACACCACCTAATCGGGGTCGAAGCATGGCTTGAGCGATCAATCATTGCCCATTCGTCAAATGAGCACAGTTTTGATGATATTCTTACATTTATCACGGAGAATGATCTCTACGGGCTAACTTCTCAAGGCTTAAGCAACACTACCTTTATTTTGGTATGTGACTCTGTTGGCACCTTAGAATCCTACCTAGGCCCCCGTAAGGAGACTCTTCTACCGAAGTTCAGAGAGGTGTACCGGTAATCTAGTGAGATCCTTGGATCCCTTAATAGAAGAGTGTGGCTTAAGATTCATGGTCTGCTTGTCCAATGTTGATCCAGTGACTGTTTTATGGATATCGCCAAAGTCTGGGGGAAAGTTGTAAGGGCGGACTCGAGAACGTCCGCTATGAGGTGCGCCAACATTACCAAGATACTGATTGACACTTACTACACAACGTACATTTATCTGTTAGTCTAGGTTCAGTTTAATAGGGGATCCCGCTTGGTCCTCGTTAAAGAAGGCGGCTCTGTATTGATCCCTGATTATTGTCCCAGAGTTGTTGCCCGTGCGGCCTCAGTCAGATTGGCTAGGGAGCAGGCATCCTTTTCGACACTATCCCCTCCAAAAAGTCTGTTTAACACTATAGCTCCCCATACATTACGAGTTCGACCCTCTTTAGAGCGGATTACGGATTTCTCGAGTGTTTGTGAGGAGCCTGGAACTCCTATCCCATGGTCTGCGAATGAAGGACTGGGTGTTACTTGGCAGCTGTTAGGTCAGGTTTCCTTCCATCTCAACAGTCATATCATTGGTGGATGGGCATTGGAATGCTCTTACTCGCACGACACATTACAGCCTTGCCTTCTTCAGCCTATGGCCCATCCTCCTTGTTTACTTCCTTTGGTTGAGAATGATGTCAGTAGGTGGTCTGTGAAATGCAGTTGGCCACATGCTTCTCTTCCCCATCCGTCTCCACAGCGTGGTTATCATATTCCAGTTCAGAAAGTGCGTGGAAACCAACATATGCCTCCTTTGCTCCAGTGGATGGAGAGTGACATAGCTAGTTCAGCTCAGCCTCATGCTCAGTTATAGTATCTTGAGAATGTAGCTCAAGACCCCGCCAGTGAAGATGATTCTGGGTCCTCGGGGCCTGTGTTTCCTCTAGGTTTTGAGCCATCTGCTTTGAGTAGACCAGAGACTTGTATGGAGAGACCCAGTGGAATTGGGATGAGAAAAGGAAAAGGAGTGATGACAAAAAAGGAGAGGAAAGTGTTGAAGCATAAGAAAAAAGAGAATGAAAAGCAGGAGCTTCAGGAATTTCTGAAAGAAATGTCGCCTAGGAACAACATGACGAAAATGACCAAGGCCTCAGGCAAGCAAAAAACAGGGAATGAGGCGAAATGTGAAAAATCGTCAAAGACAGCCGGGAAGAAGGAAAAATAGAATAGGGGGAATCGGTACGACAAGATCTCGGAAGCGGAGTATGATGGGATGATCATGCAAGCGGAGCGGGTAATAAAGATGGGGAAAATAGTAGTTTTGAATTTTGATGGTTTCGACCCACCTATGGTGGCAGACTTGCTTGCTAAATAAGGTGGATAGGTTTGTGGCCGTGTTGTTCGTCTGGTTTTTCTTCATTTGCGATCTATGTTTAAGCTTGTTTTTGCGTGTCCTATCTAGTTTGTGCTTGGTGTCTGTTGTGTTCTACTTGGGTATTTTGCTTTTGGTGCCTGTTTGATCTGGTCTCCTTTTTGTACCCACTTTCGTTTATGGGGTGGCTAAGGGCTTGACTTTTTGAGTTGTCTATTTGTACTACAGCTATGCTGATATTTATCTAAAAAAGGGAGCGATTGGAATGACAATAGAAGTTTTGTGAGAATGTGAGAAAATTTAATCTACACCTTTCGATCTTAAGTAAGATTAATCAATAGTTCTAAGAGGCTCATTGTGCTCGAAGCACTACCACCAACACCACCTGCCGCCTCCGCCGCCACCACCCATCTTAGATCCGTACTACCACCCACCACCGCCGTTGTTGCTACCGCCACCCTTCCCACTGCCACTGCTCCTCTCTGCCACCCCCGCCATTGTCACCCATCTCTCTCTCCATCCCATCTCAAATCCCAACGGTCACCACCGCCGCCTCCCACCGCCACCCTCCACCATCATGAGTAGCAGGTGGTGGTGGGAGGCTGCGGTGGTGACCGTTGGGATTTGAGATGGGATGGAGAGAGAGAGAGATGGGTGGAGGTGGCGGAGAGGAGCGGCGGCAGTGGGGAGGATGACGGCAGCTGCGGCGGCGGCGGTGGGTGGTGGTAAGGGATTGAAGGGATCTGAGATGGGATGGAGAGAGACAGATAGGTAGCGGTGACAGCAGTGGCTATAGTGGTGGGTGGCAATGGTGATGAGTATAGGGCATTGAGATGGGTGGTGGTTCCGGGAGTGGCAAAGAGGAGTGGCAGCGGTGGTGGTGATCGTTGGATGGTGGTAGGGCTCCGGATATGATGAGCCTCTTAAAACCATTGATCAATCTTATTCAAGATCAAACGTTGTAGATTTAATTTTCTCATATTCGCATAAAACTTTCATTCTCATTCTAGCTGCTTTTTATACATATACACACACACACACACACACACATCAGCATCTTTGTATAAAGTTGGTCAGATTCTTACAAAAATTCATCAAAATCCGACATAAAAGTAATTTAGATGATAAAATATTTAAACCTCAGATACCTCAATATATAAACATATAAAAATGTCAGGATAACTAGGTAATAAATAATCAAACCCGTGGGTGTCTAAATGATAAATTTATGGGGATCAAATACTACGGCACGTGCATCATTTTCACATTTCTGGGAAACAATTGTCAAATTCTAATGAAAATACTATCATGTTGCATTTTTATCCTTTTCCAAAAAAAAATCTATCAAATTTTAATAAAAGATTATTTAATTGATAAATTTTTAAATTTTAATACAAGATAGGGTCTTTTATGCCAAAGGTCCCTGTAGTATTTGCATTGTGTTAATTTAGTCCATGTATAGTTTAAAATATGTTAATTTAGTCTTTAGAAAAACTTTATGTTAAGTTTTTAACGAAATTTTTAATGGTTACGAATTGGGTTAAATTAAGTAAGTGGATGAATTTATAATAAATTACTTACATCTAATATAATTTTGTCGTTCAAAATTATGTCATTAATTTAACTTAAATTTAACTAAAGAACTATATTGACACATTTTAAATTATTTAGGGACTAAATTGACACAATTAAAAATATAAAAATTAAATTAATACAATAATTAAAATACAGAAACTGTTAACATAAATAATCCTAAAAAATATCTAAGTAATAATTTGCATTTACTTTTATAAAAATTTATTCAAATTCATCAAATTCTAATAAAAATACTATTATTTTACATTGGAATATTTTCTCCAAGAGGGGCTTTGGGCTGATTTGAGACCTTTTTCATTTCTACTTCACCGATCGAATTTGAGTTTTCAAAACTCATCGGCGATCGCTTCCAATTTATTTCAACTTCAATTGAATATTCTTCCTTTTCGGTAACCCCAGTCGCCTGGAGGTAATAAACTCTATCTCTTCCTTGATTTCGCTATGTCAATATACTAATTGTTCTCCATTTCTATGCATATTTTTGACATTGGTAACTCTATGGACAATCTAATTATTGTTTATTGCTTCTTGATATTGTTTTGATCGTTATCGGGGTTGATTATTGTGGTCTTTTATGTGGGTTATCTGAGGTTTCAGCTTTAATTTGAATGTTAGTTGTTGGGAAAACTGCCTAATTCTTATATGAACCAAAGTAATCAAACAAAAACTGAACACAATCCAGTCAAACAAATCAATAGTATGTATTGATAGTAAGTTTCAAGCTCTACAATGAGTAAATTCATATCATTGTACGAAAGTATGAAGTATGAGGTAGGTAGTAGAGGATGTAAGTCTAAGAGGGAAGTAGGAAGAGGAAGAAGACAGAGAGGTAGCGGAGAGAGGGAAGGGGGAGGGAGACTGAGGAAGACTCAAAGAATTCATCCATACTCCTCTACAATGAAGAACCTTATTTATAGAGTTAGGGGAGGTTTATAGTTGGATTAAAGGACTTAGCTAATTTTATTAATACCTAAACTACCCCTCACTTGACCACTAGTCCTATTTGATACAAGTGACTCAATACAACTGAGCATTAAAAAATTAGAAGTATAAACACTAAAGTGACCCAATTCTCAAAGTATAGGGACCTATAATCCTTAATTTTATATAGCAATATGATCACATCGACAATAAGCATGCTCACACTTTTCAGCAATATATTGAATCTGTAACTATAGAAGTGTATAGTTATGTTTGACATCATCGCTTTTGTCAGCCTCGATTTCAGAGTTAACGTGTACTATCTGAAATTTTAAGTTCATTTTTACTTTCCAAAGAAGTGAGCTATTTGTAGGTTTTTTGCTTATTGTTCTTGATGATAGGAGTTGAAAGTGGCTTGAGTTGTGGAGTTGAAGGTGGCAGCTAGAGGTGAGATTCTTGGGCTGTCAGTTTGGAATTTAGTAGCATTTAGGTGGAGGTGATATTGCCATCGTGTTTAATGCTCTTAACGGGAAGTGGCACATTCAAATGGTTGTTTAGGAGATTTAAAGGATAAAAGACACTAGCAAAAGAAACATCATGCTTAATCATTGTTTTAGAGAAGCGAAAATAGTTGCTGATTGGACGACAAACTTTAAGCATCATATTTCTTCAATGGTTTAATGGTCTTCAGTGCCGAAATCGGATCTAGGCTCCATTGCTTTTGCCGATGCGCTAAGTAGAGCCTTTCCTAGGAGGCATGCTTAGTGCGTTCTCTCCTTATTATTGTAATTGTGCGGAAATAACTAATACTCCTGGTATGCAATCCAAATCAAATATCACGACAATACGAGAAGTAAATGGACTAAAAGAGAAAAGAAACAAATGACACAAGTATTTACGTGAAAACCCCTCTACAATCGAGAGTGTAGAAAACCACGGGCGAAGATTGGAGCTTTTATTATTAATGAATCAAGAAGAGAACAAATACAGAAACTCTTCTCTGTCTCTCTCACGCAAGATAACGGCGGCCTCTCTTTTGTTTTGGATACACAAAAACGAAACCCTCGTGCGGTATTTATAATCCCTTGAAAAATAGGACCCTGATCGATCGGCACCCTCTCTGCAGCGGCACCTCAGAATTTTACAGAAAGCTCCCCGATCGATCGGTCCTGATACCCGATCGATCGGCACGCTCACGGCATACGGCCCTTGATAAACCACCAATAAATACCCCAAATTTGAGATGTACCCTAATAAATCTCCATCTTGGCTCAAATTTCTATCATCAACAATAATATAACTCCACTTTCTCCACAAATGCCCCTCAACTGAGGCTAACACACGTCAAACGCAAAGACCCACCAAATTCGAGCAATGCTCGAATTTGTTCCCTGGTAGTACATTAGTGAACATGTCAGCTAGATTGTCCTCAGTCCCAATCTTTTTCAACTCCACCTTCCGCTCATCAATCAGATCTCTAATGAAGTGATGCTTCACATCTATATGCTTCGTTCTATCATGGTGTGACATCTGATCCTTTGCTAGGTGAATGGCGGACTGATTATCACAATAGACTCTAATTGTGTTCTGCTCAGCACTGATCTCACTGATCAACCCTCTCAACCAGACGGCTTCTTTGAATGCTTCTATGACTGCCATATACTCGGCCTCGGTAGTAGACTGTGGTGTAACAGACTGTAAACACGCTCTCCAACTGATAACTGTGTCACCTAAACAAAACACATACCCTGATGTGGACTTCCTCTTATCGAGGTCTTCACCATAATCAGAATCTACATACCCAACCAAACAACATTTACTTTTTCCATATTCCAAACAAATATCAGAAGTTCCATGGAGATACCTGAGAATTCACTTCACCGCATGCCAATGCTCTTTACCTGGATTCGCCATGTACCTGTTGACTCTGCTTACTGCAAAAGCAATATCTGGACCTGTACAAACCATTACATACATAATACTGCCCACTGCATTAGAATAGGGAATTTGAGACATGTACCTGACATCCTCCTCAGTCTGAGGCGAATCTAATGCTGAAAGTTTGAAGTGAGCTGCTAAGGGCGTGCTAACTGGATTAGCATCCTTCATATGAAACCTGTCTAACACCTTCTCAATATACTTCTGCCGAGACAAGTATAATTTTCCGGCTTTTCGTCTCTACGAATCTCCATGCCTAAGATCTTCTTAGCTGCTACAATATCTTTCATCTCAAACTCACTCTTCAACATAGATTTCAAGTCATCAACATCCTTCATGTCTCGTGCTGCGATCAACATATCATCAACGTGCAAAAGCAAATAAACCAAGCCTGTATTAGTCTTTCTGAAGTACACACAACTGTCGTACTTACTCCTGATGTACCCATGACCTGTCATGAACTGATCAAATCTCCTATACCACTGCCTAGGAGACTGCTTTAAACCATACAAAGACTTCTTAAGCAAACATACATGATCTTCCTTTCTTTCTACAACAAAATCTCGGACTGATGCATATAGATACTCTCTTCTAGTTCACAATGCAAAAATGCAGTCTTTACATCTAACTGCTCAAGTTCTAAGTCATGCAATAGCAATTAAAGACAAAAGCGCACGAATTGAAGTATGTCTAACTACAGGTGAAAATATATCATGAAAATCAACACCCTGTACCTGACTGTAGCCTTTAGCTACCAAACGTGCCTTGTATCTTGCATCTTCAACTCCAGGAATGCCCTCCTTTCTTTTGAAGACCCATTTGCAACCAATCAGTCTTTTCCCTATTTGAGGCTTCACCAGTTCACATGTTTGATTCTTATGAAGAGACTGCATCTCTTCATTCATAGCAACGAGCCACTTCTCAGCCTCTGATCTCGATACAGCCTCTGAATAAGAAGTCGGCTCACTCTCATCTAAAGACTCAGCAGTAGTTAGGGCATAAGCAATCATCTCCTCATACCCATATCTCTCTGGAGGCCTGATCTGTCGCCTCGGTCTACCACCAACTATAGTATTATTCTCCACCTGATGACCTGTTTCTGCATTATCAATAACAACATCAGAAACCCCTACCTGAGGTGCTGGAATACTCTCTAGCTGAATGACTTGCTGATCTGACTGTATCTGTGTAACATCAGGTGTCTTCACCTGAACTGAATCACTATCAATGGAGGGTGTGTGTGGCGGATGTAGTAGAGCAGACTCATCAAAGGTAACATCTCTACTAGTCAGAAACTTCTGAGCACTGGGATCCCACAATCTATATCCCTTCACACCTGACGAATAACCAAGAAAGATGCATTTCTTGGCCCTAGGCTCTAGCTTTCCATCATTAACATAAGCATATGCAGGACAACCAAATACTTTAATTTGAGATTAATCAGAAGTAGAACCAGACCATACTTCTTCAGGTGTCTTCATCTGCAATGAAGAATGCGGTGTCTTGTTCACAAGATAGCAAGCCATGCTAATTGCTTCTGCCCACCATTCTCTTTTCAAGCCTGCATTTGAAAGCATACATCGAGCCTTCTCAAGTAACGTCCTGTTCAATCTTTCAGCCACTCCATTTTGCCGAGGTCGACTTGTACATGTCCTGTGTCTGACTATACCCTGATCTTCACAAAAACGAGTGAAGTCACCTTCAACAAACTCAAGACCATTATCAGTTCTCAACCTCTTTATCGGCTTCTCTGTCTGTTTTTCAAGCAGAATCTTCTATTTCTTGAAGACATCGTACACTTCGTTTTTCTGCTTCAGAAAATAGACCTAAACTTTACGTGAATAATCATCAGTAAACGTTAGAAGATACCTGGACCCACCTTTAGAAGCCACTCTGGAAGGTCCCCACAGATCAAAATGTATATAATCTAATGTTCCCTTTGTCTGATGCACTGCTGACTTGAAGCTGACTCTTTTCTGCTTCCCATACACACAGTGCTCACAGAATTCCATCAGTCTTGTTGACTGACCACAAAGCAGTCCCCTTTTACTCAACTCAGACAACGCCTTGTCACCAATGTGACCCAATCTCATGTGCCACAGTCTCGTGATCTCTGCATCTGTCATAGTAGATGTGGAAACAATAACTGAACCTGTCACGGTAGTACCTGCAAGCTCATACAAAGTACCTGCTGTATTCCCTTTCATCACAACTAAAGCACCCTTACTGACACGCATGACTCCACCTTCAGCAGTGTACTTGTACCCACTAGACTCAAGGGTACCTAGAGAAATCAAGTTTTTCTTCAACTCCGGGGTGTGACGTACATCACTCAGAGTTCTAATAGCCCCATCAAACATCCTCACACGAATTGTCCCAATCCCCACTACCTTACAAGCAGCATCGTTACCCATCAAGACAACTCCACCCTGTATGGACTTATACGTGGAGAACCAGTCTCTATTTGGACTAACGTGATATGAACAACTCGAATCCATGACCCACTTATCCTTGGACCTGGATTGAGAATCATCAACTAATAGAAACTCCCCTTCACTGTCATCGTCTACAAAACTAGCCTCATCGGACTTATCTTTGCCCTGGTCACCCGTGTTACCTTCTTTCAATTTATTTTTATATTGGTAACAGTCTTTCTTTATGTGCCCTTTCTTGTGATAGTAATGGCACGATAGATTCTTATGTCTAGATTTAAACCTAGACTTTTTCCCACCATCGGATCCCCTATGTTCTGATCTACCTCTCACATGCAAACCACTACCTGAGTCATTCACCGAGTCAGATAACTCCCTATCTACCCGTTCTTTACTCACAAGGTTTCTTTTCACCTCATCAACAGTAATGGTCGGCCTACCCCCGTATATCATGCTATCTACAAAGCCCTTCTACGAATTAGAGAGCGAACACAGTAACAACATAGCTTGATCCTTGTCCTTAGGGACATCATCCAATTCCTTTAATTCTTGTATGATAGAAGTAAACTCGCTAAGATGGTTTTTAAGAGATGTAACTTCTGTCATACGGAAAGTGAATAACCGACTCTTTACTACGAGTTTGTTGGAGATTGACTTGTGGCAAAACATGTCTAGTAATTTCTCCCATAACTCCTTGCCGGTTTCCATCTCCAAGACCTCTGACAGAACATCATCAGCTAAACACATCTGTATCGCCGTGAGAGCCTTATCATCTATCTCTTCCCATTGTGCCTCGGTCATAGTCTCGGGTTTCTTCTCTTTCCCCTCCAGTGCTTTCTTCAAGCCATTCTGAGTCAAGAGTCCTTTCACACGGACTTGCCATAAGCTGAAGCTTCCTTGACCTCCGAACTTCTCTACCTCGGTCTTAATACTTGATGCCATTGTACCAATTCGAATAACTAGGCTCTGATACCAATTTGTGCGGAAATAACTAATACTCCCGGTATGCAATCCGAATCAAATACCACGACGATACGAGAAGTAAATGGACTAAAAGAGAAAAAAAACAAACGACACAAGTATTTACGTGGAAACCCCTCTACAATTGAGAGGGGAGAAAACCACGGGCGAAGATTGGAGCTTTTATTATTAATGAATCAAGAAGAGAACAAATACATAAACTCTTCTCTCTCTCTCTCTCTCTCTCACGCAAGATGACGGCGGCCTCTCTTTTGTTTTGGATACACAAAAACGAAACCCTCGTGCAATATTTATAATCCCGTGAAAAATAGGATCCCGATCGATCGCCAGTTGTTGATTGATCGGCACCCTCTCTGCAACGACACCTCAGAATTTTACTGAAAGCTCCCTGATCGATCGGTTCTGATACCCGATCGATCGGCACACTCACGGTGTACGGCCCTTGATAAACCACCAATAAATACCCCAAATTTGAGACATACCCTAACCGTAATGAAACAAAAAAAGCCGTGGAGGAAGGTAGTTGATTATTTAATAGGAGTGGGATTGGCTATGCAAGGGATGTGCATTGCTATTCCATGAGTTCATGCATTTTTCCATTGGTGCTGGTTGGTTTTGTTTCGTGTTTGAATGGAACTTTTGGTTTTTAGCACAACATGGCCCATATTTTTGGTTTTATGGATAGAATCAAATTGTGCTTCATGGTCTGTGACGGCTTTGGTTGAGGTATCATAGAAGCAGAATGTCATGCACATTGCCTAGTGCAATCACGTAGAAATTTGACCGAATAGCAATACAGTCATTCAATTTTATGGCCCTTTTATAGTTTTAAACATATTAATATGTCTATAACTATGTTTGATGAATAAAATACAATGTGTGTGTGTGTGTATATATACACACACACACACACACATACATGTATGCATACATGTATACATTTATATGTATATATATATAATAGAGGCTATTGCAAAATTACTGCTATAATGGCCAATTGCTTAGGCTAGCTTGAAATTTGTTACGCATTATTTGATTTCATGATCTTGACATAGATGCCTGGAAGATCATTTTTGAATTAGAACATTGCATACTTTGAAGGCTGTGGGTGATCTAGATTTTGTTTTATTGGGTGTAGTCATAAGAATGGACAAATGGGTGCTTAACATTACTTACAAATTTATGTTAAATTGACAAATTAAAAGATGGATATATATACCAAAAAATGGAAAGAAAGAACAAAGAGTATTGAAATATGATGACGTAAAAAAATACTGTAAAACTTCCAATACGTAAAAAAATCATTTATAACACTTTGTATAAACCAGCACAAATTATTTTCCGTCTTAGAGACTAATTGTAAAAATTATTGAGTGCAATCTTATTTTTTACAAAAATGTTCAAAATTAATAATATTTTTCAATCAGCTTTCATTTCACTTGGGACACCTGCCTCCAGTCCTTATACTGTATTTGAAGGTGTTCCAGTCCTTTTGTTATGTTCTTTGTTGAGACATCATCAGTGTTTTGCAGCCAGAATTGGGGCTGAACATAGTTGTAGGAAACTCTTAAAATACTAACGTTTCACGCCTCGGAAATGTGATTCGGTGTTTCAAAGTCAGATTTGCGTTTCCAGTGCGTATCAAACTCAAGGAAAACACGATTTAAACAATCATGGAATCATTTTGATAAGAAGATACTTATTAGATTATTTGTTGGCTAATTCTATCGCTCAATTTTGACTAATAAATACCGATGTAAACAAAGCCTAAAGGCAGATCATTATACTATTGAATAAAAATTCAGTTCTTTTCTATACCAACTAAGTATCCTTGTACTTAGTTTTAAGCAGCCCTGTGCTTAAGAAAATAGAAAAAAACTGAATTTTTATTCAATAGTATAATGATATGCCTTTAGGCTTTGTTTACATTGGTATTTATAAAAAAAACAAACGAGAATCTTAAGTCAAAATAAACTCTTAAATGGATAATAATAAAGAAAGCTAATAAAATCAAACTCTATCTTAAAATAATCCTAACTAATGGTATATTCTAAAATAATCCTAACTAATAATATATTCTAAAAGATGGATTTACGCCAAGTCAAATTCCTAATAATTATCCTAAATCTCCATCTTGATCCTTTCTCCTCTATCTCTATCAATTAAGCATATTCCTAATACTCAATAATCGTATCAATATTGGCCCCCATGAAATTGGCCCCTTGTCTCCAAGGGTCAAAATCAACAAATGTTTAGAAGGTGTTAACATAGGAGCTGAAGTCAAAGTTTGCTTAAGGCAGTTAAAGTGGTAGCGGCATGGAGGGTGCGCAACTTATTTGGGTTGGCTGTACTCCTTCTTCTGAAATTAAATGACCCAAACATTCAATCTTTCGAGCCGCAAAAGAGCATTTGCATTACTTGGCAAAGAATTGGTTGGCACATAAGACCTCAAGTATTGAGGGAGGTGCCTCATGTAGTCAGACCATGCCACACTATATATTAAAATAGATTTATGTAGAGAGGGCCGAAAAGTGTCGTTCTAGATGCTCTGAAATGTATAGGCAGAGTCGCATAACTGTATTATTGTCCTGTAGCGGAATTCGATGATCAAAACCTGGTCGATGAG
Source organism: Simmondsia chinensis (assembly GCA_018398585.1). Taxonomy (NCBI): domain Eukaryota; kingdom Viridiplantae; phylum Streptophyta; class Magnoliopsida; order Caryophyllales; family Simmondsiaceae; genus Simmondsia; species Simmondsia chinensis. The sequence goes on along the minus strand of JAGTTD010000026.1, from coordinate 3,972,022 downwards.
GAGGGAGCCCAGCCGGTTCAGCAAAAACATGCGCAAAACCCTTGGAGTATCTTCCAACAGTAGCTTGGACACCATCGAATGGAGGATGATGCTCTATCCCTTTAGCCAAACTCTTCTCTTCCATCAGTTGGAACAACTGAGGCTTTGGAAACTTGATTAGCTTTGGCTTTGCAACACGACAATCAAATGATATACTAAAGTACCGTTGGTTTGCTTCTTCATGTAAATGCATCTCACCATTTGTAGGCTTAAGCACTATAACTACCTTATCCTTTGATTCTTCAGAGCTTGTTAGTTCTGGAGTACCTTCCTTAACAGTAGAAGGTTGCTTTAATGACATCTCACTCGGCCCCTTGTGCTCAAAAGGGGTAGGGATTATGACCTTTGTTTCCTCTTCAATAACATCATTGGTGTTGAGATATTGAATGTCTAAGACACAACATTGATCATGTATGTGTCTTCCATGCAAGTACATGAAGGCTAAATTGGCATTTCCTATCGTATAATAGCTAACATGAACAACGACCTCAATAATAGAAGATGAGATCACTTCGATTCTTTCAAGAACACCATAAGGACAAAACACTTGGAAAAGAACATCCTCACTTATAGAGTAAAGAAGCTTTGAGACTTTGATCAAGGTGTAGCATCTTTAGGAGACTTGACTTGAATGGAATTTGAGTAACAAATGTGGAATTTCATAGTGTGACATTTTGTCGAACATCTTCCGTGCAATACTTGGAGTTCTACAATTCAGATTCAAATCCTCAAATTTAGACCTCAAAAATACAAATCATACCTCAAAAATTAAATGTGCAACAAGCAAGCAGCAACCCGGTAATAGATGATCAAATCCTAAAGCTTGTTGAACATCTTCAAACAAAACCAAGCCTTTTCACATATAGAACTTAGACCAATTTTAAATGATTGCTCAATTTTCCATGGCCAAGAATTGTTTGCTCAATTCTCCAAGCCACTTTGCATATAGAATTTAGACCAAGCCTCTTCACATATGGGGTTGAGATCGGGTGGACGAAGCTGCATAAGTTTGGGTTATAAGTTTTTGAACTAAATTACTATTTTGCCTTTAGGATTTCATATAATTATCAAATTACATTTTAGTTTAAAAATTTAAAGGCAAAAAATTTGACCACTTTTATTAGTTTTAAGAAAAATAATTGGATAGTACTTGTACTTATTGTATTTGATCCTAGCAAGTTATAATTTGGGTATCAATACCTTGACCTTGAGGACAAGGGTCTCTAAAAGGGGAAGGTATTGATACAAACTAAAATATAGTAGTTAAGTGAGGGGTATTTTAGTTATTAATAAATAGGCTAAGTCTTATATATTGGTTTTTATTGATTTGGAGAAGGTATATGATAGGGTGCCAAAAGAGGTCTTATTCGGGGTTTTGGAGAAGAAAGGCATGCCTGTGCCATATATCCAAGCCATTAGAGACATGTACGAGGACGGACAAACAAATGTGTATACAACAGAGGGGGAGACAAACACTTTTCCCATTACAATTCGGGTACACCAAGGATTTGCCTTAAGTCCCTTTTTGTTCATTCTGGTTATAGACAAGCTTACTAGGCACATCCAAGGGGGTGCGCCTCGGTGTATGCTTTTCGTGGATGACATAGTTTTGGTGGGGGAGTTTCGAGTAGAGTTGAATGAGAAGCTGAAACTTTGCAGAAGAGCCTTGGAATAGAAAGACTTACGACTTAGTGGAACCAAGACTGAGTATATGGAACTCAAGTTATGTATATCCACCAGGCGAAACATAGATGACGTCAAGATTGGATTTGAGTCCATATAGAAAAAGGACTGTTTTAAATATTTGGGCTCCTTGGTACAGCACGACGGTGAAATTGACAAGGATGTCAACATCCGTATTAAAGTAGGTTTGCATATATGGAGGATGGCCTCTGTAGTAACATGCGATAGAAAGTTCCCGTTAAAGTTAAAGGGAAAATACTATAAGATGGTAGTGAGACCGGCTATGTCACATGGTGCGGAGTGTTGGCCAGTGAAACGGCATCATACAAGAAGCTAAAGGTGGCGGAGATGAGGATGTTATGGTGGATGTGTGGACACACAAGGAAGGATAGGATCATAAATGACATCATAAGAAGCAAATTGGGTGTGGCCCCGATCGAGGATAAGTTGAGTGGGCAACTTTTGTAGTGGTTTGGGCATGTTAGGAGGAGACCTACCACTGCCTTTGTCAGGAGATGCGAATAACTTCATATTACGCACGGGAGGAGAGGAGAGGCAGGCCAAAGAAGGGATGGATGGAGACGATCCGACACGGTCTCACCCACTTGAACCTAAATGGGAAGATTGCCTTAAATAGAGCTCAGTGGAGGGCTAGCATAAAGGTAGTCAATGTAGCAGTTTAGAATAAAGGAGCATAATTTAGCTAATCTTAGCGCCCCTAGGCTTATATGTTTGCCTGTTTGCTTTACTTGCTATAGCTGTGGGCTGTTGGTTGCTTGGTGCTTGTTAGTTGCTGCTTATGCAGTGTATTGCTGCTGCTGTATTATTGCTTGTTGCTTTATTGCTGCTTTAGGCTCTCTATGTGCTGCTGCTGTTTTGCGTTTGAGGTTGGGGGTCCCCAGACACAGCTTAGCACCTTGGAGGGGTAAGGCTACCCCCCCGTGACCCTGCATTTAGCGGGAGCCCTTGAGGCACTGGATTTTTTTTTGTTGTTGTTGTTGTAGGCTAAGTCTTATATTCTAACTACACCCTTCCCCTAAGTCTATATATAGGGGCTTAGTTCAGAAGAGAAGTATGATGGATGAATTGGAAAGTTGAGTCTCTCTCTCCCTCTCTAAGTCACCCTGCCCCTTCTATCTCTAGTTCTCTTTCTCCCCCTACCTTCCCTTATATTGTAAATCCTGCACTCTTGTATAGATTTTATCAAAATTATATACAATATACTACTTTTATAGAGATTGTTGATTGATCTATTCATGATTTGTGCTTGGATTGATTATGGATTGTATCACTTCTATGATTGCCCACTCTCTTGTTTTCGCTCCCGCTTCATGTAGCTATGGGTTGAACTAGGATGTGGGGCCAATTTGGATGATTTAGTTGCTCGCCTGGTTCAAATCTTCTAACAGGTTGCATGGGTTTGGGTGGAAAGGAGGTGAGAGAGAGAGGAGAGGGGGGGGGGGGGGGGGGGGGGGCAAACTGCTATTGTCGAGGACATTCATAATGAAGAAGGAGAAACTCTAAAGGAAAAGAAACTTTAAGGATATAGGTCATGCATGTCTTATTGGAAAGAGGGAAGGGTAGGAGAGGGGTATGAAGGCTGCATTAGGCCTTGGGAGGAGTGGACGCGGGTTTTATGGGTGGGGTAGAGAGAAGAGGTGATGAAGATCAAGGATAAAGAATCAAGATTTAGCTATAGGATATTCACTAGGTATTTGAATTGTTGTAAATCCTATATTGTAGGATATATTGTTAGTTAGGTTTACTTTACAATTAGGATTTGACTTTTATTAGCTTTGTTATTACCATTTAGGGGTTTATTTTCACTTAGGATTCTGGTTTCTTCGTTATAAATACCAATGTAAATGGAGCTTAAAGACATATTCATTGGACTATTAAATAGGAATCCACTATTTCTTATTTCTTAAGTGCAGAGATGTTTAAAGTTAAGTATAAGGATACTAAGTTGGTTGGGCGCAAGGCTGTTCAACCATCCTCCTAGGCATATGGATGCTTAGGAACCCCCCCGATTAGGCACAGGGATGCCTAGGAACCCTCTCGTCTTGGCACAGGGATGCTCACTCTCTATTAGGGCGCTCTGGCTTTGATCTCACACAACTTGTAACTTGACAATGGCAAAAGATGCTAAAGTTATCTTTGTTCTGCTGTGTGAAGGACTAGGTGCTAAGGCGAGGCAATTTGACCTAGGTGCACTGAGACGCACTTGCCCTACGTATTTACAAATTACAACCTTATTTTGCCATAGAAATATTATTTCATGTGATTTTTAATTTTGTCTATTGTTCGTGCAAAACATGGATCATTACTCCACTTCTAGGTACTATTGACCCTAAAAGAAAAGAAGAGAGAGAAAAGAAGGAAGGGAAATATCTGGAAAGTGTGGAGCTATGGTGTCTTGACTTTTAGATACTATCCTTTGTCTTTTAGTATTTAGTATTACTATATCATGTTAGTTATTATGCATGATTGACTTTGATTACCTTTATTTTGATATGATGGAAGTGGAAGAGAATGATATTGGTAGCATATAATGTTTTGTGAATTTAGGTGGTGCCTTACTATTTTTGTTAAAAAGCTTATGTTGATGATACATAATATAGTGCATTTTGATGAACATCAGTATCTTTTACATGTTATTTTCTTAAGTCCTACATACATTATTAAATTAGAACTTTCATATTACATAATTCATTAATTTCATATCTTATTTTCATAATATATATTATAAATACTGAATTTATAATATATATTATGAAAATAAGCTATGAAATTAATGAATTATGTAAAGAGATGGTTGGAGATCATTTGATACGACCTCACCGACCTAAACCTATAGGAGGAGATAGCCTTAGATAGAGCTCAGTGGAGGGCTAGCATTTGGGGGGGGGGGGGGGGGGGGGGGGTTTGTACCCGATGTAGCAGTTTATAATAGAGGAGCATATTCTGGCGAACACTTGTGTTCCTAGGCTTATATGATGGCCTCTTTGGTGTATTTGATATGGATGGGAGTTGTTTTATTTGCCTATTTGCCTTTTGTTGCTGTATGCTTTCTTTGTCGTGTTTTTTCCCTTATGCTTTTATGGTTCCATGCTTCTCTAGTTGGGGGTCCTTAAACACAGCTGCCCTCTAAGGTCCGTCCCCCCCCCCCCCAACGGAACCCTGCTATGTGGGAGCCCTTGAGGCACTAGGTTTGTTGTTGTTGATATTATAAATATTGAATATGAATGTAAATTACAAAAATATGTGCCTCACATCGTTAAGGCGCGCGCCTTCGCCGACTAGGACACCATTTCGCCTCAGTGCGGCTTATGCCTTCTTATACAGCGACGAAAGAAGACATTAACTTTTAGGAAAAGAAGGAAATAAGCAATGTGGGACAATGCAATTAGCGTTCTATAGCAATGGGCTACAAGAAAAGCATAGTTGAAGTCAGGGATGACAATGGGGCAAAGCGAATACAGGGGATGCCTCCTCGGTACTCCTACACGACACCTGCCCCATTACCCTCCACAGATATGAAGTGGATACTCATACTTGCCCCTGTAGGTACAAACCCATAGCATACCTGCCCCCATTACCCATGAGTATCCAATGGGTATTTAATGCTTGCCCTAATGTGGATACCAAACGATAATCCGTACGTGCACATATTAATTATTCAATACTATTTTTTAGAACCTAATTATATTTTGCTATAGTATTTGATTTAAAATTCAGTAATCGAATTGAGGACATATTTTTTCTAATAAAATACAAATTCAGGTAGACATGGGATAACTATGCTGGGGCAGGTACCCGCCCCATACTCATGGCAGGTATTGTCAAAATTTCAGCTTCAATAACAACAACAAACCCAGTGCCTCAAGGGCTCCTGCATATGCAGAGTCTGGGAGGGGTCAGATGTATGTAGCCTTACCCATTTAGGGTGTTACCCTAAAGGGAGGCTGTGTCCTAGGACCCCCAACCTAAAAAGTACAAAAACGACGACACATAAAAATCATAAAGCATAAAGCAGCTATAGCAATAAAGCAACATAGTGACTGAACAACAAGCAACCAACAAACAGTTGTAGCAAATATAATCAAACAACCTTACATATAAGCCTAAGGGCGCTAGTATTAACTTAGTTGTGCTCCTTTATCCTAAACCATTATATCGACTACACCTATGCTAGCACTTCTCTCCGCTCGATCTAGGGCCATCTCCTCATTTAGGTTGAGGTGGGTGAAGCCATGTTGAATCGTCTCCATCCAACTCTTCTTTGGCCTGCCTCTCCCTCTCCGCCTAATTGTAGTATGAAATTGTTCACATCTCCTGACAGGGGCAGTGGTCAGTCTCCTTCTAACATGCCCAAACCACCGCAAACGTTACTACCTCGACCTATCCTCGATTGGGGCCTCGCCCAATTTGCTTCTTATAACGTTATTTCTGATTATATCCTTCCTTGTGTGTCCACACATCCACCACAACATCCTTATCTCGGCCACCTTCAACTGCTGCGTATGCTGCCGTTTGATTGGCCAACACTCGGCCCCGTATGACATACTCAGTCTCATTACCGTCTTTAGCTTTTCCCCTTTTAGTTTAGTGGGAACTTTTTATCGCATAGTACTGCAGAGACCAACCTCCATTTATGCCAGCCTACTTTAATTCGGTTGTTGACATCCTTGTTAACTTCACCGTCCTGCTGAGCCCAAATATTTAAAATAGTCCATTTTCGGTATGGACTCAGATCCAATCTTGACGTCATCTATGCTTGGTCTGGTGGACATACATAACTTGAGTTCCATATGCTCAGTCTTGGATCTACTTAGTCGTAAGTCTTTCGATTCCAAGGTCGTTCTTCAAAATTCTAGTTTCTCATTCATCTCTTCTCTAGACTCCCCCACCAGAATTATGTCATCCGTGAAAACATGCACCAAGGTGCACCCCCTTGTATGTGCCTAGTGAGCTCGTCCATAACCAAAATGAACCAAAAGGGACTCAAGGCTGATCTTTTGTGTACCTCAACTGTAATGGGGAAAGCGTATGTCTTTCCTTCCGCTTTACGCACATTGGTTAGTGCGTTCGCGTACATGTCTCCAATGGCTCCAATATAGGCCTGGGGAATGCATTTCTTCTCCAAAACCCTTCATAAGACTTCTCTTGGTACTCTATGATATGCCTTCTCCAAATCAATGAAGACTATATGCAGATCCTTTTGTTGATTTCTGTAGTACTCTATCGTCCGCATTAAAAGATGGATGGCTTCTATGGTCGATCTACCAAGCATAAATTCGAATTGGTTCTCTGACACCCACGTTTGTTGCCGTAGCGTTCTTTCTATGACTCGCTCCCGTAGCTTCAGAGTGTGGCTCATTAGTTTGATCCCCCTATAGTTGGCACAACTATGGATGTCACCTTTATTCTTGTGTATCGGAATTAATGTCCTCTTCCTCCACTCTCCAGGCATCTTCTTACCTTGAAGAATTTGGTTGAATGGTTTGGTCAACCAATTGATGTCCTTCTGTCCTATGCATTTCCAAGCTTCAATGGGTATTCCATTTGGACTAACTGTTTTACCCCTGCTCCTCTTTTTCAAGGCGTCGGGTCTAATCCGCCTACAGTGGCAATGGTTCTGATGCTCCTTAGATGCTTGTAGCTCTCCTAGGGATACACCTCTATCTCCTTGTTCGTTGATCAAATTGTGGAACTAGGCTTTCCACCTATCATTAATTTGTTGCTTGTCCACAAGCACCTGTCCATCCTCCCCTTTATGCACTTTACTTGATCCAGGTCCTTAGTCCTCCTCCTCTCGCGCTTTTACGATTTTATATAGTTCCCTAGCTCCCTCCTCCGTATCTAGCCTTTTGTAGAAATTTTCGTACGCTTTGGACTGTGCTTCTCTGACTGCTATCTTTGCTTCTTTCTTGGCCTTTCTATACTAGTGTTTCTTATCATCATCTCCACTTCAATCCTACTCCTTGAAACCGTCTCGCTTGGCTTTAATCTTTTCTTGGACCTTCCTGCACCACCACCATGACTCTCTGTGGTTTGGTGTCCAACCCTTTGACACGCCTAGGACCTTGCATGTCAAACCTCTGATCTTCTGGACTAGTTGGTTCAAAATGTGGTTTATATCCCCCTCTAAATCCCAGCCAAGCTTAGACTCTACTCTTTTCTTAAAGGTTTGATACTTGTCCCCCTTTAAGTCCCTCCAACATGTGTGGGGTTGCGTTGGTTTCCTAGTTCTCTTGCCCCTTCACTTGGCCTTAACATCAGAATATAATGCCCTATGCTGTGTAGATAGGTCTTCCCTGGGGATAACCTTACAATCCTTGCAATCATTTTGAGCCCTCTTCCTTAGTATTATGTAGTCAATCCGAGTCCTTGCTCCACCGCTTCGATACGTGATGATGTGCTTATCATGTTTTCTAAAGAAGGTGTTGGCAACTGTTAACTCATTAGTGATGACAAAGTCTAAGAGAGCTTTACCCTCAGCATTCCTGGTTCTAAAACCAAAGCCTCCATGGTAGGATGTATAGCCATCTGTGGTCGTTGCTGCATGCCCATTGAAATCATTACCAATCACTACTTGTTCGCTCTTGGGTATCCCTTGCATCATTAAGTCTAAGTCCTCTCAGAATCTAGCCTTGTTCTACTCTGTTAACCCACTCTGTGGTGCATAGGCACTTATAACGTTTGTTATCTCCCCATCTGAAACCAACTTGATGCCGATGATCCTATCGCTAATCCTAGTTACTCTCACTACTTTGTCCTTAAGGTCGCTATCCACAATAATACCTACACCATTACTCCCTCTAGCTTTGCCTGCATACCACAATTTATATCCTTGCACATCTTTAGCTTTCGTGCCCACCCATTTAGTGTCTTGAAGGCACATGATGTTGATTTTTCTCTTCATCATCATTTGGGCCACCTCAAAACTCTTCTTTGTTAATGTGCCGACATTTAATGTCCCAAATCACAAGCTTCCCTCAATGAGTTGACTCGCCTTCCCCCTACCCAGCCCCTTTGAAGATGGCCTTAGGTTTTGAGCTCCATAACTCGAAGAGTTCATCAACTAACTGTCAACAATCAGAAGTAAGCAAGCACAGTCACAAAACAGGGGCATAGTTGACAGAGCAATAGCAACAACAATCAAAATCACGGAGTTCAAAAGTAGAAAGGAGATATCAAATAATACCCAACAACCTTAGCAAGAGGAGAGATCTAACCTGGGGCTGACCGGCTATTGCTTACCTAGGACCGACCGGCTGCGAGCCGTGAAGTGGGTCTGTAGTGGCTGCGTTGTTGGGTCAGGGTCAAGGTTGGGTTAGGTTTGGGGTTGATAGAGCTTGGGTTGGCTGCTTAATGGGTTAGGGGTCAGGTTTTTGGGTTAATTTTGGGGGTTTCTAGGTTTCACAGGGGGGTGAGGGTGGTGGTGGAGTTAGGGTAGGTTTCACTGGGTATGGACGGGAGAGGGAGAAGGGATAGGGATAGGGTTAGGGTTAGGGTTGGTGGTGGTGGCGGCTCGCGTCTGCCGGCGATGTGGCATCGCCATGAAGGTCGTCGGTGGTGGCGGTTGTCGTTGCGTGAGCAGGCTGACGCGAGGGAGAGAGAGATATCGGGGGGTGCTGCGAGCACCAGAGAGAGAAAGTAGAGAAAGAGAAAGTCTGCTCTCAAAAGTTCAGCTTCATACATGAAATTTTTGGTCAAAAGTTTGTTGACATACAAAAGTAAAGGATAATATTAATCACAACAGTGGTAGCTGAAGCACAAAGCAGAGTAATCGATAGGGTACAATTAATAATCTGAGAGTTATAATTTAGCAAATATATAGAATATAGAAATTTAATTTACGTATATGGATTGTTTATTTTCATTTATCAATTATTTTCTAAATGGGAAAAATATAGATACATGTTATATACGTGCTCTGTATGGACAATTTCAAGAAAACGCGTGTTTTACCATATTATTTGCAATTATATGTCACTGGTGGGAGCCCTTGAGGCACTGGGTTTGTTCTTGTTATTGTTGTATTGGCAATTATATGTAAATATCCTTTTTGATTGATCGAAAAAAGAAATATCATTAAGAGAGAAATAATGCACAAAAAGTTAAGGACAAGATGTCCTCAATGATTACATAAAATCTCAAAATTTAATAGCACAAAGTCCTCAATTCCCTCTGCAAATCCGTGAACATTATGTCTGGGAAGCTACCAAAATACTTAGTCCAAAGAGATCTTGGAAAGACTACCTTATCTCATAAGAAATTCGATGTTGTATACTAGTTCTTGAAAATCCTAATATTTCTTTCTAACCAAATGCGGTAAAGAATCGCAATCTTAGATGTCGAGGATGACATTAGGATGTCTTTCCTCTCTGCCATGGAACCTACTAAGAATGGTACTCCCAACTTATCCTGAACTAACCCACATCAGGTCAAAAGATAGAATACGTTGTACTACAGATCCAAGCCCCTATATAGTACAAAAATAAATGATCGTATGTTTCTCCATTGGACTAACCAAATATAAATACCCTTTTATATAGAAAAGTACGTTCACATGTCCGAAATGTATATTATATGCAAATTTTAGCTGCATACTAATGAACAAAAAAAAACATTCTTCACTTGCAGATCTGCAGAAAACTACAAAGTGTTTTAATGGAAGGAGGCGTGCCCCGAGTTGCCTCCAAAGTGGCAACTTTCACCAAATCGAGAAATGATTTTGCAAGGGCATTTCAATACTACTTAGATAAATCCACCCCTCTTCCAGTTCAACGGTGGATTGGTACTCTTGCAATAGCACTGATATATATGCTGAGGGTTTACTTTGTTCAAGGGTTTTACGTCATTACTTATGGCCTTGGGATCTACATCTTGAATCTGTTGATTGGGTTTCTTTCTCCGAAGATCGATCCTGAGATAGAAGCCATGGACGGAGTTTCATTGCCAACCAAAGATTCGGATGAGTTTCGGCCGTTCATTCGCCGCCTTCCTGAGTTCAAATTCTGGTATAATTTACTGTGTCTTTGTTTTTCTGGGAATTTATCACTTGGTTACCTTGAGATCAGGTCAGTTCTTACTTAGGTACTCTAACTTTTGAGTGAGGTACCTTGAGGTTTCAAACTTTATCATTTAGGTATCCAATGCTGGAACTTTGTAAAATTTTTGTCAATCTGATCAATTTTCACCATGCATATTTTCATGGTACATGATTGCAACAATATATATAGGTTATATTGACATTTTCAATGAAATTTCGATGGATTACTAAAAAGGTTCACTGAATTGTGACGGAAGGTAATCTATATATTAGTTGAATAATGTGTCATGGAGCATTCTACAATAAAAAAATAATACAAATATGATAGTCGATACCTATATATTATAATTATGTTCCATGTTTGCGATTTCTAATAAACATCTATCAACTTTTGGCCCATCATGAGGGTTTCTCAATTGGTGGCGTCTCCTACCCATACGGTCATCGCCCAGGAGTCAGGAGTTTGATTCTCGCTGAGGATATACTCAAAACTTACCTATTCATGGGGGCTTGTGGGCTGTTCTTAAGGGCCGGGGTTGGTTGGGGCAACCCAATCACTCGTCACCAAAAAAATCTATCAAATTTTGGCAAAGGGTACTTAATTGATAAAATTCATGTACTTCAGTATACATAAGTGATAAAATTTTTAAATCTTAGGGTACCTCACTGTATCTATTAAAATGTCAGAGTGCTTAGGTGATAAATCCTTAAATCTCAGAGTACCTATGAATTCCCTTAATTTTTTTTCATCAAAAGAAAATATCATTAAGAGAGAAGAAAGTATAAAGAGCTAAGAATAAATGTCCTTAGCCATCAAATAAAGACCCAAAAACTAATAACACAAAACCTTTCAATCCCTCTGCAAATCAGCTAATGCTGTATCTTTATTAGTGTAGCATCATTGGGGAAATTCCCATGGACTTTGTCCGTTAAGTAGGTTGTTCTATTTCTGATGCAGATCAAGGATAAAGAATTAGTGAGAATTCGAGGATTTGAGTTCTATCTTTTAGTATATATTATTAGTTAGGATAACTTTAGGATTAGGATTTGACATTTATTAGCCGTGTTATTATCACATTAGGAGTTTGTTATCATCCATTTAAGAGCTTAGTCTAATACCAAGTTGACAAAGATTAAGCATCTTTGTGCCTGGTTGAGGGGTTCCAACCAACTAAGTAACTCTGTACATAGCTTTAAGCATTCCTATGCTTAAGACATAGGAAATGATTCTTTATCTTTGATCTCTATCAATTTCTCGTTTGATGGCTTCTAGGTTGACACCATGGCATCAGGTGGTTTGCGATTGTATAATGTTTGCGGCCACAGTATTCTAGAAGTGGGGTCTGTGGCCATGAATGAACAGCTCACAGCGATCGCATTGGGTTTTTTAACGGACCATAATTTGCTTTTAGCCTCATGTTTGCAAAAAATTGAATGAAAAGTCATAAAATTATTAATTTTATACCCCTTTGATAGTTTTTGACATATAAATACATCTATATAATATATTTTAGTGAATGGAGTATATAATAGATGCATAATAACGTACAATGATCATAAAATACACATTTTTTTATATTATCTGTATAATACACGTATTATAACATGTATACATATTTTTCCCATCTAAAAAATAAATAATAATGTCAATTTCTACAACTAAATTAAAACTTTGGGAAATTATCACTTGGGTATCCTAAGGTTTGAGCATTTATCACTTGGGTACCCTTATATTTCAATATATACAATGGGATACCTTAAGGTTTAAACATTTTTTCTCTTAGGTACCTTGAAATTTTAAAATTTTATCAACCAGATACCTTTTTGTTAAAATTCGATATATTTTTCATTGTAAAATGCTAAAATTGAACATAATTCCAAACTATATATTAGTATATTCACTAGAATTTGATATTTTTTGCCAAAAAATGCTAACATAAAACATGATTTTGGTAGTTTATGTGAACATTTAGTAAATATTTTACCCTAATTTGCTAAATTTTTGATGAAAACATTGACATGACTTATATATATTATCAAATTCATGTATTATATCAACATTTTTTTGTATAAAATTAGTCTGATTTTTACAAAAGTTCACTAATTTCCAGCATAGGGTACCTGGGTGAAAAAAATTCAAATCTCATGGTACATCATTGTATATATTGTAATATCAGGGTATCAAGGTGATAGATGCTCAAATCTCAAGGTACCTAAGTAATAATTTCCCAAAAAGTTCTATTCTATGGTTTGCTAAATTTATCACTTTGACTATTATTATTGATTACACACTATTATTTATGATGAGTTATATTTTTGCTTCCACTATTTTGACTAACATTCTTCTTTAATTTTATGAGTCAACGAACTTTTGATCAACGTTTTCGTGTATATAGCCTAGTAATACACATATATATTAGATCCATTTAATTTCCATACCATATTTTGCGAATAGAGATCGAACAGAGATTTTGACAGCCTCTGTTGGGCTACTTCTGAAAATGACGCGGCAATAGACTGGTAGGGTTGATTTCATGTTGAAAGAACGAAGGTTATTGTTGACTGAGATAGAATTACAGTATGAAGATTGACAGTTCATTTCTAGAATTTGTGGCTGTGCTTTGAATGTGGAAGCCTCTGATTATGACCCATCTATGCCAGCTTTAACTAATGTTGTGTCTTGAACTCTCCCATGTCCTTAGGGCTGACAAATATATTGTGTTGTGTCGTATTTGTGATCAGGTTCATGTTATGTGAGGGGTCTTAGAAATGGAGTTAACCCTAACCTGACCCATTTATTAAATGGATTAGGAACTCTCAATCATTAAACAACCCAATTATTAAACAGGTGACCTGCGGGTTACTCATTTAATTGTATTGGTGATTTTTTGTTCATTAAATGCTAGTTTTTCAACTTACAAACACGTCAGTAATACATCTCCTGGTTGATACTAGCAAGAAATACATGACATTCATAATTGTTAGAATAAACTATCAATAGCATTACTAAGTAGAGTTTAAATTAACTTATATGGGATAAGCTACAAACAACCTATATATGATGAGAGTAGTATACTACTCAAATACCAAACATATCTATATAAACGGGCCGAGCGTGTCAAAAACGGGTTAAATGGGTCAAACCCAAATTCAACAAATTACCTAAATGGGTAAAACGGGTCAACCCAAATTCAATCCGACTTCAAGAACTCTGATCCAAACCCGCTATTTTTATGTCGTGTTCGTGTTGTTTCAGATTTTGCCAAGTTTACATGTCCTTTTAGAATTCCTGATTATCAAGAATAAGTGGGGGTGTCAACACCAACTTATGCACACCTCAACTACTCCTTGAATTGTACACATCACCCACTTGGAAGTTTCCTACATGCAACAGGGTAAGTTGGGACCCATAGGCTCTAGTGGAATTCTTTGCACGCTATTAATTTGAACCCTAGACTTGGTGCTTTACAAGGTGTTAAGTAGACTTGACAATTGAGTTGGATCAAGATCCAATCACTTTGAGTTCGGGTCACTAAGTTCAGGTTAGTGTCATGAGATGCCTGACCCTTATCTTAATTTGTTGGTTCGACTTAACCTGTTGGGTCATGATCGAGAATATTTATTTAATATATTTTATTTTTCCTTGAAGAAATTCAATAGTGTTGGTGTTACATATATCTCTTGATGAAATGAACAATGAACAAATAAAACTATTAATTTATAAAAGACATTACTTCATATAAAATTAAAAAAAAAAAAAATTCGACGAAAAACATAAGTTACAGATTTACAACTAACAAGATATGCTCCTAGATGCATGATGAGAAGAAAGTATCGGATGCAGTTCCAATGTCTAAAAGGAAGGCTTTCTACATAACATTTGAAAATTAGGTCTGGTTTAGTTGGGTTTGGGTTGAGTCATTCCGGGTTGAGGTCAATTACATTTGAGTTGTATCCGGTGCTAAACCTTTGATCCTAACCCTAGTTTTTTGGTCCGGTACAGATCGACCCGTTAGGTTAGCTTAAAAATTGGTAGGTCAGGTGTAAATATCTTACCACTTGAGCTAGCTAGGGATGGTAATAGAGCGTGGCGGGTACGGGGTGCCTCCTCCATAGCTCTATCCACCATCCAAGTCTGTACTTGCCATCTACCCCGTTACCCTGTCACAGGTATGAAATGGATACCCCACCCGCCTTGACGGGTACAAACCTAACCCATTCCCGCTCTGTTACCCACAGGTATCCAATGTCTCTTTACTACTCACCTCGTACCCATCCTACACCTGCCCTAATACGGGTACCAAATGATTTTCATACCAGTCCATATTAATTATTTAATACTATTTTTTAGAATCAAATTATATTTTCCTATAAAATTGATAGATAAATAGGTAATTGAATTAAATACATAGTTTTAAGTATTATAGTTAATTAGTTACAAAATGAAGTATAGGATAGGTGTAAGACCCTTGACATTGGGATGCTGCGTGCAGGGTGATACCTGGCGTTAGGCGCATCATACCCCGATCATTGCGTTGACATAGTCACTCCATGCGCCAACCTCTAGTGCTTGGTTGGATGTTAGCGCCTAGGTTTTGATTGCGACATGGGACATAACGGACCTTGACCCGAGCATGACCCATAGAGGGCATGTGCACTTGAAGCAGCACATTGATCTAGTTATGGACTACTAGTCAAGCGCATAATCATGCTCAAGTGGGCTCGAGTTAGTTGCGCTGCACTAGTTAAGGATGGACCTTTGACTAAGTGCACCACACGCGTTGTGCCGATATGAGACGGACATCAATCAAGCACAAGTATATACGTAGTGCGCATCCTTTGTATGGATGAACCGGGCCGAACGGAAATGATCCTGAGCATGGCATCGACGGACCGAGGGCCATGCGCTTGTTGCACAGCGCTGACCCAATGCGCGCAGGTCAGGCGCAGTACGTGCACAAGCAAAGACAAGCACGCGTTGTGCCGATACTGACGGATATCGATCAGGCACAAGTACATACGCGGTGCGCATCTTTTGTATGGATGAACCGGGCCTAACGGAAATGAGCCTGAGCATGACATCGATGGACTGAGGGCCATGCGCTTGTTGCACTGCACTGACCCGATGCGTGGGATGCAGGTCTGGTGCATTACGTGCACAAGCAAGGACAAGGCATGAGAAGCTAAGTCCAAGTGCACAAGATTGGATGCGTTGCGTTAGCGTGACAACGGGCCTTCACTTAGGCGCATTATGGCACCAACTCAAGACAGACCTTGAGTGTGCCAAAGCATTGACGTTAACTTAGAGTGGGCCAACGGACGCTCTTAGGTTAGGGCCTTGACCAACGGATGAGTATAAGGCTTGCGAAAGCAAGGAGCGGCACCAACATGTAGTGCATAGGCACTGCTCATAGGTGTGCACCCCAGGAGCTAGGCATTGGGCGCGTTGGATGTCAAGGAGCGTTGCGCAAGTGCGCCAGCATGTGCATGGGATGCGCAAACATGCGCACTAGGTACCCCACACTGCACACCCAAGTGTGCCTGCAGCGCGCACACGAAGCAGCCAGCACCTGCGGGTGTGGCGTTGGCGGTGCGCTGGGTACGCACGGCGTGCGCGACCCTGGAGAGCCATGCGTGAGCTTTGTTTGGGCCCGGTACTAGGTGCTCGCGTCTCGACGCACGTCTGCTCTGGGGCACGTGAACACTCGGGAAGCCTTGCACATATGGAAAGGTGCTTGGCACATGCGGCTCATGTGACTTGATGGTTATTGAGCTTGGGACGTGGAATCTTTGAAGGAAGAGCCTTGACCAGATGTAGGAAGGACTTGACCAGAGCCTTGACTCGGTAACTACCGTGCATTTGGAGGGAAACTTGAACTAGCATCTTGGGTAGGCCTTTGACTAGTAACCGCTCCTTTGGGAGGGAAAAGCAGCAAGGGACGTGTGTTGACTAGGATTTGACCAAGTAACCGCCCCCTTGAACAAGCACCCCTCAAAGGAAGTGGGGAATCAAGAAGAGTAAGGGGCTGCCAGCTGTCCAGAGCAGTTATCCCCACTGCCAGATCATCGTTAACTTTTGGGAAGTGTTTCAAAAAGGGGCTGTTTGGCCAGAGAGGTGGGCATTCGGTTTTGTATTTAGTCTTTAGGCAAAGAAAAGGTCTTGTATACGAGTTTAAATATGCTTTGAGGGTTTTCCATTGTAAATTAAAAGGGTGCTTAGAAATAATAAAACGTCCTTTGTGTCTTGTGTTCCATTACTTGTGTTTGTGCTTGTTTATGTTTAATTCTGCTGTGCTTATGTATGATTCGAGTTTCTAGGCTAAGTGAGGCATGATCTCACTGCCATCACAGGTAGTCAGGAAAATATATGTGACAATAGGTATGGCGGGTATAAGGCAGGATGGGTACAAGATTATGCCCGTACCCACCCCATTATCTGTGACGGGTATTACCACGCCACTTGTATCCAACCCCTACCTGCTACCTGCCTCACTAGCACCCTTACCCGGCCCAAATGGTGCGGATACCATGGATAACGGGTTTTATCGGCCCCATTGTCATCCCTAGAACCGGCCTTGGGTCTATGACCCACTTTCTCTAAATGTATATATATTCTTTTGTCATTTGTCCGTCTTACTTGATTTCAGGTATGCAATCACAAAGGCATTTCTGGTGGCATTTGTGATGACATTCTTTTCCATATTTGATGTGCCTGTGTTCTGGCCCATATTGCTTTGCTACTGGGTTGTGCTCTTTGTGCTTACAATGAAGCGCCAGATTATGCATATGATCAAGTACAGATATATCCCTTTCAACATCGGAAAGCAGGTACCCATCTCTAGCTACCGTCCTTTTCCACTCCTTAACGCCCGTTTCGCCAAGCTTTTTTTCCTTAAGAAAATCTTTTTAAGGAAAGCACATTTTTTTACAAGATTTGAAAGTGTTCTTCTGCTTCTCATGTAAGGTGGAATTAGAAGCAAAAACTAAACATTTTTAGACAAAAATACCTCTACTGAAAGCATTGTATACAAAAGTGTTCGTGTAAAAAGTGCTTTTGAAAAAAACATTCTTTTCACGGCTTGGCTAAACTTTAGACTTGTTAATTTTGACCCAACCTGAATGGTTTACATATACCCAGTCCAGAAAACTAGGGTCAAAATCAAGTGTGTGGTGACTCGAACTCGATACGTCCCGAATGTGATGGACCTCAACCAGAAATGTTGCCTGGGAGCATATAGTTTTAGCTGTAAACTTTTAATTAGTGATATATATAATTGAAGTATGACTATTGATAGGACATTATTTGACTGTGATATAAAGAGCTATTTGCTTACATGTCACATGCATAATAGATTGGTTGTTCAACTTCTTCTGTAAATTTTATATGAAGTAATTGTTTGTCTTTGTAAAATAATAGTTCTAGTTGTCTATTGTTAATTTGTCAGAGTATATATAACACCATTGAGTTCTTAAAGGAAGAAAAAGGAAAATAAAATTATGTTCTTTGCCCCTATGGAACGCTGAGTCATCCGCAAACCTACAATTTAGGCTTTTGGGGGCTTCACGCTGAAGCTCAGTTGAGCTTGTACTCGGCTAAAGCAAGCTTGATCTCAAGTTGGGGCTCTTTTGGACTCTTGGGTTGGCTTATTTAGGCTCAAGCTCAACTCATCGAGGCTCAAACATGGCTCATTTAGAAATAGTGATACTCATACTCATAATTTAACTCAAGATTAGTTCATTTACGTCTGTTTAGGCTCTTGAGTTGTTATGCCAAAGTTTTATTAGGCTTGGGATGAGTTATTTAGACGGTTAGTCTCTCTTTTTTTTTTTTTTTTTTTTAAAAAAGCAAATTGAGCATGGCTCCAATAGAGGATAAGTTAAGGGAGCAATGTTTGCTGTAGTTTGGGCATGTATGGAGGAGACCGACCGCTGTCCCTATTGGAAGATGCGAGCAACTCCATACTATGGAGGAGAGGGAGAGGCAAGCTAAAGAAGAGCTGGATGGAGACGATTTGACACAACCTCACTCACCTAATCCTAAATGAGGAGATGGCCGTCGATAGAGCTGAGTGGATAGCTAGCATAGATGTAGCCGATATAGCGGTTTAGAGTAGAGGAGCATATCTAGGCTAGTCTTAGCACCCCTAGGCTTGTTTGTGCTGCGCTGCTTGTTGCTTTGTTGCCTTACCGCTTGTTACTCTATGGCGTTATTGCTTATGGTTGCTTTATGTTTGCTTTGTGCTATTGCTGTTATGCTTCTAAGGTTCTTAGGTTGGGGATCCTCGGACATAGCCTTACCCTAGAGGGGTAAGATTGCGTACATCTCCCCCCCCCCCCCCCCCCCAAAAAAAAGAAAAAAGAAAAAAAACAAAGACCTTACATTACCGGGAGCTTTTGAGGCACTGAGTTTGTTGTTGTTGGTCTTTGATGTTTTTAATTTTGTTCAAAATGGTCCCTTATTTGTTTTTTGTTCAAAATGATCCATATGTTTATAATTTTGTTCAAATTAGTTTCTCAACTTTTCTTTTTGTTCAAAATGGTCCCTAATATTTTATTGTTGCTCTATTGATGCTTTATTGTTTTGTCCTTGCTTTTAAGGGTTGAGGACCCTCGAACGTAGCCTCCCTTGTACCACTGGCTTTGTTGTTTTTGTTGTTGTTGGTCTGTAATGTTCTATTTTACAACAAAATTGGGCCCTCATCTAGTGACCCAAATTGGGTAAAAATTTAAAAGATGAGAAACCAATTTAAACAAACTTAAAAACATATGAGACCAAAGGTGTAAATAACGCGGCTTGTGCTCAACTTGCTTAGTTAAACAAGTTGCTGCAACCTGAAACAAGCTGACCCCTTCAAGCTAAATAAAGAGCCTTTGGTTAGGGTTTACTTGCATTCATTCATAAAAATTAAACCATGAATTTGTTGTTGGACAGAGGTACACTGGGAAGAAGTCGTCTGTTAGTATTCATGCCTCCAAAGATTGAACCTTGTCGTCGCCGAGTAGCAGCAGCAACAAAGTATAAAACAGGTGTGTCTAAACAATGTTTCTGGTCTTTGTTGGGATATATCATAGAATCAAATTATGGCTATTACATAAGAGATATTGAGCTAGTTGTTATACGATTGACCGTTACTTTATGGTACTTTTGCTACAGCTTACGTAGTGCATGCATATTGTATTTGTCTATTAGATTATATTTATAGTTCTTTATATAATATATATATATGTATATATATATATATATGATAGAAACTATAAAAATGGATGTTTTGCTAGCAAATTATGTCCCTAGAAAACTAGCTCGCGACTCGTTATATAATTTTTGTGACATTGTAACACTAGTTAAGACTCCGTTTGTTTCGAAGGAAAATTTTCCATTGCTGAATATTTTCATTGATAAATATTCTTTTGTTAAAAACTTTTGTGCGTTATCTATGTTGATATGAGATTCACACTGGATCAAGTTTAAATTGAAGTAAGATATAGGATGTGATATCACGTCGGAAAATGTTTGCCGTCTCTTAAAAGGAAGTGGCGTTCTTTCTTCGAGTGGGGAAGTTAACTTCCTCTTTATGGAAGAAAACATTTTTTTGGTAATGCAAGTATTACAACTCACTTATATGACGAAAGTTAAAAGTATAGAAATTTGATGGAAAATCTTTTTGTCAAAACGAACAGACCCTTAATGCCATGTTTGTGGTTAGCATGATTAACTGTGTTATGAAAGTGTCAGCTAACTCAACTAGGAGATGATTTGCGAGACTTGGGATCAAATCCATGCCTCATTGTACGTGGAGGGATTAAAGGGGATTCAGAGGGTTGCTGCCTTGTGCAGCCCCTATGGCTTCTTTATGTATAGAAGAAACAAGATGAAAAAGAAATGATTGTGTTTGGATCCTCTTGAATGATTGTAGGGTTTCAATTAGCACATTATTGGACCCATATTTGTTTCTCTGAATATATCTATTCTTGGGCACCACGAAAACTTAATGTATTTTCTATTTTCATAAGGGAAATGATTCATAGTCGCTATTGTTGCTATTTATTGTTGCTTGCATACTTGTATGTCTGGTACTCCTTTATTTGACTTGATTTTATAAATATTGGTTCGTTTTTACTTTTCAGGTTGGGGGCCTAAGGAAATAGTCTCCCTTCATGATAGCACCCTGTAGGGGTAAGACTTTATACATTTTACCTCCTAGATCATGCCTTGGTGGGAGCCTTTTAGGAACTAGGATTGTTCCTATTTGTTATTGTAGGGGAAAATGAAAAATTTGCATTTGTAAAGATTTAAAAAGCATAACTATGTGAAAGTTTGAAAAACAAAAGCTCTATGTGGTGTGAAAGAAAACATCTTCGAAATATTTTTTGACTACAACGATATTTTTCTTCAGAATTTTCTTTTATTTAGTTTAGAAATAAATTTAATTATATAAATAAATTTGAGATGGCGCATTTGGTTTTCCCTTCTTTTTTTTTTTTTTTTTTTTTTTTTGGGGGTGGGGTTGTTGGGAAATTGATGTGAGTTTGAGGACATAGGACTATGACATAAAAGGTTTTCTCCCTTGAAAAGGGAAATGTCCTCTCTTCTCCTTAAAAGCAGACCAATTTCTCGTCCATGGAGGAAGTGATTTTCTTCTTAAGTGGCGATGGTTTCTTATGGTTCGTGTAAGAGAATAATAAAGACGTGACGGGAAAGGATTTCCGTCAAACTAAACAGAGCCGAATTTTTAAAACTGGTGCAATACGAGGATAATATATAATATGGGATTTGTTTGGATATTTGGATAAGGAGTGTGAGTATTTTTGTGACTTTTTAATTCTCATACACTAGTATATCTTTTAGGAATCATTTTATTAACAGTAGATTAAGATTATTTAGGATTATCTTTTATTTTAGTTAGGTTAGGATTATACTTTTTTAAGAATTTGATTATCTTCTTTTTCTGATTAGATTAGATTTAGGTTTATTTATCTTTCTGGATTCTAGGACTACCTACATTATAAATAGGATCCTTAAATTCAGAGTTTAGAGGTTGAGTCGCACGTCGCAGTTCCGTGATTCATTGTTCTGTTTTGTCGCAGGTAAAGGTGCTTACGAGGAGTAAGTGAAAAAACAATGGCTTATATGTTGGCCTCATATATGTCTGCAAATGACTCAAAATCAAATTTTTAGGTACTTTTTTTGTTTGGAAACATGATAGATTGCTTTGCTGGAGTCTGATAATTATGAGTTATTCTTTGTATGTTTGGAATGGATTTAATGATTTACAAAAGAGTGCAAAGTATTTTGATTCATGTAATCGACTAGGCATAGTCAGGGGAAAAGGAAATCTTAGGTTTATTTCATATTACTTTTTATCTTTAAATTTTTTAGTTTTCGAGAAATTATAACCTAGTACTGGATATGATTTGTTCTTATTTATTTAAGTATATCCACATTTGATAAGCTACTAATGTTCAAGATCAATAAGGCTTGTTCATATTTGATTTAGGGGCTCGGTGAGTAAACAAGCAATGTTTGACCAAGTTCAATAAAATTAACGAGCCGAGTTTAAAAAGGGAATGTCTGGATTGTTGAAGCTCATGTGACGGTTTGTCAAATTCTCGTTAATGGCTATATAGAACTTGTTACTTGGTTTTAAGTTGATACGAGTTGATTGCCTTTCAGTAGCTCAAGTATCTGGCTAAAATAACAACTAATTGATGCAATAACTTGTTCAGTTTGGCTTGATTAGAGTAATGAACCGAGTAATGTGTATGCTATTATCTTATTAAAGTATGTACGAATCAAGGTTTAAAACTCGATAAAGGCCCCGGCTTGAACTTAAAACTTGTAAAGATATATCAGGTCGGAGTTCAAACATGGGATGCTCATCTTCACTCTTTACATATTACGTTCGAGAGGAAACTTGAAGTGTTGGACAATGCTATCTATCGTTTCATTAACCATATTGAAAAGTATTTCGGTTCAATTGATCATAATCTAAGTACTCAAAAATTTCAAACAATTATTGTTATGGAACTGACTGGTTAATTGGTTTTTGGTAAATTGGTTTTTTTGTTTGGTTATAACAATTAATTGAAAACTGAAAGCAAAATGCAGCGCCTCTTTCATCTTATATGGTCTATTTTGTCTTTAACGATTGTAAGTGTTCAGATAGTACATTAAATGTGAAAAATATATAATAAAATATGTAAGTTAATATTTTTTGGCTCCCTTCACTTCAAAAGCATGAATTAGAAATGGAAGATGAGTTCAATATCCTTTGAACATAACACAATTATATGCGTAGAAATTATAAAAAGAAACGTTCAAAAAAGTACACTTTATTGACCAATATTAATATTAGTTCATACCTAATGTAAATTAAAAAAAAATTAAAAACATGAATGAGATATGGCAAATTTATTTGGTTTGGTTAATTTAACTGAAATTTCGGTGTAGTTAACTTGATGGAGATATTGTGAGAAAGAGAACAAAGCAAATGATAGTTGATTGAATAGCTTTGCGCCCAACCCTACTAAGCAACCCTGTGCTTAGGTTTAGAAGCCCCGTGCTAAAAAGAGAAACCGATGTGTTTGATTTTTAAAGTAGAATTCTTGAGTTCAATTATGGTAAAGTAACAACATATATAGGCTAAGCTAAAAAGGATTTGGACTCCAAACACAACATAAAAATAAAGATAAAATAAAAATATAAAGGATAGTAATAATAAAAGTTTTCTAATTTTTAAATTTTTTTATAGAATAAATCTTTATTCCTTGTCTATTTGCATCCTAACTGCATTTGACTTGAAGATTGGAAATTCGGTTCGATAATTCGATTATGAAGTTTTCAAAATCTAGTGGTGGGCTCTTAAGTGTATAGCTTGGCAAATTTGGAACGATGCGTTTGGAGATCTAGGAATAGGCAGGGTGGGGACATCATTACGGCATCATGTTCCCCAACTGATGTTTGAATATTTATTACGACTATTTACATTAAATGTTGATACAAATTAAATGCAATTTAGCTCAAATTAATGGAATCACAAGCTAATATAGATATATATTGATAGTGTAAGCTCCAATAATAGAGGTTTATAAGTTTAAGAAAGGGGAAAAGACATAGTTTTAGAGTTTTGGGGAGAAGAAGAAGAAACACACCCACAATTCATCACATGCGTAAACCCTAACTATCTATTTAGACAAAATATCTAGGGTGATGTGGCAGGTGATGGAAGGATCTAGAAGGAAGGGGGCTGGTAAAATTTGTGGCAGAGTTGGTAGGCGGCTGGAGAGTTGGTTGGCGGTTGGGTGTCACTTTGCTACTGACGGCAAAGTCGTTGACGTGTGTTGAGGTGCCGTCGTGTATAGCAGCTTGGCGGGAAAGATGGTGGTAGAGGTGTTGGCGGTAACGGGAAAGGAGCATTTGACACTCAAATTGTATCAAATGTCCATTTACTTTGTTTATTTAGTTAATTGAGTTCTTATACTTTTAATTATATCAATTTAGTCGCTGTACAACTGATATTGTGTCAATTTGATTATTATAGTAAAGCTTATATTAAGTTATTAATAAAATTTTTAGTGGTTTGGCCATGAAGTGGGGTAAATTAAGTTAACGGGTGGATATTTAGTGGATTACTTGCATCTAGTGTGATTGTGTCATAAAAAATTACGCTAATAACTTAATTGGAATTCGACCAAATGACTAGATTGACACAATATAAATTATAGAGGAACAAAATTGACAACTAAAAGTATAAGGACTAAATTGACATAACGAGAAAAGTACATAAATCCTTGGTTTAATTAACCTGGACCCTGGTGGATATTTCTTACCCTCTAATGAATTTTTGTTAGAAAACGTTGCTATTACACATGATTTCTTGGCGTTGTTGGCAAAAATTTGCAAATCCTGCAGAAAAATTATTGGATTCGGTGGAAGGTACCAATATATTATCGGTTCCCATTTTCCTGCAAAATGCACCAAATTTTAATAGAGTATACTTATATATTATTAGAAATGTACTCTACATTAGCGTTTTTAATGAAATTCTATTGGATTTGAATGAAGAGTATTCAAATGATAAATTTTCAAACTTCAAAATATATTATATTATATAACATTTAGATACTTAGATAATAAAAGATGAAACCTCACGTACAAAGTACAATGAAATGAGAAAAGAGTATCTTTCAAATTTAAAAAAAAAAAAAAGAAAATTTTTTTTTCAATTCACATTTTAGTAGTATGATACTTATTAAATTAATAAAATATCTTTGATTTATTTATTTATTTTTTTAGTGCCTCAAATTTTTCTTATGTAATAATAAGTAGGAGTCTCTTCAGCGTGAGAACGTCATATTGGAAAAAAGAAAGCCAATGTGATGGTCAGTTTAAAATATTTAGTATAATATATTGATGAAAATATCTCTCTTAACGTGTTAGGTCACTTCAAATACTGTTAGGTTATGTCTCAAATTACTTGTTTTATTTTATATGGGGCTGCCGTGTGGTCACCGATGGATCGGGAGGGAAAGCCGATCGATTGGGTGATTTAAGGAAAGGATTCGAAATTTTGCCAGTAAAGGGGTTGATCGATCGGGACCCCGATTGATCGGTCCCTCCCGATCGATCGGGAGTCGTTTTCCGCCGGCCCTAATTATTTTCTATAAATAAGGGCTTAGGGTTTTCGGTTTAGGTGAGAGATTTCTCCCATTCAGATCTAATCAAAGTGAGGTGAGCCGCCATTAAGAAAAAGAGGTGATGTCGTAATTCCTCCAAGATAATCGAGTGCTACGAGAGTTCAGAGGGAGTGATTATAATTCTTCCATATATCTTGTTTGGGAAGTGTCGTTGTAATTCTTCCGTTCAGTTAATAAAGAATCTCCATCTCCGCCCGTGGTTTTCTCCCCTCTCGATTGTAGAGGGGTTTCCACGTAAATATTGTGTGTTCTTGTTTTTGTTTTTCTTTTTCCATATTTGTTTACTTCTCGTTTTGGGTGAGTCATATTATTTGAATCGAATCAAATTATCAGGGTCCACGCTTCCGCATTAAGATTTATTCTTAACAAATTGGTATCAGAGCATACTAGATTTGTTTAAGTTTTCCTCTCAAATTGGTATCATAGCCCTGTTTATTTCGATTTGATAATATAATGTCCGCAATTAGATCCGAAATTGAGAAGTTTGGTGGTCAAGGGAGCTTCAGTTTATGGCAGGTTCGCGTTAAGGGCCTCTTGACTCAGAATGGCTTGAAGAAAGCTTTAGATGGGAAAGAGAAGAAATCAGAGAATCTTACAGAAGCACAATGGGAGGAGTTGGATGAGAAGGCGCTCACAGCAATTCAGATGTGTCTTACCGATGACGTTTTGACAGAAGTTCTGGAAGTGAAGACCGCTAAGGAGTTGTGGGAGAAATTGTAGGATATGTTCTGTTTCAAGTCTGTCTCCAACAAACTCGCAGTTAAGCACCGGTTGTTCACGTTTCGTATGTCAGAAGGTATGTCACTTAAGAACCACGTCAGTGAATTTAATTCAATTATTCAAGATTTGAAAGAATTGGATGATGTTCCTAAGGATGAAGATCAGGCAATGTTGTTGTTATGTTCTCGCTCTACTTCATATAAGGGTTTTGTCGAAGGCATGATTCATGAGGGTAGACAAACCATATCTGTTGATGAAGTTAAGAGAAACCTATTGAGTAAAGAACGAGTAGATAGGGAATTATCTGATTCTGTTTATAACTCAGGTAGTGGTTTATTTGTGAGGGGAAGAACCGAGTATGATCATAGTGGAAACAAGTCTAAGTCTAGGTATCAAGACCTAACCTGTAACTACTGTCGTAAGAAAGGGCACATTAAGAAAGACTGTTACAATCTTAAGAGAAAATTAGAAGCAGATAACAGGTCTGACCAGAGATCCATAGCAGCTAGTGTTGAGAATGAAGATTTTCTTTTGTCCGTGTCTGAACCTCAGTTCAACTTGAAAGATAGTTGGTTTTTGGATTCGGGTTGCTCCTATCATGTCTGTCCCAACCGGGATTGGTTTTCCACATACGAGTCTGTTTGAGGTGGAGTTGCTTTGATGGGTAATGATAATCCATGCAAAGTTCTGGGTATAGGAACAATTCATTTTAGGATGTTCGATGGCACTATCAGGGTTTTGGGCGATGTTCGTCATGTTCCTGACTTGAAGAAAAGTCTCATCTCTTTGGGTACTCTTGAATATAAAGAGTACAGGTACACAGCTGAAGGTGGAGTTTTGAAGGTCGTTAAGGGTGCATTGACAGTTATGAAGGGCAGAAGGTCAGGTACGTTGTATGAACTTGTCGGTTCCACATTTGTTAGATCTGTTGCAGTATCTTCATCATCCTTGTTGTTGACAAAACCAGAGATCACAAATTTAGGACGTTTGAGATTGGATCGTTCAGGTGATAGGTGTCTGTCTGAGCACAGTGTAAGGGGCTCTTTGTGTGGTCAGTCCAGAGGACTGTTGGTATGTGAACAAGGGCTTTATGTGAAGCAGAAAGGTTTTCTCTTCAAACAATTCCTAACGAAACGTGTCACGTTTGGTGAGTCTTCATTATTGTTATCTCCACAGAAGATGTCATCAGTTGTTTGTGATTCAGGTCAGGTGAGTAAGCCACAGGGAGTTCAGTTCAGTAACACAGTTCAGCAGCGGGTGGCTGTTTCAGTTGATGTGTCAAGAGCCAATTCAGAGAAGAAGATTGGCATTGCTGATAACCTCTCAGATATGTTCACTCAGTTTCTACCTAACAGGAAGTTAAAGCTTTGCACGGTTAGGTTTCGTACTTCGTTGTGGGGGTTTTGTGGAGAAGGTGGAGGAAATTATTTTATGTATGCAATTTGAGCCAAGGTGGAGATTTGTTAGGTTATGTCTCAAATTACTTGTTTTATTTTATATGGGGCTGCCGTGTGGTCACCGATCGATAGGGAGGGAAAGCCGATCGATCGGGTGATTTAAGGAAAGGATTCGAAATTTTGGCAGTAAAGGGGCCGATCGATCGGGTCCCTCCCGATCGATTGGGAGTCGTTTTCCGCCGGCCCTAATTATTTTCTATAAATAAGGGCTTAGGATTTTCGGTTTAGGTGAGAGATTTCTCCATTTCAGATCCAATCAAAGTGAGGTGAGCCGCCATTAAGAAAAAGAGGTGATTTCGTAATTTCTCCAAGATATTCGAGTGCTACGAGAGTTCAAAGGGAGTGATTGTAATTCTTCCATATATCTCGTTTGGGAAGTGTCGTTGTAATTCTTCCGTTCAGTTAATAAAGAATCTCCATCTCCGCCCGTGGTTTTCTCCCCTCTCGATTGTAGAGAGGTTTCCACGTAAATATTGTGTGTTCTTATTTTTGTTCTTTCTTTCTCCATATTTGTTTACTTCTCATTTTGCGTGAGCCATATTATTTGAATCGAATCAAGTTATCAGGGTCCACGCTTCCGCATTAAGATTTATTCTTAACAAATTGGTATCAGAGCATATCATATTTGTTTGAGTTTTCTTTTCAAATACCCAAGTAAAAGGGGTATTAACCATTCGGAATGAAAATTTTTCTTTCTTTAAAAAAAGGTCAAGATGGGTACTTTCGTAATATATTATAGTAGGTATTTGAAGTGACTTGCCACATTAGCTTCTTCCTGAAATATGATGTTATCACACCAAAGAGGGTACAATAATTAAAGTTTGGGAGAGGTGGGATGTACGCAGCTTTACCTCTTCAAGGAGTTACCTTAACGAGATGCTGTTTCCAAGGATTCCAATCTGAGAAGCATAAAAGCATAAAGCATGCAAGCATCTATGTGTAAGAGCATAAACACCAAAGAGAGTTTTACCTACAAATCCGAAAAAAAATCCAAAGTACTAAAAAATATGCCCAAAAAGTGAGAGGTCTTTTTTATTATTTACACAAACATAAAGATACTAAAATAGAAATAACCATGTTATTTAAGTTCAGTTTATTTAAGATTTAAAAACAATCTTTTGTTTTTGATATTTACCATTTTATCAAGTATGAACCAAAATTAAAAATAAAAAATAGAAAACATTATTTTTGGATCTCAATTTTTGGTTTTCGAAAAATTAACAACTCACAACAAGAACAATCAAATGAACAAAAGTTTATATTTAAAAAAGAGAGCTTTTATTGTCAGCATAAAAATTATTATTATCAAAATAATAATATAACTTATAAATAATAAGAGTTATAAAATTATCTTAAAAATTAAAAATTTACTCTGACAATAATAATTTTACGGCGATAATAACATTACCTACAAAAACTGGAATAAATTTTGTGACGTCATCATGATTTCCATACAGAATCCAACTATTATAGCACAGCGGCCCAACAGGCCCAGCGAACCTCAATTATTGGTGAATACTCCAGAAAAAGAAAAAAAAAAAAAAAAAACATTTCATATGTGCAGTAATTATTTAACTTTATTTTTAGGGTTTTTCCATAAAATTTGCTAACGAGGAATCCGATTACCACGTAAACTTTGGCTCATGCAGCGACCCACACACCACAAGAGCGAGTTAAGTCAGAAATTCTTCAAGGAGAGAATCAAATTCCAGATCATTTAGTCTAAAACAACAACTTTATCCCTTCATTTTCCTCCTACCACTGAAGCAAAGTCCTGGTTGGTGGTGTTTACATAAAATTGTTTTAAAAGGTTGTTAATTTTTACTTGATCACTATAATTTTTTATTTTTTTAGAAAACCATCTCTAATAGTTTTAAAATTTTCAATCAGCCATCTTAAATCACATGGTTAATTGTTCGTAGGATTGGACATATGACCCCAAGAAATCAAAGCAGCCGCTTGGAGTACCCAAATTTTAAGGGCCCAATATTTTGGAGATGTAATTTTTAAAGTCTTAATTGTAATATCAATAAATTTTGTGATTAAAAGTTTTATAATTTGTTGTATTAGTAAAGTTTATTAAGATAAATTTTAACATATATGAAGTGCCCTATTTGTAATGTTTGCTAGGGGCCTTGAAAATGAAAAGCTAATCCTGATTTTTCATTACCTACTAGCTTTTTTTTTCGATAATTATCGGCAAAGCCGTAGGACATACAGGAAACTCGACAAGGCGAGCCCTTAGCCACCCCGTAAACGGTAGTGGGTACAAAAAGGAAACTAGATCAACCAGGGAAGAAACTAGATCATTACCTACTAGCTAGAGTGTTCATTAAGCACGATTTAGAGTACCTAAACTCAGACCAAGGTTTGAATATCGTGTTTTCAAACCCCCTTAGGATCAAACCTACATAGCGAAGAGGGACATTTGAAT
The DNA here is from genome assembly GCA_018398585.1 of Simmondsia chinensis. Classification (NCBI taxonomy): domain Eukaryota; kingdom Viridiplantae; phylum Streptophyta; class Magnoliopsida; order Caryophyllales; family Simmondsiaceae; genus Simmondsia; species Simmondsia chinensis. Next base: position 3,941,937 of record JAGTTD010000026.1, on the reverse strand, counting down.
CTATTGTCAGTTTGACTAGTTTTAACTCATGTTTTATGTGCTCTTAAGAAAACAAATGTAAGCTAAAATTCGCCTGAAAGACACATAATATTTAGTAGATAGTTAATAACATAATTTAAGGTCATACATTGAAAAAAAGATAAAATTAGCTATCTAAACTACATACAGTAAATATATAACATGTTACTATGATAAAAACTGTTGTAGTTGAAACAAAGATAAAGTAAAATCTAGGCTTCTTTTAGTTGTCGACAAGTTATTTTCGGGTAGAAAATATATATTAGAATAAAATATTTTTTAAGAAAAAAATATTAGCAATGTTTTTCCTTTGCTTTGAAAAAATTTATTATAGCCTACTGGTCTTCAACATGGGAGTGTTTAGTTTTGGGCCATCCTTGGTCCTTAAACTTTGATAGATTTCTTGTTTGATTCAAACCAAGATAACTTAACTGTGTCGGTTCTCGGTTTGTCCTAATTGTTACGGTGACAGTTAACCAACCCAAGGATAGGGGTTCGTATCTGGCGTCCTCTTACTAATGTAAAAAAAGAAAATAGCTTTAATGTGATAAAATATCAGTTCGAGATTGAAGATGGACCAAACCAACTAAAATTAAGACAGGATCAAATTGGTATTATCCTTAGTCTTCGATTTCATCTAGTCCGGGTTTTAGTAATGAACACCTATACTACATTCAGAAGATGAAGTCCAAGTTAGACTAGGAAATTAGAATTCAGAGTAGACTGTCGATGATCGGGGTGTTCAAGTACTCTTGATTGTTAACTTGTAATAGAGGAAAAGTATCTAGAGCTACAAGTAAGCTCCCAAGTAGGTTTTACTAGTTTTGCTTCTAGATACTGCAGCTACATGTCTCAAGTTTCCACAACACTAAATTTAGTAAGGTTACATAGCACCAACCTTATAAACTCGATTAGATGTAAAGATTTTTCAACTACAAGTGAGAGCCAACCAATATTTTACGAGTTCCTCCAAGATACTTCAATCATAGGTACCCAAGTTTCTGCAACACTAGCCTCTAAGAAGGCGTCAAAATGTTAGGCTAAATATTCACCTCTTGATTACTTTATCGGTACTATAGTCCAAAATGTCTAACTAATTCTGCCCTTCTGTTCTTGTTACAAGTTCAACAACAGACTTTCTTTCCCATAAGGGAGCCTCAAGGCCAATTCTTGTTGAAGTTTATCATGATTGCCTATCGTGATATAGCCTTTTCAAACCCAATCTCCAACGAAGACTCAAGGTTGCACCGCCTTCCAGCTTAAGGAAGAAGACTCACATTGTGGTGCCTCAACAAGCAACTCCAAAAGCTCCAACTACCTCTACAGCTTTTGTAACTAAGGATGAAGTAGAAGAGGCAAAGACAATCTCCACTTTGGCTGGGAAGAACGAGTATGTTAGGGTACTACATTATGTATAATCTTCTTATTTCGTTGCTTTATATTCTTTTTGCACTCCTTTTGGGATGCTAACACTTTCTTCCTAAACAGGCCATGGCTCAACCACTAGTTGGGGAATTGACTCAAGGTCCCGCTCAAATCATCGAGATTGAAGATTTTGCCCATGAGGAGTTACTCTCAAGCTTCAACCTATACTCTTGAGCCAATGGACATTGATATGCAAGAGGATGAGTATTTCATCACCTTAGTTCTTCAAGACTTAACTAGCAGCATTCAAGCTAGTCAGGCTCCCATTTTGGAGATACCTATTATGGTTTTCATCCAAGCCCCATTCCTGCTTTCTTGGCATGTTGAAGAACCTACATGTTTCTTTTGGCGTCTCAAGTATTTGTCTCAAGCTGGAGGTCAGTCTTTCTTATAGCGTTCCTTATAACCACCACGAGCTCAAGCTTTTATGTCCTTCCACCGCGTCCTTGGTAATTGACTTGAGTGCTTGTTTACCTTGAATTGATTTTTATCATGTGTCAGGTACGTGCCTCATTTAACAAAACAACGGCGTCCCTCACATCTCAAGTTTATTGGGTAAATATAACCATTCATTAAAGCTTTAAGAATACCATCTCTAACGGCCATCACGTAAGAAACAACTACCAACCAAATTACCAACATACCATTTTTTTCCTTTTAGAACCAAAAAAAAAAAAAAATCGAACTTGACAAATAGTACCTATACATTGTCAACAACAACAACAACAACAACAACAGTCCCAGTACCTATACATTGTCAATATTCGAAAATTAATTCAAACTAATTTTGAAAATATTTAAATGGTAATATTATTGTCAGGGAGAAATGTTAATGTTAGATCAGTTTTATAAAATCTATAATTATTATTCACTACAAGTCACATCATTGCTCTACAAAATTTTTTGTCCTAACTTGTGATTACTAGGTGTTTTTTTTGGTGCAGAAGTTGGAATGCAGATATGACCGGTGCCACAAATGGGTGCTTTTCTTATCTAGTGGTGTCTGTTTTTATGGGGGTGTTTCTAGTATTTTGGGATACTTTTATTTTACTTTACTTTGTTCATCTTTTGTGCTACATGCTTTGTATGTTAGTTTTAGCCTCGCCTTTACGAGTGCGCTTGATTTGTATTACGAATTCTTTTGTTTAATTATAACTGAAATTTGAATGGATGGATAAGGATGACTAGCTACCAACAATAAAGATTTAGAGTTGAAAGGTGTTCTAAAAAAGATTTAGTGTTGGAAGTTGCCAGCACCTTAAACACTATGATCTAATCACATCAAAGTCATGCCCATGTCCATCCTTAATGTTATGATGTCCTTTATTATTGTCAAGAAAACAAACTATATCAGAAGTTTAAGTTAACGAGTAAAGATTTAGTAGTGATTTTATACTCGAATTTTTGCTTCGTCGCTCAAATGCCGATTTAGACTTAAAGTGTGGATAATACACATATTCACTCATACTTTATGCTTTAAAACTATTAATATTTAGAGCGGGGCCTGTCGGGATTTAAACTCGTGAATTCTTGGTTAATAGGGCTCTGGCACCTTATCAAAAAACCAACTGTACCAAAAGGTTAAACTGATGGGTGAAGGGTCAAGAATAGTTTTATATTCTAATAATTATTTGATCATGTGTATGTATGAATAGATGGCTCTACTTGTTGAGCTTAGCAAGTTATATTATAACTAGGGGTGTTCATAGTTCGGTTAATTGTAATCAAAATACTTAATAATCTCTAATCGTTACTGTAACTCAAGGCCAATTAACTGACTTTCGGTAATTTGGTTTCATTATGCCGGTTAACCGGTAGTCAAACAAAATACTACACTTTTTTCGTGCTATATGGTCAATCACCTTAAAGGTTTGTAAATGTCTAAAAATGTGAGAATATTCAATAAATTATGAGCTTATAATCCAAGTCTAAACAATTAAACATATAATATCTCATTTTAACTAACATGTGGGCAAATGAATAGCATTGGATTGTAGTAAAGTAGTGCTTATTTAAGACTTGGGATATAACAGTAGTGCACGAGTACTCCATGGTAGGAGATAAATTGGGAGGAAAGATAAAGTTGATCATGTATTATGGTATAATCACCTATATGCTAGAAAAACATACTTAATTAATAATTAATATTACGAACATATAAAAATGTATACATAATATATACTATTTAGGTAAATTTATACACCGAAATAGAAAAATCACTAACCGTTACCAGTCCTGAAATACCTCAAATATTTTCGGTTTGGTTAATCAACCTGGAAATTCGATATGGTTAACCGTATGTTTGGGTCGATATTTAAGAAATTCGGTTCGATATTTCAATTACGGATTTTTTTGAACACCCTAAATTATAACATAGTATAGTTAGGTGCTAGACTAGTTGAGCCTCAAGAAAAGTGGTGCTGATTAGGGTTGTTCATCATTCTAGATTGAACCTGATTAGTCTGATTAGTCCGATTCAAAGATCGAAACTGACCCATTTTTGAAGACCAAATTGCAAAAAACGATACAATTTTTCTAGTCCGGACCGGTTTTAATAGCGTGAGGTTTAGAAGAGCCGCACCGTATTGTGCCTATTTTGGAACTTCAATTTTTGAGAAATATAAATATATAATACACATAATTTACATAATATACAATTTATATACTTAATATTTTTTAAATATTAAATCTTAGAATATTTATCTAAATTATGTATGTGTTATTTATAAGTATATGTGCATATATATATATATAACAGTGGTGGACGCACATTCACACCACCGTGGTGCACAGACAACGCACCTTTATCGCCCGACCTTTAAAAAAAAAAAAAAAAAAAAAAATATATATATATATATATATATATATATGTTAATATGGAAAATAGAGAGAAAATATATATAGCATAAGTGACTCCATAGAATATAGATAAAGGGTCCTCACCTACCTATCTAATTTAAAAAAAATTATCTCTCTCTCCCCTTCTCTCTCTCTTCAACCATCCACCGGGCCATGGTTCGCCGGAGAAATCTCAGTTCCCGCCATATCATTTTCAAAATATGAAGACTCGTAGGGGACAATTGGATTAGTTATTTGGTTTTATTTCTCTTATTGTACAAAATTCAACATAATTTTATTTTGATACATAGGTATGTTTACATTTTTAATTTTCAAATTGACTTTATGTTATATATACACATAATTATTATTTATTATTATTATTTTTTTTATTTTTTATAAATTTGGACCCCACATTGTTGGAATCCTAGATCCGCCACATTATATAAATTCACACACACATTGGTACATATATCATAAAACTGTTGTTGGAAATGATATACTTCAATTTCGTTAAGATACTTTGTCCTACGTAGAGAATATTGGAGTAAGAGAGTCACCTTATATACTATCCTTTTATTTAACCTGGCAAAGTCTTGAGCCAGCAGACGTTTTGTAGTATGCTGTGGGCTTTTTCCAACCCGGAATTGAATTTTTAAGATCCTTTCTATATAGTCGTTTTAAGAAGAACTGGAAAAGTGGAAAATTAATTTCTTGGACAAAAAATCCAGGTCGAGCTGTTTTTTTTTTTTCCGATAAGTGACAACAGAGTGCCGATACAAGACAGGCAAACTCGAAAAAACGAGGCCTGAAGCTAGCCGAAAGACGACCAAAAAACAAGAACAAGAAAAGAAAAAGAAAAAACAGGACCTCAAAAGAAGAGCTGTTTATGTTGGAACCAAATAGATAAAATATAATAATTTTTAACAATAGTTAGAAGTAAAATCCCGATAATGTACATTAGTATAGGTGCAGCTTAGAGGCAAACAATCATGAGAAAAATAATATGCAAAAACATATAATGTAGAAAGATATTACCTTGAACGCGTGGAAATGACAAAATTACCAATAATGTGATAGTTGAACGAGGCATGGATCACGCTCTCTTTAAGACTGTTTCGCACCTTTGCTGCCTCCATAATACAACGCCCAACTACAAAGTTGACACTTTCTTGGTCTGCACAACCTCAAAAGTTAAAGTCTCTATAACACCATACTTAGCCCAAAAAAATGTAATGGTGACAATTATTGTTAAAACAATTTCATAAAACGAAATATTCTTCAAAAGCAATCACACCATAATATATTCACCACAATTAGCCATGACATTTTGGCCTAGATTTGTTAAGTATTAAAAAAAAAAAAAAAATTTTCTTCTCTTATCCCTTCTTTTCTTTGTCCTATAAAGGGGTATGGGCTATAAATTGTTATTTTTTTTAGTATCCAACAAATCTTGGCCGTCCATTATAATGGAGGATCAGGATTCAACGATCTCTTATAAGAATGCCACCATCTATATATAGAGCGTGGCGTTCTTATGAGAGCGTGAGAGGAATCAATCCTGACCATCCATTGTAATGAACGGTTAAGATTTATTAGATATTAAAAAAATAACAATTTATGGCCAAAATTTATTGAGTATGGAAAAAAATATTTCCCTCATTTACCTCTGCTTTCTTTCTTTACCACGAAAGGGTATGAGTCATAACTTATTATTTTTCTAAATGCTAACAAATTTTGATCGTCCATTATAATAGAAGAACATGATTTGCCCTCTCAAGCTTTCATCCTCTAATAAGAACGCCACATTTTATATATTTATATATATATCCCTTAGGATAATATCCCTGATCTGTATTTATCCATATATTCTGTATTTATATTATTATATATGCGTGCCTTAGCAACCCTATTGGGTATGCTTTCCTAAACTATTCTCTCACATGGTATCAGAGCATACCTAACCAAAAAAAAAAAAAACCTAAACCCTATTGGCGCTGTCCCCTCTCTCACGCCCTAAATTGGCCAGCGCTGCCACCGTCACGGCGCCACACCACCACCTCCGGCGCTGCTCCCCTCCTCCTCTCCGGTACATGGGTTTTCTCCGTCTTGTGGTGACTACACAAGGTGCATAGTATGATATTCTCGGTTGATCGAAGTTATGGCAGCCAATCCTAACCCCCTGTCGTCCCTCGCCCAGCCTCGGTCTCCCTCCCTCTAATCACCCATGCCCCGCGTCACCAAAACCACCAGCACCACTGTTCCGCAGCCACCCACCCTTGGGCCTAAGCCTTCCACCACGTCGGGCCCCCCTTCTCGACGTCGAACATTGATACCTCCCTTCCTCCTTTTCAACTAGGTTACTCTGGCTCTCAATATAGTATCCCTACTCCTCTCCTTGGGTCGTCTTACTTGCCGCTCGCTCCTCCCGTAAATCCACTTCTCACATCCTCTATTACGAGCCTCGTAACTATCAAACTAGAAAACCTTGCTGATTATACAGCTTGCAGCGAACAAGTTTCTATGTTACTACGTGCCCATCGTCTCATAGGTTTTGTTGATGGTACTCTCCCTTGTCCTCCCTCTCAAATTCAAACACCAACAGGTATCTTTATTTCCAATCCTGATTTTCAAACATGGTCTTGTGTTGACCAAAGCATTAGGGCTTGTCTCTCTGCATCTCTTGCCTGGTCGGTTCTCAATGATGTTATTCTCCACCCCACATCCAAAGCTATGTGAGATGCCCTGGCTAAACGCTTGAGGGATCACTCCCTTGCCAAGGAATTTGACCTCCGATCCCAACTGGTTACTTTGTGTAAAGATAACAAAACTATGACCGCTTACTTCACTGAACTCAAAACAATTGCCGATGACCTGGCTGCCATTGATTCCCCAGTCTCTAATCGAGAATTGATGCACTATGCTCTTTTTGGTCTCCCATCGGAGTATGCTGCTTTTAACACCTTTACTCGTCAGTCTTCCCATGATCTCTCGTTTGAACGACTCAAGACGGCCCTCTTGGATGAAGAAGCTATTTTGTCTCGCATTCATGCTCGGTCCCAAGAACATGCACACGTCCTCGCTGCCGCGGGACACGTGCCTGACACCTCGGGTCATAATCGGGGTGGTGGTGGGCGTGGGCGCAAGAGTCGTGGGCGTAACTCCAACTGTCAAGGAGGTCGTGGTGGCACATACGGTCAACCAAACTCAGGGTCGGGTCAACACCTTTATGGTCAAGCACCACCGGCACCTCAACCGTGGGTCCGCAACACGGGTCCTGCTCCACGTCTGCCTCATGAAGGTATCCTTGGTCCAGGGCCTCTTGTCTGTCAGATTTGCCATCAAGCCGGTCATGCAGCCTCCCTTTGCCCACGCCGCTATGTCAATACTGACCTCTCCCACTCACTGTCTGCCAATTTGGTAACAGATTCTGCTGATCCTACTTGATACCTCGACTCTGGTGCTTCTAACCATATGACGCCAAACCCATGTATTTTGCAAAATATTTCTCCTTGCTCTAGTTTTCAATCTATTAAGGTTGGCAATGAATCTCTATTACCTATCACACATGTTGGCACTTCAAAACTGCGTGCTTCCACATGCGATTTAACTCTTTCTAAAGTACTTTTGGTTCCTGGACTTACTTATAACCTCCTTTCGATTAAACAATTGTGTCGTGACAACAACTGTAGTGTTGAATTTGACTCATCCTCCTTTTGTGTCAAGGACAAGGCTACGGGAATGCCCCTACTCAGGATACTCAGTAATGGACCACTTTATGGCTTCTCACCTCACCTCACAGGTCTTGTTGCACAGACTGCTCATGCGGACTTATGGCACCGGCGCTTAGGACATTTAGGTCATTTTGTTTTCGATACTTTACGTAGTCACTCTTTAATTCTTTCTAGCTCAGGCTCTCGTTCTATTAAGCATTGCCAGGCCTGTTGTTTGGGCAAGTCACGTCATATACCTTTTGCTCGTGTTATGCATACTACTACTGCACCTTTGCAATTAATATATTCGGATGTTTGGCAATCACCTGTTCAGTCTAATTCTGATTTATGTTACTATGTGCTTTTCATTGATGATTATTCTCGCTTCACTTGGCTCTTTCCGATGCAACGAAAAGATGAAGTGTACTCCAGTTTTTTTGATTTTAAAACTCTGGTTGAAAATCAGTTTAACAGCACTATCAAATGTTTTCAAAGTGATGGGGGTCCTGAATTTGATAGCAAATCCATGGCCACGCTCTGTAGAAAATTTGGCATACACTTTCGTCTTTCTTGTCCTAATACTCCACAATAAAATGGGGTGGTGGAACGTAAGATCAACATTTAAGTGAAATGGTATGGACCCTTCTTTTTCAGGCGCAGTTGCCATATATATTTTGGGTCGATGCTGTTTGTACTGCGTGTGTTATAATCAACCGATTGCCTGCCCCACTTTTGCATAACATTTCTCCTTTCAAAAAACTTTTTAATCAAGCACCGAACTACATTGTTTTTCAGGTCTTTGGGTGTGCATGTTACCCCAACATCACAGCCCGTACCGCCCATAAATTAGCCCCGCGCTGCATCCCCTGCGTGTTTCTTGGGTATGCTACGCGATATAAGGGCTATCGCTATTTTTATCCTGCTACGGGTCGTGTACATGTTAGTCGTCATGTTTACTTTGTTGAGCACATTTTTCCATACAAGGACCTAGTCTCGAGTAACATTGCGCCGTCCATTAATTTTGTTATTGAGGTCCCTCTTCCCCTACCCCTCATGCCTGACTTGCGCGGGGACCCACCGCCTGGTGCCCCACCCGCGGCGCCCTTGGGTGCAGCACCGGTGACCCAGGTTTCCTCACCTGGTGTTCCTAATACGCACACCCTTGCACCCTCATCCCCCTTGGCCACAGTGCTGGTGGCACAGGGGTCCTTGACACCCACCACCGTGCCTTCGCCACCCTCGGCCGTGGCGTCGGTCCTGGTTGAGTTGCCCACGGACATGGCTTCGGCCCTGACTCTCATGGCTTCCCCTCCAGCACCCGAGGATCACCCTATGCGCACTCGTCTCAAAGACGACATTCGTAAGTCTAAGCACATCCGTTCCCTCAACTTTGTTGTAGTAATCCAAGAACCCACCTGTTTTTCACAAGCTGCTAAAAACCCTCAGTGGCAGGAGGCCATGGCTGAGGAATTTAATGCCCTTCTCTCAAATCAGACTTGGGAACTTGTTCCTCCTTCCCCGGCTCAAAATGTTGTTGGAAGCACTTGGAAATATAAAGTCAAGTATAAACCTGATGGCTCTGTTGATCGTTTCAAGGCTCGTCTGGTTGCCTAGGGTTTTCACCGGTGTGAAGGCCTTGATTATTTTGAAACTTTTAGCTTGGTTGTCAAACTAACCACCATCAGGTTCATTCTTGCACTGACTGTAACCAATTCCTGGTCCATTCGCCAACTTGAGGTTAAAAATACGTTATTACATGGTTTTCTAAATGATGAGGTATACATGCCACAACCACCTGATTTTGTACATCCCAAATTTCCTACGCATGTTTGCCGTCTGCATAAGGCCTTATATGGCCTGAAACAAGCACCTCGGGCTTGGTTTCACAGGTTTAGTTCGTTCCTCCACAGTCTTCGGTTCTATTGTAGTAAGGCAGATCCCTCTCTTTTCATTCATCGCTTGCCTACCAGCATTGTGTGTCTTTTGCTATATGTGGATGATATCATCCTAATTGGCTTGCACTCGGATCTCCTCACCAAGTTCTTTGCCTCTTTATCCACTCAGTTTGCCATGAAGGACCTTGGCCCGCTTCACTACTTTCTTGGTATCGAAGAGTATCGCTCCCGGCATGGTTTGTTTCTTTCACAACGTAAATACACCCTCGACCTTTTGGGAAAACAAGATATGCTTGAGGCTAAACCTGTTCAGACTCCCATTCCTGCCTGGGTTCAACCTTCCGAGAGTGACAGGGTTCTACTTGAGGATCCCACCATGTTTTGTAGTGCCGTTGGTGCCCTCCAGTATCTTACTATGACTCGACCCTACATCTGCGATGCGGTTAAAAGTGCGTCCCAGTTCATGCATGCTTCAACGACTTTCCATTGGCAAATGGTGAAACGCATCTTGCGATATCTTAAGCTCACTCCTGATCATGGTCTTACGATTACGCCTTGTTCCTGCACTACAGTCACCGCTTACGCTGAAGCTGATTGGGGTGGGTGTCCTAACACTCGCCGCTCTATCACTAGGCTTACTTTCTTCCTTGGATCCAATCTCATTTCCTGGCGTGCCAAAAAGCAACCTACTGCTGCTAAGTCCACTACTGAGTCCGAGTACAGTGCCGTGGCGAAGCTTGTAACTAAGTGTGACTGGATCCGCTATCTTATGCGCAACCTTGGGTTAAGCCATTCTAGTCCTATCCTTGTCTACTATGACAATGGGTCTGCCATATACCTAGTTGCCAATCCCATTTTCAATGATCGCAGTAAGCATATCGACGTTGATTTTCACTATGTGTGTGAAAAGGTGGTCAAGGGTGATATCCAGGTTCGGTACACACCTGCCACTAAATAGGTTACTGATATCTTCATAAAATGATTGGCCACTGATCGCTTCCGCTACCACAAAGCCAATCTACATATTGGTCCCCCGGTTCAGATTGAGGGGCGTATTAGGATAATATCCCTTAGAATACTATCTGTTAGGATAATATCCCTGATCTGTATTTATTCGTATATTCTGTGTTCATATTATTATAGATACGTGCCTCAGCAATTCTATTAGGTGTGCTTCCCTAAACTATTCTTTCACAATATATATATGTGTGTGTGTATATATATATATATATAGGACATAGAATCCTGACCCTTTTGGGTATCCCTAGGGCTAATATTTGATTCTCCCAATGTCATTCATTCAATGGATTTATAAGTGCCCTTGGGATGATGCTATATTTTTTGTCATTTTCCTCCCTCCTCCACCAAACAATAAGGAAGATGTCGCCATAATAATCCCACTCGTAAAAAATGCGAGTTATAAATCATATTCAAAATTATAATTTTATTTTAATAATATAATAATTTTTTTCTGATAATAATATTACTTAAAAATAATAATATGAAAATTTATTAAAAATAATAATATGAAAATTTATTTCATATTTAATTTATATCAAGTGGTACTAGTTGAATTAATGAAAATTTACATATTTTATTAGAGAAATCAATGTGAAAAATAAAAGGCAAAAGAAATGAGAAAAAAGAATCTCTATTCAGAGAAAGTTTATTCTATTATTTGTCTCCCTTTTCAAAAAAGATGAATGGATGTATTTATTGGATTGTTAGAACAAATATTGTGAATCTAGGAAGTAAAGAATACACAATCAATAAAGATTACAAACTAAGAAATGCAAAATGAGAAACAAAATGAAGAACAATCGAAGAACACCTAATATAACATGACTTAGACCCTCCAAAAAATGGTCTAGTTCGTGACTCCTTAGTACCAGAGTCAAAACTTATGAGCTTCTAAGATACAAACCTTATAGTGCTACCCTAGATCTTCAAGATCTCACCATCAGAACTTTCACAACTTATGCTCGAAATGGGAGTAGCATTTTAGGGTTTCGGTTTTTAGAGAGCACCAATAAGAAAGGAAGGAAGAAGAACAGATGCAAGAGAAAGAAGCAAATCATAAAAGTTTTTTTCTCTCTCTCTCCAACAATTCCCATATATAGCGGTGTCTAAATCTGTGCGTGTTAGCCAACCCATAAGCCATCTCAATTGTTAATCACCCTTGCATCAACTGCTGTAATAATGCCAATACAATCTGGGACACCAAGAAAGAGGCACGCGTTCCTTCGATTAGCCAAGAGATACAGATGAGTGGTAATGAAACCCTAAATGGTTAGGGTTAGTGAAGAGGAGCAAATAGTCGGGAAGGGACACAGGTGAGAAAATACTTGCTCACTTAGGGGTGAAAAGGACAACATTCAAATGACTAATACGTTCTAAATCAGAACGAGTAAACCCTTAATGTTCATCTTGTTTACGAACATGTCATTATCATCAAGCCAGTGAAGGGAATATTGGAGTTATCGAAGGGAATTAGTGAAGGCGTTAGTGTAGGATTTATGTCAAACTTTAGTATGGGAACATTTCTGGATCTCCCGTTTACCTCTGATCAGTTATGCTTTTATTTTGTCCTCTTGGTTTGTTTGTGAGTCTTTATCTTATACTATTGTACTTATAATCTAGCAATGCACATACTGTGGTGATTTTATCCTTTTCACTAATCTTCAAGATGTCCTCGAATATCAAGTGGGCCCCAACCTCGAGGTTGATTTGCACCAGGAGAAAGAGAAAGGACGGGAAGGAGAGTAAAGGGAGAGAAGACTATGGGAAATAAAGATGAGATGAAGAAATAGAAAGAAAGGATATGAAGGAGAGAGGAAGAAGATGAGTATCGAGATATGAGGCAGGTCCCGACACAACTTTTAGATGGGAATGTGGGGCCATTAGTAGAGCTGGTAAAATGTGACCTGATCCATTTTACCTGCTATCCGACACGATCCTAATGTGAAAAATTTATTGGGATTCAAACTTCAAAATGAACCGACCCAAATTTGACCTGACCCGAGCTAACCCGAAATAACTAGCCCGAATTAGATCCGACTGAAGTTTGACCCAACATATATGCCTAGACCAAAACTAGGCCCGTCTTGTAACACAAAATGATCCAAATAGAAATCCAATCAACCATAAAATTGAAATAATATATGCAAATTATAGTTATTTCGTTCAACTTGTAGTCTCAGTTATAAATAGATTATCAAAATAACCTAATGGTCAACTTGAAATCTAACCCGACCTAAGGTTGACTTGACCCGATGCTGACCCTATCCGAGATTGACCCTACCCGAGCCCGAACCAACCCGATTTGACTTGACCCGACCCGATTGTCAGGTCTAGCCATTAATAGCGATGATGACGACATTAGTGACGGGGGAGGGGGGGATCACGTGTGGGAAAGGGGGTTAGCATGTTATTCTCAATATAATAACATATACCTTTGTTTGAGCTAAAAAATTATTTCATTGTAACCGATGAATTAACTATATTCAAATGCAAGTTTGAGAATTGAAATAATTTCACCAAATCCTGCGATACTAAAATATAATTAATAAATAATTAAAATTATGAAAGTACTCTTTCAATTTTAATTGATATTTTCACTAAAATCTTCAAATTTTATGTATTTAGATTGTGAGTGCTACAGGTCACAATGGCTTTTTAAAAGTGCCACATGAAAGGTCTCAAAGAATAATGGTTAGCTCATGTGCAACAAATATATATATATATATATATATATATATATTTTTTTTTTTTAATAATTGGTGCAACTTTAGACAACAAAATCAAATGTTATAACTGTTGATGTATTTTTAAAATAAAGTGTTTTGAATATGTTATGGTTTGATCATGATGTGTGTCGACACACATGTCCTAAAAGCGCTCATTGGTAGGTGTATGTAATCACACATGGTCTGTGTGTCAATACTCAATCTTACAGAGAGCATTAATGTCAGGAAAATAGGTTGTGTGTCAGCATACATCTTTAACACATAGGAGTGGTTAGCAGTTTTTTAGTGAAGTATTTTGTGTCTATTTTTTTTATTTGATGCTCAACAACCCTCCTTTAAGCAAGATATTTTTTTTTTCCTTTTATTATTAATACAGCTCTTTAGGACTTATAAAATGCAGAAAGGGGATAAGCTACAGAAGACAATAAGAAAAGAAATTAGAACTACAATCAAAACCTCGCGGCTTGAAGAAGAATCAAATAAAGCCTCAATGCAAACTTCCAAAACTTTACACATAGATTGAAAACAAACGCCTCAACACTAAAAGTGCTAGGCAGCCAACTGAACCGCAATTGAACTGGAAGACTCGACGAAAACACCAATCAAAAAGTACAACAAAAGAAAGAGTTAGAGAACAAACACGAAGTAAAGCATGCAATCTCCAAGCTCTTAATTAGAAGACAAATTAAGCCTCATGAAAGGGAGCATCTCTGAAGATCTTTCCTCTTAGGCGGTTAAGTTCTACATATCCTGCTCACGTTATTTGAATATGCTAACTGCTTCACCGTGATGAAACCTTCTTTTGTATAATGTGTGAAGTAACTGACTTGTTGTTTTATCTTTTTAAAAATCTCCTGTATTTTTGTTATTTTTTATTGTAAAAGAGTACAACATTTTCATCTAAAGAGCGAAACCAACACATGAGGAAGGGGTGACAAGTTTGGAACTCAAGGCCTCTAGTTTGAAAGTTTGGAAGACAAATCACTACAACCTCTGTTAGTAAATTCGCAAATAATACACGTTTTATACACGTATCTGTACTTTCCAGTTTAAAAGGGGCGTTTATGTATCATTTCTAATAATACAGTAAAACACTCATTTTGTATATTACCCGTATTATAATATATATTCATATTTTCCATTAATAAATGATAATTAAGAATAATTAATACCTACATCTAAATTAAATATCCGTGTTCCATATTTTGCTAAATTTATCACTTTAACTCTCAAATTATTGATTTTACACCTTATCATTTATGATGCGTTATATTTTTGTTACCACTATTTTGACTAAAATTCTTCTTTAATTTTATACATTTACAAACTTTTGATTAATGTTTTCGTGTATCTAACTGAATCATACACGTATGTATTAGATCACATCTAAATTCCACACCATGTTTTGCTAACAGATAGTAGAACCTTTAACTCATATATTTCTCATATTATTACAGACATCTCTTCCATTCACCTTCTATTTGCCACATTATAACACCTAGAGCTGGCAAACCCGATCCATTAGGCCTACTACCCATGATGTGGATTGAAAATGTAAAATTCAAATCGATCACATCAAATTTGAAGAAAAACTGTGAATCAAATGAAGAGAAGAGAAAAACAAGGGTTTTATTTCAGTAAAAATGGGAGAATGAGAATTACAACCATCTTTAGCCACTATTTATAGGCAACAAAGGGAATCCGAAAATGAAAAAATACGAAAATACCCTAAAATACGAAAATTGCCCTAAACTATGGGGAAAACATAAAATTGACCCGAAAACATGTTTAGAGGCTGAATTTTGGAAAATAGGTGGGGCCAGTGGAAAAGCGACTGGGGTTACATAGTTCAGTTGGATAGCTTCATTTTGATAGGTTATAGGTCCCTTTAACTCCTTATAGATAAAAAATTATAGCCATTTAAAGTTGGCCGCGAAAATTAGTGTTCTAAGCCCACCCCTTCGTGCTATCGATCCAGATGCTCTGAAAATTTTTCTGCAACTTGTCCTACATTAACCCAATTTGAACTTAACCCGAAAATTTTAAAACTTATCGGGACCCAAACCCGAAAATAAATTGACCTGAACTTGACCAGAATCCCGAAATGACCTGACCCGAATTAGACTCAACTCGAGTTTGACCCAAGACATGGTAAGCTGAGACCTGAACCAGACCCGTCCTGTATCTTAAAATAATCCAAATAGAAATCAAATCAATCATAAAATCTAAATAATATGCTAACTATAGTCATTTTATTTAATTTGAATTTTTATTTATGATTTTTAGGGTTAAATAAATATAATATTAAAAGAACCTCATAGGTCAACTTGAACTCTGACCTGACCCAAGGGTGACCCAACCCAATGTTGACCCAACCCGAGGTCAACCCTATCCTAAGAATGACCCGACTGACCCGACCTGGTCACACCTTAAAAAATTTTACCATTTTTATCATTAGCAAAATTTACCGTTATTTTTATTATTATTAATTTTTTGCTAACAAGGACCCTTGTTACCTAGTAAACGCCGACTCATGCAGCGACCTACATACCATAAGAGCTAGTAAAGTCAAGGAATCCTCAAGGAGTGGTTCGGAGGGGCGGGGGGAATCGAACTCGAGATTTTTTGGCCCAAAGTAACACTCTATTCTCTCACTTACCTCTTACCACTAAGATAGTAAATTTTACCGTTATTAATGAGGATAAATATTATGTAAAGAGGCTTCAATGGCTCTCAAAATTTACCGTTAATAGCAATTGACACGTCATTATGTGAGCAATCACACACCCAATCTTTTCCCTCTAATTAACGGATGAAAATTACACAACTTAATTTTCAAATAAATTATGGTGCCAAAAAAAAAAAATTGAGATCCGAAAGTAGATCCATATTGGTGGCGGAGGTGGTGGGTTTGGCTTCTCGGCAATTGGAAACAGCGGTGGCGACAGTGGCAGAGAAGCGGTGGTCGTGGAGAGAGACCAAACCCACCCCCCGTCAGCATAATACGGTACGGAAATTAAATTACGTAAACTGTGTATACGTGTTATTTGAATATTGTTAGATTATACAATTATTCAAGGGTGTTTCATTCATAAGCTTAAGCTTTTTGAAAAAGTTAGTTTTCTAATATGGTATCAGTTTAAGCTTTTAAAAAATGTTGGTTCTGTAGCATGGTATCAGCTTAAGCTTTTCGAAAAAGTTGATTGTTTCACATGATATCAGGGCCTTGTCGATCAAAAGGTCAGAAGTTTGAATCTCAATAGCCCCATTCGCATGAGAGGGTATGCAAGAGTATAAAATAATTATTGGGCCATCACCTATTAATTTAACCTTTTAGAAAAGTTAATTTTTTGACATGGTATCAAAACCTTATTGACCAAAAGATTATAAGTTCAAATCTCGATAGCCTTCAAACCTAATGGGAATTTGCAGTACCAGAAGTATAAAGCGTAGAAAATGACACTAATCAATAATTAAAGTGACAAATTTGGTAATATATAAAAGCATATTTAATATATTCATATTTATTGATTATTTTCAATTATTATTAATTTTTAATTGGACAAATAGGGATACAAGCCACAACATGTATTATACTGATAGCATCAAGAAAACACGTATTTTACTGTATAATTGGCATTGTCACTTATATGCCCTCTTCAAACAAAAAAGTGCGGATATTACATAGCCTAATGGTTGGAAACTCGGGGGACCAGAGGCGCCTCAATTCCCCCCAAGACACTTCCTCTCACCTTGCCTTACCAATGTAAAACAAAAGAGTACAAATACATGTCCAGAATATGTATTATAAACAAATTTTACGAGTCCAAAAAAGACCTCCGGGACCAAAAGCTCCACCCCAATTCGATCCCCACTGGAGGCCCTTCTCCCTACCCACCTTACCAATGTTAAAAAAAAAAACTTATACGTGTTCAAAATATGTATTATATGCGAATTTTAGTATCAGAGGGGCACCCCTCGTGTTCCAAAAAATATGGCAAAGCGACAATAATATGAATCGGCGTTTTGCAGTTTGGATGTTCATAAAAATTTATATTATTTTCGTGTTGTTTATCCCAATACATTTGCTTATCATCTCTCAATTTCTTTCAATTTGCAGGAAAATTTGAATTCTCTTGTTGAGCTTCTCTGCTACTGTTTCCTTGCTCCTGGTATTTTTCTTCATCTTATTATATTTTTTTTTGTGTTAGAAAATTGGTTTCTTGGTATGGTATTAGAGTCTTATTGATCAAGAGATCGCGTGTTTGAATCTGAATTGTCCCTACATTAGATAATATTTACATAATTTAAGCATAAAGTATGAGGTAGGTCTGTATAATATCCATGATTCCTAGCTTAAAATTTTAGAAAAGTTAGCTCATTTAATATATCGTATTTTTCGCATTTAGTGTAGTTAATCTTGCATTTCTGATTTTACGGTTTTGTTCTGAAGAACATTGAGTAAAGATTTGATCTTTGGGACAGGGCATTTTTGTATTGCGTCTTTGATTTTGATTTCTTGAACCTCTATGCTTTCAAGATTATTTACATTACATCGTGATTTTAAGTTTGTTCAAATTGATCCTTATCTTTGCAGCTTTGTTTAAAATTAGTATCTTCTCTTTTATTTTGTTCAAAATGATTTCTAATGTTTTATTTTATTAATAAAATTGACCCCTCATCTTTTTAATATTTACCTAATCTTGGTCACTATGTAGAGAACTAATTTTATCATAAAATAAAATATCAGAGATTGAAATAGTTTTCCTCCTCTTGTCCTATAATTTCCATGCTTTTTGGTGATATTGTTAGGTATGGAGACTGACACTCTCCGCCTCCCTTCAGCTCCCGGAAAGAAGGAGGCCGCATACATCTAACTCCCGACCCTGCTTATGCAGGAGCCCTTTGAGGCACTGGGATTGTTGTTGTTTTTGTTGTTGTTGTTGGAGATTAATACTCTCCCTAACAGCTAAATTTATAGTCGGAAATGTTGAGGCCCTCTGATGATGGCTCCTTGGACTCCTATTTGTTATAATCATAGTCGAGGCCTATAGATAGGGTCCTTTTGTGGTAATGCTATGGTAGGGGGGGAAGCAGGAAGAAGAAAAAAAGTAAGGGGTAGAGTGTGAATCGAAACATTGTTGTACTACCTTTGCTCCTATGGTAAAATTATTGTGCCCCCCCTCCGTGGACGGAGGTTTCGGCCAAACCACGTAAACTCCAGTGTCTCAATTCTCCCATAATCCCTTGATTGGTGTTTACTATTTCAATTTAGAGTACAATATTTGTAGATGATCTTAACAGATGTTTTTTTTTTTTTTTTTTTGTTGGTTTGGCTAGTGAGGAAAGAGTTGAAGGCAAAGAGGTGGGATTACATAGAAAATGCCAATGCCATTCAAAAGTATTGTAAGAGGAATGAGAAGTAGCATTGGAATAATAAGATCTAGAAAACATATGAACAAGTCCCATATTGCACCTGAAGGGTACTTGCCTTCTTCGGCATTAGAGTTTGTGAAGGACGAAGAAGAAGAAGAAGAAGAGCTAAGCCGATGGGCAAATTTGCCCCCGGAACTGCTTTTAGATATCATTAAGCGTATCGAGACTGCTGAGACCACGTGGCCTGCTCGGAGAGATGTCGTTGCCTGTGCTGCCGTTTGTCGGTCTTGGAGAGAGATCGTGGGAGACGTTGTCAGGACTCCTGAGCAGTGTGGCCTGCTCACTTTTCCGATCTCCTTGAAACAGGTAAGCTTACAAGGAAGACGGCGGAAAAGATCCATCTCGAAACTGATTTTTTGCTGGGTTATTTCTGCCAAATGTCCTTGTATCTTGTCCAATGTCAATTTAGTTCTTATATGTTTAATTGTGTCAATTTAGTCTATGTATAAGTTACATTGTGTCAATTTGGTGCTTGAGTAAAATTTAGAAATAACAATTCTTGATAGTCTGATCACCAACAACAACAATAACAACAGTCCCAGTGCCTCGCGGCTCCCGTAGAAAGCAGGGTCTTGGAGGGGTGATGTATGCAGCCTTACCCATTCCTGGTGGAAAGGAGGTTGTTTCCGAGGACCCCCAACCTGAAGTAATTGAGTGCCTGCAAATAAACCACCAATTAATTACCAATGAGTTTTGAGGAAAAAGAAGAAGGAGAAGAAGAAGAAGAAGAAGAGGAAGAAGCATGATCAAAGACTAAACTAGCTTATAAGTGCTTCACCTGAGGTTATGCCTGCCTAAGGATCTTAAACTACCAGTCCCTCCCCGCACTAATCTACTCTGCCATCTCCGCTACCCTTATGTTAGCCCTCCATCGTGCCCTATCTTGATAGTCTGATCACCGATTGGTTTAAATTGGGTCAACAAGGGAGATTGTATTATGTTACTTGCTTCTAACATATGATTATGCCGTTAAAAGTTACTCTATTAACTTACTTCAATTTGACCATTGGACTAAATTGAAACAATTACATTGTACAGGACTTATTTGACTCAATTAAAAATATAAGAACTAAATTGGCATGGTAGGTCAAGTATAAGGACTTTTGGTCTAAATAACCCTTTCTTGCAATCGACTTACTGAAATCAATTTGTTTTCCCTTTCAGCCGGGGCCAAGAGAGAATCCAATTCAGTGTTTCATCAGGAGGGAGAGGGCAACCTCAACTTACAGACTTTATCTTGGTCTCAGTCCTGGTTAGTTTTGCCAATTCATTTTGGTTTTCCATGGATTAAATATCATTAAATTTCACCCGGGCCTCAAACCCAACCTACGGAGTTGGCATATATGAGATGTATATATAAGCCTAAGTGAGATTCAATTCTAAAACGAATTGGGATTACGTGGAGTGATTCATTAGGCTTATATGTTGATATCTTCTGTCTCACAACTTCTATGTGAGATTTTTACTTGACTTACATATGAAATTATGCTTTCCAAGTTGGGGGTTCTTGGACATAGCCTTTTTTTGGAGTAGCACCCTAAAGGGGTACGGCTGCGTACCCACCTACCCCCCCCCCCCCCCGGGGCCCCCCGGCTCTACATATGCAGGAGCCCTCGAGGCACTGGGTTTGTTATTGTTGTTGTTGTTACTTGTGGAATTCCTAACAAATATTGATAGTGTGAGATAGTATGAAGCCAATCCATCTATTTCAAGATAATTCCAGCTACCCATGTGAGGATTGTTAAGAAAATAGACTGATGAATAATCAAAATGAGCACAATGTAGACAAGATCGGAATTTGGGATAGACAAACCGAACCTAGAACAACGAACTCAAGACTTCCAATAGAACAGATCTGGTACAATACCAATCTTGAGCTCAAACAGGGACAACCCGTGCTCGAGCTAAACTAACCTCATACTTGCACAAAGTCGACCTTCAACTCATGTACTCGAAGAATAGCAAAGGCAATCATGAACTTGAGCAGTATCAATCTCAAATAACAAAGAGAACGAAGAATAACAAAGATTATGGGGAGAATCACGGCCAGATTCTGCGCTGTGTATTAGAAATCCCACGTTCTAAACGAAATGTGGCCCGTCATGCCTACTCTCGGCCCACAAGAGTTTACAATGTGGAACAAGTACCTCAAGCAAAATTGAAGCACACAATTTTCAACAAAGACTGTCTTTAGCTTCTTTTGATCTAATTCTGTCCTGGTGTTTGGACAATGATTTCATTTTCATGGCTTAGTAAATCATTGGATTTATAAATCTTGTGGATGTATAACTCATAAGAACAAGGGAAACTTTTGTTAAACGTTGCTAAATGGATCTCTTTTAGGACTAGGGGCCCTTCAGAAACAGCCTCTGTACAGGGCAGCAACCTGTAGGGGAAAGACTGCGTACATCTTACTCTCTCTAGATCCTGCCTTGGCAGGAGCCTCTTTGAGGCACCTGGTGATTGTTGTCGTTGTTGTATTGCTAATGCAATTGCTTGCGTTTTTCTCCTCTTGACTCTTTCTATGGCTTTGTCCCATGTTCAAATGATGCAGCGTTGTCAGGAGAAGACACAAAGTTATTGTTAGCAGCAAGAAAGGTCAGAAGAGCAACCAGCATTGATTTTGTTATTTCTTTGGTTTCTGATGATTTCTCTCGCTCTTCCTCCACTTTTCTTGGAAAATTAAGGTCCAATTTTCTCGGCACAAAGTTCACCATTTACGACAACCAACTGCCACACAGCGCCTATACGCAATCAGCCAACCATTCGCATCAAAGAATCCATCCTAAACAAGTTTCTCCGAGGTTGTTTCCCGGAAGTTATGGGGTGGCTTCGATTTCCTACGAACTGAACGTCCTCCGAACCAGAGGCCCAAGGCGGATGCACTGCACAATGCACTCGATCCCCATAAACACCCTTCAAAAAGATGGTACCGCCCCTACCCCAATGTCCTTCACAAAATCCTCGCCAAAAGGAAAAGGTCCTGTCATTGAAAATACTGTAAATTTTCTCTCAGAACAAACAGCGTCGGTTTTTGGTACCAAAAATGCGCTAATTCTTAAAAATAAAGCGCCTAGATGGCACGAACAGTTGCAGTGCTGGTGCTTAAACTTCAAAGGACGCGTGACTGTCGCGTCTGTGAAGAACTTTCAGCTCGTTGCGGCTGTTGATCCTTGTCACAACGTACCCCTTTCAGAACAAGAAAAGGTGATTTTACAATTTGGAAAGATAGGGAAAGACATCTTTACAATGGATTATCGATACCCGCTATCTGCATTTCAAGCTTTCGCTATTTGCCTTAGTAGTTTTGACACTAAGCCAGCCTGTGAATGATGGGAATCACTGTGACTGTCAGTTAGCTCAACTGGTAAAGTCTCTGAGAGATGCTATCTAAGACTTGGGATCAAATCCTCCCTTCATCATGGGAAATTGAGCTAAAGGGGATTTGGGGGGGGCTGCCCCCCTTATGCAGTCCACGACTTCCTTACCATATGTAAAGAAAAAGAATAATGTGTCTGAGTAATGCTCTTAGGTTTTCACCATGTTATGAGTAACGTTAGTACCAGGATAAAATTGTTAATATGAGAGCAACCTTGTGAAATTTTGTGACTATTATTCAGTACAAGTCACATTATTACTTTGACAATAACAATTATTATTCTGACGTGTTAGTTTTGGTGGAATTAGGGGTAGGTAATGGGATTGAACTATATGAGCTGAGATGTAGGGTCCAAGTATTTACTATGTAGGTGTTCAAAAAAGTATTTACTATGTAAAGATGTAACTTAAACGCTTGTGATAATTTACTTTCCCAGTTACAGATTTTTTTTTTTTTTTTTCCTTTCTCATATCGATAAAAAGAGTACAACATCTTTTCTAAAGAGAGAACCGACACTTGGGGGAGGGGAGTACAAAGAGAAACCACTACACTAACACCGTTAGCTCTTTGCAGATATAGATGGGGACTTAGAGATGTCATTTTTACTGCATAATACAACTCTTTGTTGTTTGCCATGAGTAACTTCTTGTGCATTTTGAAAAGTAAATTTTGTTAATGTATGTTAAGAAGTTGACATGGGTCGTACAAGGGGGCAACCCTCTAAAAATTCAATAAATCCACACACTCTTGATAAAGATAAGATTTGATCTCAGGTCTCGAGTACCACCCCTTAGACTTCACCAGCTGAACTAGTTGACACCTTCAGTTTTGAAATGTACAATTTATACAATGAGTTGGTGGTGAATGAATTGGCATCCTTATTATCATTATGTAAGCATGTCTTGCAGGTGTTTGGGAAGTTAGGCCAATATGTAAAATCGCTTTACTATATTCTTTTGCTTTAGAAAGAAGTCAAACGGTAGTATTTGTAATGCGGTAAGAAAACGTGAAATCGATTTGAATACATCAAAAATCGAAGAACAACTTAGAATTCACCGAAAAGAGAGAAAACAATTATGATTTTTGTATTGAGAATTTGATAACTGAATTCAACAACCAGTTATAGAAAGCATTTACAGACAAAATAAAGCAACCCTAAAATGAGAAATTACAAAAATGTCGTTAAATTATCCGCAAAATATAAAATGGGGCCAAAAACATGTTTCCATGCCCAATTTGGGAAAGATAGTGGGGCCAGTAGTGAAGCAGCTAGGATGCAGTAGTTTAGTTCGAGAGCTTCGATTTGACAGGTAAGGAACCCCATAACTTCTTGCGAATCAAAAGTTATGATCATATGAAATTGCCTGCTGAAATTAGTGCTTCTGGCCCACCCGTTTGGTTTCTAACAGTCCAACTGTTCTATAAACTCTTCGGCTACTTGTCAAATATCAATTTCTTTTTCAAAATAAAATTAAAATCTTGAATACAAAAGCATCCTCAATCATAATTTTAAAATATAATTAAAACAATAACTTAAAAAAAAAAAATTTTCATAAAGACCAAACATATCTTAAGAAGCAACAAACATTCTATTCTTATCATATCATTCACTCTCTAAAGCTAGCAACCCTAAACAAGGCACCCTATATACCCTTTTGCTTCATAAATCCTTTTAGCATCAAATGGGCCAACTCCAAATCCAATAACAATCATATATATATATATATATATATATATATATATATTTTCTCGGATAAGAGAAAAGGGCGATTCAAACTCAAAACCTTATATGTTAAACTCTCATTTATTTCAAAGAACTGTTTGTGGAGGGAAAATAAAATGCAAGGACTATTTCGAGCAGTGCGGTCCTACAAAGAAACGGTAAAGCTAGGGAAACCATGGCTTTTACTCGGGGGAGACGGGGGAGAAAGGAAGATTAAAGGGATGCTCGTTGGATGTGTCATGTCTTCCCCGCCGATGCATAGAAAGGGGCTAGAGAATACCACAGTGGAAGATGTGTTGATGACAAAGGGCGGTGAGAGCGTCGGGTCCTGGCTCTGGTGCCGGTCCAATGACACTGTCCATGACGCTGTCAAACAGGTAGATTGATACCCAATAACTAGGGTCGGTCCTGATATTTTTGGGGCCTCAAGCAAAACTTTCAAATGAGACTCTTCATATATAATAACATTTATCTTAAAACATATTAATATTAACATAAAAAACTACAAACTTTAAAATTTGGGGGCCCAAGCGGTTGCTTAGGTGGCTTGGAGTTATG
This sequence comes from Simmondsia chinensis, assembly GCA_018398585.1. NCBI lineage: Eukaryota > Viridiplantae > Streptophyta > Magnoliopsida > Caryophyllales > Simmondsiaceae > Simmondsia > Simmondsia chinensis. Next base: position 3,917,206 of record JAGTTD010000026.1, on the reverse strand, counting down.
TTCGGCCCTGCCAAAAATAAGCACTTTGAGAATAATATTTCTGTCAATTCTTTTGGGGTATAAAACATTTACATCCATTGTTCGTAGAAATGTGAATAGTTTTATACTTTAATATGCCTCCTCATGTGAACATCGATTGGGCTTGAAGTGTGAATAGTACATGTGTCCATTTCATTCCTTATGTTTAAATTATTTTAATATTACACATGTGAACCATTGAAATTCGAACTCGTGCCCTCTTGGTCAAGAAGGTTATAATACAATTCAAAGAACCATCTCTCCCACACACTTGAGTTGATGAGTAAAGGTTCAAGAATAGTTTTATATTGGAACACACGTATAATTGGTATACTAAATATATATCCATGTTTTATTCAAAAGGCATTCTCGTATCATTGGCAATAATGTTGTAAAAAAATGCTTTTAATTTTACCCATATAATACACGTTTTATAACAAGCTATTGTGTTTTCCTCTAAGAAAAACCAAATTATCAGTTGAAAATAATCGTATTTACACCTATATTAATTATCTATATTTTATTTTTTTGCTAAATTGGTCACTTCAATTATTGACCTACACCCCCCCCCTCCCCCCCCCCCCCCCTTTTTTTTTTTTTACAATTATGTATTATACTTTTGGCTATCGCTGGGTAATATTATGAAACAAAAATCAAACTGACAGAATCATATCACTTTTCACTCTATTAGTATTTAGAAGTAGTTGTAATAGACATGAATGTGATCATCAATCAACGACCTTTTTGTCAAATTTTTATGTATAGAACCGAAACGGTATACATAATTATTAGACTCCATTCAAATTTTCTTACCTGTCTTCACCCAACAATTTAAGCTTTTGAGATGGTTTCCTGACATGGTATCAAAACCTTGACAACATAGAGACCTGCAGTCCAAACCGCAATAGTCCCCTACTGGTTATATAAAATACAAATTGAATTTATTACTTAGGTATCTTTAGATTTGAAATAATTATCATCTATGTATTCTAACATTGAAGATTTTATCATTTCTAGGTACTTCATGCTAGAAATAATAAATCTTTGTTGCACTCCAATAAATATTGTCGGAAAATGCAAGTGTAGATTATGATTCTGGCAATATATAAGTACGACACCATCTTTTTTGGCAAAAATGCACCAGATTGTGACAAAAGAATTTCAGGATCTCATTGTAAAATATTTACGTATTGCCGAAATAATGTGTAACATAACATTTTTGGCCAAAATCAGCAAACTCTAGGACGGGCACCAAATATTATTCGAACCAAGTGATAGAATTTTCAAGTCACGTGTTATTGTATTTATTGAAATGTCTGATCACCTAAATGATAAAAACAAACCTATAACACTGCTCCTGTTAGAGTATAAAACCAATCTTGGGTCTTCACCCATCAACTTAAGCTTTTAAGAAAAATGGTTCCTTAAAAAAAGGTCAGGAGTTTGAATACCAATAGCCCCCACTTTCAATATTAAAATAATTTAAGCACAAGATATGAGGTGGGCCAGTGCATTATCCATGCTTTAAGTCCAAACGGGCATTTGCATGAGGGGACATGTTAGAGTATAAAACCAATCCTGGACCTTGATCCATCATTTTAAGCTTTTGAAAAAGATGGTTCCTTGACAGTTCCTAATATGATCATCACGTAGGATAAACATAGATTCGTACAATATACACATTTTAAATTGTATAAATTTATACAAACAGATATATTATAGTATAAAATCATTTTATACGGTGCAGATGGCACACCATAATGTAGGGTCATTGGTGGTTCTCAAGCCAGGAGATAAACAGCTCATCTCAGGGATCATCACAGAACGAGGTAATACTTTTTCGGTTTATATACACCAAATGTCTATGGACTTTTCTTATTATGTTAATTTTATACTTATACTTTTAATTGTATCAATTTAGTTTATCTATAATTTATATTGTGTTAGTTTAGTAATTCAGTCAAATTCAAGTTACTGATATAATTTTTAATGGTGCAATCACATTAGATATAAGTAATTCATTAAATATCCACCTATTGAGCTAATTTAACCTAATCCACTGCCGAACTATTTAAACTTTTATTAAAACTTAACATAAATTTATTATAAGTACCAAATTGGTACAATATTACTTATACAGTGACTAAATTAATACAATTAAGAGTATAAAGAATAAATTAGAACAACTGGCAAAGTACAAAAAAAACCATTAATGTGAGTGCGAACTGAAGATATTTGAATAAAATATTCTTTTATAAAATATCAAATAAATTTTTTTTGTTTGGTTTTCCATTTTCAGTTTTTGATGGTTAAAAAATTTAAATTTAGATTTAAGAACATACTTTTTTTTCGTATTTTATTTTTAATTTTCACTCAAATATAGAAAATAAAAAATTAAAAAAAAAGGTATTACAAATCTAATTTTTAGTTTATTAAAATCAATAAGACCAAATGAAAAACCACAACAAATAAGCCTGTAATTAAGAAATACTAGAGTTTTTTGTGTAATGCACAGTATGTGACTAAAATTTAAATAATTATATTTATGTATTATAATTGATAAATTATATTAGTAACCTAAATAAAAACTAGAGTTTGTCTATGTAATGACTTAAATAAGATAGTTAATCTTATCATAAATTAAACCTCTTATGTAGATAATCTCTATATATTATAAAGAAGTTTTCCCTCCTCCAAACCCTATTTCCAACTATTTTAGAGGGTATCATTTAAACTTTTATGAGAAAAGGAAAAAGATAATAGAAATGACATAGTTTATAGCTGTCAAATAAAGCGCCTTGGAGAGCTCAAATCGTGTCAGACACGGGTGGTAACGGGTTGTGGGACAAAGGACTACTCGGCTATTTTCAATAAATATTTTACTTCTGTACATGTTATATAAATTGATTCAAGGAACAACCACAAGCATTTTCAAAAATAATTTGTAATGAAAATTTATATTCATTTTATGGAAACAAGCCAAATTAGTTCACACAAGCATGAAAGAAGCGATAAACATATTTGATAATCCTGCGCTTTATGGTTTGGTCAAATAACATGCATTTATGTTAAACAATATTTTTAATAGCAGAAAGTGAATTTGATTAATTGATTTTATAAACTAACAACCATAAAATAATATAGGATAAATTACAGAAAACCCCCCTTACAAATAAAAGCACTCATAAAACCTTCTCACTTTAAAAAAATTATCACTTAACCCCTATGTAACTTATTTTTGACTATTTTGCCCCTAATGTTTAATTTTGTTTTTAGAAAAAAGGCTTTATATTATAAGACAAAAATTAAGTATTTTATGTTTTTAGCAAAAAAATTAAGAAAATTTTCTATATTTAAAAAAATATAATTATTTTATTTAATTATAGTAATATTATATAAGTTCAGAAGATAAAAAATACTTTTAAAATTTTTGGGAAAAAATATTATGAGATAAAATATAACTTTTTTTGGTTGAGGGGAAAAATGGTTAAAAAAATTAATTTGGGGGCAAAGTGAAAATTTTTCAAAAATTATGGGGTTTAGTGAGTAGTTTTATTTGGGGGGGGGGGGGGGGGGGTTGTTATTGAAGCAAAAGTCAGGGGAATTTTCTGTAATTTACCAATTAATATATAAGATGAAAATAAACCGTGTATCGCACTGAAAAACCTAGTAGATATAGATGAGAAGTGGAGGTTTAAGAAAACGAAAATGATATGTTTATGATGTACATCTCTACCGCACATATTACTCGGTAATATAATAAAGAGTGCATTATTTAAGATGTGCTTATATTAACTTCAACAGATGTTTTACAAAAGGAATATATTGTTCACACTTATTTTTGGCAATTAAAATCTCGGGATCGACCCTACCTAACAATTCAAGAATTGTGAATAAAGAGATCAAGATATAGGATGCGCAAGACCGACTGTAAAAAATAGTATCTAGTTAGAATAGAAATAAGAATACAACAACAATAACAGACCAAGTGCCTCAAGGGCTCCCGCCTAAGCAGGGTCTGGGGGGAGGATGTACGCACACTTACCCTTCAAAGTGTAACCCTGCCAAGAGGCTGTTTCCGAGGACCCCCAACCTTATAGGGTTGGCAACACAATGACTTCCCAGGAGGTCACCCATCCTGGTACTACTCTCGCCTAAGCACGCTTAACTTTGCCTAAGAATAAGAATGACTTTTAGTGTATCAAATAAATTTTTTATAGCAAAAAAGATAACATTAAGATTCAAGATTAGGATATATATATATATACGAAGACACCCACGTATATTTAAAAAAGAGAACACATTTTGGACCACAAATCTCAAACCACTAGACATAATAAAATAGATTAATGTGTGCTTCTCGACTTTAGAAGCACATGACACAAATGCCTGTAAATAAAGTCTTATAAAGCCTTCGTTTTAGTACACAAACATGTGTATTGAACTGGTTAAAATGGAGACATCATACAATTATTGAATCGTTAAATTTAACTGGCTCATACGTCCAACCTATGGAGTTGGCAAATACGAGGTCCGCATATAAGCCCAAGTTAGGTTTTATCTACGACTAATTGTCAATAGGTAGAATAATTTACTAAACTTATACATAGATCTCTTCTTCGATACCATGTTAAATTTAATTGGGTCATAGGCCCCGACTAATGAAGTTAAAAAAAAATGTTTTTCAGCCAAAAATAATACTTTATTGAGTTTTTCATGTGTTGAGCCCATTCAAAAAATCAATTTTAAACAAAAGTAAAATCTATATTTCTACTTTAAACAAAAATAGTATCACTTATAATTTAAGAAAATTAATTTGAAAAAAATAATAATATTACAGTATGGTTAAACATGTATGAAAAGAGAAAAAATTAACTATAATGTCTAATTATTTGAATATGGAAATGGATGCAAAAACAGACTATCTTAAGAAAATAGCGGCAGCGGGAAGGCCAGACAAGTATACACGAGTCGGCGATATCATGACCGAAGAGGTAACACTCACTTGGGGCTCCTTTTCGCTAAGGAGTCAACTTTAATAAAAGCATAAGCTGATGAGTGAATGTTCATGAATGATTTTATACTTTTAACACTTTCAATTATCATATTTCGGAATAGGGACGGCAACAACCACTCAAATTTATACATGTTACCTTACCCACCATGAGTGATACCCATACTAACTCGGATACAAATTCATATCAATACTTGCTTCGCTACCTGCAGCTAGGTGTTCAGCAAATATCCATTACCCTCCCTACAAATTTACCACATTATTTGATAAATACAAAATATGTATACTTTTTAACTTTTAGATTAATTAAAGATAATTTTGGGAGGATGATGCACTGTGGATATGGGGCGGATGTGGTGTGTACGGTACGGGGCAAGTACAACATGAAAAGCATACCCATTCTATATCTGTGCGAGTATTTCCGCACAAGTTACCCGTACCTATTCGCCGCACTTGCTCCCATACCGCCCTCGTTGCCATCTCTATTTCTGAAATACAAGCCCAAAGGTTTTCTAATTTCGGAAAATATGTTTAAAATACGGGTTTTCCTATCTTAAGTATTGAGAAACACCGGTAGATTGATTCGTCGCGCTTAGTCTCTGTTTGATTCATTATGCTTTTATGTAATTTCACAATAGATATTACTTCTGTGAAAAATGTTATGCTCCACCGAACCACTTGAAAAATGGTGTATAAAGCATTTCTTAATTTGCAGATTTTCATATATTTTCCATGGTTTGTGAGTTTTTTCCGTTACAATACAAACAAATTTTAAAAAAAAGTGAGTGTTTAACCCAGGAGTCACGGGTTTTGTTTTATCATTTAGGTGCCTTGATTATTTAGATAAATAATTAGATATCATAAGATTTAAAAAATTTATCACTTAAATACTCAGTTTGAATCCGATGATTTGTCTGGGGAAATGCAAGAGTAGACCATATTTTTTTGGCCAAAAACACAAGTTCCTTTGTCGAATTCAATGATTTTTTTATCATAAAGTAATGATATAATATATAGACATTTTTTAATAGAGTCTTGTAATGTTTCTTGATAATCCGACGATTTTTTCAAATAACCCTAATGACGCACATAAAATTTGCCAAAAATTTATGCTGCATCAGCGTTTTTTAGTAAAAATTTATTGAATTTCAATAAAAATTCATTGGTATTTGGAAATTAATATCCAAGTAATAAAAAATTTCCAAATTATATTTTAATAGAACAAGCTCAATAATGATATTCAAATGTGTTCAAAAAAGTATTATAATATTCATAATTTGAGGTATCGAAATGATAAATTCTTAAGAATAAAAAAATAGTATTTTTTATAAGCAAATGTGTATCCAGATGACAATTTTTAAAGATGATTTTGGATTAAAAAAAAAAAAAAAAAAACTAATTTTATGGTGGGATTTGAGCAGAATAAGGTGATAGCAGTGACATCTGATACAAACTTGCTTCATGCAATGCGGATAATGACAGGTTACTCCTTTCCCATTAACTTAGACCAATTTGGTAATATGACACCATTTAAAAAAAAAAAATTAGAAATCTAACATGTCAGTAAAAAAATTTTAACAAAATGCCACACTTTATTGGACAATTCTAATACATGCCATTTAAAATGGCGTGCATATGCATGCTATTTGAAATAATGTGCAATCAATTAGGACTAATTTATCAAATTATCACAATTTGAAAAAAAATTAGGAGCATATAAAGCATGCAAGCTTTTTGAAATGGAGTGCATAAGCCAATGATTTTTTGGAAAAATAACACTTATTCCTTTTATCTTATACTATTATTATTATATATTTTAGAACTCGGAAACAGCCTCTCTTCAGGTTGACACCCTGAAGGGGGAAGGCTGAGTACATCTACCCCCTAGACCCTACTTTTGTGGGAGCTCTTGAGGCACTGGGATTGTTGTTGTTGTATTATATCTTTTAGAAAATTAGACATAATAGGTAAGCAACATTCCCAACACCCAAAGGGCTCTCATTTAAGCAGGGTCTAGGGGGATGAATATACACGGCCTTTCCCCTCCAGGATGGTACCCTAAAGATATGTTGTTTTCGAGTTTCCTCAACCTGAGGGGTGAGGACTTCCCAGGAGGTCACCTATTCTGGTAAAATTAAATATAATATGTGCCTTTTTAATAATGTATGATTTTTATTTTTTTTTTACTAAAAATGATTTTAAGTTTTAGGGGCAGTTTTAAGAACTTATCCATTTTTTTTAATTTTTAATGCTTACACTAAAAATTTATTAAATTTTAAAAATTTTCAATGTCATGCCTTAATGTGACGCTGCTAATATCCATTGGTTTTTGGTCACTTAAGATTATTTTTTAAAATAGGAAAATTATTATTTAAATTTTTAGATATTTAAATATTATTTCAATAATTAAATAGTTAAAATTTATTTTAAATGTAACTTGAACTTTATAAAATTATTTTCTCTTCTTTTTTTTTTTCTTAAAGTTGTGTCAGAAAAAACTAATGAATATTAATGGTAATAGTTGCGACATTGAAAAATTAGAAAATGTAGGTAATTTTTTTAAAACCGCATCTAAAACTTAGGTAGTTCTCTGTAAAATAATTTTAGTAATAATTAAAAGCAATGGTAAAAGCCTTCTTCCCTTAAACAATGACAAAAAATATCAATTTAAAAATAAAAAGATAATCAAATCCTAATCATAATCTAGTATAAAATGATATGATATCAGAATTAATTAATTTTTTTTAAATACGATAAAGAAGTTACATGAGTTGCTTTTCTCTTCCTCATTTCTCCAAATGTCTCTCTCCGTACTTCAATTTCCGCTTCAACTTTCGTCTTTGTTTTATTTATTTTTATTTATTTTTTATTTTTTTTACAGAAAACCACATTCGGCATATACCAGTAATAGATGGAAAAATAATTGGCATGATATCAATTGGAGATGTAGTGAAAGCAGTAGTAGAGCAACAAAGTGGAGAAGTGAAGAGACTAAATGAGTTCATTAGAGGAGATTACTACTAGAATTTACTTTTAAAATTCAATTTATAAATTTGTTGTTCATAAACATTTGAAGAAATATAATATGGACCCGTATCGTGTATATATACATAATTTAAGCAAAAATGACTTACGGTGTCGGTTTTATATTTCGCAATTGTACTTTAATCTATTTTTTAGTTATTTAAAAGATGTTGACGTAGTGGCTTGTTTTCCAACCTCTTAAATAAGAGTTCTTTGGTCTACAGCTTATTGGTTCATTTTCCTAAGTATGTGTTGGTGTCCCGTTTTAAGGAAAAATATGTTATACCAGTTAAGGTTGGAGATTGATGGTCTCCCAAAACAGACAAATTATAGTTGGAATTATGGAGGTTCTTGTTTGTGACTCTTCCTGTCAGTTACAATTTATAAAGGCCTATAAATAGGGACATCTTATGCCATAGTTTGGTAGGGGTGAAACACAAGGGATAAAAATATAGTTTAAACTGTGGGAGGTAAGGTGTGAGTGTAAGACTCTGTTGTAATACTCTTGTTCCTATACTGAAATTATGTTGCTCCCCCTCCATGGACGTAGGCTTTACTAAACCACGTAAATTCCGTTGTCTAAATCTTTTCCCCAATCCCTTTATTAAGTTTGCTATTTCGGTTTATGGTTCGGTTATGTGCGGGTGGTCCTATCAACTAATATCTTAGATTGTATTAGTTGTTGTTAAGTTCCTAACAGTACCCCTTACCAATGGTTAAAATAAAAAAAAAAAAAAAAAAAAATCTCTTGTTATATTGTATATTGAAAAAGGAAAACACAATCTTATATGATATTCTGGAAAAAATGGTTATGGAGTGTGAAATAACCTATAATTAATTTTATATATTTTTTTTAAGGGAAGTTACTCACATTTTAAGATGAATATTATGTTACTCAAATGAAAGCTTAAAAAGCAACATTTTCAATGTCCCAAAGGTTCCCGCCTAAGCAGGGTCTGGGGGGATGGATGTACGCAGCCTTGGTACTACTCCGAATGGAGGTTGTTTCTGAGAACCCCTAATCTGAGGGGTGCAACACGAGGACTTCCCAGGAGGTCACCATCTTGATACTACTCTCGCCCAAGCACGCTTAACTTCGGAGTTCTAATGGGATCCGGTGTTTGCGTGTTGGTACCCTCTTAGGTTATTCAAATGAAAACTACGCGCCGGTCCTCTTCCCTCCCGTTAATTTTTCTTTCTTCTTTTTTCTTTTCTAGTTTCGCTTGAATAAATGGGTTCCCCTCATTGAACTCATTTGTCCCGGACCAGACAAACCCTCCTGTGACAGCACCACTCTCGTGCCAATGCCCGCTCTCCCCGCAGATCCGGTCTAGCTGGGTTCGAATTTTGTTTCGTTGATGTGAACCACCTGACCCACCAACAGTTGACGCTCCCAAACGATATAATTCCTCAAGAAGCCTCTAGGCAACCCGTTGTCTCTCACCCGCATTTCTGGATTCTCTTTCCCCTTTCCTGTGTTTTGGGCTTAGTATCCCTCCTGTCTGCTCCTGCCTAATACCTTGCTCGCACTGCGGGAGGGGGGAGATTTTCCCTTCCTGTCCTCCACCCTTTCCGAGGTCGTCGTTTCGCCTCCTGTTTGGTGTTTCTGGGTGTGTATTTGCTTCGGCTCCATCCGTTTCCCAGCTTGTTCTGGTCTCCTCCTGTGTTTGTGTGTTTTCCTGGTGTTGTTGTTTTGGTGCCTATTATTTTTCCTTGTTTGTTCTGGTCTTTTTTCTGTACCCACTACCGTTTACGAGGTGGCTAAGGACTCGCCTAGTCGAGTTGCTTGTATGTATTACGACTACACCGATAATTATCGAAAAAAGGGGCTTCGAACAAATTATATCTCAAACTAAACCATCTCAGCCTTGAGTAGGGGCAATCTAAGCTTTAACAAACCAACCTCAATCACGAGCGCGAATGAATGACAAGAGTTATTATGGCAAAGGGAGAAGAGCCTCGACAGATGATTATAAGGGGAATAATGTTATTTAGTTTTTGTGCTTTTTTCCTACCAAAGAGGGCACCAATACGCCATCATCGGATCCTATTAGAACTCTGAAGTTAAGTGCGCTTGGGCAAGAGTAATACCGGAATGGGTGACCTCCTGGGAAGTCCCTCAGGTTGGAGGCATTATTAGGAAACGGTTTCTCTTCAGGTTGACACCTTGAAGGGGGAAGGCTGCGTACATCGCGCCCCCCCCCCCCCCCCCGCCCCGGGACCCTGAGTAGGCGGGAGCGCTTGAGGCACTGGGTATATTCTTTCCTTTAGTATTTGTGCTTTTTTCTGTATCTCAAAGGTACTCAATTTGTAGGAAAAATCTTTCCCTTTGAGCAACTGCCAGTCAAGAAAAATGGCTGAATATGAAGGAGCAAAGAATTCAGCTATGTTATGAAAAGTACGGTATTTTTAGTGGGTGTTTGGTAAGCAGAGCCAAACTCGGGCTCTCAAAGAAACAAAATAGGCCCTAGATCGAGACTAGCGATGGCAATTGGACCCAAATCCATGGATAGCCATCCAACCGATCCATTTTTGATGTATTTAGATGTGAAAAATGGGTTCTAAATGGATTTGTATTTATATGTTGATAAATGGATTTTAGGTTGGGTTGGGTTGGGTTGGATTTGGTTGACATTAAATCCAATCTAGATCCGACCCAAATTCGACCCGAAATTATATTTAATGTATAAGGATTATTGGTTAAGAGTTTAATACCTAATATTATATTACTATAATTATACATATTAAATGCAAAAAAAGAAAAAAAAGACATAATAGTTAATCCAAATATTAACTTCTATGGTGCAATTATTACATTATTATTATTATACATATTAATAATAAAATTATAATATTATAATTTTTTCTAAGGTTCAAATAGGTTATGGATTTGGATCGGGTGTCTGTTCCATCCGATGAATTTTGATTTGGGTTGAATTTTTATAGAATAAATGGGTTTTTCTGGATTCGGATTGGGTTGGTTTTTCTGGGTTGGATCTGGATGGAAGCAAATCTGCCCCAAATCCGACCCATTGTCATTCCTAATTGAGATAGCTTTAAGGTTCCTCGTTTGGGATGATGAGGACCTTTCCTCTTTCCTAGTATGTGTGCGAGGTGTTCTTAGGGACATTGTGCGTTACTCTTTATCTAACCCGTGCATTAAGTACTTGGTCCTAACGGCTGACTAACCCTTTTAGTTCACTCTTGGAAGCATACTCAGGGCTACAAAGGATGGACCTGGCATTTGAACTTGAAGGGGTGAGTAAATCTTATATTCTGTGCTCGGTGGTTGATGTGTCGTGTCTTGAGATGAGCGGTGTGATCCTGTTTTCTTGTTTTGTGTTTGCTTTTTTGGTCCCAATGTTGTTGCGGTCAGACTCAGGCTTCGCCTAGCTAGTGGCCTGCTTGTGTAGTGACTTTGTCGCAATTTATCGAAAAAAAAGTAGGGTTAAAATCATAAAGGTGAGTAAGAAGCCTCAGAAGACTAGAGGGATTAGATTGGACTTAAGGGGGATAAGCCAGCGAGTAACATGTCGAAGATAATGAAGGCGAATATGGACACTTCTGAACCTTACTTGGCCGCTTTTGCACAATGACATCCTTCTTGCCCACGCCCTCTTCCTTGAAATCCTACACACTCAATACCCCAATTCTTGATGGAGCTTTTGTACTTAGTGATAAAATTGGGAACGTGGGAAATTCATTTCATTGTCGATACTAAGTCAATGGTTAGTAGCTCAATGACAAGCCTAGATTGTTAGCCAAGAAATGAATTTCCCTCCTTTTCTATTTTGTCACAACAACTATAAAAACAATTGTCGGGCCAAAAAAAGGACATAACGCACTGTGCTGTGCTGCATCGTGGCGGGCCGTGCATGCATGCGGTCCTCAAAACTCGTTTTGAGCCTCCAAGACTTTACCAAGTGAAGGGAGAAGGGATATATAAACTGACTCTCCTACTCTTAAAATTTTATATGCGACAAGGAGTATTCAACAAAACTGAAGCACCCTATTTAACAAAAAAGAATGTTTTTTTTTTTTTTTTTTTTTTTTGGTGATTATGTCATTTCCTTTAATATGTCACTAATAATATCCATTTGGAAGAACTTGCTTTAATGAATAATAGTAAGTCATGATCTACTTGAAGTTGGGCTTTTATCACTTGTAATTATAGAGAACTAGATATCCTAATATAATTTAAAAATTAGGGTTATTTGTATTAAGGTCCCTATACTTTTTTTTATTATGTCAATTTAATCTTTTATACTTCTAATTGTATCAATTTAGTCCCTCTACGATTCAAATTGTGTCAATTTAGTCCTACACTCAAATTCAAGTTAAATTATTGATACAATTTTTTGTGACACAATTATATTATATGCAAAAATTTACTAAAAATCCATCCTTTGATGAGCCAACCTATGGCCGAATCATTAAAAATTTCATTAAAAACTTAACATAAATTTTACTTTAGGGACCAAATTGACACAATATTAATTGTAGAGGGACTAAGTTGACACAATTAAAAGTACAAAGACTAAATTGACACAATAGACAAAGTATAGGGACTGTTGGTGTAAATAACCCTAAAAATTATATTACTTGACTACTTGCTAAATTCTTTTAGAAAGAGGTTAAAGCAAAACATGTTTCTCGCAATCTATAGATGTCGTTTAGAAATCCATATTCTTTCAAAAATATTGACACAAAAACATGGTTATGGGAAAATATAGGTACATTCAATTAAAATCATTTTTGTATTGTCCTAAAGAATTTGCGCCCATTATGACGCATATATATATTGTCAGAACTTCACACTACATCAGTATATTCCAACAAAAATTCATTGTACTCCAATAAAAGTTCACTGGATACTAGCTGGGTGGTACCAACTAATAAAGTTTTCAAACATAAAGCCATCTCATTGTGTATATCAAAGTATTATGGTAACTAAGTCGTAAGTGTTACTTTTAGATGACTTTATTTTTATAATTATCGGCATAGCAATACAGACAGGCATCTTGACACTTTTAGATGACTACGAACTTGTTTACTATTGTTTTCTATTTGTAGTACTATGACTTTCTAGAAGCTAAAACGACATCTCTAGAAATGTTTTCTCTTATTTTTATTTTTTTCTATTTTTTCTTATTTTAGTCAAAACTAAAAATAGAAAAAAAAAAAGTATTCTTAAAACGAAAACAAAAAAGCTACTAGAACACAATACCATTCTTACCCTATGTGATACAAATATAAGTAACATTGTTGTATGAATGACTTCAATTGGAAGAATATTTGCAAGTCAAAAATAGAAAAATGATTTTGTCACCACATAAATCATAAGGTTTCATTTTCTTCAGTTTTTCCTCTTTTTTTTGATAATTGAGAATTTATTCATATAGAATGAACGAAAACAAACTACCAAACACACACGCGACTTGAACAAAACATACCACACACATGACACCACAACACCTAAAGCACCGAACCAGAAACAACCACCAACGCCGAACCAACACAACAGGGGCGCAAAAAAGGTGCCACACAAACCACATTTCCTAATTAAACAATGGTACAAAAAGTCTCCTCTTTTTTTTTTTTTCCCTCTAGAAATCGTAGTTATGCAAGAAAAATGGCTTCATCAGAAAAAAAAAAAAAAAAAAGGTATTTTCTTATTACTTATTTAAAAAGTCTTATCCGAACTAAAACTATATATTCTCGAAGGAAAATTATACAATGTACGAGTAATGATCACATTGATGTCCTTTCTAGCCAATCTCTACAGTGATTGAATCAACTGTCGTTTCTGTATTCATAGCAGTTATATTAGTTCCATTGTTACAATACATTTCACGTAATTCACGGAACCTTGAAGAATCTTGGGTGCACAACAAGCCAGATTCTCATAAGCTCGAAGAATCATGGGTGCATACTCAACCCAATTCTTGTAAGTTCGAAGAATCTTGGGTTGATAGCAAGCCTATTTCTCGTAATCTTGAAAAATCATGGGGTAGACGACTGGACTCAAAATTTGACCACCATGAAGAACAAAGTGGAATGCAAGCCTAATTCTCGTAAGCTCAAGTATCCATAGTGTACAATAAACGTAAATCTCGTAATCTCGAAGAATCTTGGGTGGATGGCTTGACTCAAAATTTAAACTTTGTGAAAACCAACATAGTCAATAAGCATGATTCTCATGAACTCGAAGACTCTGGGCTGCACAATAAGCCTGATTCCCGAAATCTTGAAGAATCTTGGGTGGATGGTTTGAATTGAATTTTAAATGCTGCGAAGAACAAACAGAACAACAAGCTTGGTTCTCTTAAGCTCGAAGAATCCTGGGTGGACGGTTTGAATTAGAATTCAAACACTGCGAACAACAAAGATGACAACAAGCCTAGTTCACGTAAGCTGGAAGAATCATGGGTGGACAGTTTGAATCAGAGTTCAAACGCTGCAAACAACAAAGAGAACAACAAGCCTGGTTCCCATAAGCTGGAAGAATCCTGGGTGGACGGTTCGAATTAGAATTTAAACGCTGCAAAAAACAAAGAGGACAACAAGCATGGTTCCCATAAGCTTGAAGAATCTTGGGTGGATGGTTTGAATCGCAATTTAAGCGCTGCGAACAACGAAGATGACAACAAGCCTAGTTCCCGAAAGATGGAAGAATCCTGGGTGGACGGTTTGAATCAGAATTTAAATGTTGTGAACAACAAAGAGGACAATAAGATTGGTTCCCATAAGCTCGAAGAATCCTGGGTGGATGGTTTGAATCAAAATTTAAATGCTGCAAACAACAAAAAGTACAACAAGCTTGGTTCCCGTTAGCTGGAAGAATCTTGGGTGGACGGTTTGACCAAAAATTTAAATGCTGTGAACAACAAAGATGATAACAAGCCTGGATCTTGTAAGCTAGAAGAATCCTAGATGGACGGTTTGAATCAAA
This sequence comes from Simmondsia chinensis, assembly GCA_018398585.1. Classification (NCBI taxonomy): domain Eukaryota; kingdom Viridiplantae; phylum Streptophyta; class Magnoliopsida; order Caryophyllales; family Simmondsiaceae; genus Simmondsia; species Simmondsia chinensis. Next base: position 3,902,198 of record JAGTTD010000026.1, on the reverse strand, counting down.
ATTTAAACACTGCAAACAACAAAGAGGACAATAATCCTAGATAAATGATTTGAATCAAAATTTAAACATTGCGAAGAACACAAGAGAGCAACAAGCCTAGTTCTTGTAAGTTTTAAGAATCCTAGGAGGAAAGCAAGCCTAATTCCCGTAATCTCAAAGAATCCTAGGTGAAAGGCTTAACTTAGAATTTAAATGTCGCAAAGAATAAAGAGAACAGCAAGCCTGGTTATGATAAGATCAACGAATCCGAGGTGGACAACAAGTCCAATTAACGTAAACCAAGGTACGACTTCAGTGATGAACTCGCCAACTCACTCGCCGAGCACGAGAGTCAGTGTTAGCGAGTAAAGGATTTTGGAGAGTAGGAAGACATACGCTAGCAAGAAGGGCACCATCTAGAAGCTCCAAGTTCATTTTGAGATCAATATCACTTTGTATTACATGTTTTTCTTTTATTCCTTCTAGAAGCCAAGATCGTAGTTAGAGCATGATTGTTTTCAAGTTTTTAGGTCTTTAAGACATGTAATCTTACTAGGAGTAGGAATTGTATTGAGTTTAGAAGAGTACAAAAATTGAGCATTTGAGTTATTTCCAAGAGTTCCAAGTAGAGTCTATTACTTCGCTCTTCTTAGCTTTAGCAAGCTGAATCAGAGGAAGACCATTAAGTCCATCTCTTCCATCCCATTTTGAGTAGGCAACTGCATCAGTTTTGACATAAGAGCTAGAATATTCGACCATGGCCCAGGGGATGCGAAGATATGTGCTTGCTGGAGTGACCTATAAGAGGGAGGATGCCCGTCGAAAAAAAAAGTGATATTTGAGTAGATGGAAGGGAGATTTTAGCGTACTGAGTTGTCTATGGGGCAACTAACCATGGCGTTCTATCAAGATACTCAATCTTAGAATCCATAGAGCATGAGTGATGAGGAAGACATAGAGGCAAGTTTCGTTTAGTGGGGACGGCATCAATGGGTCCAATTGTAGGTGCGAAAGTAAATATTAAGACACAGCTGAGTATTATGAAGACAAGTGCCAAGAATTTGAAATCAAGGTTGAGATCTTGGAGTTTGAAGGTGGGACCTAGCCAGAAGAATTAATATATTGGCCGGTGTCTGTTGAAGAGGTACTTTAATTCAATGAGGTTCTCGAGTAGAAGCGGGTTCCTTCACTTATGAATAGGTTGATGGGAAGGGTTGCCTCCTAGTAATAACCAATCAAGCACACAAGGTTGACATAGGATAAGTGTAAGATTAAACCCTTAGAGAAGATGAAGAATCACATGAGACAAGGCATTTTACCCTACAATCACATGAGGCTTTTGTACCAAAAGCTCTAGAATTTGTCTTGAAGTTTACATTGTTGGGTTCTACGCATTGATGGCTAAGAATGTCTTGGATGAAAAGCAATATCCATTGGCGGATAGGTTTATTGGTAGGCTCAGGGAGTCATTCCAGTAGATATTGATCATATTTGACATTTTTTCCGTTTTATAGGCTTACCATAGAGCCCTACAGGTGGAGAAGTGGCAATGGTGCTGACACAGCAATGGGACTTGGAACAGTCGGCTGAGTTGTTGGGAAGCCTATCAATAGGGACTCCCTAATAACAATGAAATCAATAACTTACTAGAGATCCATCCATTGACTCAATTTAACCCAACACGTGGCCGAACTATTAAAAATTTAATTAAAATTTAACACAAATTTTACTCTAAGGACCAAATTGATACTATTTGAATTGTACAAGGACTAAATTAACACAATAATGAAAGTACAAGGACTTTTGACATAAATAACCCTTAAAAACACCAAAAAGTTGTAACTTCTGCAAATAATTAAATTATATTAATATAAAAGGATTTGAAATTAAAGATAAAAAGTATTATATGTTACCTATTAAAATTAATCATTTATTTTAGATGAGGATGTAAAATATTAATTAAAATTATATCAAGTTACTTCATTATATTAATTATTATGATAGTGCGGTAAATTTTTAAGTTACTCATCTCCGATTATCTCAAACCCCCAAATACAAAATGCCCACTTCACCGGACCACAAGTTTTGGAAAACTCTATGAAAGAAACCTAAACAATGATGAAGAAAAATATTTTCGAAAAAAAAAAAAACCCTAATGATGGGTTATGGGTTTTGCCACGAAAATTCCACCGACGAAGCGATAAAGCACTAGCTACGTCCGCCAACACTGTGACTAGTGAAGCTTCCAACATGAGCCATATTGACTTCTTACACTTTTAGCATCTGCATCTTGCTCCGTTAAACACTTTCATTGGGAAAAGAGAACAATGACAAAGGAAGAAGAAGAACATAGGGGAGAGAGAGACTTGAAGCATTTAACGCGAGAGAAAGGGAGATGTCGGTCAGGGAAACAGGAAAAGTAAAAAGTGGATGTTGAAGAATGAGGTTTCGCTTCTGATAGGTGTTATATAAGAAAAGTAAAAAGTAGCCTAGCTGTCATATGGCATTAAAAATAACATTTTCACTAAAACCAAAAAAAAAAATAAAAGTCATAAAGTAAATAGTTTAGTTGTCACATGACATTAATAATAACTTTTTTCAGTAAAACAAAAGAAAAAAGAAAAGTTAGCGGCGCATGAGGCGTCAGCCTCACCCGCACCACACTTTGACCATAAGGCACATGCCTCCACATGCTTTAATGAATGTGCCTCGCCCAAGGCCATGCGAGGCGACCCCTTATGCACCTCGCGCCTAAGGCGCGCTTTTAATAATAATGATAGGGACAATTTGGGAGACCAACTAGTCAAGCAGCAAAGAAAATAACATCCGCGACTAGGCTTGTAGTTCGAGGACGTGTTGCTTTGTGTGTGGAAAGATTGGAAACCATGCTATTAAATGACGTAAAGGTGAGAAGTACAACAAGGGGTTGTACATTGAGGGCGTCGAAGCCTGTGACAGTGAGTTAGTTGTTGAAGAATTAACCGGCGAGGAGGAATTAGTCAGAGTTAGGGACATGTACTTATGGTAAGTTTTGTTTTCTTTGCTCCTCATGCGATTGAGGGAGATGCGTGGTTGACAAACTACATCTTCCGGACAACTTGTACCATTGGCTATAAGGTATGTTGCCTAGTGATTAATTCCGATAGTTGTGAGAACATGATCTCTAATGAAGTCATCAAGAAGCTTGGATTGAAAACAAAGGCACATCTGAATCCTTGCTTCCTTGGATGAAGAAGGGAACCTAGGTAACCATATCTTAACGTTGCTTAACTAATTTCTCTACTAAGGCAAAATATCAGGATGGGATATGGTGTGATGTAGTCACCGTGGACTCTTGCAATCTATTACCTAGACACCCATGATAGTATAGAAGAGGGGCAACCCATGATGGATGTAGTAATGTACATAGCATCCTATTTAAGAGGACAAAGATAGTATTACTTCCTAAGGAGGAGGAGGAACGCCGAGTGGCTTTGACCAAGAATCTCAACCTTCAGTCTAGACACATGTTTGCTAAGGAATGTTGCCTGACCTAGATTGTGTATGTTCTAATAGGTAAGGAGCGTTTGATAGACCTTGGAGGGATGATGAATGAATTGAGGACTTGTTAATATAGCCTGCAAATGTCTTTTTGGAGGAATTACCCGATTCTTTACTGCTATTGAGGGACAATAATCACAAGATTAATCTTGTGTCAAGTGTTGTATTACCAAATACGCCTCATTGTCAAATGAGCTCAGCAGAGGATGAGTTTCTTAGGTGCCAAGTGGAGGAGTCACTCGCCCGCAATTTCTACGAGAAAGTATGAGTCTATGTATTGTTCCTTCCCTGTTGATACCAAGCTAGGATGGCACAGAGAGGATGTATGTTGACAGCAAAAAATCTTTTAGGATTGATGATTTTCTAGATTGATTTAGTAGTTCAAATAGATTTAGTAAGCTAGACTTCAAGAGTAGTGCCATCAAACCCAAATCTCACCAAGGGATGAATGGAAGATGGGATTGGTTAAGCCAATCGGGTTGTACATGCTCTGAGTACATCCATATGTTTTATGAACTACATATTACAAATATACATTGTTCATTGTAGTGTGCTTTGATGATTTATTAATCTACAGTTCTAGTAGAGAAGCACATCCACAACACCTAAGGGCATTACTCAGTACTTTGAGGGAGAAAAACTTGTTTGTTGCCATGAAGATGTGTGTGGCCATGCCTAATCGAGTAATATTCCTCAGCTTTGTAGTGTCCAAAATGGCATAGTGGCAAATGAAAGTAAAGCGGGAGCAAATGGCCATAACTGAGTATGCTGATTGAGGTTTGTGGTTTTCACAGCCTTACTTCTTCTACTAAAGATATATATCACACTTTAACACAACTACGACACCTATCACATACTACATGAAGGAAAGGAGTTTTGGGAAGATGCCAAAGGTGTCAAACATCTTCGAGATGATCAAGCAAAATTTTACCATAATACCTGTGCTTGCATCACGAGATTTCTTGTGCATGCTTGAGTTATGTACATATGCTTTGGAGATAGAAATTGGTATATTACTTGGCTAGGAGAGAAGACTGATTGCCTACTTTAATTAGAAAACTAGTGGGAGTAAGTTGAGGTACTCGATGCATGATGTGGTGCTTATGCCATGGTACGGGCACTTATACCATGGTACATATCTCACTAGCAGGGAGTTTGTATTATACTCAAATAATGTTGCACTAAAGTATATCAGTATTTAAGACAAGTTTTCTAAGAGGCATGCAAAGTGGCTAGGATATATTCGACATTTTTACTTTGTCCTTAGGCATAAATCTGCAGCATAGAATAAGGTGGTAGGTGCCTTAATCCTAAATTTGGGGCATACAATGAGAGGCAAACCAAGGAGCGGCACTAAGTTACTCACCACATCAATAATTCCCCTTAAAGAGGAAAGAACTGTTCATACCCACCGTAAGTCTCAGACATAAGGTTATCGAAGAGAAGTACAATGAGGGACACATTGTTTAAGCCAAAAATGTATTGTATGTTGACAAGATTTTTGTCATTCTTCACGTGTTTTTGAAGATGGCACATTTCTAGGCTTGCAAAAAGGGCGTCTATCGCATTTTTTGTCACAAAGTTGTACTTCAAGGAGGTATACCACCTTCATAGTCTAGCAACTAGCATCATTTTTAATATGGATGTTTGCTTTGTGAATCACTTCTGAAGGAGTCTATGGCAATTGGTGACTACATCTCTGAATTTTGGCACCATTCATCGTTCACACGTGCATGGCCAAATGGAGGTCACTAATCGGTCTTTTGAGAACTTATTGAGGAGTCTTCTAGTTGAGAGCATAAAGGACTAGAATCATAAGTTCTACAAGGCCGAGTTTGCTTGCAACTGCTATTCCAACCGCATTACACGATTTTTGCCATTTCTCATTGATTATAGCTTTGTTCCCCATTCACCACTTCACTTACAACGCGTGTTCCAAATCTCACATGCACACATGGGAAAGTTTAGGATTTTATCACCAACCTACATACTTAAGCAAAACCGTAAGTGTCTACAACAGGAAAATGCAAATTATAATTTACTAGAAGATAGAAAGCTCGAGCAACAAAATCCAAGAATCCAGCCGAAGATCAATACCACATTATTTTACACCTTTGTTTTTTTTTTTTTGGTTGTTGTTGTTGGTTTGTTATTTTTTTTTTTTTTTTTTTTTTTTTTTGCTCCTTCTGGAAGCTAGGATCCTAGTTATAGTCGGACTATTCTTTAAACTTTTAGGACTTTATATTTTTGGATCTCTAAGTCTTGTAATCTAATTAGGAGTAAGAATTGCTATGGATTTAGGAAAGTAACCTATAAAGGAGCTTGTAACTACTTGTTTCGGTAGTTTTTTCTCTTTGTATAAAATTTGAGTACTTGTTTCTCCATTGAATTCTTTCCAAGAGTTGCAATTTGTTTTTATTCCTATTAGGTTTGTGCCTCAAATTCCTAAATTCTACGTGGAGGCAAGCCGAGAGTCCGCCAATCGATCTGCAGAAGAGCCCGATCGAGAGCTCACCGATCGATCGGGAGCCGCATTTTTCACACGAGTATAAATAGCGATGTAGCGTTACATCAGAAAGAATTCAATTCCTTTTGAGTGTTTTCCCTTGCGGCGCCGCACCAAAGAAAAGAGAGAGGAAGAAAAGAGAGGGAGAGAGAGAGAGAGAGAGAGAGAAGGAGTGATTGTAATTCTTCTTTTTCGATTCAATAATAAAAGCTCCAATTTTCGCCCGTGGTTTTCTCCTCTTCTATTGTAGAGGGGTTTCCACGTAAATTGCTGTGCTCTTGTGTTTGATTCTCTTTAGTCTATTTCACTTCTTGATTGTCGTGGTATTTGATTCGAATTCAGTACTTAGGATTTCTGCTTTTCTGCACAAATTGGTATCAGAGCCCTTGTTGTTCGAGTTGGTATAATGACGTCGGCAATCAAATCTGAGGTAGAGAAGTTTGGAGGTCAAGGAAGCTTTAGTTTGTGGCAAGCCCGCGTTAAAAGACTCCTGACCCAGAATGGCTTGAAGAAAGCACTGGATGGAAAAGCGAAGAAACTGGATAACATGACAGAGGCACAGTGGGAAGAATTGGATGATAAGGCTCATACGGCGATACAGATGTGTTTAGCAGATGATGTACTGACAGAAGTCTTGGAGATGAAAACCGCCAAGGACTTGTGGGAGAAGTTGCAAGAGATGTTTTGTCACAAATCAGTCTCCAATAAACTCGCACTAAAGTGCCGGTTATTCAACTTTCGTATGACGGAAGGTACACCATTTAAAAACCATATTAGTGAATTTAATTCTATAATTCAAGAATTAAAAGAATTGGATGACACCCCTAAGGAAGAAGATCAGGCTATGATATTGTTGTGTTCACTCTCTAATTCTTACAAAGGCTTTGTAGAAAGCATGATATATGGTGGTAGGTCAACTATCACTATTAATGAAGTTAAAAGAAATCTAGTAAGTAAAGAGAGAGTTGATAGATAATTGTCTGACTCTGGGAATAACTCTGGTAATGGGTTGTTTGTGAGAGGTAGGACTGAGACTAGAGGGTCTGGAGGTGGAAAGAAGTCTAGGTCTAAATCTAGACGTAAGAACCTATCGTGTAACTTCTGTCACCAGAAGGGGCACATAAAGAAAAACTGTTATAGGCTTCAGAATAAGCAAAAAGATGATAACAGGAATGACTATAAGTCCGCTGAGGCCAGTGTAGTTGAAGGTGAGGGAGATGCTGATGTCCTCCTAGTAGCCGAGTCACAGACCAGATCCAGAGATAAGTGGATCATGGATTCAGGTCGTTCTTACCATGTTTGTCCTAACAGAGACTGGTTCACCACTTATAAGTCAATTGAGGGTGGAGTAGTCTTGATGGGCAATGACGCCGCTTGTAAGGTGATGGGTATTGGAACAGTTCGTGTGAAGATGTTTGATGGTACTATCTGGACACTTAGCGACGTGATACACGTTCCAAATTTGAAAAAGAACCTTATCTCTCTAGGTACTCTTGAGTCCAATGGGTACATGTACACAGCTGAAGGTGGAGCTATAAGGATCAGTAAAGGTGCATTAATTGTGATGAAGGTTAGAAGGATAGGAACCTTGTATGAGCTTGTAGGCTCTATCGTGATAGGGTCTGTGGCTGTTTCTACATCATCTATGACAGATACAGAGATCACTAAGATGTGGCACATGAGATTGGGCCATATGAGTGATAAGGGGCTGTCAAAGTTGAGTAACAGGGGTTTGTGATGCGTCTTATATTTATGCATCTTTTAATTGATATTTTAATTATTTTGCACCTGATTAATTACAGTTCTACACTCATTTTGGCAAGTTTTATGTTTAACATGTTTGAAATTAAAGTTCCAAAAATTGTCAAATTTTGGTGCAAATAAGACAAATTCGATGCGTAAACAATTAAGTCAAGTCAATCGAGATTCGGGACAAGAACGTATAAGCTCGGTCCGCACCGACCTGAGCCCGCACTATTCATCACCCCCTACCTCCAGATCTCATCAAGCCCACTGTCACCACACAGCCCACCACCGCAAGCCCAGCTCCGACCCGACCCACACCGGCCCAACGCCATCATCGTCATAGCCCAAACGCAGCTCAGGCCCAGACCATCGTCACCGAGCCGCGACTCACCTCTGAAACCAACAAGCTCGGCCCTTCATCAACGCACAACCGCCAAGCCTATCAACGCAGCCCAACTCCGGTAGGGTTTGGGCAGCATTGATTATAAAAGGAGAGGCAGCTTGGCCAGGGGCCCGGGGGGGTTTTTTCGTTCTATTTTTCGAGCTCTGTTTTCTAGTTTTTTGGGGGTCTTCAGCCGCTCGGCTTCTCTCTCTCTTCTCTCAGCTTTTATTTTTCCTTTTTTTCCGTTAAATTGGAAGAAAAGCGAAATTAGCGTGAAGATCGACATGAGTTTCTACATCTCCTCCTTCACCGGTTCATCCTTGATGGAGAGCTAACTTGCTCTCTGGAGTTAGATGAAGTCTTAGCCTTTTTACTTTGCATTACTTTTAATTTCGGGATCATTATTTGTCACATGAATTGTTTGATTGTGAGAAATACTATGAAGTATTGTGCTTTAGTTGTTTATTCAATTGATGTGATTATTGAGTTTGTAACCTTTAATTATTGATATTGATATTTATAAATTAGTTCTTTGTGATTTTAGCCTTAGGATTAATTAATCAAGCAATAGTATTAACCAAATTGTTAATTAAAGCCTATCTTCTTTGTGCTTTAGTTAGATAGGATTAATGTGTAATAATTAATAATATTTTAGGTAGAGCCTCTTTTTTCTTATGCTTTAGTTAGATAGGGTCAATATGCGATACTAACAATATTATCTTAGTAGGTTGAAGCTTGTAGCTTAAACCACTACCCATGTGACAATCAATAATCTCAATTTAAGAGTTAACGCAAAAATAATTGGCTAATGATGGATTCAAAATCGTAGGCTTCAATTTAATACACGTTCCCGATTAGAAATAGATTACTTTAGTTTAATTGTCGTTTTCTAGATTAATTGACACAAAAACCTCTCAAACTTATTCAAATCAATTTAGGTCATAAAATAATTTCACGTACTCTTAGTCCCTGTGGTTCGAAACCCTCTCGCCCTGCACTTCAATTAGATGTGTTTAGTAGATATAGTTAAATATTAAATTTTGATAGACATAAAAAAATACATCAAGATTTTGGTGCCATTGCCAGGGACTAGGCAGCGTTTGTGAATTTATTTTTGTGATTTTCTTTGGTTTTTAATTTTCTTTGATTGTTTTTAATTATTATTGTCTCTTTCTTAAAAAAAATAAAAATATAAAAAAAATATTTTCTTTACTTTTCTTAAAAAGGTTATTTATTTATTTATTTATTTTTAAAGTATTATTTATCTTGTGATTTTTGTGCATAGGTTGATTTTAGGATAGTTTATTATTTGTTTTTCTTTTTAAGTGCTTGTTTTGTTTGTTTTGTTAGTTTTAGTTTTTAGTTTTATTTGCTTCTTGTGATTGTGTATTCTTGCACGGTCACCGCTCTTTGTCTCTTGCTCTTACTAGATTCAACCCTGAAATTGAAAGGTCCTGAAGAGACTTTAGAGCCCAACACCAAGCACAAACCGCAATGGCTAACGAGCAACAACCACGTACACTTATGGACTACTTTACTCCCACCACATACGCTTCACCCTCATGCATTAGGTTGCCACTTATAGCCCATCAGTTCGAGCTTAAGCCACATACCATACAGATACTTCCTGCATTTCATGGCTTAGGTAATGAGAACCTGTACACACACTTGGACAGTTTCATGGAGGTTTGCTCAACCTTCAGGATTCCTAGTGTTAGTGATGACGCCATCTTACTTCACCTTTTTTCCTTTCTCTTTAAAGGATAAAGCTAAGTATTGGTTAGGTGCCTTACTTAGTGGGACGATTACTACTTGGACCCACATGCAACAAGAATCTTTTAAGAAATTCTATCTCATTAGTAAGACTAACACTGCCAGGAGAGCCATGAACACCGTCGCCCAACTTCCTACTGAAAAGTTTCATGAGAGTTGGGATAGGTTTAGGGAACTTTTACGAGTCCGTCCGCATCATGATATCCTTAAATGGAAACTAGTCCAAAACTTTTATTACGGATTGAATGAGAAGTGTCAACGGACAATTGATGCCTCGTGTGGTGGTCAGTTCCTTAGGAAGAATGCAGACGAGGCGTGGGAACTTTTGAACTTTTAAATGAGAATTCACAACAATTTGTCGCACATGCACGTCTAAATGCTACTAGGTTAAATAGAAAAATAAATGAAATAGCTCACACCTCCATCTTAGATAAGAAAGTAGATTCTCTTGCCTCTTCTGTAGAGCAGTTAACTTCCCTATTTAAGATGACATTGGCCCCCTCTACTGTACCTAACGGGTCTCATGTTTCGAATATGAATAGTGCTTGCTCTTCATGTTCTAGTGTCTCTCATTCTACACATGACTGTCCCTCTGCTTCACCTTATGTGGAGTGGTCGGAGGAACAAGTCAATGCAGCCCAAGGATTCTCACGAAATGACCCATACTTTAACACGTACAATCTGGGCTAGAGAAACCATCCTTACTTCTTCTGGAGGCAAGGAGGAGAAGGACAATTTGTGCCACAACAATCTTACCCACGACCTCACTCACCTGGTATGACACGACCCGTCGGTTTCCAACCACAAGGGTATACCTCTAACTACTCTCAACCTTCTAATTTGAGCTCCAATTTGAATTTTGAAGAGAAGATCTTGAGTGCACTGAAGGGTCTAGAAGCTAATTCCCAACTCTTCCACTCCCATACACAATTGATCTCAAAGCTAGAAACCCAAATAGGTCATCTAGCTAACACTGTGAATAGGAGAGATGAGGGAAGACTCCCTATCCAAGCTATAGAGAACCCTAGGAACTGTGTGAGACAAGACAACTACCCTTCCCATCAAGAACAAGCAAAATCCATTACAGTGCTTTGAGGTGGGAAGGAGGTTGACAATGGGGTGAGTGATGAGAGTGAAGTACCCATAAGTGGTGAGGGAGAAGGAAAGAGAGAGGAAAGAGAGAAGGAGACCGATAAGGTCACACGCCCTCCTCCCATTCTTAATCTCTTTGATCTCCCTTCCTCATATGTACCGAGAGGGCCCTTCCCCCAAGCTTTAGCTATACCACATCCAAATGGGAAGGGCAAAAAGTGGGAAGACATTTTGGAGATATTTAGATAAGTAAAGATTAACATTCCCCTTCTTGATGCTATTAAACAAATCCCGGCTTATGCGAAGTTCATTAAGGATCTGCCAAACCAAAAGAAGCAATCTAGAGCACATCAGCCTAAAAAAGTGTTTTTAGCTGAGCAAGTGAGCTCTATTCTGAAGTGCAACACTCCAATTAAGTACAAAGACCCTAGTGTCCCCACCATCTCTTGTTCACTTGGAGACTACCCGATCGATAAGGCTCTACTGGACTTAGGAGCGAGGGTCAACATTATTCCTTACTCGGTTTATGAGAACTTAGGCCTAGGAGAATTACTACCCACCACGGTGACCTTGCAGTTAGCAGATAGATCAACTAGGATCCCCCGTGGTGATCTGATTAACGTGCTAGTGAGAGTAGACAAAGCCATGTTTCTTGCGGATTTTCTTGTGCTAGATATGAAACCTTCTAGTCATTCAAAAAACCATATCCCTGTCATTCTAGGTCGGCCTTTCTTAGCGATGGCCAATGCTACCACTAACTCTAGATCCGGGGTAATGGAAGTTAGTTTTGCAAACATGACTATTAGATTAAACATTCTTAAGGCTTCTTTGTCATCAACTAGTGAGGATGAGTCAGAGTGTTTTTGTGTGGACATTGCTGATGATTTGGTATACCAAACACTCTCCTCTACCCTAGTTAGCGACCCTCTTGATGAAAATGCAAAACCTTCTAAAGGGAGTTGGACCCGGACATGAAAAAAGTCCTGGGTTGGGAGAAGAATCACGTTGTTATGGTTCAGGAGGAAATTGTACCAGGCCAGGGGTTGTCTAAGGAGGGTATTGAGCTTGATATAGCTACGATAGATTTGAATGTGAACTCGCCCCCTCCCTCAAATGTGAAGCAAGTTAGAGCCTTTCTAGGTCAGGCGAGTTTCTATAAGGGATTCTTTAAGCACCATGAAAGTTGACTAGACCATTGACTCGTGTGCTATCTAAGGACATATCAGTTGAGCTCGATGAGTCTTGATTGGAAGCTGTTCATAAGCTTCGATCTACACTTTTTGTTGCTCCCGTTAGGCATCCACCCAACTACTCTCTCCTTTCTGAAATCATGTGTGACACTTCTGATTGTGCTATAGATCTTATTTTAGGTGAGCTCAATGAAGTTGTTTCTTTGGTTGGTGCCATTACTTGATCTTCGCTGGACCCATTACGCCCAGCTGAAGGCGTAAAACTTAGCGCTCCTAGGAGGCAGCCTAGGTTTTGTTAATTATTGTTTTAGTTTAGTTTTTGAACTAATTAGTTTCTTGGAGACTTGTTTTATCTCTTTTCAGGATCTTGTCCCGTGTTAAAGGAGTCATATATACATGTTCGCACCGCCTTGTCAGGTTGTATCGCACCATCTCACCTATCTCTTGTGCTTTAATGCTTTACGTTGTCGCATTGAGGACAACGCATGATTTAGGTGTGGAGGTGAGGCTCATTTGCATGTGCTCATTTTTTTTTTTTGGTCAAAATTTTAAAATTTTGGCATCTTTTGTGCATTTTGAGGGTGCATTATAACCGTTTAACCAAGTTTTCCTTGATTGACGCTTATGTTATGATGACAGTGGGATTAATTATTTGTTCTCTTAATTCCATGAAGTTAAATGATTCTATTTCATACTTGTTAATGAGTATTGTTGATCATTGTTGATATTAATGGGTTTTACTCATGCCGCTCACATATTCACTAAGTACAAGATTTTTGTGTTGTGGAAAATCTGAAGAATTTGAGTAAACAATCTTATATATCTTGAGTTTTGCATGCCTGCCCTATTGGCTTATCCTAATCCTTGCCCTTAATGTTATGTAAAGTACTGGTTGGTCAATATCAATTGTAATGATAAAGTACGAGTTGTACAAAAAAAGTCCAAAGATGGACAAAAAAGAAAGAGGAAACAAAAAGGAAAAAAAAAAAAGAAAAGAAAGGAAAAAAAAGGCAAAAGAAAAAGAAAAAGTGAAAACTGATGTACATTCGTGATAAAGATGTTCTTCTTTTGTGCTATGCTGAGGTCAAAATATTTTAAAGTGGTCACTTATATGCCACTTAGAATTTCTCTATGTATAGGCATGTGTTTAGGTGATTTAATGGTGTGAGTGCACAAAACCTTTATATTTGGTTGGAAGCGAGAATTTGAGGAGATTCCGTGACATGGAATCCTATTCACTTTCACTTGTGTGCTTAAATTGCTTGAATAGTTCCTATTAGTCGATACAAGGCTGATGAAATTCTTTGACGAGTTTTGAAATTTAATCATCTGAATTCATAGAATTGAAGAATGCTCTAGACAATTTAATCCTGTCTTGAATTGTAACATAGGTGTTAATCTTGGAAAACTGGGTGAAGGTTGGGATGGTTGGGTTAGTTGGTCACTTGAGTCGTTATGTCTATTCCATACTTTGCTCAAGGACTAGTAAATGTTAGGTGTGGGGTGTTGATGCGTCTCATATTTATGCATCTTTTAATTGATATTTTAATTATTTTGCACCTAATTAATTATAGTTCTACACTCATTTTGGAAATTTTTATGTTTAACAGGTTTGAAATCAAAGTTCCGGAAATTGTCAAATTTTGGTACAAATAAGACAAATTCAACGCGTAAACAATTAAGTCAATTCAATCGAGATTCGGGACAAGAACATATAAGCTTGGCCCGCACTATTCATCACCCCCTACCTCCGGATCTCATCAAGCCTACAATCACCAGACAGCCCACCACAACAAGCCCAGCTCCGACCCGACCCACACCGGCCCAACGCCATCCTCGTCACACACAGCCCAAGCACAGCTCAGGCCCAGACCATCATCGCCGAGCCTCGACTCATCTCTGAAACCAGCAAGCTCGGCCCATCATCAATGCACAACCACCAAGCCCATCAACGCAGCCCAACTCCGATAGGGTTTGGGCAGCATCGATTATAAAAGAAGGAGATGCAGCTCGGCCAGGGGCCCAGGGGATTTTCTTGTTCTGTTTTTCGAGCTCTGTTTTCTGGTTTTTTGGGCATCTTCAGCCGCTCAGCTTCTCTCTCTCTTCTCTTAGCTTTTATTTTTCCTTTTTTTTGTTAAATTGGAACAAGAGCAAAATTAGTGTGAAGATTGACATGAGTTTCTACATGTCCTCCTTCACTGGATCATCCTTGATGGAGAGCTAACTTGCTCTCTGGGGTTAGATGAAGTCTTAGCCTTTTTATTTTGTATTACATTTAATTTTGGGATGATTATTTGTCACATGAATTGCTTGATTGTGAGAAATACTATGAAGTATTGTGCTTTAGTTGTTTATTCAATTAATATGATTATTGAGTTTGTAACCTTTAATTGTTGATATTGATATTTATAAATTAATTCTTTGTGCTTGTAACCTTAGAATTAATTAATCAAGCAATATTATTAACCGAATTGTTAATTAAAACCTATCTTCCTTGTGTTTTAGTTAGATAGGGTCAATACGTTATAATTAACAATACGTTATGTAGAGCCTATTTTCCTTATGCTTTAGTTAGATAGGGTCAATACGCGATACTAGCAACATTATCTTAGTAAGTTGAAGCTTGTAGCCTAAACCACTACCCGTATAATAATCAATAATTTCAATTTAAGAGTTAACACAAAAATAATTGGCTAATGATGGATTCGAAACCTTAGGCTCAAATTTAATACACGTTCCCAATTAGAAGTAAATTACTTTAGGTTAATTGTCGTTTTCTAGATTAATTGACACAAAAACCTTAAATCTATTCAAATCAATTTAGGTCATAAAATAATTTCACATACTTCTAGTCCCTATGGTTCAACACCCTCTCGCCCTGTACTTCAATTTAGATGTGTTTAGTAGATACGGTTAAATATTAAATTTTGATAGACATAAAAAAAAAAAAAAAGAACACATCAGTCTGTTATGTGGTCAGTCAACTAGACTAATGGATTTCTATGAGCACTGTGTACATGGGAAGTAGAAGAGAGTCAGCTTCAAGCAGGTAGTGCATCAGACTAAAGGAACGTTGGATTATATACATTCAGATTTGTGGGGACCTTCTGGAATCGCTTCCAAAGGAGGTTCCGGGTACTTACTAACGTTCATTGATGATTATTCACGTAAAGTTTGGGTCTATTTTCTTAAGCAGAAAAATGAAGTCTATGAAGTCTTCAAGAAGTGAAAGACACTGCTTGAAAAATAGACAGGAAAGCAGATAAAGAGGTTGAGGACAAATAATGGTCCTGTGTTTGTTGAGGGTGATTTTCTGAAATTCTATGAGAACCAAGGCATTGTCAGACACATGACTTGTACAAGTCGACCTCAACAAAACGGAGTGGCAGAAAGAATGAATAGGACGTTACTGGAGAAGGCTTGGTGTATGCTTTGAAATGCAGGATTAGAGAGAGAATGGTGGGCAGAGCAGTTAACATGGCTTGTTAGCTAGTGAATCGATCTTCTCATTCATCGCTTCAGTTGAAGATTCCAGAAGAGGTATGGTCTGATTCTCCTGCTGATTATTCTTATTTGAAGATATTTGGTTGTCCTCCTTATGCTTATGTTAATGATGGAAAGCTAGAGCGTAGGGCCAATATGTGTATCGTTCTTGGTTATACGTCAGGTGTGAAGGGATATTGTTTATGGGATCCAAAATCTCATAAATTTCTGACTAGTAGAGATGTTTCATTCGATGAGTCTACTCTACTACATCCGCCACACACGCCCTCCTTAGTTCGTGAATCAGTTCAGGCACAGAAGCCTGATGACAGTCAGAAAGTTCAGATCAGCAGCAAGTAGTTCAGTTTGAGAGTATGCAGGTGCCTTCAATACAGGTTTCTAATGAGATTGATGAAACAGAAACAGGTCAGCAGGTCGAACAGTATACAATTGCAGGTGGTAGGCAGAGAAGACAGATTAGGCCGCCATAGAGATATTGGTATGAGGAGATGATAGCCTATGCCCTTACTACAGTTGAAACAGTGGAAGACAGTGAACCATCTTCATATTTAGAGATTGTATCGAGATCTGCCTCAGATAAGTGGCTTATGGCCATGCATGAAGAGATGGAGTCTTTGAAAAAGAACCAGACTTGGCAGTTAGTCAAGCCTCAAACAGGAAAAAGAGTCATTGAGTGCAAATGGGTCTTCAAACGAAAAGAAGGCATTTATGGAGTGGAACATGCAAGGTACAAGGCTCGGTTAGTAGCTAAAGGCTACAGTCAGGTATATGGTGTTGATTTTCATGATATTTTCTCACATGTTGTTAGAAATTGTTCCATACGAGCGATACTTGCTTTAGTAGCTATGCATGATTTAGAACTTGAGCAGTTAGAAGTGAAAGCGGCATTTTTGCATGGTGAGCTAGAGGAGAGTATTTACATGCATCAACCTGAAGGCTTCATTGTTGAGGCTAAGGAAGATCATGTTTGTTTATTGAAAAGATCTTTGTATGGTTTGAGGCAATCGCCAAGACAGTGGTATAAAAGGTTTGATCAGTTTATGATCAGTCATGGGTTCTTCAGAAGCAAGTATGACAGTTATATGTACTTCAGGAAGACATATTCAGGTTCTTTTGTTTATCTTCGGTTATACGTTGATGGTATGTTAATTGTAGCTAAGGACATGACATATGTTGATGATTTGAAAGCAATGTTGAAAAGCGAGTTCGAGATGAAGGCTTAGGAGCAGCTAAGAAGATTCTTGGGGTGGAGATCCGTAGGGATTGAAAAGCAGGAAAGTTGTACTTGTCTCAAGAGAAGTACATTGAGAAGGTTATGAACCGATTTCACATGAAGGATGCTAAACCAGTTAGCACTCCCTTAGCAGCTCATTTCAGGCTTTCAGCATTGGATTCGCCTTAGACTGAGGAGGATGTCAGGTACATGTCACAGGTCCAGTATTCTAGTGTTGTTGGTAGTATTATGTATGCTATGGTATGTGCTCGTCCAGATATTGCTTGTGCTGTGAGCAAAGTGAGTAGATACATGGCGAATCCAGGAAAGGAGCATTGGCACGCTGTCAGATGGATTCTCAGGTACTTACGAGGCGCTTCTGATGTTTGTTTGGAATTTGGGAAGAGTAAATGTTGTTTAGTAGGGTATGTTGACTCAGACTATGGTGGAGACCTCAATAAGACGAAATCTACATCCGGTTATGTGTTTTGTTTGGGAGACAGTGCTATTAGTTGAAGAGCTTGTCTACAATCAGTTACTGCACGGTCAACTACCAAGGCCGAGTATATGGCAGTTACGGAAGCGTTTAAGGAAGTTGTTTGGTTGAAAGGTTTCATTAGTAAGATCAGTGTTGATCAGGGTACTGTTAGAATTTACTGTGATAGCTAGTCAGGGATTCACCTAACTAAAGATTAGATGACGCATCATGACAGATTGAAGCACATTGATGTCAAGCATCATTTTATTAGAGATCTGAATGATGAGCGGAAGGTGAAGTTGAAGAAGATTGGCACTGAAGATAATCCAGCAGATATGTTCACTAAAGTTCTTCCCGACAGGAAATTCGAGCATTGGTCAAATTTAGTTGGACTTAAAGTTTCAATTTGTTAACCTCGATGTGGGGGTGTTATTGGAGAAGGTGGAGATATTTTATTTCAGTGATCGAATTTGAGTCAAGGTGGAGATTTGTTAGGTTTATGCCTAAAATTCCTAAATTCTAAGTGGAGGCAAGCCGAGAGTCCGCCGATCGATCTGGAATGTTACGTAAATCAATCCCGCCTGAAGAGAGCTCACCGATCGATCAGGAGCCGCGTTTTTCTCCCTGGTATAAATAGCGACGTAAGGTTACGTCAGAAAGAATCCAATTCCTTTTGAGTGTTTTCCCTTGCGGCGCCGCACCAAAGAAGAGAGAGAGAAAGAGAGAGAGAAAATGAGTGATTGTAATTTTTCTTTTTCGATTCAATAATAAAAGCTCTAATCTTCGCCCGTGGTTTTCTCCCCTCTCGATTGTAGAGGGGTTTCCACGTAAATTGCTGTGTTCTTGTGTTTGATTCTCTGTAGTCTATTTTACTTCTTGATTGTTGCGGTATTTAATTCGAATTCAGTGCTTGGGATTTTCATTTTCCTGCACAGTTCCCTTATTCTTCTTAGCTTTAACAAGTTGAGTGAAAGAAGGTCGTTAAATCCTTCTTTCCATCAAATTTCGAGTAGGCAACTACATACTAATTCTTGTAATCTTGGAGAATCATGGGTGTACAACTTGACTCAAAATATAAACTGTACAAAGAACAAAGTAGACAACAAACTTGATTCTTGTAGCTCAGTGAATCCTGGGTGGACAACAAGCCTAATGCTTGTAATCTCGAAGAGTCCTAGGTGGATGGCTTAACTAAGAATTTGAACTATGTGAAGAACCAAGCGAAGAGAAATCATGATTATCATAGCTCGAGGAGTAATGGGTGAACAACAAGCCTAATTATATAGTCTCGAAGAATCTAGGGTGGACAGCTTGACACATAATTTGAACAATGCGAAGAACAAAGTAGATGGCAAGCATGATTCTTGTAACCTCGAAGATCTAGGGTGGACAACATGCCTAATTCTCATAATCTCAAAGAATCTTGGGTCGATGACTAGACTTAAAATTTCAACTATGTGAAGAACAAAAATGAACAACAAGCTCAATTCCTACGAGCTCGAAGATTCATGGGTGCGCAGTAGGCCTTATTCTCATATCTCAATAAATCCTAGGCGGATGGCTTGACTAATAATTTAAACTCTAAGAAGAAAAAACAAAATAGCAAGCTCAATTTCCTTAAGCTCGAAGAATCCTAGGTGGATGGAAAGGCTGATTCCTATAAGCTCGAAGCATCCAAGGTAGACTACAAGCCTAATTCTAATAATCTCTAACAAGTTGACTCAAAAAATTAAAAGTCGCGGTGAATAAAATGGTGCATGCATTCTCTGGCTCATCTTCCCCTTCTTTGCCCCTAACTTCACCAACCGCATGAAATTCCTGTCACGAGCCACACAGCCCAGTAAAGAGCATGAAGGAATTATCAGTGGCAATAAAAACAACGAGAGATGGTGTAAAAGCTCACTCTAGGCCATGCGAAGTGCCATGGAACGTGCCAAGTTCCTTATATCTTAGGCCTTGGCTTTTTGCAATGATGTTGAGTTAATACATTGTCAGGTGTTACTAATACGTGAACGGTATATTATGGTTACTTATTATATTTAATTTTTAATTAGATTATTGTATATTAATATATTTTTCTAAGTGATTAGGTCATTATACATCCGAAATTTTTTGTATTTTATTTTAATAAATTAGTCTCCTAACAATGTTATTAAACATTTAGTTTGCTCAATTTTTATTCCCCTTTCTCCCATTTCTTATTTCAATCCTTAATATTTGTAATATTCCCAAGCTCGGCTCCAATTTATGGCATGAGTAGAGGTGAACAAAGACCAGTCCATATTGGTGAAATGAATCAAACTGGCTATCTCAATCAAGGACCACAACACTGGATAGACTATATATCGCTCTGGTCTAAAGTCTTGGTGCATTGGCCTAATCAGTCTTCGGCCCATTCGGTTTATTTAAGCCAAATTTTCAATTCAAGTCGGGTTGGTTTATGAGGTTTTCAAGGTCAGAGTTTCTGGTGAAGCTGAATTTGCCACCTGTACCCCCTATCCTTACCCTTACCGCTCTTTACATTGTTGCCAAATAAGGATAAAGCAATCTACCAGTAGCAAACTGATTTTCCAATGGCTACAATGTCAAGTGTCTACTCAAAACCATAGTTAGTAAAATACGGTACATGAATTAAAAGAAATTTAATACGTTTGTGTATTATTCAACTCTATACATAAAAATATTCGGTCAAAAGTTCGTTGAATTATGAAAAAAGTTATATGTGCTTACATTCATGTCTATAACATTTTCTTGGAAAATATTAATAAAGTAAAAAAGAATGTAATTCTATCAATTTTAACTTTTATTTGATAACGTTACCTATAGTAGTCATAGTTTAAAGCATGATATACATAGTAAAAAAAATAATGTATAAGTCAATAGTTTGGGAGATGAAGTGACAAACGTCGTAAACTACAGAATATGGATACTTAATTCAGGCACAAGTGTGATTATTTTTAACTAAACTTTAGCTGTTTATTTTGAAAAAAATACAGATACATGTTATAAAATATGTATTCTATGGCTAATATAAAAAGCACGTATTTTACATATTATTAGCAATCATAAATAAACGCCTTTAAAAGGAATAATATAAATACTTGTTTTAAACACGTCAAGGCATACTATTGGGCCTAAAAGGGCCAATAGATGGTCCACCAAGCAAATCTTGGGCGTTTAAACTACTACGATCTAGAGATGTTTTTTTTTTTTTTTTTTTTTTTTCCCGATAGTCGCCGTATAATACAGGAAAATTCATTCAAGTGGGGCTTGCACCAACCTGCATAATAGCATGTAGCAGATAAAAAAAGTTAAACTAACCAACATCACAGTTAAAAGCATCTGGCCATATATGAAACCAAACAAAAATTAATGAAACGTAATATCTTCGCGCATTTTCGGCCATATATGAATAATTTTGTCCAAAGTTTGTTGACTTAATTAAAACATTACACATAGTAAATAGGACGGTCCAAATCAATAATTTGAGCATTAAGGCTCCGTTTGTTTTGACGGAAAAGTAGAATATAAGAATATTTCTCTTCGGAAAAGTTTTTCCAAGGAAATATCAATTTTGAGTGGGGTTTTCCGTTATTTGTTTCAAAGGAAAACTTAATTTCCCATTGTGATGTTTTCGTGTATGTTTTAAAAAAATATTTTTCACCAATTATTTTATATTTTTTTATAGGACAACATAAATAATAATACAACATATATGAAGTAACAAACTAAAAAGTTAACTATCGAAGCTGTATAAATTAGAAAAAGTGTTTCTTAGGTATTCTAAAATTTGAACATTTATCATCTAAATACTCTGTTATTTTATTATATACAATGAGGTGTCAAGAGATAACAAATTTATCACTTGTCTATATACTGTGTTAAAATGTGGTAAATTTCATTAAAATTCGGCTAAATTCTACTAAAAAATTGATGTGGTATAAATATCATACTATAAAAAGGTTGTCTACATTCTAACAAAAATTACTTATATATTATCAAAACTATGTCATGTTAGCATTTTTGGATAAAAGAAATTATTGCATTATGATATACGATACATATAGATTTCTATTTTCATTTAAAATATACTAAATTTTGGTAAAAGATACCTAATTCATGAGAAAATTTTTAAACTTCAGGGTACATCATTATATATTATTGAAATATTACAATACCTATGTAATAAATGCTAAAAAATTACCTAGATAATTTCCTTCTATAATATTATATAACAATTCAACTTGATTAAAGTTGTTCCGTTGCAACAATAATAAAGTAATATCCAAGTTGCTTTCAATTATTTAGTCTAATTCTTGTCCGATATTGACGTTAAATGTCTACAATGCAGTCTTCATGATTCGATCTCGATTTGCATGATGATAACCGCGGAGGTTTTTGAGCCACTTAGAATCACGACTTCCCCCATTTTGAAAGGGGAGTCATTTTCCCTCATTTGAGGGAAAAGATTTTCCGTCGGAAAATCTTTTCCTTGAGCTAATGATGCGCCAAACAAAGGAAAAGGGGAAAACCACTTCCTAGAATGTGGTTTTCCCCTGAAACAAACGGAGCCTAAGTGACAAATTTAGCAAAATATAAAATATCGATATTCAATTTAGTTATAGGTATTGATTATTGTCAGTTATCATTTATTTAAATTGAAAAAATATAGATACATGTTATAATACATGTATTAGTAATGATATGTGTTGGATATTTTAATAAAAATATATTTTTAATTATGATTTCAAAACTTAATATGATGCAGCCTGAAAAGGAATCTTGGAATTAAGGAGCCTCTAACCCGTTGATCGTACTAAACATTGCCGGATTAAGATGGATCGGCTAAAATTTATTGATTTTGCAAGTACCTGAGCAATAACCTAAAAGACGAACTAGGTAATTTTTACTAAACTATTTCAAAATGAAAACTACAAAGATCAACTCAAACAAAACAATTCATAAAATTATTCAATTCATCAAAAAGTTTCCGAAAACTATAAAGTGCCAACCAATTTATAGACATGCAAAACCCTATTCATAATAATAATATAATTTTAAGAACTGATCCTACTTTAAATCAAACTCTATTACGCCCATCCTTCAAATGGTCTATCTCATGCCATCTCATATCTTCGGCTGTTTTAGATGACATGTATAATCTTTTGAGCCTTGAAATCAAGGAAAAATACGCATAACCTTAGCGGGCTCTCCTTTCTTGGTTGACATAGTTTCATCACTACAACTGTCATCTTCCTTACCCTTAACTTTCTTCCATCTTGAGGTACCGCATGTATGACAACTCTCTTTTTCAGACATTTCACCCCAATACAACATACAATTATTTGGACAAGCATGAATCTTTTCATATCCAAGACCCAACTCATTGATCATTTTCTGAGCTTCATAATAAGATGATGGAAATACCGTAATTTGGGGAAATGTATCAATAAGAAGTCTTAGCAACATCGTGAAGGACTCAGCAGACTAACTATGCATACATTTCAAGTGAAACAAGTGCAAAAGAAATGACAATTTGGAGAATGCGCTACAGCCTGGATATAGTTCTTCATTAGAAGCTTCCAATATTTTCTTATACTTGGCTTTCTCCTTAGGAGATTGGTTGGGTTGTTCAAAAGGAACTTGGTCCGACCAATCATGTTCATCAGACAAATGGGGTTGACTTGTGGAGGGAGGAATATCAACTCCGATACTTTCTCGTAGTAATCCACCAATATCATCTCGCTCTATGGCCCTTCCCTCATTATTATTGGTAGATGTTTGACTATTGCATCTCAATTGTTGAACAATATCTTCTTTTCCATGAAAAATTCATTTCTTATACTTTGGCCAAAAACCCTTAAAAAGGATATGATATTCCACATCTTCTAATGAGAACCATTTGGCTACTTTGCATTTATTACATGGACATCGAGTTTTTCCTTCTATAAGGTTTTCTTTAGCCAACTTAATGAATTCAATGACACCATCAATATAAGCTTGACTAATCCTTGGTTGCGTGATCCAACTCGTATCCATATCTCTAAATATTAAGTAGTGCAATCAAATTACCTAAAAATTGAAAAAAGATAGAGTTCATAAGACAAATATTTAATCAAACAATCAAAATATATACAAATACAAAAACAAATAATTAATGGGACTTAGGAGAAGTTAGAAATTAAAGTAAGATACATGAGTTCCTTATAATCAATTTTAATCCTCTAATGTGAAGGATCCATCTAAACAAGGGATA
Organism: Simmondsia chinensis; assembly: GCA_018398585.1. NCBI lineage: Eukaryota > Viridiplantae > Streptophyta > Magnoliopsida > Caryophyllales > Simmondsiaceae > Simmondsia > Simmondsia chinensis. The sequence goes on along the minus strand of JAGTTD010000026.1, from coordinate 3,878,539 downwards.
CAGCAACAAAGTTTTATTTTTCCAAATTTAAAAATTATGAAATCGATATCTAATCTCCCTGACATTAACAAATTGAACTCACAAGCGCCACCAACACATAATTTTAAACATCAATCAAACACAGTAACACAAGAATTTCGTCAAAACAATAATTTTTTGTATTAATCAATTGAAATGATGAGATGCAACGATAGAATCATTCGAACCATAGCATTAAGGATGCGCATGAAGCAGGGGAAAGTGTGAAACGGCGATAATACAAAACTATGATAAAACTACTTCAACCAACTCAAATGATATAACACTTGTAGAAGAATAGGCAGTCCAATAAAAATAAAAACCGAAACTAGGGCAAGGACATCACATACTAACAGCAAAGCAAGAGCAACTGTGAAATCGGAAGGTGAGGGGTGAGCGACGAACGCTGGCGGCGACGGTGAGAGGCGAACCCGGGCGCCACGGTGAGAGGCGAAGCCGGGCGCGACGGTGAGAGGCGAACCCGGGCGGCGACGGTGACAGGAGAACGCCGGTGGCGACGCGGTTGGAAATCGGGTGGTGAGGGTGAGAGACGAGGGTTAGGGTTTGCGGGAGGTGAGGGTGAGAGACGACGGTGAGAGCGCGAGGGTTTGTTCGGGGTATTTATACCCCGAGAGAATCTCGGCGTTTATAAGCGCCGATATTTTTTGCGTCGTTTAAAAACACCGAGAATTTTCGACGCTTTGTCTCTACGCATTTAAACGCCGAGATTTCTCGACGTTTGTATAAACGTCGATAATTATGCGCCGAGAATTGCCCCTTTTTGTTGATTAGCTAATAATAATATAACTTCAAAACCCTAAATCTAATTACATAATAATTCAAAACTAAACACTAGTAAATAAAATCCTAATTATACCATAATTAAAACTCTTTTTGTCGTCTCGATTAGGTTATTTCGATCCCTATTTGCATCATGTTATGGTTTTAGTAATGTTGTTTACATTCTTAAAATTACTGGTAAATCTCTATTTAATATCAACAATTATATTTTTCTTTTTTTATGTACCCATAAAATTTAAAAATAATATAAATTTAAGAGTATTTTTATGTGAATAGAAAACTAATTATGGTCTTTTCTTATTTAAATGCAACTTTAGTGCTATGACCGTTCATGGTCATGAGCTACAAATGATTTTATTGCCACTTGCATTCAATTTGCATGAACCATGTACATATAAGAAGGTTTGATATCATGCTTTTTTTTTTTTTTTTTTTTTTTTTTTGTAGACAAAAAAGAAATACTTTAATAAAAAAATAAAATAAATTGTCTCTTTTCTATTTTGGCTAAATAAGGTGTAGTAGAGGCTCTAACTTTCAAGGTTGTAAAAACCGAGAAAGCGTCAACTTTCTAGTTGGGAGTTGTATCCTGGAGGCGACGCGTTTAGGGGTGGCAAATGTGCCGTGTGGTATCATGTCATGCTTTTCTTCGTGTTATGCAATGGACCTTAAAAATGGAGTCAACATAAATCCGACCCATTATGTACTTTCAGTCCTTATTCAACCCAATTATTAAACGGGTAACCAGTGAGAAATCCATTTACTTAAGTTGGTGACTTTTTTTTTTCATTAAAAGCTAGTTTTTTTAACTTATAAACAGGCTAATAATATATCTTGTGGTTGATACTAATAATAAATATGTGTTATATTTATAATTGTTAAAATAAACTATCAAATTAATATTATTGAATATAGTTCAAATTATCTTTACTTCTAAAAATATATATAATAACAAAAATTATAACACTCAAATATCTAATAGAACTACATATATATGAGTAAATGGTGTTGAAAACGAGTTACTCGGGTCAAATTCAAATTCAACCCAATTAAATAAAGAGGTTAAAGAGGTTAACTCAACCAAAGAGGGCACCAACACGCCGTCACCGGATCCCATTAGAACTCCGAAGTTAAGCATGCTTGGGCGAGAGTAGTGCCAGGATGGGTGACCTCCTAGGAAGTCCTCACCCTCAGGTTGGGGGCATTGGAAAACAGCCTCTCTTCAGGTTAACACCCTGAAGGGGGAAGGCTGCGTACATCCGCGCACCCCCCCCCCCCCCCTCCCCCGACCCTACGTAGGCGGGAGCCCTTGAGGCACTAGGTATGTTCATTTAAATAGGTTAACTCAAATTCAACCTGGCTTCAAACCTTCCAATTGAATCCACTAACTTCGTGTTGTGTTACTGTGTCATGTTAGATTTTGCCAGCCTTAAGCACATTGGTACTTGCTGCACCGTCTTGGTCCTATAGGGGTGCGAAACCGTCTTAAAGAGAGCACAGTCTGCTCCTTACTCAGCTATTACTTTATTAGTATTTTGTCTTTTTCACGCGTTCCATGTAATATCTTTCAACCTTAAACATTCTATATAATATTTAATATATTTGATCCCAACAATATGTAAATGCTCTTTTTAAACAAAAAGTACAAATGTGTATTGCACGCGAATTTACTAATAGCCAAACCAAAAAGAGACATATTTCTATTTTTATTTTTTTTATTTTCGTTATATTTTCATTTTCTTATGACCAAAATTAAAAAATTTCATTGGAAACAACTAGCTAAAGTCGATGACTTGGTATTGGGAGATTATATAACACAAAGAATGCATTTTTTGGGGTCAACGTGGCATAAAATACTGCATCGAGTCAAGTCGACTAACCATCATTTAGCTCAGTGAGGAAGCTTGTGCTCTTCACAACTTGGTTTGAACTTAGCTCGATGAGCTTCAAGCTATGCTGATCACGTTGTTTATGATCATATTATTTAGGTTTGAACTTTGACTAATTGGATATGTTCAAATTTATAATTTATATTAAGGTTTGCTCACTTAGGCTTGGGAGCCTTCAACGATGCTTAGGTTGGTTGAGCTCCAGATGATATGTGCCTTTTAAGCTTTTTGACGAGCCTTCTCTCTCTTTTCTCTTATTCTAAACGTTCAACTTTTATTTTTTATTTTTATAATTGGAATAACTCCAACAAAATATACTAGAGTGCAAGAGGAGACTAAAATATTAAAAATCTGATCAGAAAAAGATAGGAACAACCCTAATGAAAAAATCCGATAAAATCACGAAGGCCAAAACACCCAACCCATCCTATGGCAAAAAAAGGACTCACGAAACACGATTGGAGCAAGAAGTGGTAGTTACATTGAAGCATTGGTCCAGTGGTTCAAACAGTATTGAGGTTAATGTCATATGAGAAAATTAATCTTCGAATCTCATAAACCAACAAGCTTACCTACAAAATTAACCAAAAACCATTGATTTGTGATTAAGAAATTCCACTAAGAATAGCAAATGAACTCTTTTTTTTCTACCACATAAATCATAATATAGGGTTTTTCTTTTTTATTTTTTAAAAGTTTTTTTCCTTAAATAGTATGGCAAAAAGACTCTTGCATTTATTTGCACAGAAAACCACAAGTTACCCGAAAAAGATGGCCTCATAAGAGAAAATCTCGTTGAAATCAAAACTATATATATGAGAGATTCTTCTAGCAAAAACATTCACTAAACAAAAAAACAGTTCTTCATCATATTAACATTGATAACACATATAATTTGTTGATCGCTCTTTTTAGTCAACAACTATATATAATGGGAAAATCAACCATGGCACTAGTGTTCCTAGCAGTTATGTTGGTTTCATCCGTGCAATACGTTTCATGCTCACGTAACCTCGAGGAATCTTGGTTGGATCACGAGCCTAATTCCCGTGGTCTTGAAGAAGATTGGTTGGCAGACAAGACTTATGCCCGTGGTCTAGAGGAATCCTGGTTGGACAGCAAGCCTAACTCTCGTGGTCTTGAAGAATCTTGGTTGGGCCGTGTGAAACAACAGGCTGTAGCTACCAAGAACGATGTGGTGAATGCCTTCTCTAGTTCACCTTCCGATTCCCCCTCCCCATCGACCATGGAAAAAATCATTGACAGCGTGAAAGCCCCATCACCAGTCATGGAAAACATAATGAATAGCCTGAAGGCACCTTCACCGACCATGCAGAAAATCGTGGACAGTGTAGAGGCTCCCTCTCCAACCATGGAGAAAGTTGTGGACAGTGTGACGGCTCCCTCCCCAACCATGCACAAAGCCATGAACCGTATCAAGTCCATTGGATCACAGTCCTAAATTATCTGTAAGGATGTAACAAATTTATAATATTCATGGTCAAGTAATATTGACCTAGAGAATAAATATAAATTTTGCAGGGTTTTACTTAGATTTGAAGTATTTTTAATTGTATACTTCAGATATAAGTGAGTGATTTATGCCTTTTGGTGGGCATTTAGGAATCACTTGACGACCCAAATCAGGGTTATGTTGGTTGTGATCAATCATTTATTAATAAAGTGATCTTGTATCATATTTGTTTCCTATTTTAATTTTTATTTTTTAGATATCAATAACAATGTTTTCCTTTATAAGAAATTAATTTTGGTTTATGATTCCACATTAAATAAAATCTATTATTTCTTATGCTTCTCTCTAAAAACAGATAAATATATTTAAAATCACTTTATCGTGCTTTGCATGTTGGTCTAATGACATAATAGCAAGATTATACAAATTTAAGATTCGGATTTGAATTTGTTGGATTTTTAACAAAAAAAATTCCATCTTTTATCTATTATCATCATATTTATTATCTTTACCCGATATGAAAAATCTGATCTGTATTATATTTAAAACTTTTATATTAAATTATAACAATAACAAATCACTAATCATTTTGAATTTAAACATACATTTGACGATGCTATCTCTATTTGTTGGTAAATTTTTTTCATACCACCAATTATTTCTCTTTTATATTTTAAGAAAATTTAAATTTAATACTAATTTAAGAGTATTTTATGCATTTGGTCAATGTTTTAATCTCATAATTCAATCACAAAAGGATATGGCATAATTGAAGCCCAAGTGTGTAGAAAAATAAGGTTTTCTATTCAGATGTTTTAGAAAATAATAAAAATTATATCTCTATTATTTTGCCTAAATAAGGTGTTGTAAAGGTTTTAGCTTTTGAGTTTATTAGTATACTATCAGTATACTAGGATGACTAGCTTAATAAATATTCCATGGTCTATTGTAATATTCCTAAGGGATTCTTTTATATTTTCCCTTATCTATTCTCTCTATATAATGACACATCAGCAACCTTATTAGGTTACACTCTTCAATACTATTCTCTCTTATGATATCAAAGCATACCTAATCCCATCTAACCTTTCTTTCTCCCAAAACGCCTAGCAGCGCCCCATCCTCCTCTCTCCTCTGCCGGTGCATTTCTCTCCTGTAGCTGACCTTAGCGATGCCTGATAGTTTCCCTCTCCAAAAACATTTATTGGCGTTGGACCACCGAGAGGCATCCTATGCTCTCTCTCTCCATTAGGTTTCGGTGAATCGATTGGCCACTCAATCTCCCTCCACCACTCCTATTCCCCCTCTAGCGACAAACGTTGCCTTCATCCATCAGTGCTTCGTCGCCTCTTCCTGCCTCGGCTTCGCCATACCCACCAACCACCCGGCTTGCCCTTCCTCCTTGGATTGGCTCTCTTCCCCTTGGTACTAACCCTAACCCTTATTCTTTTACAACCTCATTGACTGGTGGGTCGTTTGGATATTGAATTAGAAAGCACCACATCCACGGTTGTTTCCACCCTTCCCACTACCTATGATAGGTTTCAACCCTCGCCGTTAGTTTCCCCGTGTTGAATACTAGTATTTAAGTATATTTCTATTGTATTTTTGTATTTTGTGATATAAATACCTAGTATTTAATTAGGTCTAATTATTGTTGCATTTTCTCTTCTCTTTCTTCTAGCATAATCAGCCCCCTATAATGGCTACCATCAATTGCTCGTTTTTATTGTTTTGCTTAGGATTCTTCACCCTTTAGATCTAGGCATTTCATTTCTTCTTGATGTGTAATAAATAGTTAGGTCATGTTGTTAATAGAATCATCCAAATTTCCATCTCCAAAGTGTTTCTTTCAATTTGTTCTATTTTATTTTTGCCTCGTTAAATTTTACACCCCATTCATAGGCGCCCTACCCCAACCCATTCTAGTCTTGGTTTTGACTTAGGTGCATCAGCCTTTCTGACCTACCCTCCTTTAACAAGTTCCCTATCCACTTCTACTATGACCAGCCTTGTCACTGTGAAATTGGAGTCGTCCACCGATTATCCCACATGGTGCAAGCAGATTTCAATGATCCTTTGGTTCAATCGTGTCATGGGATTCCTCAATGAATTGATTCCTTGCTCTCTTCCTAATGTCCGAAACCCTGACAGCACCTCGGTTCCAAATCTCGAACATCTAGCTTGGTCTTGCACTGTTCAAAGTATTTGAACCGGCCTTTCCGCTTTTCTTGCCTACTTTGTTCTAAATGATGTCATTCATCATCCCACCTTCCAAGATATTTGTGGGATGCCCTTGCTAAAAGTTTTTAGGATCATTCTGTCGCCCAAGAATTTAACCTTTGCTCACAACTAGCAACCCTATGAAAAGACAACAAATCGATAGATTCCTACCTCACCGAATTCAAAACTATTGTCGATAACCTTGCTGCCATCCATTCATCGGCCTCTAATAGGGTGTTAATTCACTATACCCTCTTCATTCTACCCCCGAAATATGGCCCCTTCAACCTTTCATACTTAACTTCTCTCAATATCTTACATCTGAGCAACTCAAGGCTTCGCTTTTGGATGAAGAGGTAGCCCTTGCTCGGCTTCAAGGGTCATTCTCTAACTGCTAATAATATCATGTTGTTAAGAGAAATGTTAATATATATGAAGGGCTCCATTTGAAACGTTATCTTGGGGCCCTAACTATTCCAAGACCTGTCCAGACAAATATTAAAATTCGACCGTGTATTACACGAGAAATGACTAGTATTACAAAATTCCAAAATATCCAAAATTATTGCACAAATCAATTTTCCTCCCTTTGATTTTTCAATTCCCACAATTTTCTAGGTTGTGATTATTATCCTCTTGTAAACCAAACAATACATACCAACCCACCTAACTCAAGAATGGCATGAGAATTACACAAATGCCTCACAAGAATCCAAACCCGAAAATGACGACACCTGATTTGTTATTTGATACCCAATGAGTTATTTACACTGTTGATTTTCAATGTTTTTAATTAAAAAATTATCACTTAAATACCTTAAGGTTCAGCTATTATCACTTAAATATTCTAACGTTTCAATTTCATTTATTTAATAGAGTGCCTTGATATTTAAAAATTTTATAACTTAGGTGCCATAAACATTTAAAATTTCGTCAATTAGGTACCTTTTGTAGAAATTTAATAGATTTTCACTGAAAAATGCTAAAATGGGTATTCCGATAATAGAGTAGTGTTTTATTAGAATTTAATTATCTTTTACCAAAATTGCTAACATGACACATGATTTAAACACAAGTTAGATAGTTTACATCAATAATCGGTGAATTTTTTATTGTAATTTAATCAATATTTGCTGAAAATTGGTTATATATATAATCGTAATTGTGTATTACATCGGCACATTTTTGCATAAAATTGGTCAAAATTCTTGCAAAATTTTATCAAGTTCTGACATAAGATACCTAGGTAAAACCTTAGGATACCTTATTGTATATATTGAAATGTCAGGATGCCTAGGTGATAAATGCTCAAACCTTTGGATACCTAAGTATATTTTCCCTTTTTAATTTTATTCAAATTTGTCTCTCATTTCTTCTTCTTTTTTTTTTTTTTTTTTTAATAGTCCATAATATTTTTAGATTTGTTCAAATTAATTCCTTATTTTTACTTCTGCTCAAAATGTTTACTAATGTTATATTTTAATACAAAATGGGTCCCTTGTCGTTTAGATATTTATCTAATTTTGGTCACTAAGTGGGGAACTAATTTTGTTATAAAATAAAATATTAGAAATAATTTTGAACATCAAAATAAATGACTGACCAATTTAAACAAATATAAAATTATTAGAGATTGGTTTTAACAATAGAAAATATGAAAGATAAATTTAAATAAATTTAATGATATAAAACAAACACCAAATTTGATATTTGATTCCCAACGAGTTATTCACATTGTTTGTCCTTATTGTTTTTAATTTTATTCAATATTGTCTCTTATGTTTTCTTTCGTTTAAAATGATCCTAATATTTTTAAATTTGTTCAATTTGGTCCCTCATCTTCCTTTTATTCAAAATTGTTCATAATTTTTACTTTATCATAAAATTTTCCTCATCATTTAAACTTTTATTTAATTTTGGTCACGAAGTGGGGAATTAATTATGTTATATAATAAAATATTAGGAACCATTTTAAATAACAGAAAAGACCGCAAACCAATTTGAACAAATTCAAAACCATTAGAAACTATTTTGAATAAAAGAAAAGTTTAAAGACTAATTTAACAAATTTAAAATCCCAAGGTACGAACTAGGTTTGACAAATGTGTCTTTTCGTTTCATGTCTGTGTTTGTGTCATGCAATAGGTCTTAGAAATGGAGTGAATCCAGACCTCGACCCATTTATTTAACGAGTTAGAAACTCTAAATCTTTAACCCATCCAATTATTAAACGACTAACTTGCGTTTCATCTATTTAATTATATGAATGACTTTTTTTTTTTTTCCAATTATTAAACGACTTCTGTGTTTTTTAACTTGCAAATATGTGAATGATACACGTCACAATTGATGGTAGCAATAAACACATGATATATTTTTAATTGTTAAAATAAATTATCAAATTAATATTACTATATATACATACATACATATATATATATATATATATATATATATATACTATTTAAATACTTGACATAAATACAAATGGTTCAAGTGTATTGAAAACATGCGAAACCAATCTCAATTGATAGACCCAATCCACAATCGAACAACCAATTGAACTCACAAATTAACAACTCAACAATCAAAGGAAGTCATCTCTATTGTATTATAGTATATATGCATCAATTGTATCCAAAGATATACAAAGTATTGTTACAATAGTAATATAGGTAAGTATAGGAGAAAGGGGAAAGAAGCAGAGAAGAAAATTAGTGTTGAAATATTTTTTATCTTAAAATTAATATATGTAAAAGCAAAAAAGAACAAAAAAAAAAAAGGGAAGTTGAATCTTGTAAGTTATATGTTGTAGAGGTATAGAGGGGTGAGAAGTTTACTTCCACAAGTTAGCTAGTATAGTTGTGTTATCTTTTGTCTTCATGTGTTTTGTTATAAATAGAGGGGTAGGAAATGTAAAATGGCGGAGAAGTGTGGAGAAAAAGAGAGAGAGAATAAAAGAAGGAAACATGTAGAGAGTGAGTTGATTTTGTAATGAAGTGTCCAGTGGGGCACCTGGGTAGGGGAAAAAAATGAGAGAAATATTTATTGAGTGTTTTTGTGTGAGTTGTTAGCCTTTGTGTTTGTTTGTGAGAGTGGTGCACCCCGAGTATGAAGGGAGTCATACTTCAGTGCCTTGCTTGAGAGTGTTGAGAGAGTTTTTGTAACTTCCTCTATCCAAAGCTGCGTTGTGGGAGGGCTGGTGGCTTGCCGTGTAAAGCTATATTGATTTGAGGGCAGGTGGCTTGCCGTTCAAAGCTACGTTGGGAGAGGGTTGGTGACTTACCGTGCAATAGTCACATTTGTTGAGATTGATTGTAATATGGGGTTTTGGGGGTTATGATTGGAGATTGTAATTCCTTAATTTCATAGTGGAATTGGTACCCCTTTGGGTCCTGTGGTTTTACCCTCTAGTTGAGAGTGGGTTTCCACGTTAAAATATCGCTTGTTCATTTTGTTGTTTTTCGCTTCTGTTATGCTCAATGTGTGAATTTTTCCCAACAATCAGAAGGGAAAACATACAAGTAATCTTGGGCTTCACATTACACCGTAGTTGTGCTATGCTATTATGCTTCGTTGGTAAATCTTGGCAAACTAATACTCGCCTAGTCCCCGGCTCGTCTAACCGGAACGACGTTAGCTCATCAGATTTCCAGGTCATCCACGCATCCAGTCATCTACCGCCAAGCATCCACTCGCCTAGTCATGCTTGCCAGGTACCTAGCACGCCACGCTATCTTCTAGACAGCTTGCTAGCCGCCATCTTAGTGTCAGCACCGTCTTTGATCCCCCACATCACCACCTTAGATATTTTACTTATATATTTTATCATATTTCCCTATAAATAGGATAGTAGCCCCATTAGGTCATTTATGCTTTAATGTTCATGAGTGAATGTGCTCAACTCTCTCTTCCCCAATTTCTTTAGATTTCTCTCCTTTCCTTCTCTGTCTCCCTCCCCCTTTATTATAATGTAAATCTTAGTTAAATACAATACAATACAGAAATGAATATGAGTATTGAAGTATTGATTTGAGTATGAGCTTGATCGGATTAGATTCATAACACACAAGCATTACCCTAATCTAACGTCCCTTATTTATACTAAAAAGCTATTAAGGTGAGGTAGCACTCGGGTATGACATGACACCTGAGCTGATGTGGCCAGTGATATGAGCAATCGTATCAACATGTTGACCACCAAAACTTAAATTCAACTCAATTACCTCAATGGGTTATATGGGTCAACTCAAACTCAATCTGGCTTTAAAAAACCTAATCCAAACCCACTATCTAAACCGTTTTCATGTCGTGTTAATGTATTCTGTCAAATTTTGCTAGTCCTACTATCAATGGCGTAAATCTCTATTAGCAAAATATGATACAACAATTAAACAACATGTAATACGTACATGTACTGTTTAAGTATATACATGAAAATGTCGGTCAACAGTTCGTTGACTCATAAAAACAAATAATAATAGTCACAACAGTAGTAACAAAATCATAATATGTGTTAAATGAGATGGTAAAATCAATATTTAAGAGTTAAAAGTGATAAATTTTGCAAAATATAGAAAATGAATGTTTAATTTAGTTGTAGATTTTGATTATCTTTCAATCATCATGTATTTTTCAAATGCAAAAAATACATATACGTTTTATAATATATGTATTATAACATCAAGAAAATATGTATTTTCCCTTATAATCGTGGCCTTCTTTGTATTACGACCTTATCGCTATTTATCGGAAAAAAATGTATTTTTCCTTATTATTGGAAATGGTACGTAAACGCTCTTTTTAAATATGGATATGTATTTAATATGTGTATTATATGCAAATTTCTATACATTAATTAGAATTAGAAGTTCTCTCTCTCAAAAGCATCCATTTCATGATTTTTAAACTTTTAGACCATCATTTCATTTTATCATCTATATTTAAATTTATATCTATATAAAACATTTAATTTATGATATCAACAACTGTTTTCTCTTAATTTAAATATATATTACACAAATAAACTCTATTTTTCATTTATATTAACAATATAATTTATCAATTATAAAATATAAATATAATTATTTAAAATTTAATCAAAACCCATGCATAACAATCTTCAAAATAACTCCCAGAAACGACGACCCCCAAATATGATATTTGAGGCCCCCGGCTAGACTACAACTTGCAAGCTGTGCAAAAAACGTGCGAGTGGTCGCCCACCACAACCAACCCCCCCCCCCCCAATCAATCGGTCAGTCTCTCTCTCACTACATTCAAACATCAAACCCAACTACGATTCATCTTCAACTGTGCTCGCTGCATCACGAAATCCTACTGTGCATTTTGAGAATCATTTGGTGTGTGCTTTGATTTCCCTTTGAATTTGTGTTTCTGGGTTCCTACCCTATTCAATTTCAATTTCAAACTTTGTTGGTTCTGTGAAGGGAATCTAAATATCTCATAAGTTTAACTGATGGGTAAAACCAACTATCTCAAACATTTAAATTAATGGGATATTTGGTTATTAGGCTCTGATATGATATTAAGAAACCAATAATCATAAAAGCTGGAACTAATTGGTGGAAGTCCAATATTTGTCCCTCGCGTAAATGTCCATTGGGCTTAAAGCTTGGATATTGCATAGACCCACCTTGTACACCTTGATCGGAGGTTGGGTATTGAACTCGTAATCTCTTAGTCAACTAGACTTTGATACCATAGTAGGAAGTCAATTATGTCAAAAACTTAAGCTGATTGGTGAACTCTAACATGTCTCTTCACATAAATGCTCATTGGATTAAAGGGTGCATATTGCACGTAGTTCATACCTTGATGGGATGTTCAGAGTCGAAGTCTTGATCTCTTGGTCAAGACTCTGATTATCCAAAAGCTTAAACTGATAGGTGATGGTCCAATGTTAGTTGTGTACTCTTAACAGTTTCCGATCTCTTGCAGGCATTTTGACGAACAGTTGGTGTGTGGGACATTGAATTGTGATTGGAGGGAGAAGATGAGTTCGGATACAGAATCAGGGGGAGGGGATATAAGGAAGCCATTTTTGCATACAGGAAGTTGGTATAGAATGGGATCCAGACAGTCTAGTGTTATGGGGAGTTCCCAAGTTATAAGGGATAGCTCCATCTCTGTTGTTGCTTGTGTTTTTATTGTTGCTCTTGGTCCTATTCAATTTGGCTTCACTGTAAGTCTTTCTTCTCTCTCTCTCTGTGTCAAATTTCATGGGACTTGAAAGTTTTCTGTATTTTTTGATTTTTTTTTTTAAATTTCAAAACCAGTTGATATTAGATGGAGTACTTGATCGGGTTTGTATGCTAATGTCTTTTTTATCGCAACAAATTTGTTACTGGGGTCAGATGTGTCAAAGAACCAGCCGTCCTAGATGCTTAAGGTTAAATTACGAGGTCCACCTATAATGATTGATTTATGGGAATTTTATCTAACAACTAACATTTTAATATATACAATGAGATACCTTGAGATATAAAGATTTCATTTACCCTGAAGTTTAAAGATTTTATCAATCAGGTACCAACTACCAAAATTTGATAGATTTTTATTATAAATTGCTTTTGACAAACATAATTACAGCAATCTGTAGGTGTCTTCTAAGATTTATTTGTTGTAAAATGTTAACATGATAGGTTATTTCACTATGCTTCCATAATAATTCATGGAAATTTCATCATAATTTGCTAAATATTTGCTAAAATTAATGATCTAGCACATGGATATGGTTGTAATGATATACCACATCGACATTTTATGGTGAAAATTGGGCGGATTTTGTCAAAAATTCACTAAGTTCCTACATAGGATACCCGGGTAATAAAATTTTGAAACCTCATGGTACCGTAGCGATAATTTCCCTTGATTTATTTCAAAATCAATTGGTATTAGGTGGAGTTTTCTACTAGGGTTGTATTATATGTCAATGTCTTTTTTTTTTTCCTTACATAAGATTTGTTACTAGTCAGATGTGTCAAAGAACTAACCGTCCTAAAAGCTTAAATTGATGGATGAAGGCGTAGAAATGGTTTTATACTATACCATTGGGCTTGAAGCGTGCATATTACACATACCACCTCATATGTTGTGCTTAAATTGTGTTAATAAAGTGGGAGCTATTGGACTCGAACTTGTCACCTCTTGGTCACGAGGCTGTAATACTATGTCAAGAAACTAACTTTTCCAAACATTTAAGCTACTTTAACTAAAGTCATTGACGATCCTAGTCCCTTCTCTTTTCTTTGCTCCCCATTTGCTTGTTTTCTGAGATAATTGAGCTGAAAAGTGATTGGACTTACCTGAATCTTCTGTATGATGTTGGGTGGGGGTTGTAATAATGCTTTAAAAAGTAAGAGAATCTTTGATAGATCCAGTTATGTTCATTTATCTGTTATACAATGTTGAATGTGCTGCTTGCTTTAGCTTTTTTGCCTCTTCTTCTTTTGTTTTGTGGTTTAGTCAGGTTATTCATCTCCAACTCAATCTGCAATAACTGAGGATTTGAGTCTCTCAGTCTCTGAGGTTTGAGTTACCCCTTCTGTTCTTTGCATTATTTTTCTAAGAGTAATATACATTATTAGTCCTTGTACTATGCTTACCAAAGAGGGCACCAACACGTTGTCACCGGATCCCATTAGAACTCCGAAGTTAAGCGTGCTTGGGCAAGAGTAGTACCAGGATGGGTGACCTCCTGGGAAGTCCTCACCCTCATGTTGGGGACACTGGGAAACAGCCTCTCTTCAGGTTAGCACCCTGAAGGGAGAAGGCTGCGTACATCCGCCCCCCCCAGACCCTGCGTAGGTGGGAGCCCTTGAGGCACTGGGTATGTTCCTTTCCTTGAGTCCTTGTATTATGCTTACTGTGTTAATTTAGTTCTTATATTTTTATTTGTTTGAATTAGTCTCTGTAAAATTGAAATTTTTTTAATCAAGTCCAATGTTGAAACTAATGTTAAGTTGTGGCATGATTTTACTATTAATTAGCAATTACATATGCTTTCCACGTGAAGGATGCATTCAGAAAGGGGTCAATGTTTACGAAGAGTGAATATTGTGTTATAGTTTTAGCCGAAAATTAACTTTAGACGTTAACATTGGACTTGATTGAAACAATTCAATTGTAAAGAGACTAAATTGACACAATAAACAAAGTATAAGGACTAATGACATAAATAACACTCTTTCCTTTCTTCATGTTTTTCTATGATTTCTTATATGAAAATTTTCTTCAGTTCTCTTTGTTCGGTTCACTGTCCAATGTTGGAGCTATGGTTGGGGCAATTGCCAGTGGTCAGATCTCTGAGTACATTGGCCGAAAGGGGGTATGAATCAGTCTCAATATTTTGGGCAATGTTATTGTCAGAGCAATATTGTTACTGTCAAGGCAATTTTGTGACTATCATTCTTTATAAGTCACATCATTGCACTGTTATTAACCTTATATTTTGATTGTTATCTATTTTTCAGGTTGTTATAAACCGATAACATATAACTGATAGTACTTTTGGTATTGCAGTCTTTGATGATTGCTGCTATCCCCAACATAATTGGATGGCTCGCGATATCATTTGCCAAAGTGAGTTTTAGACTCTTAATCATCAACATTGCACATAAAGGAACACTTTGGAAATCACTTTAAACTTGTGATTGCTAATTCTTAGCTATCTTATCAAGATTCAGTATCATTGTGACGTTATAAACGATAACTCCATGCTATCTTATGTAGGATTCTTCTTTTCTCTATATGGGAAGGTTGCTAGAAGGCTTTGGTGTGGGAATAATTTCTTATACGGTAGCGTCTTAGCGTCTCAGTTTCTTTTTATGTGTTTCTTAGTCTGTTGAAATTAGTCTTAATGCACGATATGTTATGATCATTGCTAGGTGCCTGTTTATATTGCCGAAATAGCACCTCAGAACCTTAGGGGGTCCTTGGGCTCTGTGAACCAGGTGGGCTTGAGTTTCTCGTATACTTCATTGAATGGGAAATTATTATTTAGGTACCTTAAAGTTTGACTATTTATCATATAGGTATCTTGACATTTCAATATATACAAGAAAATACCTTGAGGTTTGAATATTTTATCACACAGGTACCTTATATTGGAATTTGATGGATTTTTGTAAGAATTTGGCCAATTTATATAGAAGACGCTAATATAGTACAAGTATTACGATGATATATATAAGTCATATCAATATTTTCAATAAAGGCTCAATGAATTGTGATAAGAAATTCACTACATTTTGATGTAAGCTACATATCCAACAACAACAACAACATTCCCAGTGCCTCACGGGCTCCCGCAAAAGCAGGGTCCCGGGGGGGGGGGGGGGGTGGATGTACGCAGCCTTACCCCTTCCGAGTGGAAGAGAGGTTGTTTCCGAGGACCCCCAACCTGAAGATCTTGCCGTCCTGGAAGCAAGGCATCCTGAAAAGGGTTAGGTCATGTCAAAGACACATCCACAGCACATAATAAGGCAGATAGACCACATCCATACACACATACGCATACGCACATAAGCACATAAGCACACCACATGGGGTAAATCCGCGTTATAAACCCTATGCTAGCAGCAATACGCAGCATTACTCTAGGCCGCTACATCGGCTACCCCTATGCTCACTCTCCTACGAGCTCTATCCAAGGCCATCTCCTCACTTAGGTTTAGGTGGGTCAGGTCATGTCGGATCGTCTCCATCCAAATCTTCTTAGGCCTACCTCTCTCTCTTCTTCCTAGAGTCGTATGTAGCTGTTCACATCTCCTGACTGGAGCTGTGGTCGGTCTCCTCCTAACGTGTCCAAACCATCTCAAGCGTTGCTCCCTCAATTTGTCCTCAATCGAGGCTACGCCGAACTTTCCTCTTATAACGTTGTTTCTGACCCTATCCTTCCTTGTGTGCCCACACATCCATCGCAGCATCCTCATCTCTGCCACCTTCATCTTCTGGGTGTGATGTTGTTTCATTGAGCGACACTCTGCCCCATACAACATAGCCGTTCTCACTACTGTCCTATAGTTTTTCCCCTTTAGCTTTAGCGGGAACTTTCTATCCCAAAGTACCCCGGAAGCCATCCTCCATTTCTGTCAGCCTACTTTAATCCTGTTGTTGACATCCTCGCCAACCTCACCATTCTGCTGTACCATGGAACCCAAGTATCTGAAACTCTCCTTTCTCGGTATGGTCTCAGACCCTATCTTGACGTTTTCTGTACTAGGCACGGTAGAGTGACCGAACTTGAGTTCCAAGTACTCGGTCTTGGATCTACTGATTCGTAGGTCCTTTGGTTCCAAAGCCCTTCTCCACAATTCTAGCTTCTCACTTATGTCGACTAGAGAGTCCCCCACCAATACTATGTCATCTGCAAACAGCATACACCAAGGTATATCTCCTTGGATGTTCCTGGTGAGCTCATCCATGACTAGAATGAACAGAAAGGGGCTCAAGGCAGAACCTTAGTATACCCCAACTGTTATTGGGAATGTGTCTGTCTCCCCTTCCCCTGTACGCACATTAGTTCGTGCATCCTCATACATGTCCCTAATGACCCGAATATATGGCATGGGGATGCCCTTCCTACTTAAGACCCTCCATAGGACCTCTCTCGGCACTCTATCGTATGCTTTCTCCAAATCAATGAAGACCGTGTGGAGATCCTTCGGCCTCTCCCTGTTCTACTCTATCGTTTGCCTTATGAGGTGGATGACTTCTATTGTTTATCTCCCGGGTATAAATCCGAATTGGTTCTCGGATACCTCCGTCTATTTCCTTAACCTCCTCTCTATGACCTGTTCCCACAGCTCCAAAGTGTGGCTCATTAGCTTGATCCCCCGATAGTTGGCGCAACTTTGGATGTCGCCTTTATTCTTGTATATCGGAATCAATGTACTCTTTCTCCATTCGTCAGGCATCTTCTTCCCCATAAGGATTTGGTTAAATAATTTAGTCAGCCAACTGATGCTCCTCTGTCCAAGGCATTTCCATACCTCTATTGGTATTCCATCAGGGCCAACTGCTTTACCCCTTCCCATATGTCTAAGGGCTTCTTGGACTTCCTTGGGTGTATTTCTCCTACAATAGCAGTAGTTCTGATACTCCTTTGATGTTTGGAGATCCCCTAGGTATAGCTCTGTGCTCCCCTGATCGTTGAACAGATCGTGGAAGTAGGCTTTCCACCTGGCTGATATAAGCTACATATATATTTCCTAAATCATGCATTGTATCAATATTTTTTTGGCAAAAAATTGTCAAATAGATACTTATATATTGTAGGAATCATATTCCACTTTAACATTCTCCAACGAATATCCATTGAATTTTTCCAGAATGATATGTGATTTATAAAATTTTTAAACCTCAAGGTACTCTACTGTATACTTTGAAATGTCAGGGTACCTAGATGATAAATGGTCAAACCATAGTGTACCTCAGGGATAATTTTCCGAATTTAATCTTAAGTGGTGTAATAGATTCAATATCCATTCTGAATGTACTCATCTCTTTTTACCTGATTTTGTAGCTCTCTGTCACAATAGGAATACTGCTGGCTTATTTGCTGGGACTTTTTGTTCCTTGGAGAATACTTGCAGTTCTAGGTAATGTTTTAACTCGTCATATGAAATGTTCTTTCTCCGAAAAGATATCTTGTGAAGTTGTGTTATGAGATTTTCCTAGTAGCTTTTGTTTGTACTTCTTCAAATATATTGGTGAGCAATAGTTTGACTTGATTTTGACTTTGACTTGGTCTTATAAATATAGTTTTATTTTTGCTTTTTAGGAGTGGGGGCCCTTGGAAATGGCCTCCCTTCAGGGTAGGAACCTGTAGGGGTAAAGCCCATACATTTTATCCCCCCAAGACCCTGCCTTGGTAATGGTGGGAGCCTTTCAAGCATTGAATTTTTTTTGGTTGTTGTCCTAGATGTAATTAAGATAACATTGCCTTTTCTAGTTGAAGAGGGAGTTGAGTAATAATATGTAATCAGATTTTGAGCTTGCCACCACTTTATTGATTATTATATAATGTTACTTTTATAACGGCTTCCAAATAATGCAACTAGTGCTTTATTTATTTAAACATATTTATAGTTGTCTTTATATGTTAAAAACTATGAGAACCGTATAAAGATTTATGATTGTATAGCTATTTATTCAAATTTTTGGAAGTATAAGGCGTAAGAGCTACTCATTATATAACATTTGCAGCAACATAACAACACTGTAATGCAACCATGAACTGCGATCTATAATGTTGGTTAAGTGTGTAGGTTTTCTCTTTCATTCTTTCTTTTTATCTCTGTCAGTTGTTACCCCCTTGTCTAAATGAGCCTCTCCTGTTAGATCTTTGATGTTATTACCTCAGAATTAATATTTGTGAAAATGAAAAATAAAAGAGAAAGAGAGAGAAAAAAAAAAAAGATAAAAAAAATTATATCAAATGGAAGATGAAAATGAAAGAAAAAAATTGGGTCGCTCTTGCCAAAATGTTTTTTGAGTTTTTGAATTTGATTTAGTTTTTATAAATAGCTGGTTTGAGTTGAGAGGAGAGTAGGATGAGAAGAAAAATGTGAGGAAGAGTGGGGATTTGTAAAGGGGTTTCCATATAAATTTGGGGGTGTTGATTTTTTGCTTCTTTTTCTGCTTGCTTTGAGAATTTTCTCAACACTTTGGAGGATTTTTAGTAGACTGTCTTCACATATGACTTTTTGACCGTACTATCGATTTATTTGTTATACTGATGCAAGTTCACTCCTTCATTTTTCAGGGATACTTCCATGTACTATACTGATTCCTGGCTTATTTTTTATCCCGGAGTCTCCTAGGTGGCTGGTAGGATCATGCATTCATTTGCCTTATTATTATGACTCAGCATTTACTCAGTGGGTATTGAAGCTGATTTTCTATTCTATGTTCAGGCAAAAATGGGTATGACGGAAGAATTTGAGGTTTCTTTGCAAGTTCTTCGTGGCTTTGACACTGATATATCTGTCGAAGTAAACGAAATCAAGGTAATATCTTCTTTCCTACCATGCATCTTGGGATTGACGATGACTTAAGAAGACTTACAATCAACCCCTAATATTATTGTGAATTAAATCACAATTCAGTCTAGTAATGGTTGTTATTGCGGTGTTGCACGAGCAGGGTGTTGCACGTTGCAGAATGGATCATTAACTTCTGAAGGAATAGCCATAAGTTGGCCTATGTTTATAAAAATATGAGAAATAGCTATATATTAGTGAATAAAATACAACATAAATGCATTAGGAAGACTGTTACAAAAGTACCATCATGTAATAGCCAATTGCAAATGCCTAATTCAAAATCTATTACGTAATAGGCATTTTTTAACTACTCGTGTGATATAATTATCTAACACCCTCCTGTAAGGTCATTTTTCTTATAGAATGTGGCTAATGGTATGCATTTGTAGAGGTCTGTTGCATCAACCAGCAAAAGAACTACTGTACGTTTTGCAGAACTCAAACAAAGAAGATATTGGCTCCCATTGATGGTAATAAATGTTTCTTCTTTTTCCTTTTTTCAGTGTTCAGTCGTAATTTTCTAAGTTAAAATGCTTGTTGTTCTGCAGATAGGCAATGGATTACTTATACTGCAACAACTTAGTGGAATCAATGGTGTTTTGTTCTACTCCAGTACTATATTTGCAGAGGCTGGTAAATGCACATGCTGTTTTTCACCTTTTCATTGTTGATAGGTTAAGGGGATTTATCGCTTCGGTACCCTAAGATTTGAGTATTTATCATTTGGATGTTCTGATACTTCAATGTATATATACAATAAGATACCTAGAGGTCTGAAAATTTTATCACTTAAATATCCTATACCAAAATTTAGTGGACTTCATCAGAATCCAAACGATTTTTAGTAGACAATGTTGATGTGGTGCATGGTTGATAATATCTATGAGCTTTGTACGTGTAACACTTCAAACGGTATGATAACAATTCACCGAATTCTAATGGAAAACACCTATATATTGCCAAAATCATATGTCATGGCAGCATTCTTGACAAAATATCACCCTATTATAGGAAAAGAGTGCTCTTATATTATTGGAATCATTTCTAACAAAAAAATTTCAAATTTCAACAAAGGTACTTGATTGATAAAATATTTATACTTTCGGGTGCTTGAGTGATAAAATTTTTAAACTGTAGGGCATCTTACTATATATATTGAAATATCACGGTACCAAGTTGATAAATGTTCAAACTTAAAAGTACCCAAGTGATGAATTCCCATGAATTATTTGTGTTCAGGTGCCTAGGATTCTGAATATTATGGTTATCAAAAACTCTAGAACAATATGTTATGATGAATGTTGTAGTATAACCTTCTTTCACATGTTACTAGTTGTCCCTTACTAATCGCCCATCTCACTCTCTTGGATACCTATTATACCCCCCAACAAACTTAAGGAGGGACAATCTACATTGTGGACACAAGCCCCTCTTAAAGGTAGCACTCTAAAGGGGTAAGGCTGCCTACATTTTACCCGTAAAGTCCCTGCTTTGGTGGGAGACCTTGTAGCACTAGGTTTGTTATTGTAATCTGCATTGTAACTCTTTGTTATTGTTGGGTATTTATTGAACTTGTGTGATTTTGTTCTGCAGTCATTTGTTTAGAAAAAATTAATGGACTCTTAGGCTCCGTTTGGTTGGATGAAAGTGGTTTTTCATCATATTTTTATTGTTTTTTCTTATATTAATTAATCGCAAGAGCAATTTGAAGGGAAAGTAATTTCCTCTCTAGGAGAGAGGAAGTCATTTTCGTTCTTACCACTTTTACAACCCACCCGAAGCCTCATACTCTCTCATTTGAGTTCAACCTCAAATATGATCCATTCCAATCTCATACAAAGTTATACAATGAATTTATTTCACAATCAAAGAAAGGAAAGAATTTAACTTTGAAGAGAAAAGTTACTTTTAGTAAAAAAATGTTCTAAGAACAAAAAGTTTCAAAAAGGGAAACATTTTCAGTTCGACCAAACAGAGCCTTAGTTCTAGATAATGGACCAACTAATATTTGTTGTTATATATTGAACAGGGGTGACATCAAGCAATGCTGCAACATGTGGACTTGGTGCCATTCAGGTTCTGCTCGAGAAGTATTTTTCATACTCTTTGAACTATGGGTGTGAAATCGACCTCCTATTTTCTAATGGTAATCTCTGTTCTTAGGTTCTTGCAACCCTAGTTACCACATGGTTGGTAGACAGAGCAGGCCGTAGGCTTCTTTTGATTGTGAGTTCGACTCGATACTTTCTCTATATTTGGCACATATATATGTATGTGAAACTTAAAATTATCACACATTTTTGAACTTTCCCCCCCCTTTTTCGCAATAGGTCTCGTCTTCTGGGATGACACTTAGCCTCCTGGTTGTTGCACTTTCGTTCTTCTTAAAGGTAACAATGTGGAATATCTTTGTTGCATTTAGTAGATAATTGGACTTGGCACCTTATATACATCAAGTGCGGGGTTTGAATCTGACCACCAGGTGTGAATAATCCATCAGGACCATCCATGGGGTCTGTGGATCCTAACTTACCATATGGGGGAACTTTCGAGCGGGTAGTGCTTGTTGGTAGGACCATTCATAAACATCGAAACCCTAAATCGACATAGCAATCACATGCTAGGGGAAGGGAGAAAACAGGATACACCAAAATTTACTTGGTTTAGCCGAAGCGTACGTCCACGGAGAGGAGCACCATAATTCCACTGTATCCCTAGAAGATTGCATGAGACATTTCAACTCTCAACCCTAATTTAACATATACAACCCTAGTGTATATATAGAGTCACTCACACTAAAATCTTGGTGTCATAGGCCTAAATCGGGTGCCAAATCTTTTACTATATAAATAAGGCTCTATACAACCAGGCTCCACGCATAAACCGAATACTTGCAACCCAAGGAATTTGTCTACCAGCGCTTAAGCAGACCTAGATGTCCCAGTTAAAAAAATGACGATTATTGATTAGGCACCACAATTTTCTGATGTGACGGCCAACCGAAATGTTGAAATCATTATGTTTTATGACAGAGTGCTGTGTCAGATGGATCTGAGTGGTATAACGCATTCTGTATCGTCTCAGTAGCTGGGGTTGTGGTATGTTGATGTTTTCTATGCGTTTGCTTGGTGGTTTGTATTTTGTTAACAATTTGCTATTTAGATTTACGAGTGTTATGTGACTCTTTGTTTCAGGCCATGGTGGTTGCTTTCTCTTTAGGAATTGGAGCTATCCCTTGGATTATTATGTCAGAGGTATTATCCTATATGTTCTGTACATATTTTTGAATGACTTTGCCTAATTTTTCATGCAAAAAGCATAAGAAAATTTTGTGTACCGGTACTTAAACTACGCATTAATATACATATGGTTTTTGTTATATGATTTCCTCTTTGGACACAATTTTTTTTAGAACGGTGAGGGGAGAAGCATTAGGAGATCCTTCTAGGGAAAGGTCTACCAAGCACATCAGCATACACAATTTCGCCTAGATCTGAGCTAGGCATCAAGGACCAATGAACCATAGATGAGATGTGATGACCAAGCTTAACCACCCAATCAACAACCATATTTGCTTCTTTAAAATAGTGATTGAATTTGAAATGTCTTGCAATGCGTTTCAACAATAAGATATCCTGCACATTTTTCTAAATATGCCATGAGGCTCGAAAGTCCCATTAAGAGCATTGATTACAATCTTAGTTTGGGCACTTAAATATATGCATGAAAATCTTTGACTAATATTTCTTTTTTTTTATAAATGGTTGTACAAGGGGGAAACCCGCCCAAAAACCCATAAATCCCCTTGCCCCTGATTAAGGCGGAATTCAATCCCGGATATCGAGTATTACCCCGAGAGACTTTACCAACTAAGTTAGTTGACACCGTTATCTTAAACCAATATAGGAAACAACCACGTAGCTAATTATTGTTTCCAATTGTTCAAAATGTTAGTATTGCTAAATACTCGGCTGGTTCTTGTCATTGTCATTATCGTTCTTGTCCTTGTGTCGAAATCGAGGAGTGTAAACAAGTCGAGTCAAGCACCCCGTTGCTCATATTCAAGCTGGATAAGTCTTAATGAGCTTGATTTCTTGTCAAGCGTTTATTAAGTTTTTATATCTTTCTTCGAACTTTGTTCAATAAGATATTTGTATGCTCAATACTCAGATCGTTAATCTAATCGAGGCGGGCTTGCTATCTAATCAAGCTCACTACTATATTGAGCTTGATATCAAGTCAAACTCCCTGCCAAGTCGAGCTATTTGAGCTGTTATCAATCCATCATCGATCAATTATCAACCCAATACCGAGCCACTAACGGGCTTTTAACAAGTTGATGAATATACTTGGGTTGAACAAAGGTAAGACAAATAGAAGGTAGTTAGGCATACACAACTAACCCTTGAAAGAACTCAGTCAAAAGCTGGGTTAGGACCCAAAAGGACAAACAGGAATAAGGAGACTATAACAGGAGAAAGGCCTTTATGTAAAGAGATTGTCAAGAAAAACAAGAAGCGACCAAGAGGAAAACACCAGAACTTGAAGGACCTAATGGAAGCACAAGCCATTAACGAGTTCTTAATGAGCTTATAATGAGCTCTGAACTACCCCTTATTGAACTCTTTGCAAACACTAACGAGTCAAGTACCTCTTGTTTGAACTCGGGTCATTAAAGCGTATCTAGCTTGCTTGAACCTGGATCAATAAGCTATCCAGCTGCCAAAATAAACAAGAACGAGCCATTATCTATTTTGAAACACGAGTAGTTCATAAAATGTTTGTTTCATTTACACTTTGCTGAACTAGTTCCAATGTCGATGCCCATTGTCGTTTACGGTTTCTTGCAGATTCTTCCTATAAATATCAAGGGACTGGCAGGAAGCATAGCAACGCTTGCGAACTGGTTCACTGCATGGGTTGTCACAATGACAGCAAACTTGCTCTTGACATGGAGCAGTGGAGGTTCTACTCTTTACCTTTCTCCTTTCACCTCTTAACTTACATTGTTGTGTGAAATCACCCATATAGCAAATACAAAATATAACCAAAAACTTGCAAATAAGATATGGGACATGAGATTTATAGGGTTGGACTCATAGTTGCACGAAACAGAAGCAAGAGCGGAAGAATGGGATAAAAAGGACAGAATATCCAATAATAAATACACTCCATTGAATTTTTTATAGAAAAATGTGGTTTTATTTAGGCTCACTTTGGGCAGAGAGTTTTCTTTGGTTGATTTCCCGAGAGATCAGTGTTTTATTTAGTTTTATATTTTTGTAATTCTTTTCTTTGTTGAGGATGTCTTGTCCTTAACCTTTTGTATGTTCTATGAGTTATTTACTCCATCGGTCCCTAATGTTTCTAAATTTGTTCAGATTGGTCCTTTATCTTTTCTTTTGTTTAAAATAATCCTTAATATTTTTAGGTTTGTTCAAATTAGTCCCTCGTCTTTTTTCTTATTTAAAATAGCCCCTTATGTTTAGTTATGACAAAATTGATTCATCATCTTTTTAATTCTTACCCATTTTCGGTCATCAAATGAGGGACTAATTATGTCATAAAATAAATATGAGGGACTACTTTAAACAAGAAAAGAGATGAGAGACCAATTTTCACAAGCTTCTAAACATTAGAGAACCAATTTAACAAACTTAAAGACATCATGGACCAACAAGTAAATAACTCCTTTTCTATTTTAATTCTATTGTTGCTAAATCCTGACCAATCGAGTTCTACTTGTAGGAACGTTCACCATCTACACACTCGTGTGCGCGTTCGCCATCGCATTTGTGGTGATCTGGGTACCAGAGACAAAGGGCCGAACACTGGAGGAGATTCAGTCGTCATTCAGATGATAATGGATGGGGCTTCTGATCAGCAAAATTTTTGGACTTGAAAGTAAATTAGTTGCAGTCCTCGTGCATTTTGACCCTTGGTCCTTAATATTTGTAAGTTTATTCAAATTGGTTTTTTATTTTTTTTTTTAATTTAAAATAGTCCCTGATAATATTTCTAGATTTATTCAAATTGGTCCCTCGTTTTTTTTCTTTCGTTCAAAATAGTTCCTCTTGTTTCATTCTACAGCAAAATTGATCTCCCGTTTTTTTTAAAGGGCTAATTCTGTTATATCTGGAGACTATTTTGAAAAAAAAAAAAAACCCAAAAAAATGATGAAAGATCAATTTGAACGAACTTATAAATATTTCAGCAGAAGAAAAAATGAGGGATTCATCTGAACAAAAATACAACCATTAGGGACCAACGGAGTAAATGACTCTGCAAAATTATGCGCAACAACTTTTTATTGGAGAAAAAGATTGATAATAGTTGTTGTATGTTATTGGATTCGATTAATTGTATTTTGTAGTTGTACATCGGAAAAAGATTTTCCTAAAGGATTTTTCTCCTTCGTCCCGTTCGGTTGTGGGTTTAGTGTGATCGATAAGGTTGGATAATCAGTGATTTCTCGTAAATAATTGAGCTAAGTGTACGCGGTTGATGAATCCTCCCTTGAAGTGTGAACCCTATCTCGTGATATGATGAATATGCGATATTGAAGAGAGAAGAGATCTTATACGTAGGTCTCATATGCTGCTCTATCGGTCATATGAGGGGATCTTTACCCTTTCTCTCCAAAGCTCATATTAAGGCTCGGTCTGTTTTGACAAATGATATTTTGCGTCTTAATTCTATTTTTTCTTTGCATAACTTTGATCTTGACAAATTTAAGTGTGAAAAATGTTCTCCTCTATTATGGGGATATTGACTTTTGTTAATGAAGAGGGAAATTATTTTCCTTCATGGAGGAAAAAATATTTTCCTTTGGAATCTCATGTTATATTTTTTGATAATGAGGACTGGGTTGTCCTAATTTACTCCGGCCCATGAGAAAGGCCACAATTCCCATGAGCATGTAAGTAAAATCTCATGTTATATGTTTCATTTTTTATCTTAACTTGGCCAAACGTGAATTTTATGCATATTTATAGATATATAATAAAACCAAAAATTTTTAATGAAAATATTTTAATCGAAAATTTTTTGTGAAAATTTTTTCGTAAGAAAAATATTTTCTATTATACCAAACGGAGTCGAATTTCATTCTAGAGAAGGCTTTCTACTTCCAATAAGCCATGTTTTATTACTAAACTAAGGTTGCATTTTTATACCTACATTAAGGCCTCATTTTTTTTTTTTTCCCCGATAATTGGTATTAACTCTATCAGAATGCACTAAAATGTTTTATAGGATTCACATTTGATCAAATTGAGTTTTATTTAAAATATAGCTCGTGACATTAGAATTGAAAATGATTTGTGCTCAATGAAGGAAAATGTCGTTTTTTGTGCCACGAGGGGAGGTCAACTTCCTCAATGTCGAGGAAAACATTTTCTATTAAAATATGGATAGCTACTCATCTGCACTATAAAACTATAAAACATGTGATTCAAAAAATTTTCCGTCAAACCAAATGGAGTCGAAGATTTTGCTTTCTACTTCCACAATTCATTTTTAAGACTCAAAACCTAATGACTTCTTGTCTTATGGTTTCAATGAACCAGAGCATTTAGACTCCAAGCGCCAAAACTGCCACACCCTACATGTTATTTTTTGACGTAGTAGGGCAGGTTATTTTCACTTGACCATGCCTAAATGGGTGTAGGCTTGAAAAGGTTGGTCCATTTCAAAAGCTCGAGCCAAGTCAAGCCAGCTCGTTTGTTTTTATTGAGCTAGGCCTGGTCTAATGAAGCTTGAGCTCGTAGACTCACTAGCTTAAATAGGCCTAAACAAGTATAATTATTAGTTTAAATATGACCAACTGAACCAAGTTTGATCTAAGTGAGCTAAGATTGAGTTTAAACGAGTCCAAACAAGTCTAAATTGAGCTTAAAAGTGCCTGAAAATCGCAAGTTTAGTTTGGAGCTTGCCGAATAGGGTTCGAACCTAACCGAGCTATAACAAACTAGCTGAAGTTTAAAGTTTTCAAGCTTAGTGAGATTCAAGCCAGCCTCAAGCATTAATTGCCTGAACCTCACTATAAAATTGACATGATGGGTGGAGATGTCTTTTATTAGCATAATAATTCATATTATCAACTCATAGGGTTGTTTGTTTGGCCTTATCTCTTTGGACAAGTTATGCAAACAAATCCTTGGACTTATGATTGCTTTTTGAAAAAAAATAAAATTATGATAATTGGTTTTTTTTTTTTTTTTTTTTTTTGGGGGGTTATTTACACCAATAGTCTATGTACTTTGTCCATTGTGTCAATTTAGTCCTTGTACTTTTAATTGTGTTAATTTAGTCCCTCTACAATTGATATTGTGTCAATTTGGTTCCTGAAGTAAAATTTATGTAAAGTTTTTAATGATTTGGCCATGGGTTGGGTTAAATTGAGTCAAATGATGGATTTTTAGTAAATTACTTGTATCTAACGTAATTATGTCACAAAAAATTATATCAATAACTTAACTTAAATTTGAGTGAAGGACTAAATTGACACGATTTGAATTGTAGAGGGACTAAATTGACACAATTAAAAGTATGAGGACTAAATTAATATAATGAGAAAAGTACAGGGATATTTGGTGTAAATAACCCTTTTTTATAATTTACTAAGAAGATGTAGTACAAGACAAACAATGTATCCAAGCGAGGCCTTTGCGAATCCATATAAAAACGGGAATTAGAAACAAAATACAACAGATAGCCAAGGCAACAGGAATATAAGGCCAAAAAAAAAAAGAAAAAAGGATCAAACAGACCCTATGCGACTACATCACTACTGGATGAGGCGAGCCCGATGTAGGGGAAGACGTCCAACCCTATCAAAGGTGGGGAGAAATTGACAAGGGTTCAGATCAAACTAAAACCCTACTCCATCCTTACAAAAAGTTCAACCATTTCCTATTCATTACTATCATATGCCAAACCAAGCTTTTTTCAAGCTACCACGCACATTTTGCATCAGGATGTTTATTAATATCTTTAGCACTATCGGCATTTCTTACCAACTTTCCCTTTTTTTGTTTTTCAAAGGGTTTGACAATTTCTTCGCACTATTTTCGAGAGACATATAAAAGTGCTTTAAGTAAATGCAAAATCTCTTTTTCTACTTTTAGAGAATAGTAAGAAAAAAGAAAAAATATATATATATATATTAGGATTAAAAATCTTTAAGCCAAAAAATAATTTGACTCGTAATTTGAAGAAAAAATTTAATTTTGAAAAACTTGATTAACAATACAATAATTTCACAACATAGCAAAATAGGCTTTAATGTTAGGGAAATAATATTTAAATCGGAATAAGATATTTGGCTTCAAGGTCTGTAGCGAACAACTTTCTTTAAAACTTGTTTCGTCCTTATTGAAATAGTCTTAGGGATATAATGAAACTTTATTAAAAAGTGAAAGTGAATATATAGAGAATGAATCTCTAATATTGAAAACAAAAAATGATGTGCGTTCAATATATATTTTTTTATCTTTGAAATGGAGATGTATTTATAGATTTCCAAGTTGGTTGGCTTATAAATAGGAATACTCTGAGAGGAACTCATGGGAATTTCGTTGGATTTGGAACCTCGATATTTACCTGAAGATAAAAGTCTTTACTTGGAAAGTGCTTAATGATAGCTTAGTGTATAGAAGGGGCATAGGTTGTCAAAACCCGTGCCCTAGGTGAGTTGTGACCTTGAAGATCTTGATCATATTTTTCTTAATTGTCCTTGTTCAAAAACAATCTGGTCAATTATCTACGATATCGGTTGGTTGAAGGAGTTGCTTGACCAAACTCAATTTGTTTACGGGCTCCACATTGGTTAAGATGTTTCAAGGGCTGAGATGACCTTGTGCGCTTTAGTTTGCTTTGTTCAAAAACTTGGAAAGATAGAAACAATTTGGTATTTCGATGTGACCAGTCTAATCCCCGAAAATCGATAATTCTCGACAAGCAAATGCATCTAGACTGGTCCATTTGCAACAAGGTGGACAAAAAAGTGGGTCCTGAAGTGAAGAAGGCTGGTTAATGCAGGTCTAGAAGAAATAATTGGATATCTTGGAATTCTCCTTCAGTGGTTTGGATTAAGGCAAATTTTGATGGTTTAAAGTGCGGGGATTCTGTTGCTTCTGGTTTCATTCTCCATGATCATAATGGAAATATGCTCTCAACTGGATCAAGAGATTTAGGTAATGCTTCTATCAGTGCGGCCTAGGCAGTTGCGACCAGAGATGCCCTGTTCTATGCTAAGCATTTGGGTGCTCAATAAATTATATAGGAGGGAGACAACGAGGTGGTTATCAAAGCAATCACAGGCTCTTATTTGATTCTTGCGGACATCATCACTATTATTGAAGACATCCGTTTATTGAGCCAGCGTTGTGGCCAAGTTTCTTTCAATCACTGTTATAGGGAAGCCAATAAATCGGCGGACTGGCTGGCGAATCTGGGTAACGAGTTTTTGGGTATTTCTGTGTGGGATTGCATCCCCCACAAAGCCTTTTTCTCCCTTATCTAGGCTGATGTCTTGAGGTTCCTTCTCAAACAAGGAAAATTTTAAGGAGTATTATCTTTATAGTAAAAAAAAAAAAAAAAAAAAAAAGTGTCTTTTGGAAGAAATACAACTCTTCTCAAAAGACACAAATCCCTTCCTCCAAACAACACAAAAACAACGCTAAGTAACAGCTATAACAACCTTGTGTGTCAACATATATCCCTTTTTTCAGCAAAGTGGTTTTCTGTAAGCAGTGTGTCAAACACATAGCTCCTGTGTACCACCATACACCATCCGTTGAGTCTTAATAGAAACTATGTGTTGACACACACCATATGCCGGGGCCCAAACACTTTATTTTGAAAATATATCAACAATTAATACATTTCAAATAGTGGCCACTTTTTTTCTCTCTCCTCATCCTATATTTTGAAAATATATCAACAAGTAATAAATTTCGAATCGTGGCCACTTTTTTTTTTACCTCATCCTATGCAAGAAAATGATTTTTATGTAGGCTAGTCCTGGTTGTTTTAGTACATGCCCTATTGAAAAAATCTTAAGGAAGGTAGCATTGCAGCCGTTTTTTCGAAGAGGTCAAAATCTATACAATAGATTTGTAGAGGGAGTAAAACATCTTTCAAATAAAGTGAGCGGAAGTCAAAATAAAGAAAGAAGCAAAACTCAAAAGTTAAAAATATACACTAACTGCTACAATGATAATGAGAGAGGTTGACTAGACCACGCCAAGTTTTCACCGAAAGATCGATATTTCAGGCACACTGCTGCAAGCGTCCGGAGCTGGCGTGGTGCGGGCGGTGACGAGTTGGATAGCTAGGGTTTACGATTTTTTTTTTTTTTTAGTTGAAATCTCATAAGAAAATAGAAAAGTTGTAAGGGGAAAAAAAATTAAAATGGCCATAATATTTGAAAAAATTTTTAAAGAAAGATATAATATTTAATATAGCACACTAGAAATGTAAAATGTTTTGAAATAAGACTAAGAGTGACATTGACTTCAGCAGTAGTTCATATCATTTGTCCTGTCATGTTTTCAATTGCTCTGTTATGGGATACATTATTGTTTTGGCTACCACATCATTTTTTGGATGCCACATCACTTCCATCACCTATAATATAACCAATGCCCCTAGTCCTTTCAAAATATGTTGTCTTTCTTATATATACAGTAAACATAATATCCTTTTCAATCCTTTTTCCAAATATTATGCCATTTTCAAGTATTTTAGCCGAATTAGTGGTGTGACCTTAGCTCACTAAGCTATTTCCTTTTTCAGCCCCAACATACGAAGCCGTTTTTAAAAATTTATAAGATATGATATTCCAGTTCTTTTTGAAATATAATATCCTTTTTGAAATAATGATATGTAAATGAGCCAAACTGAACTCATCGAGTCCAAGGTTGCTCATCAATATTTAATCGGTTAGAGTTCGGCTCAAAACTTGTGAAGCCATGAAACTTCAGAGTGGAGCTTGGCTCATTATACGCTCAGACTAAGCTTGACTCAGTTGAACTTGAAACAAGGTTGATAAGCTTTTTGCTAAACTTGTCGTTTAGGCTCATTTAAGGCCAATGGAAACTTGTTTGGGTTGGATTAGGCTCAAGATCAACTCATTCAGGCTCAAACTTAGTTTTTTTGGATATATTTACACTCATTAATTGTTTTCAAATTGGCTCATTTAGGCTTTCTTTAGGCTCACAAACCTATGAGCTCAGGCTTTGCTAAGCTCGCACTTAGCTCATTAAGATAAACGAGTTAGCTCATCTCAATTCAAACCTGAAGCAAGCCAAGCCTTTCAAGCTATATGACACACCCGATAGTAGAGCTTGCGAGTCAGCTTACCTGATTTACACCCATAATCATAATCACAACTATCCCCAACAATCGCTTTCCATTACATTCCTTTAAGAAGATAAGAATAACACTAGGTGCGCCATCGATGAGTGGCACGTCCCATGATGTTGTCTCTCAAAATCATGTTAAGATTTCTGTTTATAGTGCCCTCAAAGTGTAAAGAAACTTAAACAAGTCTGATATACTCTGATACTAAGTTGTGTGAAAATAAACAATTCTCCCAGATCGCAATCGAATCAAATACCACGACAAATCAAGAAATAAATGGACTAAAAGAGAAAAGAAACAATCGACACAATGATTTACATGGAAACCCCTTTACAATCGAAAGGGGAGAAAACCATTGGCAAAGATCAGAGCTTTTATTATTAAACCAAAAGAAGAATTACAATATTCTCTCTCACTCTCAATTTATTTGGTGGCGGCGCTGCTCAAGGGACAACATAACTTTGGAA
Organism: Simmondsia chinensis; assembly: GCA_018398585.1. NCBI lineage: Eukaryota > Viridiplantae > Streptophyta > Magnoliopsida > Caryophyllales > Simmondsiaceae > Simmondsia > Simmondsia chinensis. Next base: position 3,846,234 of record JAGTTD010000026.1, on the reverse strand, counting down.
TTGGATGCTGAATGACGTAACCCTACATCTCAATATATAGGAACTGAAAAATTGGGCTTCCCAATCGATCGGGGAGTCCCGATCGATCGGCCTGCTTACTGGAGGCATCATGCTTTTACGTAACTTTCCCGATCGATCTAGCTCCACCACGATCGATGGACCTCCTCACGGTCCTTCTCCTTAAAATGCCAAGTAATTTTGAGACATTTTCCTAACCAATCTCCACCTTGGCTCAAAATTAACATCAACAATAAAACAACTCCACCTTCTCCACAAACGCCCCCTCAACTGGGGCTAACATACATCAAACTGAAAGACCCACCAAATTCGAGCAATGCTCGAACGTGCTTCCTAATAGAACCTTAGTGAACATGTCAGCTGGATTGTCCTCAGTCCCAATCTTCCTCAACTCCACCTTCCTCTCATCAATCAGATCTCTAATAAAGTGATGCTTCGCATTTATATGCTTCGTTCGGTCATGATGTGACATCTGATCTTTTGCTAGGTGAATGGCGAACTAACTATCACAGTAGACCCTAACTGTATCCTGTTCGACACTAATTTCACTGATCAAATCTCTCAACCAGACGGCTTCTTTGAATGCTTCTGTAACTGCCATATACTCGGCCTCGGTAGTAGACTGTGCTGTAATAGGCTGTAAACACGCTCTCCAACTGGTAGCTATGTCACCTAAACAAAACACACACCCTGATGTGGACTTCCTCTTATCGAAGTCTCCACCATAATCAGAATCTACAAACCCAACCAAACAACACTTACTTTTTTCATATGCCAAACACAAATCAGAAGTTCCTCGAAGATACCTGAGAATCCACTTCACTGCATGCCAATGCTCTTGACCTGGATTTGTCATGTACCTACTAACTCTGCTCACTGTAAAAGCAATATCTAGACGTGTACAAACCATCGCATACATAATACTGCCCACTGCACTAAAATAGGGAATTTGAGACATGTAACTGACATCCTCCTCAGTTTGAGGCGAATCTAATGCTGAGAGTCTGAAGTGAGCTGCTAAGGGCGTGCTAATAGGATCAGCATCCTTCATATGAAACTTGTTCAACACCTTCTCAATATACTTCTCCTGAGACAAGTATAATTTTCCAACTTCTCGGTCTCTATGAATTTCCATGCCTAAGATCTTCTTAGCTGCTCCAAGATCTTTCATCTCAACCTCACTCTTCAACATAGATTTCAAATCATCAACATCTTTCATGTCTCGTGCTGCAATCAACATATCATCAACATACAAAAGCAAATAAACGAAGCCTGAATCAGTCTTTCTGAAGTACACATAACTGTCGTACTTACACCTGATGTACCCATAACCTGTCCTGAACTGATCAAATCTCCTGTACCACTGCCTAGGAGATTGCTTCAAACCATATAAAGACCTTTTAAGCAAACACACATGATCTTCTTTTCCTTTTACAACAAAACCGTTGGGCTGATGCATAAAGATACTCTCTTCTAATTCACCATGCAAAAATATAGTCTTTACATCTAACTGCTCAAGCTCTAAGTCATGCATAGCAACCAAAGACAACAGTGCACGAATCGAAATATGTCTAACTACAGGTGAGAATATATTATGAAAATCAACACCTTGTACCTGATTGTAGCCTTTAGCTACCAAACGTGCCTTGTATCTTGCATCTTCAACTCCAGGAATGCCCTCTTTTCTTTTGAAGACCCATTTGCATCCAATCCGTCTTTTCCCTGTTTGAGGCTTCACCAGTTCACAAGTCTGATTCTTATAAAGAGATTACATCTCTTCATTCATACCAACGAGCCACTTCTCAGGATCTGATCTCGATACAACCTCTGAATAAGAAGTCGGTTCACTGTCATCTAAAGACTCAGCAGTAGTAAGGGCATAAGCAATCATCCCTTCATACCCATACCTCTCTGGAGGCCTGATCTGTCACCTCAGTCCACCACCGACTATAGTGTAATTCTCCATCTGTTGACCTGTTTCTGCATTATCAGTAACAACATCAGAAACCTGTACCTGAGGTGCTGGAATACTCTCTAGCTAAACAACCTGCTGATCTGACCGTATCTCTGTAACATCAGGTGTCTCCACCTGAACTAAATCACTGTTAATGAAGGTTGTGTGTGGCGGATGTAGTAGAGTAGACTCATCAAAGGTAACATCTCTACTAGTTAGAAACTTCTGAGCATTGGGATCCCACAGCCTATATCCCTTCACACCTGACGAATAACCAAGAAAGATGCATTTCTTGGCCCTAGGCTCTAGCTTTCCATCATTAACATATACATATGTAGGACAACCAAAAACTTTAATCTGAGAATAATCAGAAGTTGAACCAGACCATACCTCCTCAGGTGTCTTCATCTGCAATGAAGAATGCGATGTCTCGTTCACAAGATAGCAAGTCATGCTAACTACTTCTGCCCACCATTCTCTTTTTATACCTGCATTTGAAAGCATACATCGAGCCTTCTCAAGTAACGTCCTGTTTAACCTTTCAACCACTCCATTTTGTTAAGGTCGACCTGTACATGTCCTGTGTCTGACTATACCCTGATCTTCACAAAATCTAGTGAAGTCACTTTCAACGAACTCAAGACCATTATCAATCCTCAACCTCTTGATCGGCTTCCCAGTCTGTTTTTCAAGCAGAATCTTCCATTTCTTGAAGACATCATGCACTTCATTTTTCTGCTTCAGAAAATAGACCAAAACTTTGCGTGAGTAATCATCAGTAAACGTTAGAAGATACCTGGACCCACCTTTAGAAGCCACTCTAGAAGGTCCCCACAGATCAGAATGTATGTAATCTAACGGTCCCTTGGTCTGATGCACTGCTGACTTGAAGCTGACTCTCTTCTGCTTCCCATAAATACAATGCTCACAGAATTCCATCAGTCCTGTTGACTGACCACAAAGCAGTCCCCTCTTACTTAGCTCAGACAAAACCTTATCACCAATGTGACCCATTCTCATGTGCCACAGTCTTGTGATCTCTGAATCTATCATAGCAGATGTGGAAACAGCAACTGAACCTGTCACGGTAGTACCTACAAGCTCATACAAAGTACCAACCCTATTTCCTTTCATCACAACTAAAGCACCCTTACTGACCCGCATGACTCCACCTTCAGCTGTGTACTTGCACCCACTAAACTCAAGGGTATCTAGAGAAATCAAGTTCTTCTTTAAGTCCAGGACGTGACGTATATCACTCAAGGTTCTAATAGCCCCATCAAACATTCTCACACGGACTGTCCCAATCCCCACTACCATACAAGCAGCATCATTACCCATCAAGACAACTCCACCTTGTATAGACTTATACATGGAGAACCAGTCTCTATTTGGAGTAACGTGATATGAACAACCCGAATCCATGACCCGCTTATCCTTGGGCCTGGATTGAGAATCAGCAACTAATAGAAACCCCCATTCACTATCCTCCCTTACAAAACTAGCCTCAGCGGACTTGTCTCTGCCCTGGTCACCCCTGTTACCCTCTTTCGATTTATTTTTGTATTTGTAACAGTCTTTCTTTATGTACCCTTTCTTGTGACAGTAATGACATGACAGGTTCTTATGTCTAGATTTAGACCTAGACTTTTTCCCACCATTGGATCCCCTATGTTCTAGTCTACCTTTCACATGCAAACCACTACCTGAGTCATTCACCGAGTCAGATAGCTCCCTATCCACCCGTTCTTTACCCACAAGGTTTCTTTTCACCTCATCAACAGTAATGGTTGGCCTACCCCCGTATATCATGCTTTCTACGAAGCCCTTATATGAATTAGAGAGCGAACACAGTAATATCATAACTTGATCCTCGTCCTTAGGGACATCATCCAATTCCTTTAATTCTTGTATAATAGAGGTAAACTCGCTAAGATGGTTTTTAAGAGATGTACCTTTTGTCATACGGAAAGTGAACAACCGACGCTTCACTGCGAGTTTGTTGGAGACTAAGTTGTGGCAAAACATGTCTAACAATTTCTCCCATAACTCCTTTGCGGTTTCCATCTCCAAGACCTTTGACAGAACATCATCAGCCAAACACATCTGTATCGCCGTGAGAGCCTTATCATCCATCTCTTCCCATTGTGCCTTAGTCATAGTCTCGGGTTTCTTCTCTTTCCCCTCTAGTGCTTTCTTCAAGCCGTTCTGAGTCAGGAGTCCTTTCACACGGACTTGCCATAAACTGAAGCTTCTCTGATCATTGAACTTCTCTACCTCGGTCTTAATACCTGATGCCATTGTACCAATTCGAATAGCCAGGCTCTGATACCAATTTGTAAAGAAACTTAAACAAGTCTGATATGCTCCGATACCAAGTTGTGCGAAAATAAACAATTCTCCCAGATCGTAATCGTATCAAATATCACGACAAATCGAGAAATAAATGGACTAAAAGAGAAAAGAAACAATTGACACAATGATTTACGTGGAAACCCCTTTACAATCGAAAGGGGAGAAAACCACGGGCGAAGATCGGAGCATTTATTATTGAATCAAAAGAAGAATTGCAATATTCTCTCTTACTCTCTTTTATTTGGTGGCGGCGCTGCTCAAGGGAAACCCTCACTTTGGAATTGGATGCTGAATGACGTAACCCTGCGTCTCAATATATAGGCGCTGAAAAATTACGCTTCCCGATCGATCGGCCTGCTTTCTGGAGGCGTCCTGCTTTTACGTAACTTTCCCAATCGATCGAGCTCCACCTCGATCGATCGACCTCCTCACGGCCCTTCTCCTTAAAATGCCATTTAATTTTGAGACAATTTCCTAACACAATGACTCTTGGAAATCTTGACCCCGGGTTGCCAGTCAATCTGCTGCCCGATTCCCTTTTCTGAAAATGCGACTAACTCTACCTTCAAGATAATTATACAATATTTCACAAATATCCCATATAATATTCCTAATTTTTCATGGGATTTTGAATTCATTTTGTGATGGCGGTATTTATAAGTGCATTACATTACATCAATAATACCTCATTTTATAATGGTTATGAGTTCAAATCCCCGTATCCTCACGTAAGTATCAAAATAATGGTTCATGGTTTATTTTCTTAGCGGATTGGTTGGAGTTTTATTCACCAATACAAGATTACCTTTCTTTTCAAAATAGAGTCATTTAATATTTTGGTCCCTAATATTTGTAAATTTTGATCAAATTGATCTCTTATCTTTTTTTCTTTTTTCAAATAGTCCCTCATGTTTTCTTCTGTGACCAAATTAGTCCCTTATCCAATGAAAAACACGAGGTAGAAACTAAGAGATAAGAAACCACTTTCATCATAAAATATAACAAGAATGCCAATTCTAAGCAACAGATAACATAACAGCTCAATCTGAACAAACTTACAAATATTAAGGACCAATTAAGCAAATAACTCTTTTCAGAACCCATCAAGAAAAGAACTCACTTAGATTTCTTTCCTTGCTTCTTCTTAATGACTTCATCAACATACATAATACCTTTACCTTTATAAACCTCAGGAGGCTTGCAGCTTCAAACCGTCGCTGCAAACTAGTGCGTTCGTCGCTTGTCGATGCCAGTGCAACAAATTATGTTGGGTTTGAAGCAAAAAAACATGAACCGTAGGTGGAACCGTAAGTTCAACCTCGTGGCTGTAACCGCGTTTAAGGTATAAGAGTCGCGCTTCGGCTTCAGCTCGAGCTTTGACAGTGACTCCTACGATCTTTAGAAAGCGAAAGAACTTGGCTTCCATTTATGGTATAGTTTGTTTCTTAAAGGTTCCTGCCATGAAGAAAGGATAAAGGGAGAAACCAGATACAAAATGTCCCATTGAAAAAAATTGTCATGTGGCAGAGCCAAAATTTAAAGCTTATTGCCAGAAATTACGAATAAGTACTTTACAAGAAACATATGTTTGTGGGGGTTGTCATCGACCAATTATTTCAAAAGTTTATGTGAGGAAATGCGGAATCTTAAGTACTTAATTCGAATCAAATATTACGACAAATGAGAAGTAATACGGATAAAAGAGAACGAAAAACAATAACACAATGATTTACGTGGAAACCCCTCTTCAATCGAGAGGGAAGAAAACCACGGGCAGAGATGGAGACTTTTATTGATTTGAGGATAGAAGAATTGCAATCACTTCTCTATCTCTCTCTCTCTCTTTGATGACGGCGGTGCTCACTTTGAATTGGATACTCAATACGTAACCCTACGGCACGTATATATACACACGTGTAATTTTGGCTCCCGATCGATCGGGGTCCCGATCGATAGGTGGACCCTTTGGGTGCGGGGGTCTTCTACGTATGTTTCCCGATCGATCGGGCCTTGCTCCTGATCGATCAGGGGACTCCCTGCACGCCTCCACTTAAATATAAGAATTTGAGGCATAAACATAACAAATCCCCCACCTTGACTCAAATTCAATCACCGAAATAAAATATCTCCACCTTCTCCAAAAACACACCCACACCGGGGTTAACAAACTGAAACTGAGAGCCCAACCAAGTTCGAGCAATGCACGAATTTCTTGCCGGGAAGAACTTTAGTGAACATGTCTGCTGGGTTATCTTCAATACCAATCTTCTTCAACTCCACCTTCCGCTCATCTATCAGATCTCGATTAAAATGACGCTTGACATCAATGTGCTTCGTTCTGTCATGATGCGTCATCTGATCTTTAGCTAGGTGAATCGCTGATTGGCTATCACAATAAACCCCAACAGTACCCTGATCAACACTGATCTCACTAATCAAACCTATCAACCAAACGGCTTCCTTAAACGCTTCTGTAACTGCCATATACTCGGCCTTGGTAGTCGACTGTGCGGTAACTGATTGTAGACGTACTCTCCAACTAATAGCGCTGTCTCCCAAACAAAACACATAACCCGAAGTAGATTTCCTCTTATCGAGGTCTTCACCATAGTCTGAGTCAGTGTACCCTGCTAAACAACATTTACTCTTCTCAAATTCCAAACAAACATTAGATATGCCACGTAAGTACCTGAGAATCCATCTGACAGCATGCCAATGCTCCTTTCCTAGATTCGCCATGTATCTACTTACTTTGCTCACAGCATAAGTAATATCTGAACAAGTACATACCATAGCATACATAATACTACCCATGGCACTAGAATAAGGGACCTGTGACATGTACCTGACTTCCTCCTCAGTTTGAGGTGAATCCAATGGTGAAAGCCTGAAGTGAGCTGCTAAGAGAGTGCTAACAGGTTTAGCATCCTTCATGTGAAATCGGTCCAGAATCTTCTCAATGTACTTCTCCTTAGACAAGTACAACTTTCCTGCTTTTCGGTCCCTACTGATCTCCATGCCAAGAATCTTCTTAGCTGCTCCTAAGTCCTTCATCTCGAACTCACTTTTCAACATGATTTTCAAATCATCAACATCTGTCATGTCTTTAGCTGCAATTAACATATCATCGACGTATAACAGAAAACCTTTTCAATAAACAAACATGGTCTTCTTTACCCTCAACAGCGAAGCCTTCAGGCTGATGCATGTAAATACTCTCCTCTAGTTCACCATGCAAAAATGTAGTTTTCACATCTAACTGCTCAGGCTCTAAATCATGCATAGCTACTAAAGCAAGTATCACTCGTATGGAACAATATCTAACAACAGGTGAGAAAATATCATGAAAATCAACAACATGTACCTGACTGTAGCCTTTAGCTACTAACCGAGCCTTGTACCTTGCATCTTCCACTATAGGAATGCCTTCTTTTTGTTTAAAGACCCATTTGCATCCAAGAACTATCTTTCCTATTTGAGGCTTGACTAGCTGCCAAGTCTTGTTCTTCTGAAGTGATTCCATCTCTTCATTCATGGCCATAAGCCACTTTTCTGAGTCAGATCTCGATACAGCTTCTGAATATGAAGACGGTTCAGAATCTTCCACTATCTCAGCTGCAGTAAGGGCGTAGGCTATCATCTCCTCATAGCCATATCTCTGTGGCGGCCTAATCTACCTTTTCGGCCAATCACTTGCAATAATATGCTGCTCGACCTGCTGACCTGTTTTCGTTATTTCATTCTCATCAGAAACTTGTACTGGAGGTGTCTGCATACTCTCAAACAGAACTACCTGCTACTGATTTGACCTTTCTAATTGTACCTGACTTTCATCAGGCTTCTGCGCCTGAACTGATTCACGAACTAAGGAGGCTGAGTGTGGTGGATGTAGTAGAACAGATTCATCAAAAGTAACATCTCTACTAGTCAGAAATTTATGAGATTTTGGATCCCATAAATGATATCCCTTCACACCTGACGTATAGCCAAGAAAGATACACTTCTTGGCTCTAGCTTTCCATCATTAACATAAGCATAAGTAGGACAACCAAATATTTTCAAATGAGAATAATCAGCAGGAGAACCAGACCATACCTCTTCTGGAATCTTCAACTAAAGCGATGAATGAGGAGATCAATTTACTAAATAACAAGCCATGTAAACTGCCTTTGCCCACCATTCTCTCCCTAATCCTGCATTTGAAAGCATACACCGAGCCTTCTCCAGTAATGTCCTTTTCAATCTTTTCTGCCACTCCGTTCTGTTGAGATCGACCTGTATAAGTCCCGTGTCTGACAATGCCTTGGTTCTCACAAAATTTGAGGAAATCACCCTCAACAAATTTAAGACCACTATCAGTCCTCAACCTCTTTATCTGCTTCCCTGTCTGTTTTTCAAGCAGTGTCTTCCACTTTTTGCAGACTTCATAAACTTTATTTTTTTGCTTAAGAAAATAGACCCAAACTTTTCTTGAAAAATCATCAATGAACGTTAGTAAATATCTGGAACCTCCTTTGGAAGTAACTCTGGACGGTCCCCACAAATCTGAATGTATATAGTCCAACGTTCCTTTAGTCTGATGCACTGCCTGCTTGAAGCTGGCTCTCTTTTGCTTCCCATATACACAGTGCTCACAGATATCCATCAGTCCAGTTGACTGACCACATAATAGACCTCTCTTACTCAACTCTGACAGCCCTTTATGATTCATATGGCCCAATCTCATGTGCCACATCTTAGTGATCTCTATATCTGTCATAGACGGTGTGGAAACAGCTACTGTCCCTATTATGGTAGAACGTACAAGCTCGTATAAGGTTCCTACCCTTCTACCCTTCATCACAATCAATGTACCTTTACTGACCCTTATAGCTCCACCTTTAGCTGTGTACCTGTACCCATTGGATTTAAGGGTACCTAAAGAGATAAGGTTCTTTTTCAAGTCTGGAACGTGCCTCACGTCGCTAGGTGTCCTTATAGTACCATCAAAACATCTTCACACGAACTGTTCCAATACCATCACCTTACACGCGGCATCGTTGCCTGTCAAGACTATTCCCCCCCGAATTGACTTATAAGTGGCGAACCAGTCTCTATTAGGACAAACACGGTAAGAACAACCCGAATCCATGATCCATTTATCTATGGACCTGGTTTGTGACTCGGTTACTAGTAGGACATCAGCATCTCCCTCATCTTCAACTACACTAGCCTCAACGAACTTATTACCTCTATTATGGTCATTCATGTTAACTTCTTTCTGCTTATTCTTAAGCTTATAACAGTTTTCCTTTATGTACCCCTTTTTGTGATAGAAGTTACATGACAGGTTCTTATGTCTAGATTTAGACCCTGACTTTTTTCTACCATTAGACCCTCTAGTCTCAGTCCTACCTCTCACAAACAACCCATTACCAGGATTATTCACAGAGTCAGATAGTTCTCTATCAACTCTCTCTTTACTTACTAGGTTTCTTTTAACCTCATCAATAGTAATAGTTGGCCCACCACCATATATCATGCTTTCTACAAAGCCTTTATAAGAATTTGAGAGTGAACATAATAACAACATGTCCTGATCCTCGTCCTTAGGAGTATCATCCAATTCCTTCCATTCTTGAATTATAGAATTAAATTCGCTAAGATGATTCTTAAGAGATGTACCTTTCGACATACGAAACGTGAATAACCGGCGCTTGACTGCAAGTTTATTAGAGACCGATTTGAAGTAGAACATCTCCTGCAGCTTCTCCCATAACTCCTTAGCAGTTTTCACCTTGAAGACTTATGTCAGAACATCATCTGTAAGACACATCTGAATAGCTGTAAGCGCCTTCTCATCTAACTCCTCCCATTGTGCTTCGGATAAACTCTCCGGCTTCTTCTCTTTTCCATCCAGTGCTTTCTTCAAGACATGCTATGTCAGGAGACCTTTAACGCGGACTTGCCACAAATTGAAACTCCCTTGACCACCAAACTTCTCTACTTCTGATCTAATCGCTGACGTCATAGTACCAAAACGAACAACAAGGGCTCTGATATCAATTTGTGAGGAAATGCGGAATCCCAATTACTTAATTCGAATCAAATACTATGACAAATGAGAAGTAATACGGATAAAAGAGAACGAAAAACAACAACACAATGATTTATGTGGAAACCCCTCTTCAATTGAGAGGGGAGAAAACCAAGGGCGGAGATGGAGACTTTTATTGATTTGAGAATAGAAGAATTACAATCACTTCACTCTCTCTCTCTTTGATGACGGTGGTGCTCACTTTGAATTGGATACTGAATAAGTAACCCTACGGCATATATATATACAAGTGTGTAATTTTGGCTCCCGATCGATCAGTGGACCCTCTGGATGCGGGGGTCTTCTATGTATGTTTCCCGATCGATCGGGGGACTCCCTGCACGCCTCCACTTAAATATAAGAGTTTGAGGCATAAACCTAACAGTTTAAGTTGACGAGTATTACGGTTCAAGTGAGGTTCCATCCCAAAACCAATTGATAACGGATGGAGTAGCCCACTTGATATATATCTTGATATCATCCCCTTGTATTTTTCAAGGTGGGACTATTTGGTTCTGTAGCAAACCGCCACGCTCCTCAACTATCGTCCTCGTCGGCTTTACTCTAGGTAGTTTCACTCTGAGTAGGTATCCATTTTCTCTTGTTGATAGCTCCACTTTGCTATAGGTAGCCCTTTCTAGAACTTGGGCTCATTACATGTGGCTTGTCAAGCATGACCATCTAGAACGGTTCGTTCCATCCTAGACTAAGTAGAACTCTAAAGCAAGGTGCATCCCATACCAAATTGAGCTCCTTGGAATCGCTCTAAGGATCGATGGCTCTGATACCATTGTTACAGCCTAAGTGCGGTTTCATCCCAAACCAGACAATGGGTGGAGTAGCCCACCTCGTATATAACTAGGTATCTTTCCCTTGTATTTTTGATGTGGGTCAGTTGTGTACTGTAACAAAGGATAAAATTTAGGAATGGTTTTTGTACTCTAAAATACCTCTTACCTTATGTTGAAATTATATTGAAATTGCAAGTAAGGGTTGTTGGGATTCAAAATCTTGACCTCTGGATTAGGCTATAACACCGTGTCAAGGAACTAACGATCCCAAAAATTTAAACTAATGGATCAAGACACGAGAATGGTTATAATACTTTAACAAGTAGGAAGAACAACAAGGGCATTGTGTTTTATAAATACTTGACAACGACAATATCTTTCAAAGCGGAATAAAAAGAATATTGACGTTGTGACAAACTGTTGGAATAACGAGCAGGATGTTGGAAAGTTGATTGTGTTGGTTATGTGGACGATGCCTATTTTATCCACATAAAAAGTAAATAAAATAGAAAATTATTAAAATTTTGGATATCGAGAGTGTTATAGCATAAAATTATTCCTGAACTTTCACCCATCAGCTTAAATTTTGGAAAGTTGGTTCCTTAACAAAGAGTACTTGTGACGGAAACATAACAATGTGAAATGAAATTGCAGTAGAGATCAAAATCAATGGTAAAGCTGGTATGGATAATATAATGTTGCCTACAAGTTACCTACTCGAAGTCTAGACCAAGCCTTGCAGCCAGTGTAGCTCAAGTGCAAGATCGACCTATGCACGTAAGCCGGCCTAGACACCCCAGTGCCTCTCATTCTAGCAAGGAAAACACCTCATAGTCATTTGTGGAGCCAACTGGATCATGTAAACTCTCAAAGAACCAACTTTATCAAAAGCTTAAGCTGATAGGTAAAGGTCCAAGATTGGTTTTATAATCTAACATACCCCCTCATGCAAATGCTCATTAGACTTGAAGTTTGGATATTGCATAGGCCACTTCATACCAGGTGCTTTAAATTATACTAATATTGAAAGTGAGAGTTGTCGGGATTCGAGTTCCTGACCTCTTAATCAACGAGGCTATGATATCATATTAAAGAACCAACTTTTTCAAAAACTTAAGCTAATGGGTGAAGGCCTAAAATTGGTTTTATACTCTAACATATATTGCTTCCTTAACATTGCTACTCTAAAGGGGTAAGACTGCGTACATCCCACCTTCCCCAAGACCTTTTATATACGAGAACCATTGACGCCCTGGATTTGCTGTACTCTAACATAAACTATTTGCCTTCATGCAAAACAGTGTTTTTGTCTTCTCCTTCTCTAAGGTTTTGAGAAGTGCCTAACCACTTATACACAAAGCAAATTAATATGATATTATGAATCTTAAGCTTGTAACTATAGATCTGTGAATGCCAGATCTCATCTAGAGCTCTGATTACTTGAGTATATGTTTGGCAAATTTTGTTCCAAGCTTTCCCAGAGCCGTTGCCTGAAATGGCTTGAAAAAAAAAATTTACTCAAAATAGCATATTTTAAAAAATATTGCCCAGAACAACTCCCACATGGCAATTTTCATATTTAAAATTTTTTTTATTTTTTTTTTAAATTAAATACCTTCCCCTAAGGGGAGGTCTGACAAAGCCCTGCAATTTACTTTTTTTTTTTTTAATTTTTTGGTCCAAATAACAGGACTTTTTACGCTTTTATATATTTTTTTAAATAAAATTATTAAATAAATTAAATATATTTATTTTATTATAAATTATATACATAATTTAACTAAAATGTATATTATAAAGCTAAACATAATTTACTAATAAAATTATAATTAATATATTTAATTTTTTTTGGTCAAAATATATATATATATATTTTTTTAATTTAAAAATATATAAAAGGGTAACAAGCCCTACAAAGACCTCCCCTTAGGGGGGAGGTATTTAATTTTAAAAAAAATTAAAAAAATTTTGAATATGAAAAATTGCCACGTGGGAGCTATCCTAGGCAATATTTTTTAGAATATGCTATTTTGAGCAATATTTTTTTTCCAAGCCATTTCAGGCAATGGCTCACTTTCCCATTCCTCATTCTTATTAAGACCAGATGTGGGTTAGCCCGAAGTCAATTGAGAGTATTCTTCTAATCAAGTTCGGATTCTTCAGTGTATGTAGTTAGAAAGGAATATTAGAATTTTCATAAGCAGTATATGCTAGCTAATTTCGTAAGGATAAGGTAGTTTTTTTAAGATCTCAATGGGCAAAAAGCTATAGGGGCTTCCCTAACATAGCCTTGGCCAATATGCGGAGGGATTGGAGGCCTTCTGTTATTAGTTTTTTAGTATTTTCGATGTTTGAGGATACTTTGGCCTTAACTCTTAGTACATTAATTCTTTCTCTTAATAATATTCTTTTTTCGATAAAAAAATCTCATTAAAGTACAAAATCATTTTTGGCTGTAAGTTATTGTGATATTTGATTCCTAAAAATGGTAATAGAGGATGCTTTAACCAAGAAGTCTTAAATTCAAATCCTGACAAACCCACTTGTCATAATACTAAAATTTTAGCATAAGGTGTGAATTGAGCATGAGCAATATCTGCATTTTGCGCCCAATGGTTGCTTGTGTTAAGAGAACATGTTAGGATAAAAAAATCATTTAAAATTTCATAGAACAGCTTAAATTATTGGAATAGTTGACGTCCTCACTAGAGTTTGCACCTCTCAATATTATTTTTACTGTTAGAGAGTAATACTAACAACTAATAAGGAAACTGTCGTGTACTTTAGTCACTCAAAATTAATATTTGTAAAATTGAAGATGAGAAAAATAATAAAAAAAGATAAAAGAAAGAGTTAACTTGGAAACGACAAAAAAAAAATTCAGATCTAGATCCGACTTAACGCCGATTTCTTGTGGATACGACATCCGTATACCCAAATAAACTGCGACGTTTTCGTACATTTGAGAGTAGACGGTTTTAAAACTCTCTTAAAACCACATCAGCAATTAAAAAATATATCCTTAAATGGTTTCTATATGCGCGTTCAAATCTAATTATATGCTTATGTGTACAGAGATTTGAACCTGCATATAGAGTCACCTTAGCAATATAATGCTTGACCAATTGAACTAAAACCGATTTATGTTATATTTTTTCCGATTTTATATATAACCTAAGCAAAATATAATGTAAAATCCAAACGGAATACTAACGGCATTGAATTATGTGTTTGATTAAAATATTTAAACTTATGAAGGTAATTTTTTGAAAAAGTAAAAAGTTGTAGCAGTTAAACAAAAAATAACTATTTTGAAGTTGGTTTTTTGTAAAAGAAACAAAATAGTTCGCCAATTTTTACTCTTGGCCAAATTGGTCCCTCATTCTATGATTATTACTAGATAAAAGTTACAAAATTATGGACCAATTTTATCCTAAAAATTTTAAAAAAATTATTTAAACAAAAAAAAAAAAAGAATCAACTTAAAAAATACTTATGAAGTGAGACCAAAGCAATAAACAACGTCCAGTTCAAAAAAAATAAAAATAAATAAATAAATAAAAACAACAACAACAACAACTCAGCAATAATGGGGCATGGTTTAGCTATTAAGCCGAAAGACAAAAGCCCAACACCCTTCTGCCCCAATGATTAGGGATGCTTAGATTCGAGAGCACCTTCCCCCCTCTTCCATTTTTTTTGATAAATTGCGACAAAGTCAAGCCGGCCACTCGCTAGGCAAGGCCTGAGTCCGACTGCAACAACACGGGGACCAAAAAAAAGGCCAAAGACAAAGGCCTTTTTTTTTAAACAAAGGCCAAAGACAAAAATTGAAGCTGTCAATAGATTAAGGAGCTCATAAATTTTGAGTGGAAATAAGTCGATTCGAGAGAGATGGGTCCATTGTTTTGAGCTCGAGTTAAGTTAAGTCAAAAAAATAGTTTGTTAATTTTAAGTAAACTATTTCACCAACATTCAAGTATTTATTTCAAATTATAGTACTATAGATCTTTTCGAGATTCATTTAGGATTGGATATAACCTTAAGCAACCCAAGCAATTGTTTGGGGCTCCCGACTTCAAAAATTTTTGTTTTTAAAGTCTCAATTGTTAATATTACTAAGTTTTATTATCAAAATTTTTCCAAATAACAGTGTTGATCAAAATTTTATAATTTGTTGTATTACTATCATAAATTTTATTTTACCAAGGGTCACATTTGAAACATCATTAGCTTTGACACAAATATTGTCAGGACCGGACCGAGATTCATTTGCTTATGATATTGAGCTATAAGTGGGTTTCTAGTTAGCATTATTTAACATTCCCGTCTCAAAATGAGAACCATTCACTCAAAATGGTAATTTTTGAGAACTAGTTTTAATATCTCAATAAATTTACTCCGATAAAAAAAAGAAAACGAAACCGTTTAATCATCGAAAAGAAAACATAAGACCAAAAGAAATTTTATGAGGTCATCCATGAACACGAGTTTGGTAAGTTAACTAATTCAAAAAGTCACAGTTAAGAAAGTGAGACGTTTTACAATAGGTTCCATCATGTTCTCCTCAATGCTATTGACCCTCCAGTGTTTAGTAAAATAAAGTACTAAAATTAAATGAAATTTAATATATTTATGTATTATTCAGTTGTATACATAAGAAATTCGACTAAAAGTTGAATGACTTATAAAAGAAAGCATACATTCATGTCTATAAAAACTATTTTCAGAATAGAGTAGAGGTTTTATCAATTTGACGTTTGTTTCATGATGTTGCTAATAATAGCATTAGCAACGCGCATAACACACATAGTAGAGAATAAGGTATAAGTCAATAATTTGAAAATTAAAATGTCAAATTTAGCATATATATGTATATATACTATATATGATGCGGTTCTGACATATGTCGGTTGCTTAGTGCTTCTATGGTCTGATGTCTTGTGATGTAGTGCTACTCGCTGGTTTTACTCCCTACTTGCTTGCCTTATGTCGGATGTCAACTCCTTCCCTTACAGACTTGTTTGCCTTTTGTTTTTTACTCTTGCTTCCATGCTGCCATCCTTTCCATACTTTTCGTGCTCTCCATGCCCCATGCTCTGATGCTCTCGTGCTTCTAAAGTTGGGGATCCTCGAAAATATTCTCTCGTTAAGGCATCACCCTGAAGGGGTAAGGCTGTGTACATCCTACCCCTCCTAGACCCTACTTATGCAGGAGCCCTTGAGGCACTGGGCCTATTGCTGCTGTTGTTGTTGTATGTATATATATTATATATGAACTTTTTTTAGAACATGATCTTTTTTCAACTGACTTTTGCTTTTTTTGAAAAAAATACAGATAAGTGTTATAAAATATATATTATTTGACTAACAAAAAAAATATATATTTTACCGTATTGTGTTACATATAATAATACGTATAAGTGATTAGTAGTAGTTGTAGTAGGGTACATAATAGTACAATACACGTATTAGGTAATTAGTATAAATAGCATATTAATTTGTTAAGAAAATAACTAATACAATAACAAACTATTCTCTCTCTCATCTAACTCTCTCTTTGTCTCTCATCTCTTTCTTCTAACTCTTTCTCTCACCTCAACTCTAATTCCTAATCTCTATCAAGAACCTTAACCCTAATCTAGGTTACAACCCCAATTGGTTGTAACAATTAGTATTAGAGCAGGTTACGTGCTGCGTTTTTTTTATCCATGGCCGACGGTACGCGAAGCAGTTTAGACCTGCGGCTGTTGGAAGCTCGGTTGGGTGACATCGAGAGTCGAATTGATTGGCGATTTCACGCAATTGATGAACTCTTTCAAGTAGTACAATCCGATATGGTCTCAATCAAGCTGGAGTATAGTAAGATGTTGGACATTCTACGTGAACTTCAACAGAACCCATGCCACAGCAACGAATCCGGTATTGAATCATCTTCTACTTCTCCTTATCAATTTCATAAAAATGTTGCCTTCATCCAAGAAAAGATCTTCCTTGAATCTACAATCTTGGTTAAAATTCACAATGCTCTTTTTCCAATCATCGAAGACGTTCTTTACCAAGTTTTTCACACGTACGGACATATCGAAAGAATTGAAGTCATTTCCATATCAGCCTTAATGTTTGAAGCTCAAGTGTCCTTTTCCACAAGAGAACAAGCTATTTCAGCCATCAATCTATTGCAAGGAAGAAACATTTATAGCTGTTGTTGTCAAATGGATATTACATTCCTCACTCCTTGTGAGGCAATTGGAGAATCAAGCAAAGTTTCTTCTTCAAGTGACCCTTGAGAGCTAGTGGATGGTGATGTGCATAGTGAGGAGACAATTGATCAAGAAAATGGTTTGGATGAAGAGGTTGTTATGCCAATGGAGGACAAAGCTTATGCACAAAGCTCCAAAGTTCTTCAGCTAAGCGAGAATTGCCAACAAGATCCACAAGTTACAACTAATATTTTAAAAGGTGCAGCACCTGAAATTGAAGACCATGACTTGAATCCTCTTGAAGAGCTTGCACCTTTGCAAGTAGCTGAACCATTGGATCCTACAATTAAGAATTTACAAGTGTATCTTAAAGTTTTTAGTGTTATGAAGATGCAAGATTCTGTTTTGGTAGTATTGTCAACTGCTCATTTTGAGAAATTCAGCAAAGAATACATGAGCAAAATAGCTATTGACGTGTTCACAGGATCTGAAAATGGAGCTTATACATCATACAAGCAAGACAAAGTAGAGCTGTTTGGTGTCGCTACTGCTGCAAATTCCGTTAAACTCTATGGGAGCAAGTATACCAAACGAATCCTTACTCCCTTCAAGAATTCTAAGGGTTCCATAGTGCGTCTTTGTTATTGAGAAGATATTTGTGAGTTGTTTACCAAGTTGACAGCAGCACCATGTTTCTTTCAGCTGCATTTCTGCAACATCTAGTGGCAGCCGACGCTAGAGACTCTTTCAAGCTTGAGTTTTGATGTCTTTTCGCTATACTGAGGAAAAATTCATGTCAATGCTTATTGTTAAGATTCTTGAGGGCAAGAATCTCTTAAGGGGTAGTAATGTTACGTATAATAATATGTATAAGTGATTAGTAGTAGTTGTAGTAGGGTACATAATAGTACAATACTTGTATGAGGTAATTAGTATAAATAGCATATTAATTTGTTAAGAAAATAACTAATACAATAACAAACTATTCTCTCTCTCATCTAACTCTCTCTCTCTCTCTCTCTCTCATCTCTTTCTTCTAACTCTTTCTCTCACCTCAACTCTAATTCCCAATCTCTATCAAGAACCCTAACCCTAATCTAGGTTACAACCTCAATTGGTTGTAACATATTGTTAGCAGTGATACATGAACACCCTTTTTAAATAGAAAAATACGTGCACGTGTTTAATACGCCAATATTATGCGTATTTCATTAATAGTTCCCTCCAGTTCCAAAGAAGTATGATACTTTGAACTAATGATTTTCCAACATAGAACTCTAAGCTTCTATGCCATAAGGACTAATTTATAGACTTTTTTATAGTTTTAAACTGTTAATATATTACTAGCAGGCTCAGGAGCGACCTCTGCACCCAAATAACCACTCTCAATATTCTGAGGCGACTTTTCGTCGAGTCCCCAGTGCTTGGCTGATTTCAAGTCATCCTCTGCCATCAGTGTCGAGAACTGCTCATGGTCATAATCAAGAGTCGCTTTTCCTCCGAACTCGGTAGGAAGGTTCTCCACATCGAAGTAGGATCTCATTAGCTCCACACTTTCATTGTTTTTCGGATACACAAATTTCACCTTGTGGAATGTCTTTTGGTCTAAGAAATACTTCACAACCTGCATCCACGGTAGCACTGTAAGGTTTTGTATTTCACTACTCATTTGGCCAAGCTTTTTTGGAGTAATAAGATACATCTTTGCAGAAAAAAGAGCCTTTTGAGCTTTTTATTGTCTTCAACCAAAATACAAAGTACTATTTGATTAAAGGAGAACCTGTCTTCTTGATTTTAAACAAAAGTAGAGAAATAGTGTTTTAAAAAAGAAACAAAAGACGAAGTATATTACACCTTAAATACTGCTAATGATGCATTCCATTCTTTAAAGACACATTGTGTGGTCGGGTTGATTACAAAACACAGTAATATACGTCCATCCAAGTAAGTAACCTTATCGACTGGGAGAAAAGACTCTTGAAGCATTGAGTCGATGTTGAATCCTACCATTAGATGTAAATAATTTTTTGAGTTCACCTACTGAGTTTGTGCCCTAAACTCACTATATCGCACAAAAGGAAACTTATGAGTGAGTGATGGGTGCAACCGCGGTATTAATTGAGGTGCATTGTGCTATGTCCCAAATTTTTTTTTTTTTTTTTTTTTTTTTGGTCAAGACTCCTAGCAGAGGTTTGTGGTGAAACGGAGGGACAAGGCCCTTTGCTTGTGGTGCTATATAAATTCTTTTGTAGGGCTTCTATTCGAAATAATGAGAGAAATATAGAGAGAAGACTAAGAGGAGTGAATAAAATCTTATAGTACTCTATTAGTAAAGTTCTCTATCTCTGCTCGTGGTTTTTCCCTCTATTTGAGGGTTTTTCACGCAAATACTAGTATTTTCATTCCCCTTTCTTCCTTTCCTTCTTATTTGTTTTCTCATATTTTGTTTTAGTATCTAAATCAAACCTAGATCTTGGGTATTTCGCCTAACAAGATCTGAAAGTTAGCATGAAAAACCCGATTACAGAAAAAGGCTTAAATTGTTGTTGTTCGGTAACTTCATGCCCTCCTGCAATGAATTCAAAATTAATGGTGAATTCAAAATAACAAGGATATGGATCCATGAGATTTTTTTTTTCCCGATAAGTAGTGAGTGAGAGCTCAAAGTACAAAGTAGGGCACACGTATAAAAAATAGGGCCCTGGGAAATAAAAAAGAACCAAAAAAGGATCAAGGATCCGACAAAAGCATACAACACTCAGAGCAAAACAAAAAAAGACAGACACTAAAAACTACACAGCAAAACCTAGCCAAAAGGGAGCGCAACCTCCAATCCATAGCACCAAACTCCGAAAAAGAAAAAACAGCAGCCCACTAGCATCCCGGGACACACGAAGAAAGTCCCACCATTTAAGACACCAAGAAGAACACCCAGAAACATGAAAGCAACCAAACTCCGAAATGCTGAAATAGAAAAAGAAAGAATTTCCCGAGCAGGCACAAATCAAGCAGCAAAAAAATCAAGCAATCGCAGGCAACTCACACTCAATCTACACATCCTCCTCATGAATCATGTCTCTAAGGAGCTAGGTAAATCATGATTTCTGCTCCATTTGGCTTATGGAAAACAATTTTTCTTATGGAAACTTTTTCTTCACAAAATAATTTCAAATAAAAATATTTTCTCAAACTTTTTCATTCTAGCTAAAAAAATTGTTTTGTTCTACAAGTATTTATGAGATTCATATTTGACCAAATTGAGTTTGAACTGAGAAATATGACGTGAGATTAAAACTGAAAACGTGCTTCTGCCTATGAAGGAAAATGTTTTCCTTTTCAATTGAGGGGAAGTGACTTTCCCCTCAATGGAAGAAAATAGTTTTCATATTTGTGGTTTTTACTATAAAATTAAGCAAAAAACAATTGAATTGGAACGATAAATGCTTTCTGCCAAAACAAACAAAGCGTCAGTGAAGAACATAATCAAGATAGAGAGAGAGAGAGAGAGAGATCGAACCTTCCAAAATGCCTCGAATATCCTAGGCGGGCTATATAGGAAAGCGACTGCGAGCCTCTCGGGATAATGGTTTTGTAGAATGTTGACGGTCTCTCGGGCTGACTTGATGGGCACACTCGTGCTCATTGACCAACCCGTGAAGTCGATGAGCCATGCCATTTGCTCTTGACCTTCCCGAAGGTTCAGTATCGCATTCTCTATTAGATACACTAGGTGTCGCATCTGGTTGTCTATCGACGCCGTATTCTATCATTTGCAAAAGAAAAGACCACTTAGGCTCTATTTATTTTGACAGAAAATTATTTTTATCTCATTTCTTTTATTTTTTAAAATAAATTTATAGCAATAACAATAAATGGAAAATATTTTCTCAATTGAAGGGAAAGAAATCGACTTCCGCTCAAGAAAAGGGGAAAATATTTTCCTTCATTGAGGGGAAAACGTTTTTGAGGTAATCTTACGTCATATTCTCACTTTAATCTTAACTTGGTCAAGCGTGAATCCCATAAGGATTTATAAAATGAGACCATTTTCTTTAGCTAGAAAGACAAATTTTCAAAAACAAAAAAATTTTTGATTGACAATATCAAGTGAAGAAAAATTTTCCACTCTTAGAAAAATTAATATGCCATGTGTAAGTGAGTTGAGTTGCAATTTTGAGCTCGAAACTTCTGTTTGGGATGTAGTGGCGGATCTAGAATTTTTTTTCGTTGGGGGTAGTCATAAGAATAGGTTATAAAAGGGTATTTAATAATACATACAAATTACATTAAGACAATTGAAGTAAAAAGTGCATATACCAAAAAAAATAAAAGAAATAGAAATAAAGTGTATTGAAATAGGATAGTGTAAAATAGTATCGTAAAACTTTCATACATAAAAAAAAAAAATAAATTATTTGCAATACAATTTGCATAAAACATCACAAAATATTTTTTGTCTTATAGAAAATTCATAAAAATCACTCAGTAAAATCCTCTATTCTACTAAGACAAGTAACAAAATTGATACTATTTTTCAACATTTTTTTTAATTCAATAATATTATTTGCTCAAAGCCTCAGCATTAATTTCAAGCTCGGCTAAATCAGCTTGAACCTAACTCAACAACCTCCAAGTTAAGTTCACCTTGTTTAGTATTATTCAGGTTGAGCTCATTGAGCCTCAAGCTTAGCTCTTTAATTGGCTCGAACTTAGCTCGATCGAGCACATATGATACATTAAATAGCTTGAGACTCAAGCTTTATACTAACTTAACTTCAATACATTCATCAACTTAAAATACAAATTGGCTTATAAGGTTCACGAATTGGTTCGTTTAATTTACATTATGCGCAGTCTAAGTACTCAACTGAGCACCCAATTTAAAGAGAAGAACAATTTTAATATTAAGGCTCTATTCATTTTGACGGAAAAATATTTCCACAACATTTCTATAGTTTTAACGTACAAATGAGTGGCAATGTTTTCCTCTACAAAGAGAAAGTTGCCTTCCTTCAAGGAGAAGCAATGTCATTTTTTTTTTTTTCCAAACCAACAACATAAACCATCATAATATCTCACTTCAATCTCAATTGTTCAAGCGTGAATTCCATGAAAGCATAGATAACAAAACTATTTTTGCGAGCTGAAAAGAAAATTTCACAAAAGCAACTCAATAAAAATATCTAGACAAGAAAAGTTATCCGGGAGGAACATGTGTTCCTTTCTACCAAAGAGAGCCTAATGTGAGGGGCCACTATTGGTCGACATTGTCCCTAGTGCTCAACAAGTAGCCCTATGCCATACATGGTCTCCGTAACTTGTCTGGTGCTAACACATATGTGCTTAATGTAGGTACTTTCTCTAGTTCACAGTGTATTTTGTCTCTTTGAGGGGGTGTATTGCTGCTTATTGACCATAAGGGGTAAGCTGGCCTGAACCTCGACTCGGGGTGCCTAGGCACCTTACGGGTGATCTGCGCTGATCCCATGACACTAAGTTATCCTCTTTCATGATTGAATAACTTTTAACCAAGTGTATAAGATGCATTAATTAGATACATATAACATCATGCTTTCAAAATACCTGTTTGCTGGGTCTAAGAATAAGAACGGTCCTGCCATAACGGTCATGAAAATTTGCTCTGTAAACCTTCCCTGTCTCTCCCTCCCCTGCAACTTCTTCCTGGTAAGAGAATTAAACAAGCCTCTATAAAAGACGACACATAACACGTACTTTTATAACGAGTATTTCTTTAATGTTATTGTCAAAATGATATCATAGTTTTTAAGGAAATTTTGTTGTTCTCATTATTTGTAACGCACATCGTTGCTCTGACAATAACAATTTTTGTCATGTCAATAATAACTCCCTATTTATTAAGATATAGTTATAAAAGTAAATCTTGTAAATTTTGTTCCTTTTTTTTCTTTTTAGGGTTGGGAGGTCTTCGGAAACAGTCTCTCGACAGGGTAACATCCCGTATAGGTAAGGTTGTGTACTTTGATCCTACCCTCCCCAGACCCTGCCTTGACGGGAGCTTCTTTGAGGGATTGGACAGTTGTCGTTATTCTTATAGTTATAAAAGTATTTATATGTTAAAAACTAAGCAAATTTATCAATTACGTACGTTAAGGTTTGAACCATTATCACCTAGATATCCAACGGTTTAATATCTATAATGAGGTAACTTAAGATTTCAAAATTTTATCACTCAGATATCATATCTCGAAATTTGATAAATTTTTGTTAGAATCCGGCAAATTTTATCTCAAAATGCTGAAGTAACTTATGATTACTATAATATATATGTACTCGTGTTTTCGATAAAAGTCCATTGGTCTACCAAAATCCCATGAAAGGTATGCATATATCACTGAAATCATGTGTTTTGCCACTATATTTTGAGCCGAAAATAACAAATTCTAAGGATGTCAATACATTGTCTAGATTATGTTTCATATCAACATTTTTTCACAAATTTGTGACATTATTACATAGTTTACTTAATTCATAAAAGTTCTAAGCCCTAAGGTACCCGGCTTATAAAATTTTTAACTCTTCAGCTCCTTTGTTATACATGTTGAAATATCTAGGTATCTAGGTGATAAAAGACGAAGCGTCGGTGATAAATTTTCTAAAACTTACCCAACTTCAAAAGGGTACTAACATAATTGAGGACTTACCCAACGAATTTCCTCAGGTTTAAAGGTGGACCTCCATTGAAGGGAGTCCTCTAGCATTTTCTTCGCTTTATCGACGTTCCAATTTCTTGCTTCCAAATATCTTCTCAAGCATGCTTCCGTACAATATTGCATACTGCGCCCCGATAACGGTCCAATAGTTGACTTGAGCTCCTTGACCTACACTTTCCAGCAAAACTTAAGGTGTAAAATTTTACCGAATATTAGGGCCGACCGCATAGAGTTGGCATATGTGAGATCATAAGCCTAAGTGAGGTTCAATCCTAAAACCGAATGGACTAAATGAATTAGCCTGCTAGGCTTAGTTCAAGCTCTTCTCTCTCGTAACTTCGATGCGAAATTTTGTTAGAATTGGATGTTTGCATTTTTTTTTTTGATAACTAGGGACAAGAATCACAGTACAATACAAACCAGCCCGCAAAAGTGGGGCTTGAGGCTTCCCGCAAATTAGCGTGCAGCAAAGAAAAAAAGCCAAACTAGCCAACATTACAGCTAGAAGCAATAGATAAAAGAAAGTCACAAGCGATACTACCTATTGTTAGACGACTATACCATCACTGGTGAGGACTAGGAAAAGGAAGCGCAAAACCAATGCAACAAAACAAAACACCGGAGAGAGAGTAGGCATTGTTAACAGGAATGCAGATTGATCATTATAGTTGACTTTTACTTTTTTACTTTTACACTTACTTTGGCTTGCTTTTTTATAGTTGGGGCAGTGGTGGAACCATATATAAGTGAGTAGGCAATAGCCCACACTAAAGTGCCAAAATACATTTAATTGTGTTGTATAGTTGCAAGTAATACAAGAGATAAGTGTCAATTGCTCACAATAGAGTACTAAAATAATAATTTCTATTATAATTGACCCTACCGGCTTTAGGTCCTCGCTGCACCACTGGTTGAGGACTTCATGGTAGCATCCTATAAAGGTAACCACCACACCCGCCCCCGCCCCCGGCGCCAAAAAAAAAAAAAAAATAAAATAAAAAGAACTTGGCGAGAACCTTTCAGGCACTAGGTTCGTTATTGTTGTACTCAGATGTGAAGTCTTTAACATCAAAGACTCAGAGGAGGGAAGGGGTTTGAACCCAAGATGGTTACCCATCTTGGCCTTTGACATCCATTTTGGTAACAATGTAATAAACAACCTAATTGGTTAATAGCACTGAAGTTTCAGAATAGATCAATCGGCTTTTACATAGCCACCTCACTGAAAACTCTATTGAGGCAAACTTGATCAATTTAGTCTATGTACAATTGATAGATTCTGATATTCAAACTCATTGATTGATATGTTTCATATCGATTTTTGTTTACATTTTTTGGAACTAAAAACCAAGATTTGGGAAGCAGGCAAACCGTTGACCACTCGACTCTGGCACCTCACTATAGATCATTACCTTTGACTCGTGATCAAGCGTGTCATTGTCCCTAATCTCATGAGAATTCCTCTTCCAAATAAACATCGCCGCCCACAGTTGCAAGCTAAGTTATCAATGCTTCAGTTTGACCTACAACAGTCGGTTGATTATCAGATTGAGATAACATAAACACTTATTATAAGTAAAGAAATGCTTGATAACACAGATATTTTAAGCCTTTTTCCTATCAAGTGAAGTCGGAAGCAGGTATCAAGATATGCTACTAAGCTTAATCAAATGTACGTTCGTTACCAAAGATCTTTAAGTAAGGAAATGATCAAAAGAGGATGCAAACATGTTATCACGATAGATTTCGATGTTCTAAAAAGGCTTAGGACAAGCTATTCTGCTTGCCAATGTTTCTTACTATACGTCTATTACGATCCTAGTAATTACAAATACAATCAAACTTGTTTTTTATTAATAGTATGTTTGGCCGAGCTTCTTTTTTTATAGAAACACAAGTTATTCTTGTACAAAAGTAGGAAATTTTTCCTACCTGTATCACGATAGATTTTGATGTTCTAAAAAGGCTTACAACGATCTACTCTACTTGCCAATGTTTTGTACGAAAGGTTTATCATGATCCAAGTAGTTAAAAATGCAATCAAACCCGTCTTTTACTAACAGCATGCTTGGACAAGCTTCTTTTCTTGAAAAAGGGTATTCTTTTTGAAAAGATACTTTTTTGAGATTCTAAAGGTGTTTCGCTCGGAAGAAGAGTGCTCCACAATGAATGCAAAAGTTGTTTTTTAATTTTTAAATAAGGCAGGAAAATAGGATTTCTTTTCTAAAGTAAACTTAGAAGCAAAACCTAATTTTTTTGAGATAAAACTATTCTTATCCCCAACGCTTTTTACAAAAACGTTCATGCGAAAAGTGCTTCTCAAAAAACTGTTTTTTCAAAGTTTGGCCAAATGATCCTTTAAAACTATAGAAATGCTTCTCATGGTATAGTTAACAAGTATACAAGACTTTCACCACAGTATGGTTTGAAAAGGTTTCGATGTATGTGGTCTTACACTCACTCGCGGCAAAAGGCTATTTCTGTGACCTAGATGATTAACCTTCGATCACTAACTCCTATGTTATTTTTAAAACCAAAAAAAAATAAAAAAGTCTCAATGACTAGGGAATTAATCCATTACCAATAAATTCTCTGCTATTCAAAGTATAAAATCATTTTTGGATCTTTACAAAATAGCTTAGCGCCTGTTAGGTATGACCTTCTATTTGCAATTTTTAATTTTTTTCAGAAACTAACCACCATATCTTAGATATGATTTTCTCCTACGTTTGATTTCTTGTTTTAAATTTTTCCCACTTTGACAGAAACATGAAAGCTAAAAACAGAAAACCAAAAATCAAAATAACCGTTTTCAAAATCTTGCTTTAGGTTCCCAAAAACGTAAAATCGTAAACAGAAAATGATACCAATTACAGACACTTAAACTTTTGAAATAGTAAGTA
Source organism: Simmondsia chinensis (assembly GCA_018398585.1). Lineage (NCBI taxonomy): Eukaryota > Viridiplantae > Streptophyta > Magnoliopsida > Caryophyllales > Simmondsiaceae > Simmondsia > Simmondsia chinensis. Next base: position 3,819,242 of record JAGTTD010000026.1, on the reverse strand, counting down.
CTTCATCATGGCATGAGAGCCTCCTTGAACAAAATGTCTCAACTGCATACCCCGATAGTCTCGTTCTTAATATAAACCTTAATTTATATGCACAAGGTATGTGATAAGCATGTTGTAAAGCACATTGTAGTGAGCTAGTGGCCACACAAAGTGCTTCAAATTGAGAAAAATATCTCCAAAAGATGAGGCTTTTAAATTTCCAAGATGCCTGAAAGTCAATAATAATGAAAAGAGAAGAAAAGAATAGGGGAGGACCCACCATGTTCTTGACAAACATGTGAAGGAACGTAAAATAGTCAAGTCTAAATTTCTATCTATTTGGTTAAAAACTAGACTATAATTTTTGACAAAATGGATGTGGTGTAGGACGAGTAGAAGAGTTCATGAAGTAATTGGATTGTCAGAAGCCAAAAGGTCAAGTTGGAAATAATGAACATGGTTCATTTACCAGGCACCAAAGCACCGGATCCAATTAGAACTCTGAAGTTAAGCGTGCTTAGGCGAGAGTAGTACCAGGACGGGTGACCTCCAGGGAAGTCCTCGTGTTGCCAATTCTATAAAGTTGGGGTTCTCGGAAACAGCCTATCGATAGAGTTACACCCTGAAGGAGTAAGGCTACGTACATCCACCCCTCCCAAACCCTGCTTAGGCGGGAGCCCTTGAGGCACTGGATCTATTATTATTTTTGTTGTTGGTTGCGACTTAAAACGAATATGACTTCTTATGAACAAGGAGTTATGGGGCTCATTGCATATCAAGATGAAACTCTTGGAATGAACTATGCAAAGCTAGTTGCTTTGCCACTAGTCCCACCTTGTTTGACTAAATTCACCCTCCAGACTAGTTTTTGGGCCATTTTAGTGTTTAGCGACTGACTAATTAAGGGACTTTCTGTCATTTTTGGATTTAGGGTTTTTGTATTGCCTATAAATTCAACGTTTGGATTTATGATTATTGTTCTTTTTAGGGCGCGGCCTTTTAGAAAAAGTCTCTCTATAAAGTAACACCTTATAGAAATAAGACTGCGTATATCTTAGCCTCCCTAGCCACTACCTTGACAAGAACCTTTTTGCACTGGATTGTTGTTGTCGTTGATGTTGTTCTTTCATCGTAATTTGCATTTAGGCAATAAAAATCGGTTTATACCCAATAAGTTTCGTATAGTATCCTTTTCATAACCGTGGGGGCCACATAGTAGGTATAATTTAGACAGCAGGTATGGGAACAAGGTTGACTGCATCAAAAAGAGAATACAGGATACCCCATACTCGGCCTGCCCCATTGTCATCTCTATTACCAACAAATCATAAGGGAAGTGAGAAAGAAAACATAATTGACATGGCAACTTAAAAATGGGCCATGAGATAAGTGGACATTAGTTAAAACTTGTGAGAAGATAATTAAAAGCTTGTCACATGAATTTCGTGTCACAACCAACACACTCTTCCACTATTATTGCTTTGTCACTATTAACATTCACCTTTTCCACCAAAAAATTAAAAGCAAAAGCAGAAAAGAAAAAAGTATGAGAGAAATTTAATAATATTGTAATCTTTAAATTCTAGGATTGTCGGCCTATCATGCAAGCAACATTCTCAGTGCTCCAAGGGCTCCCGCTTAAGCAGGGTCTTTGGAGAGGGGTGGATGTACGCAGCCTTCCCCTTTCCGGATGCTAGCCTGAAGGGAGGTTGTTTCCGAGAACCCCCAACCTGAGGGGTGCAACACAAGGACTTCTCAAGAAGTCACCCATCTTAGTACTACTCTCGCCTAAGCACGCTTAACTTCGGAGTTTTAATGGGATCCAGTGCTTGCATGTTAGTGGTCTTAGGTATTGTCGGCCTGTCATAATATATAGAAAAATAGTCCAGCACAAAACGATATAAAAATGAAATACAAATAGCGTATACACGATAAGATATGATAAGATCGAAATCCATCGACTAGTAAGGAGAGTTTGCATCTTTAGTGTGTGATAGTTTGGAAACTGAATAACTTTATATTTTAATGCAGGGTGCAACTAAAACGAGATTGAAGGCGGATTTTGACAACTTTTCTTTAATCGAATTATGAAGGTAGGAGATGACTAAAAGAGGGTTCAGGTTAATTTGTTTCTACCTGAAATAACACGATGGGTAATCAAATATCAACTTTAACTAATCAAATATCAAAGCTTGCTTGCAATGAAAATAGGATCCTGATTTATAGAACTTAAAAAAGGATTCCTAAATATAAAATAGCTAGAATTATCTCCAGGTTCTAATTAGAAAACAACTTAAACTCCTCTTCTTTTTTTTGATAATTAGCAATAGAGTCACGATACAAAGCAGGCAACTCAAACAAACGAGCCCTAAGTCAACTCGTATAAAAATGGAGATCAAAACAACAAACCAGAATAGGCAGGAGTACTAGCAAAAATAGGCATACCCTAAAAGCCTCAACCACCACTAGAGATGACTTAGAAACAGGACAAAGCCAAAAGACAGGAAAAGAAGGACAATCGAGCTCCTAATCTATCGAAGCATAGCATTCAATTTCTGAGACAACTATAGTCATAAACTAAAGATGTTTAGAACAACTTTAACTCTTAAAACTAAAATCCTATAATAGAAAAATATACTTTGAACAAGTAAAAACTCTTAAAAATTGAAATTCTAAGAGAAAAATAACTCTAATTATTAGATCACTACTTGAAAATAAATCAAACTATATTCCTAATTGGAAAATTTGACTAACAATTAATAACAATTTTAGCATATATATTCTAATCAGGGTCAATCCTAACGTTTTCAGGGTCACAAGCAAAAATTTTAAGCAGAACCTTCATGTACCACAAATTATAAAAATTTTAATCATAAAACTTATTAATATTATCAAGGGATACTTTAAAAATCCCAGGCCCTTATTCTAATAATAATGATATGAAAAAGAAGAGTCTTATAAATGTTTTAAAGATTAAAAGTACAACTAATTGCTGCGTTTTGAAAACTTGATCTTCTCTTTCAATAGTTGGTATAACAATCCCAAATGAGTTCTCATCTATATTCAGGTTCGGTTTGGTTGGAAGAAAAATAAAATTTTTAAAAAATTTTCATCTCGAGATAGTTCCAATCAAAAGATATTTTTTATTAAAATTTACTCATTTTTAGATATTAGACCAACACCACTAGGAAAACCAGTTACACATCAACATACCTAGGCTATGTTAGATGTTTAACACACACACCCTCAAGCACAACACAGACCATGCGAAATAACTGCAGACATCAATATTAGGGGCTCAAACATTAAAAATTAAGCCTAGTTTTTAATACCATTTTATAGGATATCGCGCCTAACTTTGCCCGTAAAACCAATTTACCAAGGAAGGGATGCCCTTGCCAAACAAGTTGACACATGTCAACATACCGTAACAATGTGAGATATTTAACACACATGTTCTCACTCATAGCATAGACCATGCCAAATAACTACATATACCAATTATACCCGGCATATGTGGCCCAAACATCAGAAATTAAGCCCAACTCTAATACCATTATACAAGGTATCGGGTCTAAGTCTACCTAAAAAACCAACTCGCCAAAGGAGGGACATAGTTACATATCTACTAATGTTTGCAACTATATAAAATTGACAAGTTCCTTGTAGCATTTGTCGGCAATGTATCTGACTGCTTAAACTTTTGAAATAATAATTCTCTTGATATACTATAAGTGTTTCTTTAAACAAGACTCTCCGACCTTATTTGGTTATCAGGAAGTAAATGTAGGGAATTGGAATTCATGGAAAGTGGGCATTTGTTCTCTTGTTTGGTTACCAGGAAATTGGCAGAACACGGGAAGTGAAAATTCCTTAGCAATTCCAATTCTTTTTAAATGTGGGAAGTAACTTATCTATCTCCCTAAGTAAGTTCTAATTCATTTGTTTTTACCTAATTTTCAAGGAAGTTTTATTTTCTATCTGACAACCAAATATTTTGTATCTATTTAAGACAGAAATTGATCCCTTGGAAAATACAATTCCCATAGAAATTTAATTGCTATGTCAACCAAACAAGGCCTTAATTTCAAATTTCAAATTTCAATGGACTCTGTTTGTAATATCAATGTAAGTTCCCCGCAGAATATGGGCCGAGTCCCTTTCTTTTCTAATAATTAGCGACAAGTGCCGCAACACAAAACAGGCACACCCGCAAAGTTAGGCCTGAGCTAGACTGCATAAAAGCGCAGTACAAAAGAGAAAACAAAGCGACATCATCACAATTCAAAAGAACAAGAGAGAGAATCAAAATATAATAAATGGGATGAGTCCATCAATTGTTCGTGCGCCAAGGACTCCGTTGGAGTATGAAATGATACTTGAATTTTAACCTAATAGCTCAAGGCCTATTTTGTAGTTTTAAAGTTTAGAGAAATTAAAAATCTTTTTTAGAAACCATTTTTATACATTTTGATTTTTGCTTTTCAATTTTTTTTTAGTTTAGGATGACAACAAAAAATAATAATAATAATAAATTTATTTTAAAAATCTTGTTTAATATTACTTAAAAATTAAAAATTACAACTAAAAATCGATACTTGTTTGAGATTGTTTCTTATTTTTTAGTGTATAGAGAAACAACTTAGACCTTGTTCGTTATGTAAGAAGTAGAAATTCATAGGAAATATAGATTTTGGCTCTTATTTGGTTGGCAGGAAGTGGACAAAATGCAGGATGGAACTTACATAACCCCTAAGTAAGTTCTAATTTCCTTATTTTTAACCAGTCTCATGAAGGAAGTTATAATTCCTATTATGACTACCAAATATGGTTTACTTACTTCTTAAAAAGTTGATACATGAATTGAATTACCAAAAAAACAACTTCCCATAAGAATTTAATTTACATGACAACCAAACGATTCCTCCTTTTTTTTTTAATGTCTTTCTGTTTTAAAAATCCAGAACTACAAATAAATATTCCTAAATAACACAATCAATCTTTTCTAGATCGAGACGGTGTAAATCTCCAAATATGATCAAATATAATCAAATTTCCACATTAAAAATTCTAAGTTTTGCTTAGTCAAAATTTTTTGTTTTTTTTTTCCCTTTGATCATCGCTTAGTCAATTTAATAGTTGTATTTTTTATTATGTCTTTTAGTCCATGTATAATTATATTGTGTTAATTTGGTCTTCTGGATAAGAATTATATTAAGTGTTAATAAAATTTTCAATGTGATTGGATTAAATTAAGATCTTGTTTGATATGTACGAAGTAAAAATTTATGGGATAGTCGGATTTTGACTTTTGTTGAATTGGCAGAAAGTAGACAGAATATAGGAAGTAAAACTTGCTAAGCAATTTCCAACTCTTTCAAATAACTTACATAATCTCCTAGATAAATTCTAATTCCTTTAGTGCACAGGTGAATTTATAGTGGGTAAGTTGCATCTCATATGGCTATGCTATTTAAAATTACATCAATAATTTAACTTAAATTTGATTAAAGACTAAATTCACAAAACATAAATTATAAAAGGATAAAAAGTACGATGACTAATTTGACACGTTAAAACAAAAACACATGAGTAATTGGTGTAAATAACTCAAAATCAATAATCTCATATTATTGTGAAGAACAAAAAAAGGAGAAAGAGAGAACCAAATTACCTGATTAAAAGCACAGAAACACAGCAGAATTTCTTCAGAAAAAGAGACGGAGAAGATGCAACTCGAAATTATCTGAATTTTAATTTCTTTTCTTTTTTTTTTTTTTTGTTTGTTTGTTGTTTTGGTTGGTAGTATTTGGAGGAGCTGCAACACTGCCAAACAGAAACTGGCAGCACCAGGACCAGGAAGTGCGTGTTTGAGGGAGAGAGAAGTATAGAGTTTATATTATCATTTATTATTATTTTTTTATTAAAAATTAATTATATTTTAGATGTGGTATCAAAAATTACCTAACTTTTTTTAATTTTTCAAAGCTATATCTAATTCTGATATTGTTGGCCTTCTGTCAAATGATTCGCTGCGTTTTGGAGTATAAATATATCAAAACACCAAGTTTAACTTAATTTAATTAAATTGTATTAAGTAATTTATTTTACAAATTACAAAATTACCCTTTACCTTTAAATTTGTAAAATTATTCAGGGTTTGGCGGACTACTATAAGCTTTTGCCTCTAAAAAATTTAGAAGTATTTTTTATTTGTAAACTTGTTTATATTTCATTGATAAAAAATAAGTTTTATTGAAGATAATTTGGTAATTTCTTATTTATTTTAAAGGAAGGTTAACGGTGTCAGTATTAGATGAAGAACAACAACAACAACAATCCCAGTGCCTCAAGGGCTCCCGCATAAGCGGGGTGTTAGTAATAGATGCGACTTTGAAAAATTAAAAGTTAAGTAGTTTTCTGATACCTCATTTAAAATGTAGGTAGTTTTCAGTAAGAAAAATCTTATCATTTATTTTAGGGGGTGTTTATGATTCAGTTAATTGTAACTAAAACACTTAATAATTTCTAACCATTATGGTAATTGAAAAGATCGGTTAACCGGCTTTCGGTTAGTCGACATGGATATGATCACTAAACATCATCGTCCCCAAATACCTCAAATTTATTTGGTTCGGTTAACCGAACCAGGTATTTTTATATTGATGTTTCGAAAATTCAGTTATGTATTTTGGTTACGAATATTTTTGAGCATTACTATTTATACTTAGATACCCTTGTATTTTAAATTATATAATGGAGTACCCATAGCTTTAAAAATTTTGTCACTTAGTATTTGCAAATTTTATAATTTTATCACTTAAGTACTCTTTGGCCAAAATTTGATATATTTTAGTTGAAAAATGCTAAATTAGAACATAATTCTAACAATAAATAAGAATATTTATGAAAATTTGACGAGATATTACACATACTTTAGATAACATATAGGTAGTTTATACCAAAATTTCGCTAAGCATTTTATCATAATTCACTAAATTTTTACTGAAAATATTAACATAAGTTATATGTATGTTATTATAGTAATATACTACATCAACTTTTTATGTATTTGTCCAAAAAAAACTTTTTTTTGCATAAATTGGTCAGATTCCTATAAATAGTCATCAAATTCTGCTACTAGGTATCTATATGATAAAACATTTAAATATTAAATATATCGTTATTGAAATATTAGGATATAAGTGATCAAAATTTCAAGCCACCTAAGTCATGATTTTTCTAATTTATTTATAAATTTTGTATTTGAAAATTTTAAATTACAACTTAAGACTTACTTAATTTGATATTTAATTAAATATAATATAAATTATTTAATTTAATTTAATTGGCAGTATAGAATATAACAAGAACATGCAAAAGATAATTTTGCTCCTAGAAAATGATAACCGCACATGGTACAAATTGGCAGGTTCTCATTGAATAAACAAAAGGGATATCACTTGGCTATTCTAGATTTGTTGCTTAAGAACAGCTAATTCTAGAAATAAAAATTCATGATTTAATATTAATATTTTAATATATACAATAAGATATTTTACTGTTGAAAAATTTAGAGTATATTACAGAAAAATCTCATGATTTTTGCCTCAAAAGTATAAAAAGAAACCATCATCACCTCTAAAACCAAACACTTAACGTTCTCACTTTTCAAAATTCATCACTTTGCTTCTAATTAATTTTTTATGACCATTTTTACCTCAAAAGTAAGAGGTTAAGTATTTAATTTTATTTTTAAAAGAGATTTTATAAACAAAATTTAAGAGTTTTTATATTTTTAACAAAAAATAAGAAGGTTTCATATATTTATAAAAAATAATTATTTTAATCAATTATAGTCATAATGTTATAAATTTAGAAGATGAACAAATATTTTTTAAATTTTTATAAAAAATATTATAAGATAAAATAGAGTAATTTTTTGTTTAAAGTAATTTTAAAATTAGATTAATAAATTTAAATTTTAAAAAATGTAGGAAATTAAAAATTAAAAACAAATTATGAAAAAAATAATTTTTGTAAAAGTTTGAAAAAATTTAGTAATATTTTCTTAGTTCAGTTTTTCAATTTTTTTCATAGTTTATTTTCAAAATTTTAATTTCTTATATTTTTTAATTTTTAATTTATTAATCTAATTTTAAATTTTATTTTTAACAAAAAAGCGTTGTAATTTATTTTATATTATTTTATATCTAAAAATATTTTAGTATCTTCTAAACTTATGATGTCATTACCATAATTAATTAAAATAATTATTTCTTATAAATATATGAAAACGTCTTATATTTTACTAAAATTATAAGAACTACTCATTTTTACCTAAAAACGTAGAAGCCCCTTCTAAAAATAAATTGAAACATTACTTTTGAGTACAAAAGTCTCCTTTTGATCATTAAAGTGATAAAAAATGACCAATTTTGTCACCAAACTTAAATTTTGAAAGATTTGATTACTTAGCTCTTATTAAAAGTCTCTTTTAGTCATCAAATCATTTAAAATAGACAAGTTGGTCACGTAACTCAAATTTTAAATGATTCAATCACTCAACTTCTAATAAAAAATTATATTTAGTAACCCAAGTGCTTTAAATTAATAAATTCACTGCTCTAATAAAAAAAATAAATTTAATTATATCTTTAAATTATTTATTTTATTGGTCTCCAGTTTTATAGCTTTATTGAAATTTATCCTCACTTTTTTTCCCCCAAACTGTGCCTCATCTTTTATTTTTTAACTAAGCTACCCCTTATCTTGTTATTAATATTCAATAAAAGTTAAAAGATAAGTAATAAATTTTGTTATAAAATAAATATAAAAAATATTTTAAACAAAAAATGAAAATAATTTAAATATGTTTATAATTATAAAAGACTAAGAATTGAAATATTAATTCTAAATTAAATACATTTGTCAAAATTTCCCTCCCAAATTGATTAAAAACAGGGGTTTCACTCCAACGCCCATTTTAGTCAATAAAAAAAAAAAAAAAAACCCCATTTTCAAATTAAAAATTGATATATCTGTAAATTTATTTTGTCCCTATAAATTTATCTGTAAATTTATATAAGTGATTAAATTTGTTAGAAGTTTTAAATTTGTTATTTTTATATTTCAGTAAAGAATTTATCATTTTAAAATTGCATAAGTGATCAAATGAATTGTTTTAAAGTTGGTGATAGAGTTCTCCAAAATTTATCTAGGATGACCAACTTAAATATTTGAAACTAGTTGGGTTACTAATAGATTTTCATTAGGAGTTGATTATCGAATATTTCAAAATATGATTTGGGTGACAAATTTATCTATTTTAAATCATTTAGGTGATCAAATGAAAATTTTTATTAGGAGTTGGGTGACCGAAGTTTTCAAAATTTGAGTTGGGTGATCAACATATCTATTTTAAATGACTTTAGTGATTAAATGTAATATTTTTTAAAAGTTGAGTAACTAAGTCGGCTATTTGTGGTCACTTTAGTGACCAAAAGGGCACTTTTATCCATTTTAAGGTGTAAATGATCATAAAAAATTAATTGGGGGTAAAGTAAAAGATTTTAAAAAAATGAGAGCATTAAATGCTTTGTTTAAAAGTGAAGGGAGTTTTTTTGAGATGAATTTTTTGTAATTTACACATTATTTATTACTCAAATACCATAAGATTTAAAAATTCAGCAAACCTTTACCATAATTTGATAGATGTTTATTACAAAGTGTTAACATAGAACATAATTATAATAGCATATATGTGTTTTCTGTTATAATCGCTAATATTTAAATATCTTTTATCATAATTCAATTAAATTTTTCTATAATTATATATATTTTTGTTAAAACCATTGATATAGCTCATATAATTGTAATTATATACCGTATCGGCAATTTATAGTGAAATTGATTGAATTTTAACAAAAAATCAACAAATCCCAGCATAGCTATATGAACAACAAAATTTTTAAACTAAGTTACTGTTATTGAAATATTAATACACCTAGGTAATGAATGTTCAAACTTTAAAATACATAACTAATAAATTTTCTAAACAAAAACTATCTTTTGAAATATCTTAGGAATTGTTATTTTATATCTTAACATATCGTTAAAAAGGTGATATCATAACCAGAGTTTCAACTTCAAAACTTTTGGCAGTAACTACTAGACATTGAAATTTTTAAACATAAAATTTATGGATCAAAAAATAATTTATCAAATTGATACTAAAGTATGAATTTAAATATTTTATTATCTAGGTATTTATCAAATTGAACCACATAATTTACTCAAGGATTTAAAGCTGACTAATCATTTTTCTTAAAATTTTTATCTGACATTATTACCTCTAGAATCTAAGATCTCGTCTTTCTGTTTGTATTCTTCCCAAAAAAACATATATATATATATATATAACATAACATAATTAAATTAAAAAATGAAATTAATTGATTAGGTTTTCATAAAATTAATGTTCGGTTTATTAAATTACTTAGATATATAGAGTGTTGCCTTTTGTTTATGCGTTGATACCGTGGCAGTAGAAGGTGCTCGATTTTGGCACGTGTAAGTTTTATGTCTTGAAAAGTAGGCTGGCAGAGTGGAGGATGGCATTCGGGGTGCTGTGTGATAGAAAATTTCCGTTGAAGTTAAAGGAAAAATACTATAGGACGGTAGTAAGACCGGCTATGTTGTACGGGGCAGAGTGTCGGCCAATGAAACAAAACCAAACACAGAGGATGAAGGTGGCAGAGATGAAGATGCCACGATGGATGTGTGGTCACACCAGGAAGGATAAGATTAGGAATGAGGTGATTCGGGGTAAGCTGGGTGTAGCCCCGATTGAGGATAAACTGAGAGAGACCGTCTCAGATGGTTTGGACATGTTAGTAGAAGACCAACTTCAGCACCAGTCAGGAGGTGCGAACAGCTCAACACAGCGACAAGCAGAAGAGGAAGGGGCAGACCAAAGAAGAGTTGGCTGGAGATAATTCGTCAAGACCTAACCCACCTAAATCTAAGAGAGGAGATGGCCTCAGATAGGGCTCGTTGGAGGACTAGCATTAGGGTAGCGGAGATGGCAGAGTAGTGTAGAGCGGGGAGTGGTTGGTAGTCCAAGATCCTTAGGCAGGCATGACCTCTAGTGGGGCACTTTTAGGCTAGCTTAGTCCCTGTTTATTGTTTATTGTTTATTATTTATTGTTTATTGTTCATTCTGCTGCTTCTCCTTATTCTTTTTCTTCTTTTGCTCCTCCTTCTCCTTATTCTCTCCTTCTTTGACTTTTTTATCAGAATGCAAGGTGATTGATTTGTGGTTTATCTGCAGGCATTCAACTACTTCAGATTGGAGGTCTCCGGAAACAGTCTCCTTTCCAGCTGGAAGGGGTAAGGCTGCGTACATCACCCCCCCCCCCCCCCGACCCTGCGTTCAGCGGGAGCCGCAAGGCACTGGGACTGTTGTTGTTGTAAGTTTTATGTCTTGAATGTGACATGCAATATTGAACTTTTATTTGATATTGTTTTCTATTTGTAGGTTTTGATTTTTTAAGAAGTTAAAATTATTTTTTTGTAAGAAAAATAAAGAAATATTATGAATGATCAAAATTGATAGGTACGTCAATCTAAACAGAAATAGAAAATTGAACAAAATCAGAAAGAAATCAAAACGAAAACACACGATAATCCTCATGGAATTTATAGAGGACCCCATCTTCACCTTCCCAATAATATCACCGGCATCAATGCTTTGCTTGGTAAAAATACGCTTATTACACTCGGCTTAGATTTCACAGATAACGGCAATGATTTTGCTTTGAACTCGTATCTCTCTAATAAAGTGGTAGAACCAGCCTAATGAATCAATCAATGAATGAAAAGCTAGATACAAAACCCAAGTTACACTATTGGACCAAATATATCTCGACAACCCCCAAGGCTTGAGCACTCATAACTACTTGAATCGTAAATGGTGCTTGTTCCATTCTATATGAGACTGCATTTAAACCCCCGATGATTGAGTAGTCTAGCTGATACCCCCAAACTCCTAGTGGAGTTTTTGTCAAGTTTCTCATTTACATTGGATCTCTTTGAGAGGCCTGGCCCTTAAAGTAGTTTTGGTTTAGTTCATTTATTGTCCATATAATCTAGGGTTCATGTTCATTTCTAGGTTAATTCCCTAGTCATTTATTTGTCACTCCCCAAGGCTAAATAGCGTTTACATGTGCCCCAATCATAGAGAGGGTTCAAGCTGAGGAAACATGGTCAGGTTTCTCATAGGGACAACGGTAGAACTAGAGGTATGCTCATGCTCTCCAGCGCCTAGGTTGTGAGTGATAAGAATTGTGGCTACTCTCATGTCACTATGTGCTATCTCGAGATTGAGCCTCTCATTGAATAGGTTTTGTTGGTTATTGAGCTTTTCGGTTCCCCTTCATGGGACACCATTGGTTGCCCCTATCTTCACAGAGGTCATGTAGGGATACTCGTTTGATGGCTCTTTTCTAATGGTGTGAAGGGCACACCTTATTTATCTCATGTCTTCCTTTATAGATTCAATTGACATATTCTAAACCTCGAATTTCCTCATGATAAATGGGTTCAACTCCCACTATATATATATATATATATTTTTTTTTTCACATCCTTGACTATAATGGACACAATCGAGGCCAGGATTAAGTACATATCAACTAAAAGCCTATCCCATTTGTGCATCCTCTCATTCACGAACAATCCATTCACGATGTCCCTCGTGATTGCTGTGCTTTCACGTTCGCCATACAAGGTTTGTTTAGTCACATCATGTTGCCTTTTGAAGAAGTCCTACATTTATTTCTCAATTTTGTCTTCCATGACTTGGATTCTTCTTTTAAGCATATGACCATAAGGCTTTTTCAAGAATATCCATCACGCTCATCCTCCAGGATATTTTCATCACCACTGCTATCAAGGTCGCGGTTATGACTACTTTCTTCCTCTCAAGAGGGTTGAATATGTTTAGGTTGAAGTTCAAGATTTGGCTTGAGAAGAGCCATATCCTCAATCTATTTATTCTCTAGATTGGTATTATTTATTGTTCTATGCATCTCTAGTAGGTCGGTAGTTGCATTCGCCGAAACTTCTTGTTGCATCTTTTGGGCTACCAATGTTCACTCTCGAAGGAGGTTGTATTTGTAGTTCTACACATCTCCAATAGGTTTGTAGTTGCGTTCGCCAAAACTTCTTGTTGTATCCTTTAGGCCGACAATAATTTTTTAAGGGCAAACAAGGAAATGGATGACCATGACTTAGGGGATAAATTAGGTTAGAACTACATGTTATTGACCTTAACCAATCACTTGTTCTTTTTTTTTTTTTTTTGGTATTTTAGGTATATTTCACTTCTATTTATAATTGTAGTGGATTCTACTATGCTCCTATTAAGGAACATTCACAATCATATAATATTTATGCGAAAATAAGATATATGGATCCAACTCGAGTGGCAGGTTGGATGGAGCAGTACAAAGCACTCCACAGATACTTTACCCGGAATGCTCAAGAGTTGAGAGCTAAGCTGGATATAGGCTTGAGCTCTTGGAAGCCTATCTTATGCCCATGTCAATCAGGTACTAGGCAAAGCAATCTGGACTAAAGATAACTCAATCAAGACCAAGCATAAAAATACTAAGATGGAGTGACCTAATTTTAGTCACAAACCCAAGATCAACTCAATCATGCTCGAGACTTTGAAGTCAAAATCTTGGAATAATGGCACTAGTTAAATTCGCTATAAGTTGAATACAAGAGACTATGACAGAAAGCGTACAATATATAAATTCTTGTATACCACCCCCGACACTCTGATTATGTTGAAAAACTGACGTTGAACACTTCTCTTACAAAAAGGCAAAGAAAAGAACACAAGTGTGTAGAAATACATAAGAAATTATAATGTGGTTTGGGGAACTCTACGTAAGTTTTTGGCTCCTTATTTATAAATTGTAAAACCTAACTTTCAAAATTTACGAAAGCACGCTTTATCTCTTCAAGGGCCTGATCTCTCCATGATTTGCTGATTCTCTGCCACAGACGATCGTCTTCTTCTTCATGTCTCCATCTTCTCTACAACTATTCTTGAGATCCACATTTTATTTAGCATCACAAGTAACTACCTCGAATTCAATCTCTTGTCTCGTCTTTCTAGTGCATGCTTCCCTCAAATCATTTTACTCAATCACGTGCTGCACACTTGCGTCATTTAATAAAAAACTATGCTATTTCCAACCCATTACTCAACATACATTAACTATAAAATATTCTAATATTTATGACTTATTACAATTTATTTATTAAAAAAAATTGAGGCCAAGTTTGGAATGCGGAAAAAATTGCGAAAGGCAAAAAATTTGAAAAAAAGTGGTTTTCATGCGTTTGGAACACAAGAAAAATATGAAGGAAAAAAGTTGAATATAAAATTTCAAAACATTGCAATGGAGTTTGAGGAAAGTCATTTCCCTCTTGAAATTGGGAGAAAATTTGAAAAAAAATAAGTGTCGACTCAAATGATGTCAACCTGGTATTGATTAGACTTGATCTATGTTCCATATTTCATCAATAAGATCTGCATTACTGATCATATAAGTTCATTGAATGCATTAAGTATGTTTAGTACAGAACATGAACATACCCAGCGCTTCAAGGGCTCCCGCCTACGCAGGGTCACGGCGGGGGGGGGGGGGGGGGGGGGGCGGATGTACGCAGCCTTTCCCCTTCAGAGTGTTAACCTGAAGAGAGACTGTTTCCCAGTGCCCCCCAATCTGAGGGTGAGGAATTTCCAGGAGGTCACCTATCCTGATACTACTCTCGCCCAAGCACGCTTACCTTTGGAGTTCTAATGGGATCCGATGATGGCATATTGGTGCCCTCTTTGGTATGTTTAGTATATTAAGCATAAACCGAATATAGTATCTTTTATTTAAATACATAATTGCTAGAATATTAAAACTTCGGAGGGTACTTGATTGTCATAAATTTGTTCCAGCTACTCTAAGATATTAAAATATTTTTGAGGTAACCTGAAAATTATTTACTTTCTTTTTTCAATTACCCTATGTGTAACTATATTAAAGTTCCATTAATTTATGTAACATGTATTTAAGGAAAAAAAAATGTAAAATTTGAATTTTACATTTAGAAAAATTCCAAAATTTTATAAATATATTTTAATCTTTTTAAAAGATTTTAAACATTCAACAAAATATTTTAAATATCTAAAATTTTTTGTAAATGTTTTAAAAAATTATCGTAAACATTTCTAAAATATTTAATATATTTAAAAATATTTTTAAAATATTTAAATTTAAATCAAATAATTTAAAATAGTTTTTAAATATTTATAGATTTTTAAGATACTTTTAATTTTTTTAACATTTAAATACTTTCAAAATATAAAATTATTTTTAGTTTAAATGATCTTCTGCACTTAGTCAAATTATTTTTTAGATTCTTCTATGTGTCATATTAGTATAATTTAACGGAACCCTGTGGGATGAGTATCTAAAAAAGTTACCTAAAATACATTTAAAATTTTAAGATACTTGAAAAATATATTATCAAACCTCATGTTACATTAACCAAAATTTCTCTAAAATTTTAGATCTCAAGATACCAGTATATGTATTTAGGTGATAAAAAATTAAACTTAGGGTACTTAAATATTAAATTCCCAACATAACATTATCAAGGTAGCTCATCAGAAAAATTTGCACGACCAAAACTATGCAAGGAAAATATATATTAGTCAATAATAATTTTTTTTTCCATTTAATTTTCCCTCAATCAAATAAAGAAAAAAAAATTTTAATAATAATTTTTAATTTTAAACGAAGTATTAATAAAAAATAATTTTCAAACCGGACTCTGGCGGTGGCCTAACAATTTGGAAAAGTCGAAAGCTCCAAACGAATCCTTCTAGAAGAGGGAACCCCACAAATATGCCCACTTCTTCAACTCTCGTGTCTCTCAATATATTCTACATGCGCGCTTGTATTTTTTCTCAATATTTTTCACTTAAATATTTTAAAGTTTGATCACTTATTATTATAGTATATTATTGTCCAGTTATATGCAAGTTGTATTTGTGAAGTTTGAAAAATTTATTACTTAGATATCATATGTTAAAATTTAATATTTTTTTTTTAAATATAACCAATTTTCTTCCAAAAAAAAAACATATTGATATAATATGTGATTACAGCAATATATTGAATTCAAAATAAAGGGCTGAGATTGCACTTATAAAAATGCCCTAAAAATTCTCTTTCTCTCCTCTTTATATGTGCAATCTTAGCCCTTCATTTTGAATTTAATGGCTGAGATTTAAGCTCTCATATCTCACCTTAGTCAAATATTATCATTTGATATTTACTTATATATACATATATATAGAGCAGTTGGAATGAGAATGACAATTCTAAGAGAATATGAGAAAATTAAATATACACCGTTGGATCTTAAGTAAGATTGATCAATGGTTCTAAGAGACTCATAGTATCAGGAGCCCTATCATCACCACCCAATGGTCAACACTGCCGCTGCCACTCCTCTCTGCCACTGCTGCCACCACCGCTGATCTCTCTCTCTTCATTCCATCTCAGATCTCTACAGTCACCACTATTACCATCCACCACCCACCACTTGCAGTTGTGGTGTAAGCGGTGGCAATAACCATTGGGATTTGAAATGGGATGGAGAGATAGAGATGGGTGGCGGTGACGGGGTGGCGAAGAGGAGCAACGGTGGTATTGGGGGCAGGTGGTAGCAGTGGCAGTGGCGGTGCTGGATGGTGGTGGTAGGGTTGGCGAAGAGGAGTGCCGGCGGCGGCAGTGGCGGGTGGCGGTGGTGGTAGGGCTTCGGGATGAGCCTCTTGGAACCGTTGATCAATCTTACTTAAGATCCAACAGTGTAGATTAAATGTTTCATATTCTCACAAAACTTTCATTCTCATTCCAGCCACTCTCTCTCTCTCTCTCTATATATATATATATGGTGTCGTTCTTATGAGAGAGTGAGAGCGTGAGAGGGGCGAATCTTGGCCCTCCGTTGTAATAGACAGTCAAAATTTGTTGGACAAAAGAAGTAATAATTTACGGCCAATATTTATTGAGTATTGGAAAAAAAATAATTTTTCTCCCATACTCCTTTCTTTCTACCCCATGAACAGGTATGAATCTTAAATTATTATTTTTTAATATTTAATAAATTTTAACTGTCCATTATAAAGGAGGGGCGAAATTCACCCCTACGACACTCTCAACCTTTATATACATACCGCATACTTTACGCATTAAATTTTCTAAGTCAAATACATATGATGATTGATTGTTTTCTTACGTGACCGTTACATGATGGTCAGTAGATATAGACATTTATGTTTTTTTTTTAATCAAAGGATACTAATTATTCATAAAAGTTTGTTTATTTTATTCACTACATTAATTTAAGGGTTATTTATTTAAATTGTAGAATTTTGACATTTTTAAAAATAATAAAAATGACTCTAATCTTTTTGATTTAATAAAAAAGCTCTAAAATTTTTGCCGTATTAATAAAAAGACCTCTATGCAGCATGATGATGTCATTTTTTAGTGACATAGCTAACATGACAACTATTTTTTAGTACCCAAGATTTATATATAATATATTTAATTACATAAATTATGATATACTTGAGGGCGGAGAACGTAACAATATCACAGTACACATTGAAAACCAGTGTGAGCCACATCTTTAATACAAAAAATTTGTACAACGTGAAATATGAACAAGCCTTACTTTATAAAGAATTATAAAGAATATCTAACTAATTTACAAAAACCTTACAGGAAATATATCTTAAATTATGTGCAGGGATTACAATTATCGACATGACGAATGGCACAACTTACAAGGCATGCCAAATTTGTACAACAAAGGTCACTTAGATTAATGGGTACTACCGTTGCGATAAGTGCGCTAACAATAATGCCATTATGGAAAAAAGGTACTCAGATTTAGCAAATAAAGACGCACATAATATAATTTATTAACTTTCCTTTTTCGCATAATAGGTTACTCATCAAGATGGTTGTACGCGATCGACGGCGAAATGAAATGAACATAACATTATTCGGGAAACATACAGAGTATTTAACCAAGAGCACGGCTGAATATGATTGAAGGACAGGTACGCATCTAAATCATCTTCAACGAAAATAACTAAATCATGTCATACTCATGTGATGCTCAACGATACAGGAATATGGCCATTACTTGCTATCCTGCTACTTAGATGAATTTGTAGGTCGCAACTAAATATTCATCATTATTAAGCCTACAGTAAATGGCAAGAAAGACAACCCAAACGTGGTGTTCATCACCGAGGTACATTGGGAAGAACAATGCCACTATTACAAGATGATTCAACAAGAATCAATTACAATGTTGTCTTACGAAGAGCGTAAAATAAATAACATATATGCAACAAATGTCGAGGTAAGCAACAGGTCAAGCTTTACTATTTCATAGCAATTAGATACGACCTAACAATGGCATATTTTCATTGTAGGGAAGCGAAGAAAATTAAGGGGACATAGCACGGAAGGCAAACACAACACCACCTTTTTTGGAATCATGTTCCCTACCTTTTGTGAAAGAAACTTCATACTTAATACAGTGCGAATTTTGTTTATATTTTCATTTCTTTGAATTAGGAAATATATTTTGTCATCTTTTTGATTGAAAACTTTCACAATTACTACTATGAGAATTATGTAAATTGAACAGGATTATGGCCAACTAATCAAACAAAAGTTTATTTCAATGCAAAAAAATCTCGGCTATAAAATATAGTGATAAATAAATACCGCCTGTGCATCGTATGAGAACAAACCTAGGGATGATTGATTGTTTTCTTACGTGTGACCGTTACATGATGGTCAGGAGATATAGACATTTATGTTTTTTTTTTTTAAAATCAAAGGATACTAATTATTCATAAAAGTTTGTTTATTTTATTCATTACATTAATTTAAGGGTTATTTATTTACATTGTAGAATTTTGACATTTTTAAAAATAATAAAAATGACTCTAACCTTTTTGATTTAATAAAAAGCTCCAAAGCTTTTGCCGTATTAATAAAAAGACCTCTGTGCAGCGTAATGACGTCATTTTTTAGGGACATAGCTAACATGACAACTGTTTTTTCTTTAATGGTACAGTAAAATGACAAAAGTATTATTCAATACTCTTACACTTACATTACTAGCACAAAATTTGAGATATTATAGTATGTAAAAACTATTTATTTTTCCTTAATTTATTTAAAAATATGATTATTTAAGGGTATTTTTTGTCAATTTGTTGTAATATTAATAAAAAAAAGCTGTTGTTACTTCAACTATGTCGACAGAAAATGATATTATCACGACGAAGAGTAAACTTTTTATTAATATGCCAAAAATTTAGGGGTCATCTTATTAAAACAACATAAACGTAAGTGCTTTTTTTTATTAATTAGAAAAGATTAGGATTCTTTTTATTATTTTCAAAAATATTAGGACACTATAATGTAAATAACCTTAATTCAATTTTTTTTATTTTAGTTATGTCAATTATATTGCGTCAATTTAGTCATATGTTGAAATTGAATTTAGTTTTTTTTAACAATCTAATAATATCAAAAACAAATCACCAATACAAACTCACTAGTTTATCCAATCAACAAAGTTTAAATAAATTAGTATTGAATAAATTAATAATTAAATTATAAGAAATCTAAAATTAATACGATAATAAAAAAGAGACTTACTAATCTAACTCACAAGATATTAATTTGTCCTATTTTCAAATAATTGGATTTTTCTAAATTATATTTCAAAAATAACCGGATATTTCGATCGGATTATCATAATATTTTAACCACATATAAATCTAATTGAGATCAATTCCTATATTTTTGTAATCAATAGACTACAAATATATTATATATGTTGTCATATTGATGAACATCACCTGAGAAATTGTGCCCGTTTACATGCTTGTTTATTTATATCATCAAATAATAGGTAATATAATATTTCTAAGTTTTGATACGAGAACCTTACAGTACTAGTTTTTATATTGTGCGGGTGGCAATCTTCTTAAAAACTATGTACACATCGATTATATTGTTGAACCAATATATATGATAAATAAGTATTAGAGAGACATTACTATTTCCCCACTTGTGTATGCGGTTACCCCTTCAGGTTGGGGTTCCTCCTCTTCGTCATAGATAGGGCTGTCAAATACTTGTGGAGAAGACCAATCAATAGACGGAGAGTCTTCGAAGATCGATGCTCCTTCTTCCAGTTGGGGTTCTATGGGGGTGACGCCAAGTTTGGCCTCGTCGGTAGCGCCAACTTTTGTCTCTGTGGTGGAGCCAACTATGCTTGAGGCTTGCTCTTTTGGCACTGGATTCTCAGCTTTTGTCTCACGTGGTGCCTCAATCTTCCTTGGAAGCAAGATAATCTTTACTCCCTCGAACATGAAGGCAAACGTATTCTTTTCTTCATCGTGGAAGGCGCCTCTGCGGTCCATCCATGGCTTCCCCAACAACACGTGGTAAGTGTCCATGGCCACCACATAACACCAAACTGACTCCCAATACTTCTTCCCAATTGAAAAATTGATCAAACAACGTTTTCGTGGAAGTACCTATTCACCTCTTCCTACCATAGTGTAAGGGCTTGGACAATCCACCGTTTTTAACCCTAACTTATGGACGGCTTCTACAGATACGACGATGCTACGCCTTCCGGGATCAATGGCTAGGCGTGCAATTCTCTCGCCCATGGTGCAAGTCATCTGGAAGGTAGGTTGCTCTCGCCTTTCTTCTATGTTATTTTGGATAGCGCCCAGGAATAAGGGGCGTTAGGGTAGGGATCTTGTCGCGGAGACAGGATGTGCCCCGGTTTGAATCAAGCCACGCTTGATTCGCAGGAATTGCTCTTCCTTCGCCTCTAACTTCCTCTCAATATGCTGAAGTCGGTTATGGTCAGCGTCTTCTTCAACGGCAGTGGTCTCTCGACGTCTTGGTGCCATCTCAGAAACGAACTGAGCTCTGATACCAGATGATGCAGCGCGTGATGGGATATAAGGGGTATGAGAAGCTTCAACGGCCTTCCCTTTGTATTTTATTAAAACTGATAATAAAATGAACAAAGAGGGGTAGAATTAGCTCTCTCACACTTTGAGGAGTCTAAATCTCCATAAAAGAAAATATCATAATTCATCAAAATCAAAGTCTCTGTCTTAACTAGCCTAACCTCCCTTTATATAGATGAGGGATTTTAATTCAATTCAAATTCAAATTCAAAATAATATAAAAAGTATTGGTCACGCCAAGAATGGTGGAGCCAAGTTAGGATTGGTTACTTCCCAACTAGCTTGTTCCATGCAGACTCCTTGGCTTAAGCCAAGTGCCTTTGGTTTGCACCTTTCCTTCTCCTTCCGGTCCCGCCAAGGCTAAGCCATGGGATGCTCGCTGCATCACTTTCATAAAAAGCTAAAGCATTTTCTTGACGAATTCTTGCACTCTTTCGCATATTCAAGTGTGTGTGTGTGTATATATATATATATATATATATATATGTTTCATTTATAAGGCACTAATGCACTGGATTCCATTAGAATTTCAAAGTTAAGCGTGCTTGACGAGAGTAGTACCATCATGGGTGACCTGCTGGGAAGTCCAAGTGTTGCCAACCCTATAAGGTTGCGGGTCCTCGGAAATAGCCTCTCGTCAGGGTTACACCCTAAAGGTGTATGGCTGCGTACATCCACCCTCCCAGACCCCACTTAGGCAGGAGCCCTTGAGACATTGGGTCTATTGTTGTTGTTGTTATTGTTGTTGTTGTTGTTGTTGTTGTTGTTGTTGTGTGTGTGTGTGTGTGTGTGTGTGTATATATATATTCTCAAAATAACAAGACATATTGAAAAAATAGCCCTAATCCCAAAAACAAAAATTTTGATGTCTCAGAAACCAAATTCACACCCCTTACATAAATAGTTACGCTATGGGAACTTTCACAATTGAGGTCCTAAAATGACATATTCTAGTTTCAAATCTCTGACCCACCAGAAAATTCCTTGGCTTGGATCCAACCAGCTGATTTTGGCCCGACTCAAAGCACGCCGAAATTTGATTAACGCCTTGAGCAATGCGCAACCTCCATCTATTGAAGTTGGTTTAATGGTTATTCTTAGAAAAATAAGCTGATAGGCCCTTGGCATTACCCGGCAGTAGGCCCAGGGATAGAGGACTGGTGGCAAACCCTTAGCAGCATTCACTCTTGGCGGCATTACCCGGCAACAGGCCCAAGGATAGAGGCCTGGCGGCAAACCCTTAGTGGCATTCACTCTTCGCAGAATACGGGGCAAGAGGTCCATGGGTGAGCCCTTGGCGGCATAGTCTTTGCGGTATGTTCCACTCCACCAAAATGCCATGGTCACGGTACCTAGCCCCGCCAACCCTACTTGTGAACGTAGGCTTCTCGGTACACTTTGCTTCCTTCGTAAGGGAAGGCATCTGCCCACTTAACCAATTCACACACGTCACCTCCCTTTATCTACCACACTAGGTAAACCCCTTTAGCTATAAATATAGGGGAGGACAGTCAAATGAGGGTTTTTTTTTGGGGGGGGGGGGGGGGGGGGGGGGGGGGGGCGTCATGAGTCCGGCTTAACCTCTCCTCCCAGTTGGCAACCTACACCTGCCAACGTCTTCTCCTTCTCCTATAAATACCAGCCCCTTTCTTCCAATGGAGGGAGGCCATCAACCCACTCTAAGTACACCCCATACTTTCCAATCTTTTCTATCTCGAAGCAACCCACTACCGCCAATGCCTCTACTCTTCTCCCCCATGGAAGGAAGACGGGGGGAACTTGGTTTCTCTTCCCCCCCACAAACCCGATAGACTACTCTCCCACCACTTTACCTGTTACAGCTTCCTATTCTCCCAGCCACGCCACCCGCCAACTCTCTCTCTTGTGATGGGCCACTCTTCCCTAACTCTCTAAGAGCTACCACCTACTCACCCCGAGCTAAGTAATTTATTACGCCTACTTATTATAACCACGACCCTTACTGATTTAGGCATCGAAGAAGCCCCCGGTGATCCAACCCGCGGGACCCTCTAATTGACTTGCTCATTTTGCAGGAAAGCCCGGACCAAAAAGCGCCAGCGGTTGACTTCCTAGCGAGAGCTTGAGTCCGGTTCTCATCCTAAAGAACATGCTCAATTTATCCTAAAACAAATGCGCTGTCTGTGGGAAGGATAGCCCACTAGCGTTTGGTTCAGCATCTCCTACAAAGTACCCACATCCTCCAATAAGCAGGGGGCTCCGATGTCTGCCACAGGTAAAGTTCTTGGTTAGTAAGCACAAGCATTCGTTCCAGGCCAAGTTTTAAGATGGGGGCTTCGTTGCTCTCTTTAAGCTAAGATTACGCCTGGGGGCTGCCCAAGTAAGTCGGGACTTCCAGTTCTTATCTCTTCTTGCTACATCTACCCTCCAACCAAGTCCCTTTTTGTCTTGTAGGTTAGCACCCGGTCCTTTTATTAAGCTGGGGGCTGGGTATGTAAAACCCAGTTTTAGATATGGATCTATTTGTTGGGATCTACTCTCTCACACCCTAACCGTAAAGCCTCAAAGCGGTAATAAATATGTGTCAAGAATCTATACCTGGTATCCCCGTTGATTAGCCTCACCGGGATGGCCACAAGAGCCCTTCGTTACCAGTAGACAACCTCGAAGTACTTCTTTATACATAACATCAACAAAGGATTTTAGAATTGCTTAAATTGAAGTAAAGGGCCACTAAGACCAAAAAATTGAGTACAATTATCCAAAGCTTATGCCTAGAGGGGATTACCGCCAATCGGATAAGCTAGGAGTTGCCGCCAACAAATATGGCAGGGGGCTCGCTAGTCAGCGAGTTACCGCCAATAAGCTAAGTTGGGTTCTCGCCGATAAGCGTGTTATCGCCAAAACACTTGGCTGGTGCTACCGCCAACCAACTAGGTAGGGAGCTGCCACCCTCAAACATTGCTGGGGGCTGCCGCCCTCCAAAGTAGAGCTGAAAACTTTGTATTTTTGAACAAGGGTCAATACTGCCTTCCCATCCCTGTAACAAAGGTGTAATTGCATGGTCCCTCGTTAGTACTTACTCAAGAAGCTCCTATAGGTGGTTGCAGTATGCCTAAAGGGAGTGTTACCTAACCCTCTATCCGTTATGATCTTATAGGGCCCCTATTGGAGCAAACAGAACTTGCTACTCCTTGATGGAGTTGATATGTGCCATTTACTAGGCACGCTTATTAGTCCCTATTTATACACGATTACTTAAAGCATTCCCACTAGTGGATTCAATACACCTAAAAGGAACGCCACCAGACTTGCTACTTACTATGATTCTACAGATTGCCTCTTGACGCATATAGGACTTGCTATTCATTGATACAACTCACATATGCTACTCACCATTTGTTAAAGTTGTTGATAGATATGATACTTGTTGACGTTACTCATTGCCGCTACTCATCATTCATCATTGGCATATGGAATGGATTTATACTCGCCATGCCTTGACGGAGTTAACAAGCTATATTCACTAGTGCCTACTCACATACACCAACTCAAAGCATTCCTATTGGCAGCTTCAACATGCCTAAAAGGAATGCCAGCTAACTCTCTACTCACTTCGATCCTATAGGCAGCCTCTTGGCTCCTACAGCACTCGCCATTCATTAATAGTATTGGTTGACGTTATTCATCAGTCATGGATTGTATACACCACTGGTTGCTCATTGGCTGCATACGCCATTCACTATTCATTGTTAGATCATTTTATTGGTTTACGGTATGGGTTTACGTTATTCACCACTCGCTACTCATTGATGGACTGGATATACGCAATCTACTATTCTCTACTTATACACGGCTATTCAAAGCATTCCTATAGGCAGCTTCAATACGCTTAAAAGGAATGCGATTAGATGCTCTGCTCACCATGAACCTATAGGCCGCCTCTTGGCCCCTAGCTGCTAATTGGGGGTTCCAGTGCTGCCACATAGGCAATGGCTATATTAAGTGGTGGGCCCACTTTCTTTGCTACCGGCCACTATTTTAGCTCCTCTATAGTTATTTTTTTTACACTCTAGTTTATTATTAATGTGTCAATGGGTTCTAAACACAGTTATTACATCCCCAATCGTAATCTTTGAATCTTATTGTTCTATGATCTTGTCACTACTGATTAATTTTGATTAAGTAAAATTTTAATTTTAAAGAGTCTATTAAAAATCAAACGAAACTAAGTTATACAATTAAGATAGTATTTATAATTCTACTGATCGTAACTCGATCCTAACAAAGCCTACCAGCAAAATGTTCAAAAGTTTCCCGCAGCAAAAGGAAGTAATATTAATGATTAACAAGCTATTTTTTGTTTATGGAATGTTTTTTATAATTTTTACGGATGAATTGGCATTGTAATATTCTCACCAATATCAATAATAAGGAATAAAAGTTGAAAGCACATTAAACTATAAAATGCATAATAGTTTGAAAGAATGAAGAGTGTGCATAGAGCAGTGGCCCTCTCGTATATTTATAGAATCAAAAATGAGCTTTACATGATATACAAGATAGGCCCAATGGGCTCAATTACATACAATAGTAACACCTATATAATATAGTCTAACATCCCCGCTCAACCGAAGCAGGAGGTAACCCAATGCGAAGGTTAGACTTGAAAAGCAGAAAAAGGTACCGCAGAAGATTCTTTGTGAAGATATCGGCAATTTGTTGAGATGAAGGAATATGAAGGACTTGAACAAGACTCATTTGAACACGCCCTCTGACGAAATGGATGTCAATCTCGATATGCTTCATGCGAACATGCTAGACAGGATTGGTAGACAAGTACATGGCAGAGACATTATCACAATAAGCCAAAGTAGCTCGAGGAAGGAGAAGACCGAGCTCACCAAGAATAGAATGGAACCAACAACATTCTGAAACAACATTAGCAACGGCACGATATTCATCCTCTGCACTGGATCAGGAGACTGTGGGCTGTTGTTTAGAGGACCGGGAGATAATATTACCCTTGAGAAAAACACAGAATCCAGATGTAGAATGATAAGTATCTGGGCACCTAGCCCAATCAGCATTGGAGTATGCCACAGACTAGTCCAAACGAGTAGGGGCGATAGTCAAACCATGATTAGTTGTGCCCTTGATATACCGAAGAATGAGCTTAACAGCCATCCAGTGGGATGAGCGCGGAGCATGCATAAATAGGCACACCTATTGCACTGCATAAGAAATGTCAGGACGAGTAAATGTGAGGTATTGAAGGGCACCAAAAGTGGACCTGTACAATGTGGGATCGGCCATGAGCTCGCCATCCTCTATAGAAAGCTTGGACTTGGAATCTGTGGCTGTGGCAACAGGCTTGCAAGAAAGCATGGCGGTCCTATCTAGTAGGTCATGAGCGTATTTAGACTGGGACAAGAAGAGTCCTGTAGATAAGTGAGACACTAAAATACCAAGAAAGTAATTAAGACGACCCAAGTCTATCATGTCGAACTCAGAACGAAGCGAGTGAAGCAGGTTGTGAAGAACTGCATTAAATGAAGCAGTGAGAACTATATCGTCAACATATACTAGTAATATGGCCATGTCATGTCCTCGACGTAAGACAAATTAGAAGGAATCAGACTTACAAGTGTGAAAGCCCAACTGATGTAGAAAGGTAGCAAAACGGGTGTACCAAGCACGAGGAGCCTGCTTCAGACCATAAAGAGACTTGTTAAGTTTACAGACATGATCAGGATATTGAGAGTTGATGAAACCCGGTGGTTGCTTCATATAGACCTCTTCATTAAGGGTGCCATTGAGAAACACATTTTTGACATCAAGTTGATGAATGGGCCAGTGTCGAGAAGTGGCAATAGCCAAGACAGTTCGAACGGTAGCAGGTTTAACAACAGGACTGAAAGTTTCACCATAGTCTATGCCATACCTCTGTGTGAATTCCTGAGCAACTAACTGAGCTTTATACCGTTCAATTTGACCAGTAGATGTTTGCATTATGTGATAAACCCACTTAGAGCCAACAATGTTACCATGAGGGGGCGGAGATCCCATGTCTTATTGCGAATAAGAGCATTAAATTCCTCGAGCATTGTAGTCTTCCAATTCTCATCAGTAAGAGCCTGCTTATAGAAAAAAGGAAACTCGGGCAACAAATTATGAGCAAGCGTAGTAGGTTTGAGAAGAGGTTCCGCAATACCAGCTCGAGCATGAGTCACTATTGGATGAATAGATGTGGCGGCAGGAACTGGAGGCTGCGCAGGTGCAACAGCAGGTGCGGCTAACACGGATGCTAATGCGGCGGGTGCCGATGGTATTGGTGCTATAGTGGCTACTGGCGCCCCGGCAGGCGCAGCCGCTAGTGGCGGCTCCGGTGGGGGAAGACCTGCTAAAGGAGATGACGCAAGCGGCGGGGAAAGAACTAGGCGAAGGCAATTCATTCTAGCTTGAGAGAAGTTCCCCAACCATGCAAAGCGAAAGCCTGCTTCATCAGAAACAACATGCCTCGAAATAATGACTTTGTTAATAGAAAGATCCAGACATTTGTAACCCTTGGTGGATATCCTAGGAAAACACACAAAGTAGACCATGCAGCAAGCTTATGTGGAGTAGTAGCACTCAAATTAGGATAGCATGAGCTCCCGAAAACACGAAGATGATCATAATTGGCCTTATGCTTATATAAACGTTGATATGAGATCTTTTTCTTAATAGCAGTAAAGGGTACTAAATTCATGATGTGAGTAGCAGTAGAAACAGCTTCAACCTAATATTCCAAAGGCCTACAAGCTTGAAAAAAAAGAGATTGCATCATAATACTAATAGTTCTGTGCATACGTTCAGCTTTCCCATTTTGTTGGGAGGTATGAGTGCACGAGACTCGACTAAGAATACCCCGTTGCATGAAAAGTCCACTAAAATCACGATTAATATATTTTGTCCCATTGTCACACTGAAGTTGTTTGATTTCCACACCAAACTGATTTAAGACAAGATTAAGAAATTGAAGAAACAAATTGAACACTTTAGATTGAGCACGCATCGGGTAAATTCACACATAATGAGAGTAATCATCCAAAAGAAGCAAATAATACTTATAACCACTGAAACTAAGAACAAGGGATGTCCATACATCCGAATGAACAATATCAAATGGCTGAGAAGTACTGGACACTGATTTCTAAAAGGGTAATCTATGGTGTTTGCTCAATTGACAAGCATGATAAAGACTGGTCTGTGATATGGGACCAAAATAGGAAAGGAATTTGTGTTTGACTAATGAGGATAAGATAGCTGCCCAGGATGGCCAAGTCGACGATACCAGGGAGATTGTGTGATTTTGGAAGCAACGAGTGAAACATGTGGGGAAGATGCCACCGACTGCCCCGGATGACCTGGTTGACTGATTGTGTTTGATTTGGGAACAGAGAAAAGAGGCCTCGAGCTAGCACAACGAATAATGAGGGACATCATTTTAGCATTTTTAATGGAAAAATCACCCGAGTCAAATTCTAATAGGCAACAATTATCTTTATAGAATTAATGAACAGAGATTAAATTAGTAGAAAGACTAAGAACATAAAGGACATTATGCAAATTAAAGTGACCAACAGGTGTAATAAGAGAACCAGATCTAATCCCAACAATCGATAAACAAGCACCATTACCAACTAATATTTTATCATAACCATGATAAGGACGAAGAGAAGTTAGCGAACTGGGGTTATTGGTCATATGAGATGATGCACTACTATCCATTATCTAGGAAAAATCAATAATAGGAGTAGAATGAGCGATAAAAGATTGAAAAATGGTTTGAGGAGATGCAAACCTTGAATTTTAAAACCAGTAGCATAAGTATTAATTGTTGGAAGAAAGTGTGGTGCATATAACATATTCTCATCATAAAAAGGAGCACCAAAGAAAGGTAACCTAGGTTGTGAAGCGGAACCAATCATTGGGGTGAGCATAATCAACAGCAAACAAAGATAGTGCAAACCAAATCATACACCACGAATAAAATACCATTTCAAGGCTAGGGTTTGCCTCTGTTGGTGTCGAAACAATGGGCCACACCAATTCAAAATTAAAATGCTTGAAAATAAAAGGTTGGCTAACGCAGAGAAGGAGAGAGCGGCACAGCATTGTTGGTATGTTGACCCAATATTTTGAACGTCACAAAGGAAAGCTTGCAATGAAGGATGCACCAAGAGCTGTAAGTAAAAGGGATGATAAACTACTGGCAGAACAAATGGCGAAGCTTGCATCAAGGTCACTGTTAGAGTATAAAACTAATCCTGGACCTTCACCCATCAGCTTAAGTTTTTGGGAAAGATGGTTCCTTGACATGGTATCAAAGCCTTGATGACCACGAGGTCAAGAGTTCGAATCTCAACAGCCTCCACTTTCAATATTAAAACAATTAAGCACAAGTTAAGAGGTGGGCCTGTGCGTTATCCACGCTTCAAGCCCAAACGGGCATTTGCGTGAGGGGGCATGTTAGAGTATAAAACCAATCCTGGACCTTCACCCATTAGCTTAAGCTTTTGGAAAAGATGGTTCCTTGACAGTCACGAAGAGCACCAGTACTAGGGCGGTACCTGTGGGGCTTGTTCACACCATCGGTGGTTGGCACAGCGTAGAAAGAGAGAGAGAGAGAGAAACAGTGCAGCGGTGGCGCGCAGCAGCAAGGACGACGGCTAGGGTTAGCCAAAATTAGGGTTTCTACCCCTTTTTTGGGGAAAGAATTAAGGAAAAAAAGAGGTTAGGGTTTGCCTTTACGAGAGAGCTCGGAATGACTCTGATACCATGAAAGAATGAAGAATGTGCATATAGCAGTGGCCCTCTTGTATATTTATAGAATTATAAATGGGCTTTACATGATATATAAGGAAGGCCCAATGGGCTCAGTTACATACAATAGTAATACCTATACAATATAGTCTAACATTGTTTTGCAAATAATTTAAAGCTTAAGGCTCCGTTTGTTTCGGGGGAAGTACTTTTCCCGCGCAAAACATTTTCCTTAGGAAAAGTTTTCCAAGGAAAATCAAATTCTGATTAATGTTTTCTGTTATTTGTTTCAGGGAAAAACGTGCTTTCGCCTTATGATATTGCTTATTTTATCCAAAAAAATAATCTTATACCAATTATACTATACCTTGTTATAAGATAACATAAAAAAGTGAAACTATATATTATGAGTTATATAGGCTTTCTTGGTTGTGAAGAAGTTATTTTTAATGAAAAGTTATGAAAAATTTATTACTTAGGAACCTAAGGTTTGATCATTTATCACATTGATAAACTACGTATTTCGAAATATAAAATAACGCTCCTTGATGTTTCAAAATTTTTATAATTCAGGTACCGAGATTGGTGAATTTTTTTATCAAAATCTAATTAATTTTCACCATAGAACATTGATGTGGTACATGATTATAATAATATATGTAACTATATTAATATTTTTAACAAAAATCTAGCAGATCACAACAAAAATTCAATATACATATTAGTGAAATAATATATCAATACAACAGACATGTACTCGAAACTTTTTAAACTACTTGGAATATTGACTTTCCTTCTTTTACAGAGGAAAACATTTTCCTCATTTGGGAGGAAAACTTTTTTTCCTTTAAAAAACATTTCCTGTCAATAAGCGCACACCAAACAACGGAAAGTTGGAAATATGAAAAGTAAGAAAACCATTTCCACATATCTCCTTTTCCTTCAAATGAAACAGAGCCTAAGATATAATGTTAAACGTAGCTAATTTAAAGCTCCATGAACAATCTATCATTTTAAAAACTCTAATGATCATTTGAGCATAAAATTATATGTTATGTGATGTAATAGCTTGGTTGGTTATATTTCTTATGTACACTCTCATAAATTATCATTTTATATAATAATTCTAAGAACTTCCATTTTTCTTGCTTTCAGGGATGGAGAGCCTTCGGAAACAACCTTCCTTCAGAGTAGCGCCCTATAAGGGTCAAGCTGCATATATTTCATCCTCCCCATACCTAACCTAGGCGAGAGTCTTTCGAACACTGGGTTTGTTATTTTTATAATAATTCTAAGAACTATGCAACTAATTCTAATAATTAAAATACTATATGCTAGCAGAATCTCCGATTTTGGATTCGATCATATAATTTTGATATTGAAAGCTCCTAACAATCTTAGGTAGAATCTATATTCCAAAAACCTTGGGAAATGAGCCCACCTCATGAGCAAGTTTGTTGAAAAGTTTTAAGGTGCTCGGCTCATTTGAGTACAATTCAAGTTGTCAGCTAGTTTTGCTAAATGAGATACGCCGGAATGTAATAAAGCTCGAGCTCATAGTCGCAAGCTCAAAAATCGTAAACAAGCTTAAATGAATTAATCTCACTAAAATTCATGATCCTAAACATGCCAAATCAAGCCAAACTCGAGCCTAATAAAGCCCAAACAAGCCACGCCAAATCCAAGTCCCGGACAATGAACTGACGCAAGCCAAGTTGAACATGAACATGAGTCGAAGAACGGATAAAATCCACATGTTCAAAACCTAAATAGAAAAGATTGTTTTGAACAAATTTTAGAACACGAGTCTAAGAAATTTTCTTAAAAAGTTGAAGCACTTTCTAAATATATATTTATCTAAAACTAACAATATAACAGGTTCCAAAAATGCCAAAAACCACATGATAAATAAATAAAATTAACCCCAAATTCCAAAACACAAACTATGTAGTTTCAGAAATCAAATTCACACACAAATAGTTGCAGTTTGAGCACTTTCACAATTGAGATCCTAAATTGACATATTCTAGTTTCAAATCTCTAACCCAACAAAGAAATCATTGGCTATAGGTCTAGCCAGATGATTTGGGTCCTGCACAAGGCTTGTTGGGATTGGAGGAACTCCTTAAGTTGTGCGCAACCTTCATTCGTTGAAGCTAGTTTAATGGTCATGTTTCTCAGTACTGGTGAATTTGCAAGAAGAAGTTTCACAAAATATAACTCGGGTCAAAACTTGAAATGCCAATTATTCTGACTACGCTTAGCTGCTCAAATGGGCCATCCCAAATATCTTCCGTCGAGAACCTCTTTTTCATTGCCATAACCTCGTCGTTTGGTTGGACCTACACAAGAATAGACATCAACAACAGTACGATTAAAGCCTTGTCGAATGAGGTGGATTTAATAAGGGAACAAAGTACATCAATGTGTTCTATTATTAATTCTGTCTTAATAAATATTCAATGAAACCATACATTTTCTCAACACAAGAATAAACAGATCCAAAAACGAAATGTTCCAAGGGCATTTTTTGGGTAGGTAAGCAAAACCTAACTACTTCTTAGGCCTCAATCTTGACTAAGACCTCATTAGCAACATAATTATCTTCAATTTCAAGGTATTGCCATGATACATGGGCACCCCTCAATAGGCAAGATATGCATGAAAACTACTATAATATATGAAATCAGATAACCGAAAAGTTCAAAGAAAAAGAAAATATTTTTAGTTGAATATATCTTGAAAAAAAGTAGTAGGTTCATTTATTAGAAACTAATGAAACCGGAGCCTATTAGAACTCCGAAATTAAGTATGCTTGGGTAAGAGTAATACCAAGATGTGTGACCTCCTGGAAAGTTATCGTGTTGCCAACCCTATAAAGTTGGGGTCCTCAGAAATAGTATCTCGGCAGGGTTACACCCTGGAGTGGTAAGGCTGCGTACATCCACCTCTTCCAAACCCCGTTTATGCGAGAGCCCTTGAGGCACTGGGTGTGTTGTTGTTGTTGTATATCTTGAAAAAAGTATCCTTTTGCAAAGAAAATGTCTACTTCAAACAAATTCTTGCGACATGATCTCTCGAGTAAGACAGAAATAAATCAAGGAAAAAGTTAGAAGTATACACTCATAAAAATCTCAAGCTCCACTACATTTGGAGAACTTCTAAAGAGGCAAAGCGCTGCTTTACTCTCCTTTAGATCATTGAAATTGATGCAGAGTGACAGATACCTCAGATTTAGGCAATCAACCGGCAGCATTCTCGGTATATATCCGAGAGCCAAATACTGAAAACGATCAGAAGACAAAGAGCAAATGCATTAGTTTTCGTGCAAGTATATTTTCGTCATAATTAAATTTCATTATAGTTTCTTAGACGGCATTTGTGCAATCAATAAGCTTGTCCGCTGCGACTTGTAGATCACGGGTTCAATACTTAGAAACAGCCAGCTTAAAAGTGGAGATAAGACTACATGCAACTGAACATCCAGAGAACCTACTGTGATGGAAGTCCTATCAATAGGCAACCCATTATGAATTGCATATGTCATGCCCTCGATGGAGGGAAAGCTAGGTAAGGAAAAAGAAAATATGGGAGATTCGTAGCAGAACAAGCACATCACTTTTTGGAAGATATTTTTTGAGCAGTGTGAAAAAATTAGGCATAAGAGAAGTCCAAGATTACCTTCAAGAAGCAGCTTTGAACCTCAACCCTCTGAATACGAGGAAGATGTACAAAGAGCTTCATCATATTGGTAGTAATACCTTCCATCAAATTCCACTCCTTAACATTCCCATACAAAGCAATGGAAATATTTGACAACCGAAATGTATTCTCTAAAGTAATGTCTTAAAAAATACCTCCTACATCAAAGAACACCAGATTTGGCGCATCGATTTTGAGATGATCAAACCCATCAAAGTTCATCAAAGTGAATCTCTCAAGCGATGAACAAGAAGAAATCAAATTCTCAAAGGCATGCTGGGTACAGGTAATATCTCGTAAATCAAGACTCTTTAAACTGGCAAACCCTTTAAAGGATGAAGGTGGTCTTAATAAGCAGTTAAGGAGTTTCAAACTAATCAAAGTCTTGTAGGAAATAAGTAAGGCGGTATTTTGTACCGTTGGCCTTTCCATTTTTCAAGGATGAACTCCATAACAAAGCGCCAAGACAAATGAAAGATCCATCAATCAATATCAACAGCTTCCAGGAGTACTCCACAGGACAGCTTGAATGTATGTATTTCACCGTCGTGAAGTGGAAGCACTTGAGTGACCATGCTAACAAGCTTGTTCTTGGTACGCATATGATCCTCATACAATCGGTAACAATGGTCATCAAATATGAGATTTGGAGTGACCTCCCATTTACACCTCCATTTAGTCGACAAGATACTTGTCCTCCCGGCATCACGGATTGGCAAGTACGATAAAATATGATTAATAATAGGCGTTGGTAAGTCAGTGATTCTGTCAGAT
Organism: Simmondsia chinensis; assembly: GCA_018398585.1. Classification (NCBI taxonomy): domain Eukaryota; kingdom Viridiplantae; phylum Streptophyta; class Magnoliopsida; order Caryophyllales; family Simmondsiaceae; genus Simmondsia; species Simmondsia chinensis. The sequence continues at coordinate 3,784,828 of JAGTTD010000026.1, read as the reverse complement.
TTGATATCCATTGGGTGTTCCTCTTGACCTCTGCTGCATTAAGAACAATGAATATTTACAAGTGTTGTGAAAGAAAGAGAGAAGCTAAAAGGAACAAGATGTATGTTCAAAAAAAAAAAAAAAAAAAGGAACAAGATGTCATGCATGAAAATTAAAACAAAAGAGATGATATAGAATAAAATTAATTAAAATAAATTCTAAAAGATAACCCCTTATGAGGTCTTAGTGTATTAGTAAAAACAAAATTGAGGTAAAAGCCTTGGAGTAAAACGTCATACTCTCGAGATAATAAGAAGGCGTTCCGAATAGTGACTACTATAGGGCAAAGATCAACATGAGATTGTAGCAAATAATTAAACTAATCATTAATAAGAATCGAGATAATGCAAGTTATTGAAGCAACGACAAGAAGAATTGCATTGTAACTCATATTGTATAATGATCTTGCATGGATAGCGGAATAAGGTAGCAACATTTACACAATTTAGGGCTTGTTTGGGTAATTTTCTCAAGCTTTACTTTGGACATTGCTTTCGTGAAGAATAATGCCTTTGTTGGCTCTAAGATTGCCATGTGGCTTGCCCAGTTGAGGGGACATAATGACAAAGGTAACTACGTAAAGGTTCAGTTCAGATTTCGAGTAGGTCTTGCAAATTAACTCAATATGAAGCTCATCTAGCTCGACTCAGGAAGTTGAGCCTTACGGCCTATTTGGCCAAGCTTCCTTGAGCCCTAGACGAGCATAAACTAGAACAACGAGAATGGGAAGAGCAAAACGCAAATATACATAGTTTGGACTAATCCTACATCCACAAGGCTTGGTTTCCAAAAAAGTAAATCCACTATCCATAAACAAGGCCCAAAACCAGCACAAAGGGCACCTCTGGTGGGCGGTGGGTCGGCCCAAAGCTCGATTAGGCGCACGCTTTTCACAGCATAAACTTTTAGGTTTTTTTAAATTTAATTTTTATAAATTATTTTAGTTTTATAATTATAAATATTAGGATTATCTTACATAAGTAGACTATATATTTAGGCTCTTGGGTTCATATTTTCAGCAGCTTGAGTTGAATTTTAAATTGTTATTTTAGGTTTCTTTTTTACTTCCTTATTGAGAGCTAAACTAAATTTATTTTTTCCTACTTTTTATTAGCTTTAGCAATATAATTTAGGGAAGATTTTCTAATAATTTGTTTATTTACATCAGTTAATATTAGAGCATAGAATATTTTCTACCATGGCTCCCAAAAGACCAAGATTGGCACCTAGAGGAGACAACTTTGATGGCGACTATGCTCACCAAAACGAGAGAAGCAATGGAGAGATAAAAGCAAGATTATAGCAAATCATGATGATGATAGAGAGGATGTCCACCAAACTTCATCACATATCTCGAACTCGTAACCCTCAAGGTGAGGGCGACGAGGCAAGTGCAGAAGCGAGCTTCAACAATCGTTTTGATGAAGTTGGTACTTACGGGCAAAACTATATTGAAGGGGGAGGCAAACTCCAAATACGTCCGAATACATCGATGATAGACGGTGGGAATCAAGACTTCGAGTTGACATCCCCGAATTTCAAAGTGGTAGAGAACTTGAGGAGTTTATTAATTGGGTCACAGCCGTTGAAGAAGTCCAAGACTTTAAAGAGGTTCCCAAACATAAGGAGGTTCCCCTTGTAGCAACAAGGTTAAGAGGAAGAGTTGCTGCATGGTGGTAACAGCTAAAGCACTCGTGCTTGAGACGGGGAAGCGTAAGATCAAGACATGGGAAAACATAAAGAAACATATAAAGCGCCTTCTTGCCCCACAACTACACCATACTCATATAAAACGATTCCAAAAACTTGCATCAGGGGTCATGCTCCGTAGAAGAGTACACCACAAAGTTTTTTACTTTAGTAGCAAGGAACGACCTCGCAGAGTCAGGGGAACAGATGGAGACAGGTATGATGTGTTTTTCTACGTCTATTAAAATTTAATATTAAACCCTATCCACTAAACATATCTAAATTGAAGTTTAGAGCAAGAAGATGTCGAACCACAGGGACTAAGAGTACGTGAATTTATTTTACGACCTAAATTAATTCAAATAAACTTGAGGGGTTGTGTGTTAACTAATCTAAGGAAACGACAAGTAAACTAAAGAATTCTACTTCTAACGAGGAAAAAAACTTGGAATGGGAATTTAGGGTTTTGAATCCATCATTAGCCAATTATTCTTGCGTTAATTCTTAAATTTGGATTACTAATTGTTACACGGGTAGGGGTTTGGGCTACAAGCTTCAACCTATTAAGGTGATATTGTTAGTATCACGTATGGACCCTATTTAACTAAAGCATAAGAAGAATAGGCTCTACCTAACGTATTATTAATTATCACGTTCGACCCTATTTAACTAAATCATAGGAAAGATATGCTTTAATTAATAATTCGATGAATACTATTATTTGATTAATTAATCCTAAGGCTTATCAACATCAACGATCAAAGGTTACAAACTCAATAATTAGCTCAATTGAATAAATAATTAAAGCATAATACTTCAAAGTATTTCTCATGATCAAGTAATTCATGTAACAAACAAATTATCCCAAAATTAAAAGGAGGAGATGAATGAACCTATATCAGTGTTCACGCTAATTTTGCTCTCGTTCCAATTTGATGCAAAACAAAGCTAATAAAACAAAAGAGAAAGAAAACTGAGAATTATAGGCGGTGCTCCTCTTGATCCCCAAGACAGAGAGAGTCAAAACCAAAATAGGGGGCCCCTAAATCGAAGAAGCTCCCCTCACTTTATACACGATGTTGCGAGAACGAAACCCTACATGAGCTGTGCTGGGCTGGGCTGGGCTGAGGTTGCGGGCTGGACTGGAGGTTGGTGATGACGGGCCTGGTGGTCTGAACTGGTAGGCTGAGCGTGAGCTGGACCTGTTTGACGGGCTGTTGAGACACATCAATCTATATCAATGGGTTAAGGGAGTCTATTCAATTACACATGTTCGACATTTTCTCAGTCTCTTGAGGCTCATCAAAGAGCCTTACATATTGAAAAGTGTTATGTCTCAAATTACTGGGTATAGCTGCAGAGGGTACGCCGATCTATCGGGAGGTACGCAGAACTGGGACGCATCCAGGAAGAGCCCCGATCAATCGGCAGATACCGATAGATTAGGAGGCCGATTGATCGGGTCCCAGTCGACCCGATCGACCGGGACTCCAATTTCACGCGTGTATATATATGTAGCCAGGATTACGTATTCAACATCCAAAATATAGCGAGCGCCGTCCGTATGTGAGAGAAGAGAGAGAGGAAGTGAATTGTAATTCTTCCATTGTTTCTCATTCAATAAAAGTATACGTATTCTCCGCCCGTGATTTTCTCTCTCTCGATTGAAGATGGTTTCCACATAAATCTTTGTGTTCTTCTTTACTCTCTTTTATCCGTATTTACGTCTCATTTGGTCATAGTATTTTATTCGAATTAAGTACTTTTGATTCTGCACTTTCGCACAAATTGGTATCATAGCCCTTGTTGTTTGATTTGGTACTATGAGGTCAACGATTAAATCTGAAGTAGAGAAGTTTGGTGGTCAATGGAGTTTCAGTTTGTGGCAAGTCCGCGTTAAGGGTCTCCTCACACAGAATGGCTTGAAGAAAGCCTTAGAACGAAAAGAGAAGAAACCAGTGAACTTGACAGAAGCACAATGGGTGGAGTTAGATGAGAAGGCACTCACAGCTATTCAGATGTGTCTTATAGATGATGTACTGACAGAAGTCTTGGAGGTGAAAACTGCTAAGGAGTTGGGGGAGAAATTGCAGGAGACGCTCTGCTACAAATCGGTCTCCTATAAACTCATAGTCAAGTGCCGGTTATTCACGTTTCGTATGTCGGAAGGTACATCTCTTAAGAACCACATTAATGAATTTAACTCTATTATTCAAGAGTTAAAAGAATTGGATGATTCCCCTAAAGATGAAGATCAGGCCATGTTGTTATTATATTTACTCTCTAATTCATGTAAAGGCTTTGTAGAAAGCATCGATGTATGGTGGTAGGTCAACTATCACAATTGATAAAGTTAAGAGGAACCTAGTGAGTAAAGAACGAGTAGATAAAGAATTGTCTGACTCTGTGAATGATTTTGGTAATGGTTTGTTTGTGAGAGGTAGAACTAAGAATAGAGGGACTGATGGTGGAAAGAAGTTAAGGTCTAAGTCTAGACATAAAAACCTGTCATATAACTTTTGTCACAAGAAAGGACACATAAAGAAAAACTATTATAAGCTTAAGAATAAGCAGAAAGAAGATAGCAGGAATGGCCATAATAGAGGTGATAAGTCTACTGAGGCTAGTGTAGTTGAAGATGAGAGTGATGCTGATGTTCTTTTAGTTACAGAATCCCAGGCCAGATCCAAGGATAAGTGGATCATGGATTCAGGTTGTTCTTATCATGTTTGTCCTAATAGAGACTAGTTCACCACATATAAGTCAACTCAGGGTAGAGTAGTCTTGATGGGCAATGATGTTGCTTGTAAGGTTATGGGTATAGGAAAAATCAGAATTAAGATGTTCGATGGTACTATTGGGACACTTAGCAACGTGCGACACATCCCAGATTTGAAAAAGAACCTTATCTCTTTAGGTAATATTGAGTCACATGGGTACAAGTACACAGCTGAAGGTGGAGCTATGAGGATCAGTAAGGGTGTGTTGATTATGATGAAGGGTAGAAGGGTAGGAACCTTGTATGAGCTTGTAGGTTCTACCGTGACACGGTCAGTGGCTGTTTCTACATCATCTATGTCAGAATCAGATATTACCAAGATGTGGCACATAAGATTGGGTCATATGGGTGATAAGGGTTTGACAGAGCTGAGTAAGAGGGGTTTATTGTATGGTCAGTCTACAGGGCTAGTACAATTCTATGAGCATTGCATCTATGGGAAGCAGAAGGGAGTCAGCTTCAAGCAGGCAGTGCAATAGACTAAGGGAACGTTAGATTATGTTCATTCAAATTTGTAGGGACCATCCAAAGTTGCTTCCAAAGGAGGTTCCAGGTATCTTCTAATGTTCACTGATGATTATTCAAGAAAAGTTTGGGTCTATTTTCTTAAGCAGAAAAATGAAGTTTATGAAGTCTTCAAGAAGTGGAAGGCGCTGCTCGAAAAATAGACATGGAAGCAGATAAAGAGGTTGAGGACTGATAATGGTCTTGAATTTGTTGAGGGTGATTTCATCGAATTCTGTGAGCATCAAGGCATTGTCAGACACAGGACTTATACAGGTCGACCTCAATAGAACGCAGTGGTAGAAAGACTGAATAGGACGTTACTGGAGAAGGCTCGGTGTATGCTATCCAATGCAGGTTTAGGGAGCGAATGGTGGGTAGAGGCAGTTAACATGGTGTGTTACTCAGTGCACCGATCACCTAATTCATCGCTTCAGTTGAAGACTCCAGAAGAGGTATAGTCTGGATCCCCTGTTGATTATTCTCATTTAAGAATTTTCGGTTGTCTTGCTTATGCTTATGTAAATGATGGGAAGCTAGAGCCTAGAGCCAAGATGTGTATCTTTCTTGGTTATACGTCAGGTGTGAAGGGATTTCGTTTATGGGATCCAAAATTTCATAAATTTCTAACTAGTAGGGATGTTACATTTGATGAGTCTGCCTTACTACATCTGCCACACATGCCCTCTTTAGTTCATGATTCGGGTCAGGCACAAGAGCTTGATGATTGTTAGATACAATCAGATAGTTCAAATCAGCAGCAGTTAGTTCAGATTGAGAGTATACAGGTACCTCCAGTACAGGTTCCTGATGAGAATGATGAAGCAGAAACAGGCCAGTAGGTCGGACAACATACTATTGCTGGTGGAAGGCAAAGAAGACATATTAAGCCGCCACAGAGATATGGGTATGAGGAGATGATAGCCTATGCCCTTACTACAGCTGAGGCAGTGGAAGATTCTGAACCATCTATATATTCAAAGCCTGTATCTAGATCTGACTCAGAGAAGTGGCTAATGGCCATGCATGAAGAAATGGAGTCATTGTAGAAGAACTAGACTTGGCAGCTAATCAAGCCTCAAACAGGAAAGAGAGTTATAGGATACAAATGGGTCTTCAAACGAAAAGAAGGCATTCCTGGAGTGGAAGATGTAAGGTACAAGGCTCGGTTAGTAGCTAAAGGCTACAGTCAGGTACATGGTGTTGATTTTCATGATATTTCTCACCTGTTGTTAGACATAGTTCCATACGAGCGATACTTGTCTTAGTAGCTATACATGATTTAGAGCTTGAGCAGTTAGATGTAAAAACTGCATTTTTGCATGGTAAGCCAGAGAAGAGTATTTATATGCATCAGCCTGAAGGCTTTGTTTTTCAGGGTTAGGAAGACCATGTTTGTTTGTTGAAAAGATCTCTATATGGTTTGAGACAGTCACCTAGGTAGTGGTATAAAAGGTTTGATCAGTTTAAGAATAGTAAAGGGTTCTTCTGGAATAAATATGACAGTTTTGTGTACTTCAGGAAGACAGACTCAGGTTTATTCATTTATCTTCTATTATATGTTGACGATATGTTGATTGCAGCTAAGGACATGACTGATGTTAATAGTTTGAGAACAATGTTGAAAAGCGAGTTCGAAATGAAGGATTTGGGAGCAGCCAAGAAGATACTCGGTATGAAAATTAGTAGGGACCGAAAAGCTGGAAAGTTAGACTTGTCTCAGAAGAAGTATATTGAGAAGGTTCTGGATCAATTTCATATGAATGATGCTGAGCCTTTTAGCACTCCGTTGGCAGCTCATTTCAGGCATGCAACATTGGATTTGCCTCAGGAGAATGTCTGTACATGTCATAGGTCCCTTACTCTAGCGCAGTTGGTAGTATTATGTATGCTATGGTATGTACTCGTCCAGATATTGCTTATGTTGTTAGCAAAGTGAGTAGATACATGGCGAATCCAGGAAAAGAGCATTGGCACACTATTAAATAGATTCTCAGCTACTTACATGGCATTTCTGATGTTTGTTTGGAGTTTGGAAGGAGTAAATGATGTTTAGTTGGATATGTTGACTCAAACTACGGTGGAGACCTCGATAAGAGGAAGTCTACTTCTGGTTATATGTTCTGTTTGGGTGACAGTGCTATCAGTGGGAGAGCATGTCTACAGTCAGTTACTGCATAGTCTACTACAGAGGCCGAGTATATGGCAGTGACAGAAGCATTCAAGCAAGCTGTTTGGTTGATAGGTTTGGTTAGTGATCTCAGTGTTAATCAGGGCACAGTTGGGGTCTACTGTGATAGCCAGTCTGCAATTGATCTAGCTAAAGATCATATGATGCATCATGACAGGACGAAGCACATTGATATCAAGCATCATTTTATTCGAGATCTAATAGATGAGCGCAAGGTGGAGTTGAAGAAGATTGGTACTGAAGATAATCTAGTAGACATGTTCACTAAAGTTCTACCTGGTAGCAAATTCAAGTATTGCTTTAACTTGGTTGGGCTCTCAATTTCTGTTTGTTAACCTCGGTTGTGGGGTATTTGTGGAGAAGGTGGAGGAACGCTTTTATTTGCAATTTGAGCCAAGGTGGAGATTTGTTAGGATATGCCTCAAATTCCTTGGTATAGCTGTAGAGGGTACGCCGATCGGTGGGAAAGAATAGCCAATCGATCAGGAGGTACGTAGAAGTGAGACGCATCTGGGAAGAGCCCCGATCGATTGGGACCCCCCGGATCCATCGGGACTCCAATTTCACGCATGTATACATATATGGCCAATGTTACATATTCAGCATCCAAAATATAGCGAGCGCCATCCATAAGTGAGAGAAGATAGACAGGAAGTGAATTATAATTCTTCCATTGTTTCTCATTCAATAAAAGTACTCCATCTCTGCCCGTGATTTTCTCTCTCTCGATTGAAGAGAGTTTCCACATAAATCTTTGCATTCTTCTTTGTTCTCTTTTATCCATATTTACTTCTCATTTGGTTGTAGTATTTGATTCGAATTAAGTACTTGGGATTCCTGCACAAAAAGAACTAGAAACCACATCAAGCGAGTGGACCTTGGGGGTGGCGCAACTAGTGGTCAAGATTCGTACCAAGTGAGTTCCCCAATCAATAATGAAACACATTGGAAAGCAACAAAACCCAGTGCGTTGAGTTCTAGCTATTGGGATAGTCAGGGCCAAGCTAGGAGCTCACAGATACGATGCTTCAAGTGTGGTGAGACAGGCCACCTCCTCTTTCGAGTGTTGTAAAGGTGAGAGATATGACAAAGGGTTATTTCTCGAGGGCACTAATGGTGAACAAGACAAGAAGGCTTCTATATTAATATTACTGCATGTCCATCATTTATTATTTGTATCTTTGGACAATTTGTTTTAAAAAAAAAAACTACTCAGATACATGAAACAAAATAAACAAATTTGTAATCACAGATTTTTCCCTTTTTGATCAATGGTGTAAATTATTTAGTTCAAACGGAATTGTTCATCTTGAACTCAAGTTAGCTCATTTAACCAAGTGCTGAGCTTTAGAGCTGGCAAAATCGAACACGACATGATAACATGACACATATATAGCGGGTTGGGGAATTTTCACAAGCGGCTACTAAAACCACAGTCTAATGGCTGCAGGATGTGTAATGAACCATTATCCTTAAGGACTTACTTTGTGAATACCAAAATAGTCTCGGGGATATAATGAAACCAAGAAACATCGTTAGAATGAGCATAGAAAGGATAGATATCCAAGATGAAAACAAGTAAGAGAATGATGCTTTTCACAAATGATTAAAACAAGATTGATGTGGGGCTCATATATTGAAAACTAAATGTCTTTTGGCAAGGACACATCCCTTCCAAAGGGACACATTAATCTTTCCCAAACGTCACAAACAACTGCTCAAAATAGCGGCAAAAACTTTCTTGTGTGTCGACACACAATGCCAGTTTGGGGTTACTGCACGCCTGTGTTGACACACAATTTCTGTGTGTCCACATGCACTTTCCATTGAGCATTTATGAACTTTCTGTTAGCAAGTGTGTTGACACACCCCAAGTATGTGTCGACACACACACTAAAACCAAGGAAAAGTTCATGCAAAATATAACCTAAATACTATATTTTAAAAATACATCAACATTCCCCCAACAGTTTAAAAATACATACATTTTCATATAAAATTTACATCATATTGAAATAAAAAGGAAGCCTTTATGCATGAATGAGAGTGTCTTTCGATTCAATCCTCACTTAGTGAAGACACGTTCAACTAATCGAAACAAAATAGTAGACTAAGCTTTGAACCATACATTCCATTTAACTAATTGAATGCATCCCCACACATAAAGCTTACTCTCCGCACACACCTCATCTTCAAGACCGACACATTTAAGGGTTTGTGTCATGTACCCTTCATTAGGGTTACAGAGTCAAACCATTGTCATTAAATCACTCCCTGAAGAGGCCCTAACTTTAGATTCACATAGGTAGACCCCGTTGATCATGTCTCTACAATACGACATTCAATAATTTACTCGGGTCCATTAAGAGTATATGCTCAACCTCCTACCAAGCACTACACCCGAAATGGAAATTTCACTTTAGTACTCGCAATCACACCGATGATGGAACTCATTCATTGAACTCAAGACTTGGCTTTGTAACAAGTGTTGGATTGAGGGTCCATTGTGTGTGATTAAATTTGACGGTTTTGAGACCCGTCCCTTGTATTTAAGACCAAGCCTCTAGCAAGGCTTTAGATGAAAGGATCCACTTGATTCCAACTTGTTTTTACAAAGTCCACAATCATGACCCCATCTTTAATGAGTTGTCTCACAAAACTATGTCACACACCAATGTGCCTAGAATTCCTATGATAGACCTTACTATACACTTTTGAAAGCATAGACTGACTATCACAATAGATAGAAATAGGTGAGATTGGCATAGACTGCAGGAATCTCATACAAGAGATCGTTCAACCATTCCGCTTCTTTTGCCACAAAAGCTAGTTCAACAAACTCCGCAGCCATGGTGGAATCAGAAATATATGTATGTTTCTTGGAACTCAAAAAATAGCACCCTGACCAAGCAAGAAAACTTATCCGGCTTGTAGAAGCGTAATTCTCCACATCGGAGATCCAATTGGCACTAGAGTATCCTTCCAAAGTAGGAGGATACCCATGAAAAAAAATATCATAATCCATGGTTTTCTTGAGATATTTCTGTACTCTATATAATGTATCCCAACATAATTTACTTGGATTGCTAGTATATCTACTTAGTTTTCCAACAACAAAGACTATATCAAGCCTTGTGCTAGTCATGGCGTATGGGAGACGACCTATGACTTTAGCGTACTCTAGTTGTGCTACAGGAATATTATTTGGTAAAAGTTTTGTACTTGGATCCATTGGCTTGGATACAGAAGCACATTCATTAAAATTAAATGATTTCAGCACTTTTTCAATATAATGAGACTACGTCAAGGATAGTGAATCACCATTCCTTATTATTCTTATACCAAAAATAACTTGAGCGTCACCTGTATCTTTCATGGCCAAGTTACTTGAGTGAAATTGTTTAGTTTTTTCTACATGCTCCATATCAGTCATGTCATCGATATATAAACAGATAATGACTCCTATTTCATTATCAAACTTGCCATAGGCACATTTATTCGATTCATTAATCCTAAATCCAATGTTTAGAACAACTTGGTCAAACTTTTGGTGCCATTGTTTAAAGGCTTGTTTAGCCCATACAATGAACGTATAAATTTACGAACTTTCATCTCACAACTCGGAACAACAAACCCTTCTAGTTGTTCCATATACACCTCTTCCTCCAACTCACCGTTTGAGAATGTTGTTTTCACATCCATTTGGTAAATCTTTAATTTAGAGAAATTAACACACTTATAGTTGATATTCTTGCCACTGTGTCATATGTATCAAATTAGTCTATCTCATTTTTTTGGGTAAATCCTTTAGCTGCTAGCCGAGCTTTGAACTTGTCAATAGTTCCATTGACTTTCAATTTTTTTTTTTTTAAAATCCACCTACACCATATGGGCTTATTTTTGTGGAAGATCCTCTAGAATCCAGGTATTATTATCCATGATGAAGTCCTTTTCATCATTTATCGCCTCTTTCCAAAATGCTGCGTCATTCCTTCCACTAAAAATGGGTAGGAGTCGGTCCAAAAGATTTTTCTTTCCCTGATCTTTTATTTCTTGTAAGTTCTAGAGCATTATCAGGGACTTCTTCTCTCACATTTTGACTTTCATCATATGACAAAGCATGTCATTTTCAACCGATATATTATTCTTCGGTCTAGGAATCGAACAAAACCAGTTTTAATCAAAACTACAATCTCTCAATTCAACTATAGTGTTAACATTTGTCGATTCATTAGGTCCAATAACAAAGGATCGATAAGCCTTACCATGCTCCACATAACTGATAAATATACATTCAACTCCTCTTTCACCTAATTTTGTCCTTTTAGTTTTGGGGACTTGACCAATTTCCCTGCACCCCCAAAATTTGCAGTAACTCGAGTTAGGAGCTCATTTGTTCCAATGTTTACATGACGTTATTTTGCTTTTCTTAATTAGCAACTCTGATCAATGTGAGACAGGCCATAAGAATAGCCTCACCCCAAAAACCATCACTGAGTCCGGAATATGATAACATGGCATTTACCATCTCAGTTAAAGTTTGATTTTTCCGCTCAGCCACCCCGTAGTTTTCAAAGTATTTGGAATCATAACATTCCCCACCACGATCAGCTCTTATGCATTTTAAGAAAGTTTCACAATGTAGTACGAAGCTTTAAATGCTCTAAATTTATCCAGCAATTCATCTTTATAATTTAAAGGGAACACATAGCAATATCTTAAGCAATCATGAATAAAGGTTGTGCAATAATTCTTTCCTCCTAGAGAAAGAGTATTCTTAAAATCACATAAATGACTATGTAGAGATGTCCACCTCTATCACTATGTGTTAAATCAAGTAGGCTAGTATTCCTTTGAACCAAAGAAAACGATAATCTTGATATTTTTGTAAGCATACATGTTTTGCATTTATCATTTACTTTATCAAAATATGGAATTAGGGCATGTTTGGCTTAGCTTTTTCTGGGCAAAAATATATATAAATTACTCATCTCTGCCACCTTCACCTTCTATGTATGATGTCGTTTCATTGGCCAATACTTAAAGACCAACTTAAACCTGAACCTATTTAAAAGGCTACCAGATACAAGATTCTTTGTGACAACCGATCTCATAAATTAGCTTACAACAGACTCCTTTGAAAATCAGGGGCTTTACAAAATAACAAAGTGTTCTGGTTAAAACACACAAGTTTTGATTAGAGCAACACGTTCCTTTAAAACAAGTTTCACAACAGAAACTAACATGCTCAAAATTCAAAATGAGTAACACGATTCGAGTACAAAACCATGGCACTCAGTCTATCACAATATAAATAGGAAGACTAGCTAAACAACCTCAACTATACACAGCAACTAGGTTAAGCACATAATTTCCTATATTGCAACACAAGTCTCCATCATTAACAAAATCTTCAACAACCCATCAAGAGTATAAAATCTTATGACCATAACACAAACCCAGGTATGTAAACATCAACTAGATACCAAGCCTATGGTCAATCTAAGATTCCAACAACTAATCTAAAACCTTTCCTTTTTTCCTAAAACCAAAAAACAAGGCGCAAAATAACGACCCTAAGAGCTAAACGGTCTTCCAAAGGCAACACCGGATCCTTCATATCAATAAACCAGTTTTTCCCAAACTCAGCAAAAATTCAGCAAAATATTGGTGACGACCCCAACACTGCGTGGACGGCAAGGGAACAGAATAAAAACAACATATGCAGTCATTCCATGTAGATATACTTCAACATAAAGTACTTGCATCATATTCACATGGAAACATGTACATGACTGACACAAAATCATATGCAGATTTTTCAAGAGCATACAAGTCCAACAAGCCCATTACCAGAAACAACTATTCCACTTAGGTCAATTAAACATGAGAGAAAGACAAACTCTTGCATACAAGGGTCAACCCTCATGGTAACATTTGAACAAACAACACTCTACCCAAACACCAGCGTACACAATTATGAAGCTAAACATGCCTCAACTTTAGAATTGGCCAATTCAAGGTTCAGGGCTCCGTTCTAACTAGTTCACAATCAATATCCAACACTAAAAATAACATAGCCATAAACATTCAAAATAGCAAATTGAAGAACACACATTTTGAATTCATGTTCAACACAATCAGCCACAAACCGACATCACTAGATCATGCTCTAGTGGGCCAGACAACACCCAAATAACTTGGCTCAACTAAATTAGACTAGCGAGCCGAAAATTGAGATGAGTAGAAAGCACACAATTATCCTATCAATCCGAGTTTGAATAGACAACATATTGAGTTTGAATTCGAGCTAGGCTAAACCGGATTCATTTTACATCATTAATTACCAATAAAGATGATGATTCGGATTCACGGAAGGTAAAGAAGCCAAACTTAAACATATTACTCCAGTGCATTTCCAAGTTTCAAACTATAAGCAAAGTAACTATGGGATACAAGCTCAAAACAACGAGAGATTTATGCTAATGAACCCCTTAGTATTTCAATCAACAACCTGATTGCCATGAAATAGACCAAGTTCTATCGGTTAAAGGGCGGGTGCTTAAACCTTGCCATACAAAAATTTAAGCCGCTTGGACTATTCTACTGAAAGTCAATTGGTTTAGAGATTAATCCCACTTGAGCTTGTATAAGAATCTCATATGCAAATTCCTTCGAGTCATGCCCGGAACCAACGAAATTCAAATAAATTATGGGTGTAAAATATTCCACCGTGACTGATATAGGGAAAGATCAACATGAGATTTCAGCATTGGAAAAACATACTGAAGTTCATAACATTTACTAGCATTAATAAGAAACACTCTTAAAATATATGATCCTAGGGCACATTAAAAGATTAACCATAAAAATCAAGAAATCAAACTCATGTTAACAGCCTACACATTCTTCAACTCAATGATAACATCAAAAATTAACCAAAATTTCACAAAAATGAAGCCCAATCCAACATCAACACATACAAGAAAAACTCCAAATTGAGCATGTTGGAAAAATTGTTTATTTTTTTGATTTAAAAATAATAAATTCTTTATATTATTTTCTTGTGAAAATAATTTCTTAGAAAAAAGAATTTTATTTTTTAATTGAAATACTTAATTCTTAGAATTTAAGGGAGATTAAAAAATGATGTTTGAATGCTTTAGCCGTTTCGAATGTTGCATCAACAGGGAATTCATTTCTTGACTTGTGCATGTATTAAAGAAAAAAAAAATAAGTGCTCATTATTTCATGCTCAGCACTAGAGAATTTTTACCGACCGTTGTGAGAAGGAAATTGAATTTAATAGTATACTTTATTTGTCTATATAAGCATAAGTTTGATGGAGAAAATTATATAACAACAAAAAATAATTTATTCCTTCAATGCCTTCTATTCTTGTGAAAAATTTTGAGCTTAGTAATTGTAGTTCGCGGATCTTTGATCGCTACACTGATAGGGGTCCGACGGGTTGTTGAATCCCGAGAAAGGAGCATATACAAATACAATACTCGTGTAGGAGGGGTGTTTCCTTTCTAAGGAGAGCGTCTCACATGCCTCAACCCAACACAGACGTTCCTTAACCCTATCTGATTTATATTATCTTTCAATTGTTATTGTTATTTATGTTTTGTTGAGCATCTCTACTTTGTTATGTGCATTATATTTTATATTTTCTAACAATCTTAGAAAGGAAAATTAGCTTAATCTTTTAGAAAAAATGACATTTAACATGGACCTTTTAAATGCTTTGACTAGCAAACCGAGAAAATTTACAGGACAAAATTTTCTTTGTTGGCAACAACAAATGAAGTTTTGGCTTACTGAATTAGGATTATTTTCAGTGCTTTTAAATGATAAGGAAAAACGTATCAAAAAAACTTCTGATTCTAGTGGTACCCCTGCTAGTAGCGACTCCATTTAAACTGATAAGACCACTTCTAATGATAAAGATATTTTATGCCATGGTAGAATTTTAAGTGCTTTGTCTGATAATATTTATAGCATTTTCTGTCATACTAAATCTGCTTTAGAATTATGGGATCCACTTGATTATAGATATGGGACAGAAGAAAGGGGTTTAAAAAGATGCTCAGTTGAAATTTGGCTCGATTTTCAAATGGTATGGTAAAAGTGTTACATACCAAATTCATGAGTTTCAAAAAATGGTTTTTAACGTGAAAATAAAGGAGATTAAAATCAATGACGTAGTGCTTATTTCTTCACTCATTAAAAAACTACCACCGTCTTGGTCCGATTTTGCTAGAAGTTTAAAACATAAACCTAAAAGTTTTACTTTGGAAGAATTGTATGTTGCTTTGAAAATTGAGGATAACCATCGCTCTTCTAAGAATCAAATGCAAAAAACTGAGTTTCAAGCTAAGGCTCATATTACAAGCCTAGGAAAAAACCTTTCAAGAAAAATGGTCCTAAATGATATCATGGTGGGAATAATAAAGACAATAATAATCCGAACCAATGTTGGGTATGTGGGAAAACCAATCACAAAGCTAAGGATTGCTACCACCGTCTTGGACAACCCTCTAAATCTCAAAATGCTCCTAAACCACAAGCTAATGTGGGGGCTAACTCCGATTCCCATGCTAACAGGCATTTTGTTAGTAGCCTAGAGTTGAATTCAATATCTTTGAATACAAACGAGTGGTGGATTGACTCTGGGGCAAATGTTCACATGTGCGCTGATAAAAACTTATTTTCATTTTATCAAGTATCAGGCACAAGAACTGTTAGCATAGGGAATGGGAGTGTGGCTCGTGTCTTAGGACAAGGAAAAGTCTGTTTAGAGTTGTCATCTGGGAAATTCTTAACTTTGGATGGCATCCATCACGTACCTGACATTAGGAATAATTTGATTAATGCCTCTATTTTAGTTCAACAAGGTTTTAAAGTTGTTTTTGAGTCAAATAAAGTGGTGATTAGTAGATTTGGTTCTTTTGTTGGTAAAGGATGCTTGTTAGGTGGACTTTTTCGGTTAAAGTATATTGCATTCTTCTAATAATTCAATATCTGCATCTTCTTTATCTATTTCAAATGTTGAAAGTTGTGATACTTGGCATGGTAGACTTGGTCATGTTAACTTAAATATAATGAAAAGAATGAAGCATATGGACCTTATTCCTAAGTCACATGTTAAATGAAAGAAAAATGTGAAATATGTGTACAAGCCAAACAACCTAGAAAACCTTTCAAATCGGTACATAGAGAAACTAAGTTTTTAGAATTAGTTCATAGTGATGTTTCCAATAATAACCTTATCTTAACTCGTGGTGGGAAAAGATATTTTATTACTTTTAGATATGACTTTTCAAAATATTATTATGTTTATTTGATTAACTTGAAAAGTGAGTTATTTGATAAATTTAAGATTTATAAAGCGGACGCAAAAAATCAATTAGAACAAAAAATAAAAATATTATGTTCTAATAGGGGTGATGAATATGCTTTAACTGATATGAATGAATTTTGTGAAATTCATGGTATCATACATCAAGTGTCACCACCTTATTCCCCTTAATCTAATGGTGTAGCAAAAAGAAAAAATTGAATATTGTTAGATATGGTCAATGTAATGCTCATAAGTTCTGGTTTACTTAATAACTTATGGGGTAAAGCTCTTTTCTCTGCATGCTATATTTTGAATAGAGTGCCATATAAAAACATTGACAGAACACCGTATGAACTATAGAAAAATAAAAAACCTTCTTTAAAATCTTTAAAAGTGTGAGGGTGTTTGGCTAAGGTGAATATTCCTATTCTAAAGAAAAGAAAAATTGGCTCTAAAACTGTAGACTGTGCATTTGTTGGGTATTCTTTGAATAGTATTACTTATAGGTTTTTGGTATTAAATTTAGAAGTTCCTGAAATTTTTAATAATACCATTATTGAATTTCGTGATACTGCTTTCTTTGAAAATATTTTTCCTATGAAAAATAAGGTTTCTAGACAAAATTTTCATGGTAGTTCTTTTAGTTCTCCTAGACCTATACGTTTTGATAATGATGATTATTCTCATGATGAGCCTAGGAGAAGTAAAAGAGCTAGAAAATCTAAAACATTTGGTGATGACTTTTACACATTTTTGCTAGAAGATGATCCTAAAAGTTATAGAGAAGCAATGCAATCAGTTGATGCTCCTTTTTGGAAAGAAGCAGCGAGAGACGAAATAGATTCCCTTATGTCCAACAAAACTTGGGTCTTGACCGATTTACCATATGGGTGTAAAATAATTGGTTGTAAATGGGTTTTCCGCAAAAAAAATTAAGAACGGATTGGTCAATTGATAAATTTAAAGCAATACTTGTAGCTAAGGGGTTTAAACAAGAGGAAGGGATTGATTATTTTGATACATATTCACCGGTTTCTAAAATTACTACAATAAGAATTTTACTTGCTCTTGCCTCTATCTATAAGTTAGAAATTTACCAAATGGATATTAAGACAGCATTTTTGAATGGTGATTTAGAAGAAGAAATTTACATGAACCAATCTGAAGGATTCGTAATTCCCGGGCAAGAAAATAAAGTGTGTAGACATGTAAAATCCCTTTATGGATTAAAACAAGCACCTAAACAATGGCATGATAAATTTGACCAAGTGATGCTTTCAAATGGTTTTCAAATAAATAGTGCAAATAAATGTATATATATTAAACCAAATGGTGACACATGTGTTATATTTTGTTTATATGTTGATGACATACTAATATTTGGAAGTAAGCTTTGTGATGTTATGGATACTAAATCTTTCTTGTCTAGTAGTTTTGATATGAAAGATCTTGGTCCTGTTGATATTATACTAGGAATGAAATTAATTAAAAATGAAAATGGCATTGTATTGTGAAGGTGTTTCATAATATAAATATTCCCAAATTATTAGATCTTTGCTACACTTGGCCAATCAAACTAGACTTGATATAATCTTTTGCTGTATCTAGATTAGAAAGATATACACATAACCCAAGTATTTTACATTGGAGTGCTTTAGAGAGGGTATTTAAATACCTAAAGGGAAATATAAATTATGTTATTCATTATTGTGGTTTTCCTGCTGTGATTGAAGGATTTAGCAATGCTAATTGGATAGTAGACTCTGAAGACACTAAATCAACTAGTGGTTATGTATTTACATTTGGTGGTGGTGCAGTATCTTGGAAATCTGTAAAGTAGACAATTATCTCTCGCACCACTATGAAGGCTGAAATAGTGGCACTAGATGCTGCTAGTACTGAATCTGAATGGATTAAAAGTTTTATGGTTGACATACTTTTATGTTATGATTCAAGATACAGCTTGAATCAAAAACTAAAAAGAAGAGGATGTGAGATGAGGAAGAATGTGAAAGAGATGAGAGAATACAGAGAACATAGAGATGAGAAGGAGAGAAGTAACAAGCATATTCATTAATGATTCATTACAACCTAGATTCCACTTAATTATAGCTAACTAGATACAAAGAGTGAGGACAAGCCTCTACCGACCTACTAACACAGCCGCCAAACAAGACCCAAAGGAAAATAATACTTGACTACACTTAACCAACTCTCCCGCCAAAACATCAATTCAAAGACTACTAACGGCTACTACCATGGATCATAACATTTCCCTCCCCTTGGGAACATTCTTGTCCTCAAGAATGGAAGTGAAGAATTGTCTATGAATGAAACTTGTCCTCCCAAGTTGATTGATGCTCACCCAAGTTAACCCAATGAATAAGAGCTTTGAGCTAGTTGGAAGGATGTAGTCTTGTTTTCAACACAACCAAAGGTGCCTTTATGATCATGCCATTGCTTACAGCAGCAGGAGGATTTGGAGTGCTAGAGCAACCATCTTTGATCTGCTTCTTCAATAGCGAAACATGGAAAATAGGATGGACTAAGCAATCTGGAGGTAGCTCTAATTGTAGGCAACTACTCCCACTCTTTGCAGGATCTTGTATGGTGCAAAGTAGCGTGCTGAAAGCTTGACATTCTTTTGAACAGCCACTGAACTCTTCCTATAAAGCTGCAACCACAAGCACACATAATCGCCTACATTAATAGATTTGTCAGTTCTACGCCTATTAGCAAAGAATTTCATGTGAGATTGTGCTATATGCAGCTGATCCTTGAGCTATAGCATCAACTCTCTTTGTTTCTCTAGCAAATCAGAAACACTGAACTCTTCCTATAAAGCTGCAACCACAAGCACACATAATCGCCTACATTAAAAGATTTGTCAGTTCTACGCCTATCAGCAAAGAATTTCATGCCAGATTGTGCTATATGCAGCTGATCCTTGAGCTATAGCATCAACTCTCTTTGTTGCTCTAGCAAATCAGAAACGCCAGGGACCATTGACACAGCTCCTTGCAGCCCAATTGGTGATGGTGGTTCATATCCAGACATTGCCTTGAAGGGCATAGTCTTGAGAGCAGTATGAGCGTGGGTGTTGTAACAATATTCAGCTAAAGACAGCCAACCATACCAATGCTTAGGATTGGTGAAAGTCATGCTCCTAAGGTACTGCTCTACACATTGGTTCACCTGCTCTGTTTGGCCATCTGTTTGTGGATGGTATGATGAACTCAAGGAAAGAGTTGTTCCCAACAAGCCAAACAATTCAGTCCAAAAATGACATATGAAGAGCTTGTCTCGATTAGAGACAATGGACTGAGGAAGGCCATGGAGCTTATATATTTGATCAAGGAATAGTCTAGCAAGCTTGGCTGCAGTGATAGGATGTGCAAGCCCAATGAAATGCCAAAATTTTGTGAACCGATCAACGACCACCCAAATGACTTCCTTCCGTTCAGACTTTGGAAGACCTTCTATAAAATCCATGATGATATGTTGCCAAGGCCTCTCAAGAATATCTAAGGGTTGAAGCAATCCTTGATAGGGAATGTGCTCACTCTTGGTCTGCTGACAAATTTCGCAATGATGAACATAATATAGCACCTCCTTCTTCATCCCAGGCCAATAGAAGTACTGCTTCATTCTTTGATAAGTTGCTTCTATTCCAAAATGACCACCCCAAGCAAAGGAGTGAAATGCTGAAGTGACTTGCTTCCTCAATTCAGTGCTTGTCCCCACATAGACTTTACCTTTGATCCTTATAAGTCCATTGTTCACAGTTATGCCCGAGGTAGAACAACCCACAGGATTAATGCTAGTAGCTGTGAGGCAATCTCGAGCAAAGGAATCACCCTCATAAGTATGCACAACTTCCTCCATCCAGCTGGGTGGAGTAACCGAAATAGGACTACAATCAGTAGAAACGACACCTTCCATGCTTCTGGAAAGAGCATCACTTCTATAAACAATAGAATAATCAAGGCCTAATATCTTCAAGAGCCCTTTTTTCGAACTCTAGTAGTTATTCTTTGTTCTAACAAATACTAAAGACTTTGGTGATCAGTCTTAATAATAAAGTGATGGCCTTCCCAATAGTGCCTCCATTTTTGGACTGCAAGAAGAATGGCTAGATATTCCTTTTCATAGATCGAGAGTCCCAAGTTCCTAGCATTCAAGGGTTGGCTCAGGTAGGCAATGGGTCTTCCAACGTGTGAAAGGATTGCTCCAACTCCCACACCACTTGCATCATTCTCTAACTTAAAGGAAAGACTGAAATCAGGCATTGCTAGCACCGACACAATGTAACTTTAAGCTGAAGGAAAGCCTCTTGAACTGAATTATTCCAAGCAAATGCATCTTTCTTCAGAAGAACGGTGAGTGGTTTAGCAATTGAACTATACCCAGCAATGAATTTGCGTTAATAACCAGTTAAGCCCAGAAATCCTCTCAACTGCTTGATGGTACCTAGAACTGGCCAACCTGCATTACTTGTATCTTGTTAGGATTAGTGGCTACCCCTTCCTTGGAGATAATGTGTCCCAGATAATCTACACTTGGAGCAGCAAAGGTGCACTTGGACTGTTTAGCATATAGCCTGTGGAGCCTCATCAAGTTGAACACCAACCAAAGATGTTCTAGATGTTTGTCCATAGTTAGACTGTAAACCAATATATCATCGAAGAAAACCAAGATGAACCTCCTCATATAAGCCTAAAAAATATCATTCATCAGGGTCTAGAAGATGGCTGGAGCATTAGTCAAGCCAAATGGCATCACGACATACTCAAAATGCCATACTGAGTATGAAAAGCAGCTTTGTGGATGTCCTCCTCTTTAACTCTAACTTGATGATACCCTTGCCTCAGATCAAGTTTGGAGAAGCAACTGGGCCCATGTAACTCATCAAGCAGGCAATCAATGACCAGAATTGGAAACTTGTCCTTGATTGTGAGAGAATTTAGATGTCTATAATCTAGATGTCTATAATCTATGCACATTCGAGAACTCCCATCTTTCTTCTACACCAATATCACTGGTGCAACAAAGGGGCTATGACTTTGTCTGATGAAATGAGTCCTCAACAGATCCTCAACTTGTTTTTCTATCTCATTTTTTTGGGCGTGAGCATATCTGTAGGGTTTCAGGCTCAATGGTTGGGCATCCAACTTCAAAGGTATGACATGATCCAACACATGTTTGGGAGGTAAAGCAATGGGAAGATCAAACACAACATGGTATCCTTATAACAGCTCACTCAGCTCTGGGTGAATCTGCAAGGATCTCTCCTCTACTGGAGTAGCTTTAATTGAGCAACGGTGCCCAATCCACTGATAAGATTTATTTCGAATTACTCTGTCTAGCCTTTTTCATGTCATAATCTGTAGCTGACCTTGCTCTCTTATGCCTTGAAGCGTGATTCTTTGACCATTTCTATCAAATGAAACTGTAAGTTCAGAGAAATCAAACACAATGGGGCTAATGGTCTTCATCCAAACCACACCTAAGACCATATCACACCCTCCCAGTCTCAATACTCAAAAATCATAAGTGAAACTATGCTTCTGCATCAACTAAGAAAACTGCTTGCACTTGGTCTGAGTTAGAATTGTGTTACCATCAGCTACGGTCACTATCAATGGGTGAGTTTTTATCACTTGATGGCCCACTGCTCTTACAATTTTTAGGACTACAAAACTATGCGTATTTCCACTGTCCACCAATATCAAAATAGACCTTTGGCCAACTTCACCCCGGATCCTGATGGTGTTATGATGACCACCACCAGTTAAGGCCTGTACTGAGATGCCCAATTCATCTTCAATTGGCTCATACAAGTCCTCTGAGGTTTCCTCCTCCACAACATCAGTAATTTCACATTCTTCAGCAATTTCCTCTCCATCCACTCCTGCTATAGCCATGAGAAATTTTGGATCGCACTTATGGCCAAAGAAATACTTTAGATTACATCTAAAACACAATCGTTGAGTCTTCTTCTCCTCCTAACTGATGTTTCTGCTTGATGAAGTCTAATGTTTCCCCCCTGACCAACTCTGCTTCTTGTTTATTCAGCTGAAGTGGTGAGAGGGTTTTCAAACAGCCTAGCCTTGGAATAGGCCTGTGATAAGGTGGCTGGCTCCAATGCCTTGACCTGGTTTTTGATCCTCAACTTTAAACCACTGATAAAACTTGAGACATAATATGATTCCTTAGCGTCTGGATAAGCAATCAACATCCTTGCTCATAGGTTCTCAAATCTAGTCATATATTCCGTGACTGATGAAGTTTGTGTTACTTTGTTGAATTAAATCACAATGTCACCTACTTCCTCATCCCCATAATGATCACACAATTCCTTGACAAATTCCATCCAAGTTATCAAAGTCCTACTCTCATTAGACCAAAGTACCAAGACACTTGATCAACTCTGAGATAAACTATTGCTAAGTCAACCTTCTCCACTACTAATATACGGTAGAATTGGAAGTACCTCTCACACCTCCTTATCCAGGATTGTGAATGAGTACCATCAGATAGTTCCATATATTCTAGGCTGCCCCTATGAAGTACCGTGATTGATAATTGTAGAAGCATCACGGCTGGTAGTAGATTGAGGGCATATAGAAGAGTTAAGTTGGCTGGCTGGTAACAGAGGCGAGGTAGGAACTGGACCTTCCATAGTCTGAACTCTATTGGAGACTTGTAAGCACAAGTTTTGAGTTTGCTCAATAGAAGCCCCTTGCCTAGCCTGCAATTGCTGCATTACGTTGACTTGTCCACTCAGAATCTGAGATTCTTGTCGATTATGCAGTATAGCAACATACAAGCTGTTCATCTACCATGACATATTGGCAATCAGTTGAGCAGAGTCTGCGATTGGAGCATTTCCAGCATCCTCTTCCTCAACTGCTGCAGTACCAAAAGCTTGTGCAGCTGCATAGGAAGCTGTTCCAGCTCTAGTTATAACTCCTCCTGGCATGACTAAGGACAATTACACAAATAAATTGTAGTATAAGCAGGTTATAATGCAAAGTTCAAGTGGTAAGTAATGCACTCAGCTGAATCAAGATCCTTATGTAAGGATCAACTCAATCTTGCTTGTTCAAAGAGAATCACAGTCGATTCTTAAGCTCAACTTCACTTCAATGCATGGATCAATCTAACATGGATTGATTCACTCAATTTCTCAGAATTCTCCTCAATATAACAGAATCACAACCGATCGCCACAATTTTACTCAATTCTTTATTAATTGTTGTTAGTCAATCCGCAAACAGCTCCAATCAACTAAGTAGTAGCAATTCCTCAGTGATGATCATCAACGACAAGGAACTAAGTCTTAAGGCTCTGATACCAAATTTTATGATTCAAGATATAACTTGAATCATAACCTAAAGAGAAGAGAATGTGAGATGAGGAAGAATGTGAAAGAGATGAGAGAATAGACAGAACATAGAGATAAGAAGGAGCGAAGTAACAAGTATATTCATTGATGATTCATTACAACCTAGATTCCACTTATTTATAGCTAACTAGATGCAAAGAATGAGGACAAGCCACCACCGACCTACTAACATAGCCGCCAAACAAGACCAAAAGGAAAATAATACTTGACTGCACTTAACCAACTTTTCTGCCAAAACATCAATTCAAAGATTAAAAGTAAAAGTAAAAATTTTATTACACATTATTGCCTAAACCCGTACCTCCGATTTTATTACATTGTGATAGTCAAGCTACAATAGCTAAGACTAAAAGTAAAAATTTTAATGAGAAAAAAGAGGCACCTAAGGGTAAGGCATAGATCGATAAGACATCTAATTTCTCATGGTATAATTGCTGTTGGTTTTATCAGGTAGGAAGATAATATAGCGGATCCGCTCATGAAGGGACTGGCTCGCCAATAAGTTGTTCAATCATCGAGGGGAATGGGACTGAAGCCCATAAACTAATCACCATAGGGAAAACCAGTCCTCAGAGGTATGGTGATCCCATGAATGAGGTTTAACGAGTACAAATGAAACTGATGGGTGGTTGAAAGAGCACAAGTTATACTATTTATAGCGGGATATTCCCAGGTTCCATTCCTAAGATGAGATGCTCTTTACTGTGATGTTCAAGGCAGAGGTCAACTCTTAATGGGCCTGATGGCACGATAGGTGCGGGGTGATGATTACAGATCACCCTGAGAGGGTTCACCTATGTGGGTGTGGTGGAAGGGTCGCCACTATGAGAAATGGGCTGTTCCCTAATGACACTCATGAGATAGGATTTGTGCACATGACCGTAACGCCCTACTAATAGAACTTTACGATTACCAGTATTCTGCGTGTGTGGTGGGTCTAGACCTTGTTATAAGAGATCTAGTTCAAAGTGTCTATGCTACTAAGGTTTCTTCAAGTTAAAGCTTACACTAAGTGTTGATTCAAACCCGAGAGGTACCTACATGTATTAACAAAATACAATTCTCATGAAGTTTTATAATTTTTAGATCATGTAAGGGATTGTTGGAAAAATTGTTTATTTTTTGTGATTTAAAAATAATAAATTCTTTATACTATTTTCTTGTGAAAATAATTTCTTAGAAAAAAGAATTTTATTACTTAATTGAAATACCTAATTCTTAGAATTTAAGGGAGATTAAAAAATGATGTTTGAATGCTTTAGCTGTTTCAAATGTTGCATCACCAGGGAACTCATTTCTTGACTTATGCATGTATAAAGACAAAATTAAGTGCTCATTATTTCATGCTCAGAACTGGAGAATTTTTACCGAACATTAGGAGAAGGAAATTGAATTTGATAGTATACTTTATTTGTCTCTATAAGCATGAGTTTGCTAGAGAAAAATATATAACAACAAAAAATATTTTATTCCTTCAATCCCTTATGTTCTTGTGAAAAATTGTGAGCATGGTAATTGTAGTTCGGGGATCTTTGATCGCTGCACTGATAGAGGTCCGACGGGTTATTGAATCCTAGGAAAAGAGCGTATACAAATACAATACTCGTGTAGGAGGGGCGTTTCCTTTCTAAGGAGAGCGTTCTCACGTGCCTCAACCTAACACAGGCATTCCTTAATCCTTTCTGATTTATATTGTCTTTGGATTGCTATTGTTATTTATATTTTGTCGAGCATCTCTACTTTGTTATAATTTTTTGTTGAATCTTTGGTGCATTATATTTTATATTTTCCAACAGAGCATGTGAATATCTCTGCAATAACATCAAAAATTAACCGAAATTTCAAAAAAATGGAGCTCAATTCATCATTAACACTTCCCCAAATGAAACATGTGAATATCTCTGTGATAGAATCAAAAACTAACAGAAATTTCAAAATAATGACCCGCCGCCGGGGTTGCCGTGACGGGGTCGCCTCCAACCTGCCGTCAGCATCGTACAGCTTCGTTTGCCGGTTGTGAGCAAACGGCTAGGCCTTGCCCACCTTCACCCTCAGATACCTCAGCCCAACCCCTGCTCCGATTCGTCACAAATCACTGCCAGCGACGCCACCGAATCGCCACTAGCCTACATCTCCTACATCCTCCCTTCATTCTCTTCAAACACCTCCCATTTTTTCCGACGAGAGATCAGCCCGTCAGTTGTTCGCTGTCGTATCTCTGTGGTTCTGGGGCGGTTCGACCTCCCCTGTTCAACCACAAGATCGTGGTTGTGGGTGTGTCGTGGCTGGGGTTAAAATGGCTAACCTTTTTGTTGATTTCCTACCATGGAGCATGGATACTACTTGGCTGCGACAATTGTTTAGATGTTTTGGTGTAATTACAAACACTTTTATCTCTCGGAGAAGAAGAAGGTATAATAGATTCAACTTTGGCTTTGTAAAGTTTAGTGAAAGGCAGGCAGGAGAGAAGGCTACTGTGGAAATGAACGGTATGATGATCAGGGATAATAGAATTTTGATCAAGTTCGCTAGGTTTGATAAGAAAGAGGTACATGATTCATCGGTTATGGACATAAGGGACGAAGGAAAGAAGGGTCAATGGATCGACACCCCGTAAGGAAAACCTTTTACGGTCAAGCTCATGAAGATAAAAAAGAAAAGCTAAGGAGGAGCATTATAGGTGAAGTTGAGTATGACAAGAGGTGTAATGGATATGACTCATTAGAAGTGGGGAAGATTTTGGTGGAGACTATGGCACCGCATCGCATTGACGAGAAGGCCTGCTTTATGGTTGATCAAAGAAGTCATACAATTCCCATCCTGGAAGGAGGTCAGATGCTAACGGCAGATTTCATTTCACGGGTTGCGCAAATCAGAGCTGAGAAGGATGTCTCCCAGCCTGACAGGGTTGCATGCTCCAACGACATGAACGATGGCCCCATTGTGAACATCCAAGGTAGTTCACCGGAAATGAAGGAACGGGTGCAATCGCCATTCTTAAGTACAATCAAAGAAATCGAGAATGAACCAGTAAGGGAGGGGGAAACCCCTCTGCCGAGCATGAGAAAAGAAATTCAAATGACGTAGGATTGCTTACAGGGGACTCAGAAAAACTTAAATGCAGAAGAGAATACAGGGGTTGAGGAACCAGAATGTTTATGCTCAGAGGAGGATTTTCCACCTGGGTTCGTGAATCTCTTCGATGTTAACGTTTCTGAAGAATCAGATTTGAGAAAAGTGTCACAGAGCAGTGGAAAAAAGAAAAGGAAAGGGAAGAGGAAGGCAGAAACAAGCGGGAAGAAAGCTTCAATTGTTAATGAAAGCAGTGATTTTACTGAATCAGAATCAGAACTGAAATGTAGTACGGAGGCAAAAAGAGAGACAGATAGGATCTGTCGGGTGACGAAAGTTTTAGACCTCAAGTGGATTGATGAAAAAGATTCAGTGGTTGAAAAACTACTGAAAAATGCAAAAGGGATCAAAAGAGTTAAGAAAAGGATCAATAAATGGAAGGAAACAGGGAAGAAGAAGATGTTAGGGCTTCAGTAGCTTCCTGTTCGTGTTCTGTTCGCCTGGTTGCTTTAGGCGTCCTGTGTCTACTTGGTTGGTTTGGTGTTGTTTTCGTCTTTCTTTCTTTCGGGGTGCGTAGGCTTGTGGTTGGCTCTTGTAGGGGCGTGTGGTGTTTTGCTTTTCGTTTTGTGTTGGCTCTGTCCGTTGGCTGTTTGTGTTGGTTGGTTGTCGCTTCTCGCCTCCTCGTTCTCGTGTCCTGTTTGTTTGGGTCTTTTGTTGGTCGCTTGGGGTGCTGGGCTGTCGCGCTTGTTGTTTTTGCGCCTAGTTTTGTTTTGTGTCTGTGATGTCCTCTCTCCTTTGGGTGTTGTAGGGGTTGGGGGTTTTGTGGGTAGTCTTCTGCGAGGTTGTCCTAGTTTGTTATGTGTTTGTTTGGTGATCTCTTGATCGACCTTATTAATAAATTCTCAATTATCAAAAAAACAAAAAAAATGATATCAACACTTATTCCGAATTGAGCATGTGCATGTCTCTCTGATAACATCAAAAATTAATCGAAATTTCAGAAAGATGAAGCTCGATTCATCATCAACACTTTCTCTAAATTAAACATGCGAATATCTCTATATTAACATAAAAAATTAGCCAAAATTGTAGAAAAATGAAATTCAATCCATCATCAAAACACACAAAAGAAAAACTACACATTAAACATGCAACTAACTCAGTGATAACGTCAAAAATTAAACAAAATTTCATAAAAATGAAGATCAATACATCATCAAAACTTTCTCTAAATTAACATGCGAGTATCTCCATGATAACATCAGACATTAACCAAATTTTTAGAAAAACAAATCTCAATTCATTATCGACACCATCTCCAGATTAAACATGCGAATATCTTGATGATAGCATCAAAAATTAACCGAAATTTCACAAAAATGAAGCTCAATCCATCATCAATTCTTGCTGCAAATTAAACATGTGTATATCTCATAGACACCATCAAAACTAACCAAAATTTCATAAAAATGACGCTTAATTAGTCATCAACACTTTCTTCAAATTAACATGCAAATGTCACTGTATTAACAAAAAAAATTCACCTTAATTTTTCAAAAATGAAGCTCAATCCGTCATCAATTCTTTCTGCAAATTAAACATGCGCATATCTGAGCGATAACATCAAAAAATAACGTTTAAGACAAATGAAGTTCAATCCACCATCAACAAAAACAAGAAAAAACTCCAAATTAAACACGCAAATATATCAGTGATGACATCAAAAATTAACAAAAATTTAAGAAAAATAAAGTTCAATCCATCATCAAAACACACAAAAGAAAAACTACAGATTAAACATGCAAATATCTCAGTGATAATGTCAAAAATTAATGAAATTTCATAAAAATGAAGCTCAATTCATCATTAACACTTTCTCTAAATTAACATGCGAATATCTCTGTGATGACATCAAACATTAACCCAAATTTATGAAAAATGAAGCTCAATTCATCATCAACACCTTCTCCAAAATAAACGTGCGAATATCTCAGTGATAGCATCAAAAATTAAGCAAAATTTGAAAAAAGATTTACAACTAAAATGAAATGATACAAAATAAAGAAGAACGAAACTCAAGAACATAAGAAATATGTGCTTTGGACCCTAAAAAGATGGCACCATTCCACGACTCCCTAAGACTAGGGAAGACTCTTCACTCTATGAATTAGGTTACAAATGCGATCAAGCGCAAACCAAGATAGTACAAAGAAGTTCACCAATGTCCTTTGCTCAGTACTGGAGTGGCTTGTTTTAGAGTTAGTTAGGGTTTTGAGAGCATCTGCCTAGGGTTAGGGACGAAAGGCAAACGAAAGGAAAAATTAGAAAAGAATCCAAAATCCAACCAATTTCAGCCCCATCCAAAGGCAATCCCCTCAATCCGTGCCTTACTCCTAAAACGCCGTATCAACGGTAGGATCGTCATTGCATCAACGGCCCAATTTAAAAGAAACATACACAAATCTAGGAAGCGACACTAGTCCATTTAGATGAAGCCAGATCATGACGCGTGTCCCAGGCGGATATCGCCTCTAGGAGTTTCAAACGCCACGGGCAAGTGATTTCGGGAATTGGTTAGGGGCAAAACAACCTTTGCTCCCAAAAAGGGTCGAAACCCAAAATCACAATGGAAAGCATTATTTACCATTTGTGCCACTCAGTTAATTTCCAATTCGAGGAATATCGACAAGCCATATTTAACATATTACACATTCGAGTTTCAAACTATAAGCAGAGTAACTAAAGATACAAGCTCAACCTCAATAAAACACCTTACTGTTTCAATCAACAACTATAGATATGCCAAGTTTCGTCAATCAAGAGAGCAGGTGCTTAAACTTTTAAGGGAAAAGTTTTATATGCCCTCTCTCCTCACATCACTCATGCAATAAAAGCAACATACCCAGTGCTCCAAGGGCTCCCGCCTAAACAAGGTCTGGGGGAAGCGAATGTACACAGCCTTCCCCCTTCAGGGTATTACCCCTGAAGAGAGGTTATTTCCGAGTGCCCCCAACCTGAGGGTGAGGACTTTCCAAGAGGTCATCGATCTTAGTACTATTCTCGCCCTAGCATACTTAACTTTGGAGTTCTAACGAAATCCGGTGGCAGCATATTGGTATCCTCTTTGGTATCGCTCATGCAATATATATTTAAAATATTTTCAATTTTTATTTTTATGAATTTTTGAATATATAAAAAAATTATTATTTAGTACTACTTAATAATTACATTGTTAGTTACTTATTGTTATTTGTTAACATTTTAATTATTGGATTAGTCTCCTTATAATTTGTTTTATTTCAATTTTGATTCTATTATATAATTGAAATAAAGTTGGTGACATAACTTTTATTAGTTTATTCCTGTTTGATATAAGTAACCTAACACAAAACACTTATTAACCAAATTTAAACTCACTGGTGGCTTAATATTAATAATTCAGTGCCAACTTATGTCAAGTTTTTTGTCGCACTAATAAAAAGACCCCTCCACGTGATGGGGTCATTTTCTCTCCCCATAACTGAACCGACAACTTTTTTTTTATTAATGTTGCAATAAAATGACAATAATCCCTTTCTACGAACATATTTTTAAATAAATTAAGGAAAAAAAATAATTTTTATATAATACAACATTTTGAATGTTGTCTTATAAGTGTATTGAAAGGCATTTTTATCGTTTTACTTTAATATTAATAAATAATTAATTGTCCTGTCAGTAGGAGTTAATCCAGACAAGGTAAGTCGAGTGTCTCAATACTGACTCGAACTCAATTAAGTACTCAAGTACTCGAAATCAATTCAAGTAGTAAATTTTGCTCAAACTTGAACTCAATTAACTATTTGAGTAGTCGATTCGACTTGAATACTCATTTATTGTGCATATAAACTTTCAACAAATTAACTCCATCATAATATTATCTCATACACTTGAATATTAGTCATACTCAATTTGGATAATTTATTACTCCTCACACTATATTTTAATATAAACAACTATAAATCATTGATATATTAATAACAAATATGTATCAAAACTTAAGTTTCAAAAAATACAAGCAAACCAAATATAAGGTTCTTTGACTCCGCAACAAATTTAACATGCCATTTTTTAAAGAAATTCAAATTTACTTCTTTCATTCTAATAGTAATATTACAAGCAATCAATGTCAAAAGAAAATATACACATGAACTACTTCATACGGATCGAGTACTTAATCTGAGTATCGAATCGAGTATTGAGCCAAGTAGTTTAGTACTCGACTCATACTCGTTTATTAGTCGAGTATCTTTTGATACTCGAACTCGGTTAATTCAAGTTCAAGTCGAGTTTTTTTCCGAGCTACTCGTGAGCGGCTCGGATCGTTGACTCCTCTACGTGTCAGCGAAATTTCAAATATTTGAGTCATAAGCGGGTTTAAATTAGGTTAATAAGTGAGTTTGTATTAGGTAACGTATATCTAACATGATCAAACTATTAAAAGTCACGTCACGAACTAAATGCTACGAGGGACTGCCCTTGACAATGCTATGAGCGACTCTCTTTCACCCAATAGCTCTTTGAGCCATTGGGTGACAGTTACTAAAAAAAAAAATACTTCCTATAAGTACTAGCCACATTTCTTCAGTTAACCACACAATAATCTCTTCAATTTTCTCTTCTCTACTTACACACAATTATTTGCTCTAAATCTCTCAAGTTTGAAGTTTCAATTGTGTTCTGCTCGTAGAAGCTTGTAGAAGTTCAAATTTTAGTTTTTGCTTTGGTAAAATTAGTATCAAAATTTTATTTATTTGTCATTTTTATTTACCTTACTTGCATTTTATAAATATAAATTAACAATATCATGGCACATAATTTATATTCATCTGAAGCTAGTCGATCTAGTTCTAGCTCTTCTCAACCGCCTAAATTCTCTAAAACAGGTAGAAGAGTTGAGCTTAATACTCAAGAACGCACTTTTTTAGAACCCGATCCATCACCTCCCTACATAGACACCTGTAATTGGGAATAAAAACACCTCTACAAACACTAATATCCTGAATCGGGTGGTGCAGGATATTCTGAACCCGAACCCACACCCTCCAATGATGAAAATGAACCCCGCACCTTTGAGGATAGCAGTAGACGTAATACTAGCGATGTATGAAAATATTTTACACTAGATCGTGAACATAGTGAAGCATATTGTACATTATGTGATTCTCCAAAAGTTTTCAGTCATGCATTTAATAGTGGGACTGACACTAAGAAGCCATCCCGAATTAAATGCATATAAAACCCAACAAACTCTCATACAGTAAGCGACTGGTGCGCTTGCTAACTTTAAGTTTACAAATGAAACTAACATACGCGAATTAATGAGATACGTTACCACCGGCGAAGACCTTAGATTCGTCCGGTTTTGTAAAACCGCGTTAAATTTCGCCGATCTAAGGGTTCCTCATAACACTTTGAAGTGAGACGCCTTTAGAAAGTTTATAAATATGAAAAATGACCTTTAAGATATTTTAAAAGTTAACACGAGCATGTTGTCGTTGACGTCGGACACATGGAAGTCGAAATCCAATATACCTTTCATTTGCATAACTGCACATTGGATGGATTTTCCTATGTTATGCAAAAAGGAATAATTCATTTTTTTCCTACTTGAATATCCCCACAATGCTCATGTAATCATGTGTGCCATTATAAATGCATGCCGTGAGTGTGGGATAGACCACAAAATTTTCAACATTACTTTTTATAATGCGACTAACAGCGATGCACATGTTAAACAATTAATTAGGTATGAGTCCTATGTTAGATGAGAAATATTTTCATCTACTTTGCATATGTCATGTACTTTAAGAGAAGTAGTTAAAACAATTAAGACATCTGAAACGAGGCAAAGAAAATAAAAAAAAAAAAATATATATTTGTGGCACACATGGCATTCTTTATACAAATATAAATTAGATACACGTAATAGGTAGTCATCCACGGTTAAAATGTTAGAAAGAATCATACTATACAAAGATGTCTTAATTGAATTTGTACAGCAAAATCCTTTAGATCTAAGTTCTTTTAATTTCGAATTTATAGGTTGTAATGTAATTAATGAAGTTTGTAATTTTTTTTTTTTGTTATTTTTAAAGAGAGGCTATGACATTTTTCTTTAAATGTTATTATCCAACCATTAAATAAGTAATATCTAGACTGGTAGATATTGCTACTTGGATGATAGATAGCTCCTCTAATCCCGTGTTGTGGAGCTCTATTTTAGCCATGATGGAAAATATTTTAAAATATTATTCTAAATTACCACTGTCATATTGTATTGCCACTGTTTTTGACCACGTTATAAACATACGGGTTTGCAATTATTTGCACAAATATTTTACGAAAAAATGAATTCAGCTTTTGATTTAGCATCTTTTATTGCTGAAGTTGATGAAAATTTACGTAATTTATTTTCCGTGTATGCTCGAAGATTATCATATGATAATACAAATATGTTTTCTACATCATCTTTTTCGTCCTCTTCTAAAGGAAAATCATATTCGTGAGATATGTTAAACTGATTAAAGCCCAAACAAAATCCCACGTCATATAATGAGCTAAATTTGTACACGCTTTACCTATGCTCGACTTCAACCCGACAGAGGCAGATCCATATTTTGATATTTTGCAATGGTGGTGTTCAAATAAAACCCAATATCCCATGCTTTCCATCATGGCACGAGATATACTAACATATCCGGTGTCTTCAGTTGCATCGGAGTGTGCTTTCAGTGCAAGTGGTAGATTGCTTGGATCAAAGACATCAAAGCTAGCACCGGCCACCATAGAAATGTCGGTGTGCCTAAATGATTGGATGGCTACTGTGGATAGAGACCAAGACTGACTGAACTTGGGTTCATCAAGCGATGAAGAAGACGACCGCAGCACCAGTACAGCAAGTACCGCACCAACCTCTGCAAGTTTAGACTAATTTATTTACATGTTATAATTCTATTTTTTGTGTTATATTGTCATTTATAAAATATATTTATAATTTTATATGGCACTATTAGTGGTATTTTTTAACAAGTTATGATATACTTTATTTTATAAAATATATTTATAATTATGATTGTGTTGTATTATATTTATATGTTATATTATTTATCAATATATTATAATTATTTTTTGATCAAAATGATTGTATATTATAAGACAATATTATAATTATATTGTATATTATATTATACATATATATATATATATATATATATATATATATATATATATATATATAAACCGGGCCCGGCCCAGCCCTGTCCATGGCCACCTCTGCTCGCCCATTAATATCCCCTTTTCAATATTATTTTGCTAGCTCATCAGTTCATTGCATTTCAATTATTGTAATAATATTATTTTAACTATTATATATAATATGTAAATTTATTTTTATAGATGTTCAAAAACAATTATTTTTATAATTTAATTATTTTTGTAGAAAAATTATCAATTAAGTATTGTATAAATTTTATCTCTTATAAATTTTATTTAAGTAAATAACTTAAATTTAATTAATTAAAAGTCAACAGCTGACTAGATTTAATTTGACTCCAAAAATAACTTAATAATAATTATTAATAATAATAATAATTTAAAAATTAGATAAAAAGCGCCTCTAGCTTTAGGATGGTTTTTTTCTACAAATGGAGCAATCCTTCTTTATTTGACGGGATTAAAGATAGAGAGAGAGAGAGAGAGGGGCAAGATTTCGAAGTTTCTTGAATTATCTATATTAATGAAGAAGAAATCTCTTAATTGAGATCAAGCCTTGTGTCCTCGTCAATAAATCAAGTTCATCATCGGTATTCGACAAAGCCAAGTCTAAAGAGATCAAATCAGAGGAGTTCTTGTATATTTATGCTTAATATATATACAGAGAGTGTACCCATTATTTTCTAAAGAAATACAAAGAAATTTATTTTGTGGTGCAATTTTGGCTTTATTCAAATTTTGTGTTTACAAATTCGGCATGCCCGATGGGACATTCTTTGCCTTTCATTTCTTTCTCCAGGAAATCGGATGGCATCTATAAAGAACACCTCCCAAAGTTCATAGAAAGCTGAAGAATTGATGGCTCTCAAGTCTAACTCTACTGCTCCTGAAGCTAGCAACCTTGACATTGGAATCACAAGAAGTAGCAAAGCTAAAGTTATCAACGCTCTCCTCTTTTCAATACGCCTTTTGGTGGTTCAAATGCCCATCAGGAGTCACCTGTCTTTGGGTCTAGTCAAGACCCAGAAATCCAAGGTGTTGGTGCAAGAAGATGTCCGCTCGTATCAACCCACATTCTAGCCACTCGTTGAGCCATATATCTGTTAGGTTTCCTGACAATCCTCCCACTACAACAAGGCTCCTGCATACTAGGAATTGTCTCAGAATCAAACGCTGGTGTATCTAATACGCCTACTTGATTCTGAGACGTATACAACAACAACAACAGCAGGCCCAGTGCCACAAGGGCCATTCTGAGACGTATCAAACTGTTTAAAAGAAGCGTATTCCTCAACTAACTTTTTCAGTGCTATTTGATTTTTACTTTTGTAGTCCATCATAAAATCCTTGTTGAGCAAACATACGAAGTTCGCAAACATGAATTTCCCTATATATGAGGTGTATATAGGTTTTATTAATTTAGTAAACGACCCTATTCAAGGTAATGTACACCCTCAATTATATGTCCCTTAGGAGAATACCCTTTGATTCCAACTGCAAATATGTATACATTTTAATCAATCGACGAGGTGACTAGCCGATTAATTGACTTAAGTCAACGGAAGACGTTTTAGATTGATTTGTATTTTGGAAGGTTAAATTTGAAGGTTATTTGGGTTTAGTCTTGGTTGAGGAGTCATTTACACTTAGGTTTGATTATCTGCTGGCACTCAACTACTACTTCAGGTTGGGGGTCCCCGGAAACAGTCTCCTTTCCTGCCGGAAGGGGTAAGGTTGCATACACCCCCCCCCCCCCCAGACCCTGCGTTCTGCGGGAGCCGCAAGGCTCTGAGACTGTTGTTGTTGTTGTTACACTTAGGTTTGATTCAAAAAGTATTTTGGGTAGGCTTGACTTATAGGTCTTTTTAGACTAAAGTTCAACTTGGGTTCAAGTTTAACATGGAAATCATGTTGGACTTGATTTGGCTTTGGCTTAGATTTGACTTGAAAATTTGGACTTGATTTGAAAACTTGGATTTTGGTTTGGTTGGGAAGTAATTTGGATTTAGGTCTGGATTGAAAGTAATCTCCGTTTCTCAGACTTGAAAGTAGTCTCAAGTTTCGGTTTGACCAAGAAGTCATTGTAGATGGGGGGTTTGACTTGGAATTCATTTGGATTGGAGTTTGACTTAGAATTTATTTAGATTGGGGTTTGACTTAGGTTTAAAATTGGCTAAAATATCATTTAACTTTAAGTTTAACCTGAAAGTTATCTCGATTTAGGCTTGGCATTTACATATAAATCATTTAGTACTTGAATTTGGCATGGTAGGCTCTTTTTTTTTTTTTTTTCTTTTGGAATTTGACATAAAAGTCGATATGGATTTAATCACGACATAGAAGTCAATTTGGTTTAGCCTTGGTATGGACTTGAATTTGACATAAAAGTCAAGGTGACTTTAGGTATGATGTAAATGTCTATTTACTTTTAGGTGTGACATGGAAGTTAATTTGAAGTTTAGGTTATTCGAATTTGAGCTCAATGAAGTTAAATTTGGATTCAAGTACAAAATGAAATTTTATTTGGACTTAAATTTGACATGGAAGTTGTTCTTTTAGAATTTGGTTTAACATGGAAGTTGTTTTGGATTTAGGCTGGACATAGAAATCATTGGTGTAGGTTACATGAGTCAAATCGAGTTTAGTCAAAGTGTTGACATAATATTATTCCCACGAGAGAAAAAAGAATTTTATTATTTGGGTTGCACCCGAAATAGGTTGCATATGTACCCTTTTAAGTTAGGGTGAGCAAAAGTACCTGAATATCTGAAAACCTGAAAAACCAAAGTAAACCCAAACCTAAAAATTAGGGTAACTGACCTAAAAATATTCGGTTAGGGTATACCCGACCTGCTGAACTACCGATATCGGTTTGGTTACGGGTATCATTTCGGAAAATTTTCGGGTATCCGATCCGACCCGATATTGATTTTATATATATATTGTACTAAATAAATATTTATAATTTATAAGAATATTAATTATATTATCTTCATTAAACATTAAGGTTGCATATTTAATTTTAAATCCCAACTATCATTTTTTAGAGTATGCATTCTTTCCTTTCTTTTTTCAACAAAAGCTTAACCTATTTTTATTTAAGAAAATTATAAACTTTTAGCCATCTATCGTAAAAAAAAGACTTCCCTCTTGGTTCTTGTAGTAATAGTAGATTAGTAGAACACCAATGGTTTTTTGGCTCTATCTCTCTGTATGCAATATTTGAACTTTCACATATTTGTGAAGCTTTGATTTATATGTTATAGTCATTTTAAGATGGTTTATAGTTTTGTGACCATCAAAGTATGAAAATGCGTATGACCTTTTTTAATTTTAAATTATGAAGATTAAATGGAATAATGTTATAATAATTCTCTAGTATACTTACAAACGATTTAATAGTAATTGATAGTTGTTGTCTTTCATAAAATTGATTTCATAAGAAATTTTAATTAAATGTGTGGGCACCCGACCCGATCTTTTAAGGTACCCGAATGATTTGGGTACATAACTTTTTATATCACATTATGGGTAATGATTTTGGTGATTTTAGTGTTTCGGATACCCTATCCGAAATGCATTTCGGATAGGGTAGCCGACCCACGCTTACCCCTAGTTTTAAGAGATCAAACCATTCATAGTTCGACTTTATGTGAAAATTTATTTTCATTTGAGATTAAATTTGATTTAAAGATGTCCGGTTCTTGCCCTGTCCTATTGCGCTTTGTCTTCTAGTTTTTGGTTTGCTTCTTGTCCGTGTTTTTCCTTGTTGCTCTTGGGTCTCCTTTTTCGTGTTGTGTTGTTTATAGGTTCGTTTCCTATTTTGCTGTTTTCTACCCTGATTTCTGTTGCCCCTCCCCCGTTGTTGTTTTCTCTGTTTTGTTTGCCTGTTCCGTCTCCGTTTTTCGAAGTTGTTAGGGTTCGCTTTGTCGAGGCCCCTGTGCTGTTTTTCGGCTTTGCCAATATTTATCGGAAAAAAAAGATGTTGGATCCCATTTAGCTAATGAAGGCATACTTGGTCGAACTTCGAGCTCAAGGTCCTTTATGTTATTTTGTACCCTGGTCAAATTTTAAAGATCCGGAAGGGTTTGATTGGAACCAAATCCGACTTAAAAATCCTTTTTTTTTTTTTTTTAAACTTCGTCATTGGGTCAAAATTAGTTGTAATTTTTCTTTTTAACGCCCCTATGTAGGATCTTTTAAATCCATCGTGGGTTGAAATAACCTCAAACCAACAAGCACACCTCCAACCACCACCACCCTTCGTCTTCTCCGGCAACTCTTTGTTTCGGATAATGAGAAACTAGTTGCACTTAAAATTATACCATCAATATATAGTACGGGAACATATAAAGCCATGAAGAGTAATGTATAAAAAGTGAAAGGCCAGCCTTATTACAGGTGAATTTTTCACCATCAAGGAATGTGCCAAGCACTAAAACCAAGTATGAATAATTGCCTATTTTAATGTCACAGCAACTTTATAAAAATTTATAGTCATTATTAAATACAAATCACATCATTGTTTTGTCAACATGTTTTGCCCCGGCAATAGTAACATCATAGGGTATTGTTATTATTAAGATAGAAAATGTTATTATTAGAGTAATAATATGACTTGTAATAAATAATAATCATAAGATATATATATATATATATACACACACAGAGTATAATCTCGGTAAATTAATAACCTTGACTAAATAATATTTTTGGCCTGCCCGACTTGGAACCATTGTGGTAAATTAATAAATACATTTAAAAAAAATATATTGGTCCCACTTTATATATAAATTAATAATCTCCTTATGCATCGAAATTATATATATACATGATTCAATTAAGAGGCCTTTGTAAAATATGACTCTAATGTTGCTTGTTTCTTCTTGAAATTATATTAAAATCCAATAAAAGGTCGCGAGTTCAAATACTAACATCTGTCATGAACATAGGCTGTGACGCTGGACAGTCACGGTACGGTGGTGGAAGCGGCATGTCACAACAAGCTGTCACGCAGGTTGGGTCACAAACACGGGGACTTCATTGGTGCATAGGTCTCCAAGCTATTAGGTGGTTGGCGTTTGAGCTATTGTACTAGCTCAGTTTTAGTATAAATAGCATTGCAACCTCTTGTAACACATATCAAAGAATTAATCAGAGTCATCATTATTGTCTCATCTCTTAACTCTATCACCCCAATTCTTCTAGTTCTTTTTAATATCATATTTTAATTCTCTTCTCATTTTCAATTCTTTCTATTTTTTTTTTTTTTTTATCTCATTGCAATTCTAATTTACTCTCCCATCCCGTTACAACCCTAAGTTTGTGACAACATCCATTTTTGATATTAATATAACTTTAGCACAAAATATGAGATGGACTTATGCTTTATTCACACTTCAAGTCCAATGATATTCACTTATGAGATGGAGTATAAAACCATTATTGAGACTTCACACATCAACTCAAACTTCTATAAAATAAGACCTTGTTGGACAATATTGGATATTATTACCCCTAAATTGTTGTAGAAAAAATGAAACTGATAATAACAGGGGAAAATAAAAAAAAAAAAAGGAATTCAATGAGATATTATTTAATCATGTCAAGTCAAATTATACTAGCTTAGAGAATAACCCCTCCAATCTAAATGTAACACTTCCAGTAATGATAAGAATGATACATCTATGAATATATTCTCAATTATCAAAAAAGAATAATGCATCTATTTCGTCGCGGAGCATAGGAGGATGAACTTCAAACTCGAGACTTTTAGTTTGAAAATAAACAGTCGAATTACTACACTAACTCCAATAGAAATACAACAAGAAGGAAACAACCAAAATGCTTTCCCCTACACTGAGCTATAGAGGTGATGTAATATATGAAAAATTGGCATCAAAATCATCCTTTTGCCTTAATATGTAGTTGTTCACCGCTTCTCTCCTCTTTTCTGAGCCATGAATGCTACATATACTTAGAGTATGTATGTTGTATGATTGATATGTGAAATATTTTCTAGCGTATAAATTTTGTGTTTGTGATCGCTTTTTAAGGAAAATTTTTTCTTTCTTTCTGAAAAAAGCACTATTCTGAATTTTAAAAGGTATTTGGCCAAAGTAAAAATATGATTTTTATTAAAATTAGAATTTTTTTTAGTTTTATACAGAAGCAAAAATTTGGGTGTCTTTTAAAGTAGAAGCAAAAGCAAAAAATTAAAAATTTATAAGATAAATTGCATATTAGTATCATGAGGTTTGTGGTATTAACTTTTTAATCCACAAACTTAATGAAATAATATTTAGTCCAGAAATTACATGTATTTAATAAAATTGTCCCAATAAAACTTTAAAGAGGGTAAATTTTTTCGTTATTTGATGGTAAGCCTACCAACTCCTTGCACCTCAATGGAGGGAAACAAGAGAAGGAATAACGAGGGCAGAGGGAGAGTAGGTGTAGCACCAACGATGGGTGAAGGAAGCAATATGTGAGGTTAAGGCTCGGTTTGTTTTGACTGAAAACTAGATTTTAGGAATCAATTTTTTTCCGGAAAAAGTTTTCTTATAAAATATAAAATCTGAATAGAGTTTTCCATTATTTGTTTCAAAGAAAAACCTAATTTCACGTTATGATGTCTTCTTCTATGTTTTAAATAGGACAATATAAGTAGTAATATAACATATATGAAAAGTAACCAAAAAATATTAATAATAAATTAACTATCACAACTTTGTAAATTAAGAAAACTATCTCTTAAGTATTCGAAAGTTTGCATTTATCACGTAAGTACCTTGTCATTTTAATATATGCAATGATGTACCCTGAGATAAGAAATATTGTCACTTACGTATACACAGTGCTAAAATCTGGTAACTTTTCATTAAATTCGACTAATTTCTGCCAAAAAACTGATATGATATAAGCTGTGAGCATATTATCAAAAGGTTGTCCGAGTTTTGATAAAATTACTTATATATTATCAAAAAAAAAAGTTTCATGTTAGCATTTTCAGACAAAAGAAATTAGCATTGTGATAGATGACACATATAAATTGTTGAACTCATGTTCCACGTCAACAATTTTCATTTAAAATCTACTAAATTTGGAAAAACATGCCTGCTTTATGGCAATACTTTTAAACTTCATGGTACATTATTGTATATTACTAAAACGTCATGATACCAATATAATAAATGCTAAAATATTGGGACACCTTGATAATTTCCCTATATGATATTACATAGCAATTCAACTAGATTAAAATTATTCTGTTGCAACAATAACAAAATAACATCAAAGCTAAGTTTAATTATTCCGTCCAATTCTTTTCTAATATTATGATGTTAAATATCTAAGGTCCAATCTAGTTTATTTCGATTCGCACTATGAGTACCGCAAAAATTTTTGCGCAACTTAGAATCACAACTCCCCCATTTTAAAAGAGAAGTCATTTTACCCCCCAGTGGCAGAAAACATTTTACACCAGAAAACCTTTTTAGTCAAAATTGCTCAACAAACGTGTTAAATACTATTTTTTTTGTATTATACGTTTTTTTTTGTACATGTGTAGCAAAATAGGCAATTTACTCATGTAAATTAAGGAAAGAATGAGAAAGGGATATTTCCCCCCATTCTCCTCCTTGGCTGCCATTTTCTTCCCCCTTAATCAAGGGAAAAAATATTTCCCTTTCTAGCTTTCTAGTTCTTTTTTTTTAAGTAGATGTTTTGTATGTGTAATTTCATATATTGAAAATACAAGTGAAGAAGTGTTCTTCCAATATTGTGCCTTTGCATCTCATATTTCTACATGGTATCAGAGCGGGCTTGATTCTGCAAACCCGATTCTTCCACCCTCAACGACACACACGCCTCTCCCA
Source organism: Simmondsia chinensis (assembly GCA_018398585.1). Classification (NCBI taxonomy): domain Eukaryota; kingdom Viridiplantae; phylum Streptophyta; class Magnoliopsida; order Caryophyllales; family Simmondsiaceae; genus Simmondsia; species Simmondsia chinensis. The sequence goes on along the minus strand of JAGTTD010000026.1, from coordinate 3,742,669 downwards.
CTGTGAGAATTTTTTTTCCTTCATATTTACTTGTTTCATTTGTGATTTTTTGCTGTTTTTTACATAATGTCGGGTGAAAATTCTAGCCAAAAATAAGGACAAACTATCAACACAGAGGGAGCTCTTGATGTGAGCTCACCCTACTATCTTCATCCCTCAGATCATCCAAGGTTAACCTTTGTTAAAGATATTTTAACTGGGCAAAATTTTCCGGCGTGGCAGCGAGCAATTCTCAGAGTTTTTAAAGCAAAACACAAAATAGGTTTGTTTGGATGGAACAATTGATAGGCTAAAGGGGGATTCTCTTGATTTCGAAAACTGGAGTGCTTGCGACTCCATGGTATCCTCATGGATTATAAATTCAGTCTCTAAGGAGATTCATGATAGTATTGCTTATTTCGAGTCTTCCCGAGATATATGGTTGGACTTAAACATTCCCCGCGTTTATGAAATTAAGCGCGAGATTTCGCAACTAAAGCAGGCAAATATGCCAATTTCTGATTATTTTAATAAATTGAGAACTTTGTGGGATGAACTCTACACCTCAGTTGCAATACCACCTTGTACTTGTGGTTCAGGCCAAGCTTTTTCGGCCATCCGTGATATGGAGCGATTACTAGACTTGCTCATGGGTTTAGATGCTTCTTTTTCAACTGTTAGATTCCAATTAATGAACACCATACCATTACCCACTGTGGGAAATCCATACTCAGTTTGTGTCAAGAGAAGAAGCAACAGTTGGTGGCAATCGGGACAAATTTGGTCCCGGAAGCCGCAGCCTTCGCTGCGTCAACACCAACCGCAGCTGCGGTTTGTAGTCCCTTGCCCAATACAGGTAACTTTAATCGCAGCTCTAACTGCCCCACGTGTACTCATTGTAAGAAGCAGGGACATACTAAAGATTGATGTTTCGAGCTTGTTAGATATCCCCCAGGTTGGAGAATCAAGAATTCAAGTGGTGGAGCCCGAAATGTGGCAGCGGTGGCAGCCACACAGCAGCCGACCTAACAAAGTGGGGAGAGTCCCATCATAGGTCTTTCTCCATGTCAGTACCAACAGCTTTTAGCGTTACTTAGATCCTCTACAGGATCTCCTAGCATAAATCTCATAGGTGAGGTCAAATGCTTATCTCACACTTGGATTATCGACACTGGAGCGTCTGATCGCATGGTTTCTACGTTGAGTGTTATGTTTGATATTGTCGATAATACATTAGTAGGACCGGTGAGACTACCAAATGGGTCACAACTGACGGTAACTCATATGGGAAAGGTTGGATTTCAAGCAATATTGTGCTTGAGGGTGTTTTATATGTTCCTGGTTTTCACTACAATCTTTTGTCCGTGAGTAGATTAACTCGAAATATAAATTGTGCGTCAACCTTTTACCCCTCCTTTTCTTACATATAGAACCTACGCTCGAAGAAGCTTATTGGAGCAGGTAGGCAAAGGGATGGGTTGTACTTCTTGATGACGCAAGATGGGACGGTCAAAGCTCTCACGGTCAAAGGCCGAAGTAAGACGGTGTTATGGCATCACCAATTGGGACATGCTCCGATTTCTAAATTATCTACTTCTCCATTTTTGGATATTCAGAACCCGAATTTTGTTTGTGATGTTTGTCATCGTGTCAAACAGGCGCGATTGCCCTTTCCTTTATCTGTTACCGAGACTTTTGCTTGTTTTGATGTTATACATTGCGACATTTGGGGTCCTTATCGTATGGAATCTTTAACTGGAGCTCGATACTTTCTTACGATTGTTGATGATTTTAGTCGGAGCACATGGGTTTTTCTGATGAGAGACAAATCCCAAACCCCTTACCTTCTTATGGATTTTTGTCGTATGGTTGGAACTCAATTTGGTTTACAGGTCAAACAAGTTCAGAGTGATAATGGACAGGAATTCAAGGCAGGCCCGTTATTGGACTTTTATGCCAAGTATGGAATTCAGACACAATCTTCCATGACAGGAACTCCACAACAAAACGGAGTGGTAGAGGGTAAGCACAAACACCTGTTAGAAGTTGGGAGAGCTCTTCGGTTCCAAGCCAATCTTCCAAAAAGATTTTGGGGTGAGTGTATTTTGACAGCAGCCTATATTATAAACCTGACTCCATCTGTTGCACTGAAAAACAAGAGTCTGTATGAGATTTTATTGAGTAAACAACCAGCTTACGAACACTTGCGAGTTTTTGGTTGTTTATGTTATTATCATGTGAAAACAGGTGATAAATACGAAAGAGGCAAGACAATCTATTTTCTTATCTAAGATGGAGGTGTGAACAATCTCATTTACTCCTCTATTTAACCTAGTAGCATTAAGACGTGCATGTGCGGCAGATTGTTGTGAATTCTCATTCAAAAGTTCGAACAATTCCCACACCTCATCCTCATTCTTCCTGAGGAATTGACCACCACATGAGGTATCAATAGTTTGTTGACCCTTCTCATTCAACCCATAATAGAAATTTTGGACTAGTTGCCATTTAGGGATAGCATGATGTGGACAAGCTCGTAAGAGTTCCCTAAACATATTCCAACTCTCGTGAAACTCCACAGTAGGGAGTTGGGCGAAGGTGTTAATGGAGCCATCACTAGGTAAGGTCTTACTAATGGGATAGAATTTCTTAAGAAATTCTTGTTGCATTTGAGTCCAAATACTAATCGTCTCACTAGGTAAGGTACCTAACAAATACTTAGCCTTTTCCTTTAAAGAGAAAGGAAAGAGGCAAAGTAAGATGGCGCCATCACTAACGTTAGGAATCCTAAAGGTTGAGCAAACCTCCATGAAACTGTCCAAGTGTGTGTACGGGTTCTCATTGCCTAAGCCGTGGAATGAAGGAAGCATTTGTATAGTATGTGGCTTAAGCTCGAACTGATGGGCTACGAGTGGAAACCTAATGCAAGACAGTGAGAAACATTACTAAATCAGAGATAGCACTAGTGGATTTTGCTCGGTGTTGGGCTCTAAGGTCTCTTAAAGTGCTTTCAATATTTAGGGTCGAATCTAGTAAGGTCCAGAGACAAAGAGCAACGACCGTGCATGAACAATTAACCACATGAAGCAAGCAAATTAAAAATTAAATAAGCAAAACAAATAAAACAGACAAAACAAATACTGAAAAAAGACAAATAATAAGATATTCTAAAATCTACTTATGCACGAAAATCACAAGAAAAATAGTGCTAATAAAAAGAAAATATTTTTTTTAAAGAAAAGAGACAATAACAATTAAAAAGAATTAAAAATTAAAAATCCTAAATTAAGATTTCAAATCCTAGGTTGAAAAATAAAATACATTAATTTAAAATTAAAGAAGAAATAGAAAGTTAAAAATCAAAGAAAATCACAAAAATAAAATCACGAATGTTGCCTAGTCCCCCGCCAACGGCGCCAAAATCTTGATGTGTTTTTCTACGTCTATCAAAATTTAATATAAAACCCTATCTATTAAACACACCTAAATTGAAGTGTAGGGTGAGAGGGTGTCGAATCACAAGGATTAAGAGTGCGTAAATTTAATCTATGATCTAAATTGATTCAAGGAAAAGTGATATTTTTGTATTAATTAATCTAGACTACGACAATTAAACTAAAGTAATCCACTACTAATCGGGAACGTGTATTAAATTGGAGACTAGGGTTTCGAATCCATCATTAGCCAACTATTTTTGCGTTAACTTTTAAATTGGGCTTATTGATTGTCACACGGGTAGTGGTTTAGGCTACAAGCTTCAACTTACTAAGATAATGTTGTTAGTATTGCGTATTGACCCTATCTAACTAAAGCATAAGGAAAACAAGCTCTACCTAACATATTGTTAATTATTACGTATTGACCCTATCTAGCTAAAGCATAGAGAAGATAGGCTTTAATTAACAATTCGGTTAATACTATTGCTTGATTAATTAATCCTAAGGCTACAAGCACAAGGAATTAATTTATAAATATCAATATCAACAATTAAAAGTTACAAACTCAATAATCATATCAATTGAATAAATAATAAAAATATAATACTTCAAAGTATTTATCTCAACTAAGCAATTCATGTAAACAATCAAATTAACCTGAATTAAAAGTAAACAAAAGTAAAGGCTAAGATTTCATCTAACCCCATAGAGCAAGTTAGCTCTCCATCGAGGATGATCTGGTGAAGAAGAAGTTGAACAAACTCATGTTAATCTCCACGCTAATTTCGCTCTCGTTCCAACTTAATGAAAAATTAAAATAAAATATAATATAATTCAGAGAGAGGGAGAGAGAGAGAGAGTGCAGAGAGAAAAAAGAGCAGAGGCGGTGAACCCCCCAGCGAGCTCCCCCGAGAACAGCGACCACCTCAGATTTAAATCGCCCCCCCCCCCCCCCTTCCCAAAACAGACTCTTTTTCCTCTCTAACCCCTACCGGATTTGGGCCAGAATCTGGTGCGGGTCGGTGCTGGTGGTGGGCCGAAGTTGATGACGACGTGCTGGTGTTGGAGTTGTCGTGGGCCGGTGCTGGTGGTGGTCCTGAGCTGGTGTTGAAGTGGCTATTGGGCCGCTGATAGTGGTCAATCTAGGGTGATGCGGTGATGGGCTGTAGGTGAACAGGCCCTGCGTTGCCGTTGGGCTGGGCTGAGGACGTCCTGGTGTGGGTGTTGGGCCTGATAGTGCTCGGGCTTGAGTTCCGAGTTTATACGTTCACGTCTCGAATCTCAATTGACTTGATTTAATTGTTTGTGCATCGAATTTGTCTTATTTACACCAACATTTGACAATTTTTGGAACTTTAATTTCAAACCTGCTAAACATAAAAATTGCCAAAATGAGTGTAGAACTATAATTAATTACGTGCAAAATAATTAAAAATAACAATTAAAAGATGCGTAAATACAAGACGCATCACAACTCTCCCAGGCCTAACTTCTCATAAACCGAGTAAGAAATAATGTTGACACTCGTTCCTAAGTCCAGTAAAGCTTTATCAATCGGGTAGTCTCCAACTGAACAAGAGAAAGTGGGAATACCAGGGTCTTTGTACTTAATTGGAGTATCACACTTCAGAATAGAGCTCACTTGCTCGGCTAAAAATACTTTTTTAGACAGATGTGCTCTAGATCGCCTCTTTTGGTTCAGAAGGTCCTTAAAAACTTCCCATAAGCCGGGATCAGTTTAATTGCATGAAGAAGGGGAATGTTTATCTTTACTTGCCTAAAATTTTCTAAAAAGTCTTCCCACTTCTTGTCCTTCCCATTTGGATGAAGTGCAACTAAAGCTTGAGGGAAGGGCACTCCAGGTACGTATGAGGAAGGAAGATCAGAGGTCTTAGAAGTGGAAGAAAAGTGCATGACCTCATCGGTCTCCTTCTCTCTTTCCTCGCCCTTTTCTTCTACCTCACCACTTATGGGTACTTCACTCTCAGCACTCATCCCATTGTCAACCTCCTTCCCACTTCTTAACATTGTAATAGACTTTGCTTGTTCTTAATGGGGAGGATAATTGTCTTGCCTCACACAGTTCTTAGGATTCTCTACGGTTTGGCTAGGGAGTCTTCCCTCATCTCTCCTACTCAAAGTATTAGCTAGTTGACCTATTTGGGTTTCTAGCTTTGAGATCAATTGTGTATGGGAGTGGAGGAGTTGGCAATTAGCTTCCAAACCTTTCAGCGCACTCAAAACCTTCTCTTCAAAATTCGAATTAGAGCTCAAATTAGGAGGTTGAGAGTAGTTGGAAGCATACCCTTACAGTTGAAAACCGAGAGGTCGGGGCATACCAGATTGTTGAGGTCGTGGGTTCGGTTGTTGTGGCATAAATTGTCCTTCTCCTCCTTGCCTCCAGGAGAAGTTTGGATGGTTTATCTAGCCCATATTATACGTGTTCAAATATGGCTGTTCCGTGAGTATCCTTGGGCTGCATTAATCTGTTCCTCCGACCACTCAACAATAGGTGAAGCGCATGAGAAATCAAGCGTAGAATGAGAGACACTAGAACATGAAGAACAAGCACTATGCATGTTTTAAACATTAGACACATTAGGCATAGTAGAGGGAGTCAAGGTCATCTTAAATAAGGAAGTATGCTGCTCCACAGAAGAGGCAAGAGAGTTTACTTTGTTATCTAAGATTGAAGTGTGAGCAATTTCATGTACTTCTCCTCTATTTAACCTAGCAGCATTTAAACGTGCATGTGTGGCATTCTGTTGTGAGTTTTCATTCAAATGTTCAAACAATTCCCATGCCTCGTCCTCATTCTTCCTAAGGAATGGACCACCACATGAGGCATCAACAGTTTGTTGACCCTTTTTATTTAACCCATAATAGAAATTTTGGACCAGTTGCAATTTAGGGATAGCATGATGCGGACAAGCTCGTAAGAGTTCCCTAAACCTATCCCAACTCTCATGAAACTCCTCAGTAGGGAGTTGGGCGAAGGTGTTAATGGCTCTCCTAGCAGTGTTGGTCTTACTAATGGGATAGAATTTATTAAGGAATTCTTGTTGCATTTGAGTCCAAGTACTAATCGTCCCACTAGGTAAGGTGCCTAACCAATACTTAGCCTTATCCTTCAAAGAGAAAGGAAAAAGGCGAAGTAAGATGGCGTCATCACTAACGTTAGGAATCCCGAAGGTTGAGCAAACCTCCACGAAGCTGTCCAAATGTGTGTACGGGTTCTCAT